>CM077080.1:118783122-119479829 GCA_039513925.1 Platanthera zijinensis | reverse complement strand
GTTGATCAAGTACCGGTCGATGGTGGGCTGACGAAGAAGGTCGGGCCCATTCAGATCGAGGATACGGAGGTCAAGCAGCTATAAAATAAGACAATCGGGATGTTCAAAGTCTGTTGGGACAATTGTGTCCATGAAGAATTGACATGGGAGCGTGAGCAAACCATGTGAGAGGAATTTCCCAAGTTGTTTTTGTAAAATCATGTTGTAAACTTGTGTACTATTTTCCTTTACAAATATATCAAATTTCGAGACGAAATTTCTATACGGAGGGGAGGTTTGTAACACCCCAAAAAGCCTAAAAACGAAGAATTGGAAGTTAACGCGTGGAGGTAGTGTTAACGCCGACATTAGTCCTTATATTAAATTGACTGTCGACTTGGGTATCTACCACACTGTGGTACTAAAGTTAGTGAGTGGTGTTATCACTGAATGCTTTTGATGCAGTGTTGAGTGACTATCGCGCGGCGGTAGGGACAAATGCGCGGCGATAGCTTGGGTTAAAGTACAGCTTGGCGGTAGTAACCTGATGTCCGGTGTTAGCTTGCCATGTGGCAGTAAGGTGGAGGCTATTTTGGAGCGACAGTGTAACACCCCAAAATCCCTAAGTCCCAAAAATGGGTTCAGGCTGGGTGACATGGCCTGGGAGGCGGGTGTGTCCCAGGGCATGTCAGGTGCACATGGCCTGGGACACGGGCGTGTCCTAGTGCATGTCCTACTCGGGCGGCATTGAGTGGAGTGGCGTTGAGTGGCATTGAGTGGAGTGGCGTTGAGTATGGTACACGGCCTGTGATACGGGCGTGTCACAGGGGCGTGTTGAGCACACGACCGAGGACACGGGCGTGTGCCTTAGCCGTGTCCTTCTCGAGTGTTTTAGCCTTGTGTTGATGAGGTGACATGGCCATCCACACGGATGTGTACTAGTTGACAAGGGCATGTCAGGGAGTGATACGGGCGTGTCGTGGCCCGTATTCTGTTCCAGATTGATTTGGTTCCTGAACCGCTCAAGGAACACGGCCTGTGACACGGGCATGTCACAGGCCGTGTCAGCTCTTTTTAGATGCTTTTCCAAGCAGATATTGGCCATTCGTTCCCTTCTGTTTGGATCATGTGGTCCCAGCTCTTCCCTACTCTGATAAGGCCAAGAATGGAGATGAATATCTCATTCTCATCTTAGCCTTTCTCTTTCTAAGTGAAGAGAGAGAGGAGAGCAAGAAAGGAAGAAGGAGTAGCTTTCCGCCCGCCGGTGGAGCTTCAGCAGTCCGTTTCGAGAGCCGAGTGCAGCGTTGTTGAGGAAAGGCCGCCGCGGTGGTTTCCATCCGGCTAGTTTTCCATGGCGCCGAAGCGATCATCAAGGGTAACGGTCTTTCTTCCTTGGGCAGGTGAAGCCCTTTTTTATGCATGTATATCTGTAGAATCCTCCATCAAAAGATGGAAGAGCATAAGTGATTCCAGTGGTTGAGTCTGCATATAGAGCCGGAACTGTGTAGTACAACATATGCATGCTGTGTGAAGCCCATCTGGATGGATGTCTGGATTGGTGATGCTGGGAACCAGAGAAGACTCCGTGTATACATCGGTTACCTTACAGAGATGGTGAGGATGATTGTGATGAGCTTAGTCTAGCTCCTTTGATTGTATGCTCGACACGAGATGTATTGATGGAATGGACAACGGCACGATGTACCGGTGTTGAGGAAGAATATGAGAACCTCTAAGTGGGTAGGACACCCACCAAGTTCATTGATCGGGTTATCGTACGCGAACACCACTGAGTGTATGGGTATGATATGTCGTCAATTGGGGTTTGGCGGCTGATGCCCATAAGCCAACAAGTTAAGAACCTCTGAGTGGGTGGGCCACCCAACAAGTTCCGTGGTAGGATCGGGTGAGCGGTCGATTTGTAGTAACGCAGCGGGGCGAAATCCCTAGGTTTGTTACACTATGTGGGTAGGTTGACTGATAGCGCTCACAATTGGTTATGAGGTGCGTGCCTCTGAGTGGACTGGTGCGTGAGGTCTTGAACAGGGGTTCTGAGGCTTAGGCCCGGCCAACAAGTAAACACCTCGAATTGGTGGTGGAACCATGAGGAGCTTGGTACACCGTAAGTGCGCCCTTAGTGCACGGGACGTCTGGCACAAAGGCCGACGTTTGTGATGGTATTGTGTATTGGATATATGTGTTGATTAAATTACATGTAGGGAAGGAACCACTACCCCAGGTAAGGGGTAGGGTCGTTATAATTAGTCAGCAGAATGTTGACCGTTGCTTTGTTTGTAACCCATGGGGTGGATGTTTATATGTAGGTGCTGCCCTTGTAGATGCGGAAATGGATTGAGCGGCCTGAAGCCCTTGCTGTTGTTGTTAGGCCCTCGAAGGCCGTGCGAAGCTTTTGATTTCATGCGTGGCCGGCCTGCGTGCCGATGTATGAAGTCGTATGTTTGTAAAGAGAAACTTGTATGGCCTTAAGGTCGTGAGCGGTGTGCTTGTTTACATTCCTGGTCTTGTCTATAAATGCATTATTTATATGTTAGTTGACATTCTTGGATTGAGTTCGTTCAACTTATAAACTTCCGCTAGAATGCTCTGAGTTAGGATGCGTGGTATTTTGGTATTAACCTGTGGCCTCGCCGTCTGTTTGTGGCATATAATGTGGGGCCCCGGCCAGACCTTCTATTATGTTACTTAACGGGTCGGGTTGTTACAGATAGTGCAATGTCCATTGGCCCAAGCGGCAACCGCCTATGATACCGCGTGACGGTAGTAGATACCGTGTGCCGGTAGCCTCTAAATATAAGCTGGGCATGATATTAAAATCTCACTTTTCTCTCTATCTTGGTACTTCAAGTTCTTGAGGGAAAGAGGCTGGGGATTAGTGTTGTAAGCTTGGTGAAGGAGATAATGTGATCGGAATCAAGACCCGAAATAAGATCCGTGTCGAAGAAAGAGAGGCACTCCTTTCCACCTGAATAGAAGACTTATTCATGACTCAGAAAAGATCTACAAGGGTAACGACTTTCTCCTTGGACAAGTGAAGTCCTAAACTTGCATACGTGCATGGAACCCCTCACCAAAATGTGAAGAAAAGGGTGGTTTCTAGCGGGTAGATCATTGTGATCCCCAATAAAACTTGCATATAGATCCAGAATCGAAGTACAGAATAAGCATGCTGTGTGAAGCCCATTTGGACATATTGGTCTGGATTGGTGATGAATTGATTTGCGTGTTGGAGAAGACTCCATGGATAAAATGTGTGGTTTAACGTGTAGAATCTAGGGTCTGGTGGTGTGCAGGATGTTGTAGGGATAGTAATCGAGGTGATCTCCAAGATAACACCTAAGAATGGGGAAGAAGCAAATTCTGTCCCTACCGCATGGCAGTAGTGCTACCACCGGCGATATCTTCTAGTGAGATATGTTTGTGAGGCCTGTCTCTGGGAAACTTGGGGGCCTTTTGTGCGCAGGAACTTTAACTGTTTTGCGGAATGATTTGAGTGGAAACTTAAAATGTTCCACTATTCGTGAGTAGGAACTTAAATTGTTCTACTTGGGAAAGGGGGAGGCTAAACCCATATCATGTCATAGCCATGAAGGTTTCGGCTTTCGACGCATGACGGTATAAGCAACAAGATTCAGTTAACCTGTACACCGAGAATGTGCTATGAGTACACGGGGCGTATAGCTGATCGAGCCCGTATTTGTAGCGAATGGTGCTTATACTGCACGTTCCTATGGACAAAAAATATATATATATGTTGTTGTTTCTAGGGATGGAGAATCGCCGCCCAGAGTGAAGGGTGGGGTCATTATAAATTGGTCAGCTAATGCTCACCGTTGCTTTGTTTGCCACATTTTGGTGGGTCGTGCTATGCAGGTGCTGGAGAGCTAAGTGAAAAGTAGCGGACTGAAGTCCCTTGTGCTGCAATTAGTTGGCCCTTGAAGGCCTAAATGCAAACATTTACTGTTTCATGTGTGGCCGGCCTGCGCACCGATGTACGAAAATACTTGTTGTAAAGGAAACAGTTGTAAGACTTAAGGCTGTAGAAATTGTGTATTTTATAAACATTCCCGAGATATATATATACATATTGTGGACATTCGCATATATTGAGTTCAAGGTATTCCATGAATCTTTTGCTAGAATGCTCTGAGTTAGGATTCGGTTAGTAGTCTTTTGATATTAACAAGTAACTCCGCCGACTGTCTGTGGGATATGGCGTGGGGCCCCGACCAGACCCCTTATTATATTTCATGTGACGGATGAAGGTATTACAGGGGGTCTGCTAGCTAGGATCTTCTCAGGCCAATTTGTCATTTTACCACCGAGTGACTTCCAGCCTTAGTAGCTAGTGGGAGCTTAGTCAGCGGGATCTTCTCAGGGTCAACATCTCAATCTATCTCTGAGTGACTTCCAGCCCTACCAACTAGTGGGAGCCTGGTCAGCAAGATCTTCTCAGGCCAATTTCTCATTCTACCACCGAGTGACTTCCATCCCTACCAGCTAGTGGGAGCCTGGTCATCGGGATCTTCTCGGGGTCAACTTCATAATCTATCTCTGAGTGACTTCTAGCCTTGCCAGCTATTGGGAGCCTGGTCAGCGGGATCTTCTCGGGCCAATTTCTCATTCTACCACTGAGTGACTTACAGCCCTGACAGCTAGTGGGAGCCTGATCCGCGAGATCTACTTGTTATTAACATCTCAATCTGTCTCTGAGTGACGTCTAACCCTACCAGCTAGTGGGATTGTGGTCAGCGGGATCTTCTCAGTCTAATTTCTCATTCTACCACTGAGTGACTTCCAGCCCTGCCAGTTGGTGGGAACCTAGTCAGCGAGATCTTCTCAGGGTCAACATCTCAATCTATCTCCGAGTGACTTCCAGTCAAGCCAACTAGTGGGATTCTTGTCAGTGGGATTTTCTCGGGCCAATTTCTCGATCTACCTCCGAGTGACTAACATCCTTGTCAACTTGTGGGAGCCTGATCAACGAGATCTTCTTGGGCCTATTTCTCATTCTACCACCGAGTGACTTCTAGCCCTGCCAGTTTGTCAGAGCATGTGAAAGAGAGGGGATAAATCTAACTAACACTAGAGGGTGGGGGGGGGTGAATAGAGTATTTTAAAAACTTAATAAATTTTTATAGCGAAATTAAAATAAGTGATAGTAGTATATATATATATAAAGAGAAGCAAGAAAAAGAAACTATCACAGCACAACAAAAATAAAGAAAGGAGCAACCAGATGGCACAAGAAAATTATAGTGGTTCCCCAAAACTGGGTACATCCACTCTTCTACCACCCTTGTAGGAATCCACTAACAGGTTTATTGATAAGGTGCCCTGCTACCACAGGTTTTTTCTCAGGTGCCCTATCACCACAAGATATATTTCAAGAAAGATCTCACAACCCTTTAGGCTTTTGATCAGGTGCTCAAAACCCAAATCAAGTCTTTTGATAAGGAGACTTGTCAACCAGGTGATAACTTTTGAAGGGAGTTAGAAACCCTTTTTATAGTGGGAAATGAAAAGTGATGTTGTCTTCTCTTTCTCTAACAACTGAGAAGACTTTAGTGGATGCTGTTGTCAAAGCTCCCCCTGAGATGAATAATGGTTCAGGAAGATAAGAGCTCTTCACAGGGTGTAGGTATTGATGAAGATCTTTAGAAACTTCTTGGACTGGTGTTGAAGAGTTGTCCTTGTGAAGCCTGAAGCAGAAAACTGAAGAAGACTAGAGATCTGTGTGTGTTATTTTTCTTCAATTTCCTGTAGATGGCAATACTTTTCTCTGTATCAGTTGTCTGAAAAAAAAATTCTTTGTATAAAGATCTCTTCTTATTCTTCTTTTTGAAAAAGATCTTTTTAAATGCTTAGAGGATTTCCAGCTGTTGAATTTTGAATATTATCCTTGATTTGCTGCTGAGATTCTTGGAGTTGAAACGGCTGAAAAATGTCTTAAATGTGTTTCCTCATCTGTCCTAGTAAATAAGTCAAGTAATTAACTCTGTGAAATCCATAATTAATGCTGCCAAACAACGACAATATTCTTGAGAATATAAACATTAATTATCATAGAATTACTGTCTTAGAATACCAATTGAAATCAAAATGACAGAGAAAATGCTAAAACTGATACTGACAGAAATCGTCAAACTCAAGACAGATTTCGTCGACCTGAACAAAAAGTTCATCGACCTGAGAAATCGTCTTTGTCGAGCATAGCTCAGAGAAAATTGATCTGGAGAAAAACTGCCAAAGTTGATCTCCAAGTTCATTTTCCTGAGGTAGAATTTTGTCGACCAGAGAAAATGAGAGAAGAAGGATGATTGTCAACCTGAGCTCGTATTTCGTCGAGCTCAGCTCAGTGTTGAAACTCTGAGTTCGTCGATCTGCGATCGATGATTGTCGAACTGAGTTCGAAGAACTTCGAACTTATTTCTGAAGTCTTCAAAACTGTAATTCATCTAACTCTGAATCTCAGAATTCTCTAGGGGCTGGATCAAAGATTGTCTAACCTAGTCAGACTGACCTAGAACTTAGAACTAACAAATTGACCCTAGGCTATACATGATAAGTCAATAACCTAATAGTGCACCTAGCCCAAATCCAAACTAGGGATCCAACAATCTCCCCCTATTTGGGCGAGGTCACTAAACAAAAAGAAAAAAAATAAAAGCATAAAAACATAAAGCAATATAAATATCTGACAGAATCTTAAACCATTCAGAAGATATAATATAGCTAAGTTCAATACACACATATATATTACAGAGAAATAAAAGTTCAAGATTTGTTAGAGGGAGGAGCAGATGAAGATTTAGAAAAAATAATTGTCCTGTGAGGATTCTATGCTTCCTTCTTAGATATTTTTATGTCTTGAACTCCAAGAACTGTCACAGATGAAGCTCTGGGAACAAAAGCTTTTGTATGTACCTACATATATTCATTTGGATCAAATAAATGTCTGTCTACCTAAAATTTGTCAAATTCTTTCTGCATGCAGGTAGACATAATAGTGAACTTTGATGGATGTGATCCTTCTGTTCTGGCCTTATTCATTTGAGACAAACCAATTAATTCTTGAAATCTAGCCATTCTGAAGTTTGGATCTAACTCAAGTTCATAAACTATAGAGGGAGGTCTCTCTAGATCAGATTTAGAAGCATCCTGAGCAGACTTTTGAGGGTTTTTGAAAATAATGGATTGTTGTTGAAAGTTTGTTGGAGGAAGAGACTGTTGAGGTTGGCCTGAATAGTAAGACCCTTGAGGTCTGTATTGACTGTACTTCCCACCAGGTCTTGAAGAATGATGGGTGGTTGGCCTTGGACTTTGAGAGCTGCTGGAAGCTGGCTTTTGAGTTTTTGCAACACTTCCTGAAGCACCTACAGCAGCAGCAGGAAGAGGAGGTCCTCTCCTGGTTTGCTTAGGTGGGTATTTGTATCTTCTTCTTTTCTTCCTTTCCTTTTGCTTATTTTTGGATAACCACATCCAATGAGGAATTTCTGGATATTGAGTAATATTATGCAGAATGTAATAAGGTGTGTCAGCTGTAGGATTTGGCTTAGGAACAGCCTTGGTAGAATCCTTTCTCTTCTTAGATTTTGTCTTCTTAGGAGCAGATTCATTAGAATCCTCATTATCATCATTAGATGATCCAGGAGGATTGCCATATAAATCATCAATTTCCTTTAGTGTTTCTTTAGAAATTTTCTTCTCAGCCTGAGGCTATACTTGAAATTCTAGCTCTACAAAACATTCAGTAACAATCTGATTTCCTTCCTCTTCTTCCATGTCTGCAAACATGATATCATCCAAATCTAGCATAGGGGACTCAGCCCACGTACGAGGAGGAGGACTGCAAACATCTTCAACAACTAATATTTCTATAATCAAAAGAGCTGCAAGTCTTGCCCTTAGTTGATCTACAACTACAGGACTTATTGGAGCAGTAAAACATACAATGGCCTTGGGGTAATCAACATCCAAACTTGGTAGAACATATCTATAAACTGGATTGAAAGAATTGAGTATAGAATTCAGATCAACTGTGGGATTTATAATAAAATCATCAGCAGTTCTTATTTCTTCATCTATATCATAAGCCACATCCATATCAAAATCATCTATAATATCTGTTGGAATGTATGCCTCAGGGGAATCTGCTGCTGCAGCTAGAAGAGGAACTGGAACTACTGTTGCTACTGCTGCTAGAGGAGGAACTAGAACTTCTTCACAGGACATCTCCCCCTGCCTTGTTTCAGAGGGTCTTGAAGCCAGCAGGCTCCCGAAAGAAGGGACAATAGAGATGGCAGCAATTCTAGTAGATAGAGAAGTGGTAGAGGCAGAGAGAGGAGCAATAACATTTGCTATTAATTGTTATAGAGTAGGAGAGATGAATTTTAGAAGATCTTTAGCAATATCAGAAAATTTTTAATATAGGGGTTCTGGAGTAGAGGGAGTATAGGAGGAATGATGTCCACAATTGGAACATATAGAAAAGGCTTGAGGGAAATCTGTATGAAGGAATTTAGGGAATGGGGAGGTAGGGTTAGAAGGAATGTTGGATGGAATGATAATAGATGTGGTTGGAATTATAGTAGTAGAAATTGTAGTGGTAGGAACTGATGTAGTGGTGATGTCCTGGATGGGTGATTGAGCTGGGGATTGATGTGGAGATGGTGGAGGTGGAGATAGCAGATTGAAATTGGGTTGTGGAGATGTAGATTGAATGTTATCCAGATGAGTTGGAAGAGGAGACTGAGGTGTTGTAGATGGAGAATCCTCTGGTATGTGGATTGGAGATTGAGGAAGTGGAGAATAGGGTTGTGAAGGTGAGCCAGTAGGGATTGGAGAGAAAATGGATGGTTGTTGGAGGGGAGTTGATGATGGTTGTTGTTGAGAAGGAGATGAAGGAATTCTGATGGAAGGAGTAATTTCTTCTGGAGGTGGGGGAGTACCTGTAACTACCCTTGTGTCCTCAGAAGTCCTGGAAGAGGAGACCCTTGAGGGTTTAGGGATAGTCCTCTCCCATCTACCAAACAAGGCAAATGTAAGCCTCTTGGAGGCATTAATGAATGTGGTCTGTGAGACCAGTAGTTCAAATGCCTTGGCCTGGAGTAAAATGCCTAAAATCCTCCCAAAACACACCACTTTATTAGAATTCTTCTTTTTAATCAACTCAAACTGTAACTTTCCCCAGTTTACTGCCTTCTTGTTTACCAGAGCACACATCACTAAGAACTGGTGGTGGTTATATAGTCATGGCTGTGTGTTTTCCCAGCAACACTTTACCAATAATGTCAGCAAGAAACTTATACTCAGCAGATAAGTTCTTTTTAAGCAGTTTGTTAGGGTTTCCATCAGAATGATCCATTTTGATCAACATATTATCATATTCAGAACTATCTATTTCAATATCCTCATCTCCATTTATTAAACCAAAAATTCTGTTAAAACATTAGGGGTTAGGGTAACCCAATTTCCTGCAATGGTGCCAGTCAGAGGTCTTCATCTAGAGAAGATGAAGTATAAACTCACTCCCTTATATCTATTGCGGCCAACTTGATCCTGGTGGTCATAATTTTCTTTAGTTGTTGATATGCAAATAACTGCAGAATGTTCATGAAAATTTGATTGGAATGACGGAAGGAGTCAAAGTCGATGTCAAAACCGATGTCAAACTTCTTGCTAGAGAGGGGAATCGTTGGAATCGCCATTGGTTTTCTTGCAAAAAGAAAGAGAGATCAAGTGCAAGAGAACAGAAAGCGCGGGATGGAGCTCGAAGAAAACCTAGTTATATGGTTTTCAGAATATGAAGCGGCAGACTCTGTCCTGCGAAAATAAAAGAAAATCTTCATTCTCAGGTCGACGAAAAATTTCATGAAGAAATAATGTCGTCAATCTCAGTTTGAAGAGGGGAAAAATTTTCGTCGTTCTCAGGTCAACGAAAAATTTTCTGAAGCAAGATCGTCGATCTCCGCTCGACGAAATTAACTTCACATAGAGAGTTCGTCGATCTCAAGTCGACGAATTTTCTCAAGAACTGTTCTCAGATCGTCGATCTTCGTTCGACGAACTGTGACAAATTCTTCGACCTCAGACAAAAAATTAAATTAATGCTTCTTCATTAATGATACCTAGCTGATTGAAAATGAATAGATATTTTTTCTCATCCAAATGTTTGGTGAAGATGTCTGCTCTTTGTAAATCAGTAGAGATAAAGACATGACTAATTTTCTTTTTGTCCACACAATCTCAAATGAAATGTTGTCTTACTTCTATATGCTTTGTCCTACAATGATGCACTGGATTTTGTTAAATGGAAATTGCACTGGTACAATCACAAAAATATAGTTGAATTATTTAGATTGTATCCATAATCCTGGAGTTGGTTTTGAATCCACAATATTTGTGAACAATAACTACCAGTTGTAATATATTCGGCTTCTGCAGTTGAAGTGGACACTAATGTTTGTTTCTTACAAAACCAAGACACAAGCCTTTCACCAAGGAACTGGCATGTTCCTTATTTGCTCTTCCTATCAACTCTGCATCCCGCAAAGTCAGTATGTGAGAATCCAGTTAATTAAAATTTTGACTCAGTTGGATAAAAGAGTCCTAGATTTGGGCAACCCTTTATATATCTCAAAATTCTTTTTAGGAAAATAAGGTGAGATTCTTTAGGGTTCACTTGGAACCTAGAACAAAGACACGTAGCAAACATTATGTTTGTCCTACTAGCTGTAAGATATAATAACCCAATAATAGCCCTATATGTTTTCTGATCAACTGGCTTGCCATGTTTATCGGAATCAATCACAGCATTGGAAGCCATGGGTGTTTTATTGGCTGAGGCATCAGTAATCCCAAATCTTTTAACTAATTCCTTAGCATATGTAGATTGGGAGATGAAAATGCCATCAGGGGATTGCTTCACTTGGAGACCAAGGAAGTAAGAAAGCTCACCCATGCTACTCATTTCAAAATTAGATTGCGTCTGGTCAGAGAACATTTTGCATAGCTTGGAATCAGTAGAGCCAAAAATGATGTCATCTACATATATTTGTACTAACAATATGTAATTATTATGATGCCTAGTAAACAAAGTTCTATCTATAATGCCCCTAGTGAACTTATGCTCTAAAAGAATGCTGGCTAGGGTCTCATACCAAGCTCTTTGAGCTCTTTAACCATAAAGAGCTTTATGCAATTTGAAAACAAAAGAGGGATGAGTTGGAGAAATAAAACCTGGTGGTTGTTCAACATATACTTCCTCTTGGAGTTCCCAATTCAAGAAGACACTCTTGACATCCATTTGGTAGACCTTGAACTTTTTGTAGGCTACATATGCAAGAAAGATTCTGATAGCTTGCAATCTTGCAACAGGTGAAAAGGTTTGATCATAGTCAATTCCTTCTTCCTATCTATATCCTTTAACTACCAGCCTTACTTTGTTTTTGATGAAAGCTCCTTGTGCATCAAATTTATTTCTGAATACCCACTTAGTTCCAATAACTTGTGACTCTTTGGGTATAGGAACTAAATCCCAAACTCTACATCTCTCAAACTGATTGAGCTCCTCTTACATTGCGATAATACAGTGGGGATATTGCTCTGCATCTTTTATGGATTTGGGCTCAAGTTTAGATATGAAGCAAGAATTGATCAAATTTTGGTTAAGTTGATGCCTTGTTTGCACACCAACTGACATGTCTCCAATCACTTGAGATACAGGATGATCTCTAAGTGTGACAAGATCAATTAGAGGAGTTGGTTCAGCAACAACATTGGGAAATAATTCCTCTTATGGAATTAAATTTGTTGTTGAAGGTTCAGCAATCATTTCATTCAAATCTTCTTCACTATTTTCTCCATCATGTGGAGAAGGAGGTGATATAGCCTCATTGGTGAGGTTCTGATCATCCAATTTCTCATACAGTTGGGATACCTGCAATAAATCTTTGCTAGAAGAATCCTTCTCCTTTTAATACATGTTAGCTTCATCAAATGTAATATGTACAGATTCTTCCATTTTCAAAGTAGATTTATTAAACATCCTATAACACTTGCTGACTTGGGAATATCCAAGAAAAATTCCCACTGCAGCTTTGGCTTCAAATTTTCTAAGATGTTTCTTGTTATTATTATGAATGTAACATACATAACCAAAGATTCTAAAATAGTCTATTTTAGGTTGCTTACCTTTGAGTAATTCATATGGAGTCTTGCCCTTCAGTTTATGTATCAAACTTCTATTCAGGACATAATTTGCTGTGCTTACAGCCTCTGCCTAAAAGGATAGGGGTATATGAGCATCTGCAAGCAATGTTCCTGCAGCTTCAATCAGGGTTCTGGTTTTCATTTCTGCTACCCCATTTTGTTAAGGAGTTCTAGGAGAAGAGAAGCAATGCCTGATACCTTCCATCTCACAGAATTCTTGCATAGGAAGAGATTCAAACTCAGTACCATGATTACTTCTAATCAATGCAACTGGAGTAGAATACTCAATCTTTATGCTCTTAAGAAAATCTGTAAGAACTTTAAAGTTATTTTACTTGTTTCACAAGAAGAACACCCAAGTGAACCTAGAGAAGTCATCTACAATGACTAAGGTATAAGATTTCCCTCCCAAGCTCTGTATAACAATGGGTCCAATTAGATCCATGTGTAATAAATACAGAATCCTTGGTGAATCACTCTTATTAATGGATTTAAAACTATTTTTGGTTTGCTTGCCTAATTGACAAGCCCTGCAAAGGCTTTCGTTCTTGTAAGGGCAAGAAGGCAATCCTTTAATAAGGTTGTCCCTAGAGAGTTTAGCAATATTTTTCAGATTTACATGTCCTAATCTTTTATGTCATAGTTCATTATTGTTACTAATTTGATTAAATAGACAAATTTCTGACCTAGCAGATTTGAAGTTTACAACATAGATGTTTCCTTGCCTAATGCCAGTTAAGACAGTTTTATTCTCTATAGAAAAAAATAATGCAAGAAGAATGGTTAAATGATACCTGATAACCTTCATTACATAATTGGCTTATGGATATCAGGTTATGTTTTAAACCACTAACATATGCTACTTTCTTGAAAGTGACAGCTCCAATCTTGACAATCCCATAGCCTTTAGTTTGGCCACATTTGGAGTCACCAAATATCACTTTTGGACCAAGCTTGGACTTGTAGTTTGTTAAGTTGTCCTTGTTACTTGTCTTATGCTTTGAGAATCCACTATCAAGATACCAATGTTCCTCTATGGTAGGATAGTCTTTCACCTGCAAATGAAAAATTAGGTGTTCTTGACCCAGGTAACCCTGGGTCCTTGATTCTTTTCAAATCTAAAGCTGGAGATATAAGAGTATTCAGGTTGGTTCTTATATCCTAAGGGGTGAAATTTCCTAGGTGGAATTATCCTTTGGGTAATTTGGTTAAGAAAATCTTAGGGTTGATTAAATGTTCTGGAATAATTAAAGTTTCTGTTAGGCTGAACTGGGATCGACAAATTTTGATAAGTTTGTCGACCTGAGTTTGACGAATAGGGATGAGTTCGTCGAACTCCGTTCAGAGAATGAAAGTATTCATTCTCTGAGCCCCAAAATCGTCGATCTTGGCTCGACAAACCATATTGGTTTCGTCGATTGTAGTTCAAAGAATAATTATAATAAAAACCTGTGTTTGGAGTTCATCGACTTGAGTTTGACAAACTGTACATATTTCGTCGATCTTAGTTCGACGAAATTTGTTGAAAGTTGTTATGATTAAGGTTTTTTTATTCTTTCTCTTTTTCTTAGGTTTCTGTTTTAATTCAACTGGTTCATTATTTTCTTCTACCTTTTCTTTATCCTTTTCTAATATAAATTTTATTGGTGTAGAAAGAATGTTTTTCTGAATTAAATGAGGTTGGCTTGATGAAGCACCTAAGCTCAGCTTTCCATTGAGCCTGACATTTACTGTGCTTGTGATGTTCATCAATTTGATGCTTCTCCCATTTAGGAATTCTTCAAATTGCTTCGCCTCATTTAGTTTAGTTTTTAAAGAATTAATTTCTTCTGAAGCTATAACTAGTTTATCTTTTAATTCAATGTTTTTAGATAATAGATTTTCATATTCAGTTATCTTTTCTCTGAGAAGTTTGATTTCATTCTCAAATTTGATCAAGTCATTACATAGTAATTTGAATTCAGTTTGGAAATAATCAGAATTAAAATCAAATGAGGATATTACCTGATCCTCTTCAGATTCAAATTCTTCTTCAGATTGATCACCTTCTAAAAAGCTTCTTAATGCATTAATAGCCATCAAGCAAACTTATTTTGCTTTAGCTTCTTCCTCATATTCACTGGAGCTGGAAGATGAAGATTCTTCTTCTATTTCACTCAAGGTTTCTGCAACAAAACCTTTCTCCTTTCTCTTGTGCTTGCTTGAGGAGGGCTTGATGTACTTCTTTCTGGAGTCTTTTTCTCTTCTTTTCTCCTTCATCTGATTATCTGGACACTCAGGAAGAATGTGTCCAGGTTTTCTGCAACCAAAGCAGACAATCTCCTTGGTCGGAGTTTTGTCATATCTTGGTCTGTCATCTTGTCTGGATGACATCCTTCTGAAATCTTTTCTTTCCATCTTGTAGAATCTCTTGGCCAATAAGCTTATGAGCTCATCATTTGTTGGAGGAGCTTCTGGTCCTTCAGATGCTTTGAAAGAAATGTTTTGCTCCTTCCTTTCTGATGAGGAGGTCTTCTGCTCAGCTGCTTCTCTTGACATTATCAGTTGCTCATAAGATTTGAGCTTGCCTAGAAGCGATTCAGTGGATATTTCAATCAGGCTTCTGGCCTCCTTGATTGGCCGATCCTGGAGTCCCATGTGCTTGGGAAGCATATAAGGATCTTGTCATTTATCCTAGTTAGTGAGATATTTTTGTCCAGGTTTTTCAGCTCATTGACAATTAAACTGAGTCTGTTGTACATGTCAGCTACTATCTCAAACTCATCTTTCTAGAAATTTTCATACTGAGAGATGAGATGGGATCTCGTGTCCTTTCTATCATTATCTGATCCTGTAACCATTTGGTTTAGAGAGTCCCAAATGGCTTTAGCTAAAGTGCATCATCCACCTTCTGAAATATGTCATCTGATATGGTTTGTGCCAGAATGTTCATGGCCTTTGCATCAATAATTTTTGCCTTCTTTTGAGCATCAGTCCACTCAGGTGGGGGGACTGCATTTGCGCTTGTTGAAGTAGTAGCCTATTGAGTTGGAGGACATGTAAAAATGGATTTATAGATATCTTCATTAATAGTGTTCAAATATAATCTGATTCTTGCCTTCTAGATTGCAAACTTATTCAGATTGAAAACTGGAGGTCTGGTGCTTAAATATTCTTTATCTTGTGCCATGATATAAGAGAGACACTAGATATATTAAGATCTATTAAGGAACTTTTGATTCGGGTATTAGCTTGTGAAATCGAACAAACACTCCCTCTGATACAAATTGAAAGAGAGGGGATAGATCTTACTAACTCTAGAAGAGGGGGGGGGTGAATAGAGTATTTTAAAAACTTAATAAGTTTTTATAGCTGAATTAAAATAAGTGATAGTAGTATATATATATAAAGAGAAGCAAGAAAAAGAAACTATCACAACACATCAGAAATAAAGAAAGGAACAACTAGACGACACAAGAAAATTATAGTGGTTCCCCAAAAATATGTACATCCACTCTTCTACCACCCTGGTAGGAATCCACTAACAGGTTTTTCTATCAGGTGCCCTGCCATCACAGGTTTTTGCTCAGGTGCCCTATCACCACAAGATCTATTTCAAGAGAGATCTCCCAACCCTTTAGGCTTTTGATCAGGTGCCCAAAAACTAACTCAAGTCATTTGATAAGGAGATTTGTCAACCAGGTGATAACTTTTGAAGGGAGTTAGAAACCCTTTTTATAGTGGGAAATGAAAAGTGATGTTGTCTTCTCTTTCTCTAACAACTGAGAAGACTTTAGTGGATCCTACTATCAAAGTTCTCCCTGAGATGAAGAATGGTTCAGGAAGATGAGAGCTTTTCACAGGGTGTAGGTCTTGATGAAGATCTTCAGAAACTTCTTGGACTGGTGTTGAAGAGCTGTCCTTATAAAGCCTGAAGCAGAAAACTGAAGAAGACTAGAGATCTGTGTGTTTTGTTCTTCTTCAATTTCCTATAGATGGCAATACTTTTCTCTGTATCAGTTGTCTGAAAAAAATTCATTGTATAAAGATCTCTTGTTATTCTTCTTTTTGAAAAAGATCTTTTTAAATGCTTAGAGGATTTCCAGCTGTTGAATTTTGAATATTATTCTTGATTTGCTACTGAGATTCTGGGAGTTGAAACTATTGTGTATATTGGAAACTATATACTAGATTTGGAGAAGCCTCACCTAACTCAATGATATACATTAATGTGTATTTGATGGAATGTTGAGTTTGAATGTGCAGGTTAAAAAAATGCAGGAAAATATTCTAAGTACAAGTGTCGACACTGGTGAAGGAAATTTGTCGACACCATAAGCCAGTTTGTATCGACACACAGGACTTATGTCGACACACAGAAATTCTGTCAACAGCATTTGTGTCGACGCACAGGACTTGTGTCGACACACAGAAGTTCAGTCTACAGCAATTGTGTCAACACACAGGACTTATGTCGACACACACTCAAGAATTCATTCGACACAAACTATGTCAAGACTATAAGCAATTGTGTCGACACATAGGACTTGTGTCGACACATTCAACATGAGCTATTTCGAGAAGATGAAGAATGACAGTGTCGACATTGTGGGAGCTGTGTCGAAACCATCAAGACTTGTGTGGACATATGGTCTATTTGTGTTGACACATTTGGAGTATTGTCTCGATGCTTTTCTGCTGAGATAGAGTACATTGAGGTATCATGTTTCAAGATAGAAGACTTGACAGCTGTCATAACTAACAAAGCTATTGCATCTGTCAGAACTGTCAAAAGGCTGTTATGAATCGGATCAACCGGTAACCTCAGATAGGTCTATATAAAGACCTGTGCTATCAGAAAGATACATAACAAAAAGGAGGCGACACACAAGAAGGAAGGACTTGACATTCTTCTAACAGTTGAAATCTACAAGTCATTAAGAGAGGGCAGATTCTGAATAAGTCTGCAAAAAGGATTCAGATCTATTTCTGAATATAAGGAAGCTAGATTGAGGATCATCTCCAACTTCAAAAGAAGATCAACCTTACTGTGTTCAGATTCAAGAAGCTTTGAAGAAAGTTAAGATAGGTTGGATCTTAAGAAATCAGTTCAATCAAGAACTGATCAAGAATCCTTCGTCCTTTTCTCTCTCTACCTTGGTGAAGTATTTGTCACTTTTATAATAAATTTTTCTGTAAGATCTTTTGTATATCTGAGTGTAGGAGAGTTATCTCTCTGAGTTGTAAGCCTAAATATATAAAGGCTGAGGTAGGGCTGAGTGCCTGAGGTAAGATCTTGGTGGTCTGAGTTGTAGGCTTGGTGATTAAGGCTGAGGTAGGGTTGTTGCCTGAGGTAGGATTCTTGGGAAGAATTTGAGTTGTAGGACTTGAAGAAGTCTGAGCTGTAGGAACCATTTGGGTTCTGACTTGTAAGATTTGAGGATCTGAGTTAGTGGAAGGAAGTTTGGCCGAATCCAGCACTCTATTGGATAGGTGAATGGGGAGAGTGTACGTACCCATGAATTGGGGAACTATTATAAACCATTGTGTACAGTGCTATGATTTTTCTGTGCTGTGATAGATATGGATCAAATAACTATGCTGTGAATAACATTTTAATTGCCTAAGTTTTAAAAAGGATTTGAACTTATTCACCCCCTCTAGGTGTTTAGGATCTATAAACCAAACCTTTCAAGTGGTATCAGAGGGAGGTTTACTCAAATCTAGACCTAACAGTCTGAGTTGATCTCCAAGGAAATTATCTGCTAGCCAGAATGTGTTTAGGTGAAAATCAGAAGGAACTTGGATCCATGAAACTTCCTATATATAAAAAAGAAAATTTTGGCATATGGAAAGAGAGAGTTAGATTGTTCATGGAAGCATCTGATCCAAGAATTTACATCACAGTTCTAGAAGGGCCATTCATTCCTATGAACATATCAGTTCTTGATGCAAATCTCAAGACTCCAAAAAGTTATCCTGAAATGAATAAGGAAGAGATCATCCTAACAACCTTAGACAAGAGGGCACAGAACATAATTTTGAGTGTAATAGATGATTCTACATTCCATAATCTGGTCCATTACAAAACCTCCAAGGAGATGTGGGACACTTTGATTGTCTACATGGAGGGAACAAAAGAAGTAAGAAAGGATAGAAAGTCTATGCTAAATAAAAAATATGAGAATTTTAGACAAGCCAAGACAGATAGCATAGATGAATATTATAAGAAATTCTTTAGAATTATAAATGAGCTAATGACCTATGGAAGAGTCTTTTGCACATATGAACTAACTGACAAGTTTCTCAAATCACTAACCAAGGACTGGGATATTAAAATATGTGTCATTAGAGAGGTGGCCAGGCTGGCTGATACACCTCCACCAGCCTTATATGGAAAACTGTTATCATATGAGATGCAGCTCACTGCCAGAAAGGAAGAGGAGAAAAGTAATAGGTCTGAATACAAAGAAAAGTCAGTTGCCTTCAAGGCTAAATCCACAAGAAAGGGTAGGAGAAAGTCACCTTTTTCTCCCAGGAAAATTGCTGAAGTTGAACCAGAAAATACTAACATCAACACTTCAGACAGCCACAACTCTGATAAAGACTTTGCTGCCTTCATAAGGCAGTTTCAAAGGTTCATGAAGAAGAAGAAATGGAGAACAAATCCATCTTCATCTTTCTCCAAGGATGACTATTACAAGAAGAAAAAAACTTCTAAGGATGACAGGTATGGCTCTAATCCCAATAAACAAACTTCTTCTAAAATTGTTTGTTATTGTTGTAACAGGCCAGGACATATCATAGCTGATTGTCCTAATAAAAGAAAGAAATCTAAGGACAAGAAGAAGCATTAAAATAAGGGCAAGAAGGAGAGATTCCTTGTTGCCCAGAAGTAGAAGAGTTGGACTGACACTTTATAATCAGAATCTGGAGAAGAGGATAAAGTAGAAGCCTATATTGGATTGTTCACTACAGAAGAGGATTCTATAGAAACTGAATTCTTACAATTGCTGGATTCTATAAATGGGAGTGAAGATCATTATTATAGAAGGATTATGGCTGTGTCTATGGAAGATCAGTGCCAGGATCAGCCTAGTCCCAATAAGGTATACAATCCATCTTAAGTTTCTAATTATTATATTGGATCATAATCAGAAGCATCTGCATCAAGAGATGTGGATGATTTTGATTCTGAAGGGGATGTTCATCAACTAATTGATGAGTATGGTGGTCTGTTATAAGCTCTTAAGAGAAGCAAAATCCTTGTCAAAGAGCAGGCTAAGGAAATTGCATCTCTTAAATTAGCTGTATCAGATTCAACAAAAGTGTTGGATTTGAAGCTGAATGAAGTTGTCAAACTGAAAAACATAACTATTATTCAGATGGGTACAATTACCTTCAAAAATTATCATATCAAGAGTCTGGAAGTCAGACTTCAAAGAGAGAAGGATCTTGTGGCTAAATTCTCAAAGCCAAATTCAGTCTTACCCTTAATAGATAACTTTATCTCCCAAAAGGGTAAGACAGGATTAGGTTTTAAGGAAAGAACTAGGACAACGAATTCCAAAAGAAAAGGCAAAGCCCCAGTTCATCCACTAGCCTTCAAACCCCCTATTTCTTTCAGAAAAATGATGCAACCTACTAATAGTATGATCATGACATCACTCATGACCACTATAAGTATGGTGATCTGAATGGCAAGGGAGAAAATGCTAATAGGGAAACCCATGAGAAAACACACCATATTCTTTAGGAGTCATCTGTGTTTGATGCTCCAACACCAACACTTAAAAAGATAGATGTTCCTAGAGACTTGAGGACTGCTGACAGCAATACTGTGAAGCCTGTACTTAAAAGAAGGTACAACAGATATGAGTGCTAGTGTTGTGGCAAAGTTGGCCACTATACCATTGATTGTTGGTACAATGCTAGTGTTCTGAAAAAAGCCAGCTTACCTGTCATAAAGGCTGCTGGTAAGCATGTCAAATATCAAGCTAACCTTAACCTAGGACCCAATAATTATTGGGGTTCTAAGGATAGGTAATTTTATTTGATGCTGGTGAGTCCAAGTGGCCATACCCCAATATGGTACTCGGACAGTGGATGTTCCAGGCACATGACTGGAACAAGAAGGATGTTGAAGGATTACTCTCCTATAGAAAATGGACCCAAAGTGATCTTTGGTGGATCTAAAAAGGGAGTCATCAAAGGGTTTGGTAACATTTACAATAACTCTATTACTATCACCCAAGTGGCTTATGTTAAATGTCTAAAACATAACCTAATTATCATAAGCCAACTAAGTGATCTTGGTTATGACACTTCTTTCTACAAGGGTGTATGCCAAATAAGAAGGTCAAATGATTAAGAGATCATTCTTACAGGCACTAGGAAAGGAAATGTCTACTATCTTAACTTTGATTGTGAGAATAAGATCTATCCTATTTGTCTAGTAGCAGATGAGAAAGCATCTCATTGTGTATAATGGCACAAGAGGATAGCTCACCTTAAATACAAGTCAATAGGCCAACTCTTTAGTATGGATTTAGTGAGGAATGGTACTCAGGTCAAGTGCATTAAAGAGGGTGTATGTTCAGCTTGCCAAAAGGGCAAACAGACCAAGACCACTTTCCATGGACATGATACCAAAGATTCTGTGAGATGTCTATACCTCCTGTATATGGATCTATTTGGTCCTATGCTAGTTCATAGTCTAGGTAGGAAAGCTTACACATTTGTTATTGTGGATGACTATTCTAGATTTACATGGGTTTTCTTCTTGAGGAAGAAATCTGAAACCCCTACTGTCTTCCAGAATTTTGTTAGACAAATTTAGAATGAACTTAATAATTCAGTAGTCAAAATCAGAAGTAACCATGGGGCTGAATTTCAGTCTGAATGCATGACAAGGTTCTGTGAAGAACTTGGGATTCATCAAGAGTTCTCCTCACCTAGAACTCCCCAGCAAAATGGGATTGCTGAAAGAAAGAATAGGACTCTTATTGAGGCTAGTAGAACACTAGTAAGTGACACTTCACTCCCAGAATATTTCAAGGCCGATGCAATAAATACTACATGTCATGTTCTCAATAGAGCTTCCATCAACAAAAGACACAAGAAGACACCCTACGAGATTATGAAAGGCAGAAAACCAAACATATCTTACTTTATAATCTTTGGTAGCAAGTGTTATGTTCTTAGTAATGGCAAGCACTATCTAACTAAGTTTGCTGCCAAATCCCAAGAAGGGATATTTCTTGGGTACAGAAATAATAGTAGGTTATACAAGATCTACAACTTGACTACACAAGTTGTAGAAGAATCTGCCCATGTAGTTTTTGATGAATCTAAGCTAATCAACTGTGAGCTGTCTAGCAATTCTTTTAGCCCTACAGGTTTGAAGGAAAATATGGACAAGCTAACAATTAGTGAAGACCAAACTATAAGAAATGATGAGGAAAATGATGGATGTTGTCCAGGGGGAGTACAAGACTCACTAGATGAAGCTGAAGACAATGAAGTACATCTTGGTTAGGAAAATGAAGAAAACCAAGATGTGGACAGATTTCCTCCAGCAAGAATACATCTAAAGGATCATCCAGCACACCAAATCATTGGTGATGCAAGACATGGTATTCTGACAAGGAGTAAGAGCATGAACACTATACTATATTCAAGCTTTTTGTCCCAGGTGGAACCTAAGAAGTTTGAGGAAGCTATTAAGGATTCTCATTGGATAGGTTTCATGCAAGAAGAATTGAACCAGTTTAAGATATGTAATGTATGGAAACTTGTTCCTAGACCAAAAGGAAACAATGTCATTGAAACAAAATGGATCTACAGGAATAAGTCGGATGAGAATGGAATCATAATCAAAAATAAGGCAAGGCTGGTAGATAAAGGTTACAGGCAGGAAGAAGGGATAGACTTTGACCAAACTTTTGCTCCTGTAGCAAGGTTGGAGGCCATACGACTATTCCTTGCCTATGCAGCCTATCATGGATTCAATGTCTACCAGATGGATGTCAAGTCAGCTTTTCTGAATGGAGACTTGAAGGAAAAAGTATATGTAGAACAACCATCAGGTTTTGTTGATTCTCATTTTCTAAACTATGTCTATAGACTTAAGAAATCCCTTTATGGGTTGAAACATGCTCCTAGGGCTTGGTATGAGACATTGTCTACCTTCCTCATTGTGAATAAATTCACAAGGGAGAAAATAGACAAAACTCTATTCCTTAGGGAATCCAAAGGCAAGATCATACTAGTTCAGATTTATATTGATGACATAATTTTTGGATCTACTGAAAACAACCTTTGCAGGAAGTTTGCTAAACTTATGCAAGGGAAATTTTAAATGATCAGTATGGGTGAGCTAAAGTTTTTTCTAGGACTTCAAATAAAACAGACTGATAATGGCTTGTCCATGTCACAGTCTAAGTTCACCAAGGAGTTGATAAAGAAATATGGTATGGATACAGCATCCACCATGAAAACTCCAATGGGTCAAGTATGCATATATGCAAAGATGAAGCAAGAAAACATATTGATGAGACTTTGTATAGAGGGATAATTGGCTCCCTCCTCTACTTCAGCTAGTAGGACTGAAATCATGTATGCAACATGTGTCTGTGCTTAATATCAAGCATGCCCTAGAGATTCACATTATTCTACTTTAAAAAGAATTATAAGATATCTTAAGGGCACACCAGATCTAGGTCTTTGGTACCCTAGGAATAAAGATTTCCTATTAACTGGATTTTCAGATGCAGATTTTGCAGGATGCAAAGAAGATAGGAAAAGTACCATAGGTACTTATCAGTTCCTAGGTGGAAGATTGGTGTCATGGAGCAGCAAAAAGCAAACAAGTGTTGCTATTTCAAAAGCTGAGTTAAAGTACATTGCTGCAAGGAGTTGCTATGTATAACTATTGTGGATACAACATCAGTTAGAAGATTATGACATCAAGATAAGTAAAACACCTTTATATTGTGACTCTACAAGTGCTATTTCCATTACTAGAAATCCAGTTTCACATAGCAGAACAAAGCATATAGAAATCAGGTATCATTTTATTAGAGAACATGTTGAAAAGGAAGATATAAGTCTAGAATTTGTCAACTCTAACAATCAAATTGCTGACATATTTACAAAACATCTGGATGAAAGTAAATTCAATTATTTTAAAATGAATTAATAATGTTAAACCTAGAGTAAAATGTTAGGTCAGCTCAACATTTCTAAAAATTTTTGCTAAGTTAGAAAGGTTGTGTCGACACATAGACATTGTGTCGACACTATCAGCGAGTTGTGTCAACAAAAGAATAAACTCTGTTGACACAGAAATAAAACCTGTGTCGACAGAAAAGGTTTGTGTCGACACAACACTGTCGAGACCTTGTATTGGAAGATTTTTGTATCGACACACAAAAATCTTTGTCGACACATAGACATATCGAAACTTACAATTCCCTATCGAGACCTGTGTAGTTTATGTCGACACATGTAAAATTTTGTCGACTAATAAGATTCTTAATTAGGCACGACTTTTGACATACCTTTACAAGAATACTATAAATAGGTGAAAACAAAATCTAGTCGACTGTGCTTTCCAGAACTCTCGACTCTAGACCCTGTGTCTACGAGAAATTCTTTCGTCTACTCTCTTCTCTCTGTGTCATTCATGGCTCCACAACTGGAAGACATACTAAACGAGGGATATGAATTGGTTCGCAAAGCGTTTGAGTCTGCTTCCCAAGAAATCCAAGCCGTGATTACCCTAATCACCAATAACGGATTAGAATACTTAGTTTCTGAACCTGCCAGGATATGCAAAAAGGTGGTTCTTTAATTTTGCTCGCCACCATCCATGGATTCTAAGGGAATGAAGATTAAGTCATCTGTCCATAGTACTAAGATAAAACTCACACAGAAGATTTTAAGTAAGACACTTCATCTTCCCAGGTTTAAGTAAGAAGATAACATAGCATATTACATGACTAAAGATCCTCTCCAATGGTTTGGACTGGATCCCACTACTAGGATTGGATCTTCAATGAATAGGAAGGGAATGAATTCTCAGGGAAAATTCCTATCTGAGATCATAGGCAAGGATATTCTATTTAAATCAAAAGGACATGATAGGATTTCAGCCTATATGTTCAATCTTATGATCAGAGTTATATTCAAGGTTAAAACAAACTGGTCTATTGTTGTATTTGACAAGATTAAAGAAAGTCTCAAGAAACCCAATCTGGGTAGGATACTAAGCCTGTATCTGGCTGTCCATATTCCAAAAGTAATTAATCAGACAACAAGATCTAAGATTAATCATATGAGGAGAATAGACTAAAGAATACTCTCCAGATAGGAAAGGGTTTTAACCAAGGATGTTTCTACATCTCAGAAACCCATGATAAAGGCTCAGAAAAAGAAAACTCCAACCAAGGAAGCTGAATCTTCTAGTGATTCAGAAGAACAAGTAGACTTCTGCACAGATGAAGAACAACCAAGAAAATTACCTGCACCAACACCTGATATAGAGGTCCAGGCCTAAGGGGAGGGCATCCAAATTCAAGGCAATCAGGTGGTATCAACTCTAGGGGGAGACAACAATGAAACTTCAGTTGTCCATGAACCTGAACATCCATAACTACCAGACCTAGGGGGAGGTATAGCTGAAGTTGCACTGGCAAGTGAAAATACAACTGATACAGTCATGGAAATTGTTTCTAAAATGAACAATGTTGCAACCATCATCACTGATAAAGAAGAACAGGATGTGCATATGTCTGTTTTTGATCAACCTGAGCAACATAATTCTCCAATTTTCGAGAAATCTCTGGAAAAGGACTTGGATATCAAGGGGGATCCATTTGTTGAGAAGGAGAAAATTATTCCTCCAGTTCAGATGCAACAAGAGGTAACTCTGGAAGTGTTATTTCTTGATTTACAAGGAGATAGAACTGAGGGGGACATGGCAAGGACTGAGGGGGAGATGCCACTCCTTGCCTTTAGTCCAAAGGACACTGTTGATATAGATAGTTCATCTAATTCTTCTGAAGATGATAAAGCCACCAGGGCAAAGAAAAGGAAATTGGTGGCACTCAGGAAGAGGAGCACAGACTACAAGGAAGCCTTGCAGACTCTCCCACAAACTCCTGCTCCAGTAGTATATTTCAGTTCACTTTTGGTGAAGCTGTAAGTGAAGATGGATGAGAAAATACTTGCTCTTGAGAAATACGTGGATGAAAGCAATAAAGATTTTCAATTTTAGTTGGCTCAAGATATCAAATCTATCAGATTTGAAGTTAACTTGCATTAAAAGAAGATTATAGATTGCTTCCATAAGAGAGGTAATGCTGTGGTATACTTGGCCAAGCAACAACAAGGGATAAAGACTGAAGTTGATGACATTGAAATCAAGCAAGGGTATATCGTAGAAAATCAACTCAGAATGAATGACAATCTCCAAGATTCACATGCTGCTATTTTAACAAAGATTGGGAATATTGCAACTGATATCAAGGCTGAAGTGTCCAAGCAGATCACAGAAGATCTAGCTGAAAGTGAGATAAAGATCTATCTAAACTCTAGAGGGGGGGTGAATATAGTATTTTTAGAATAGCTTTACAATTTAAACAAATAAAATAATTAAGATTTAATTTATGTATAGGTGTAAGGTGTCTTATTAGATAAATCAGAACTGAGACAGCAAAAAGAAGAATCACAGCACACAATAAAGAAAATACTCAAGCAACCAGAAGACACAAGGAACTATAGTGGTTCCCCAAAAACCTGGGTACATCCACTCTTCTACCACCCTTGGTAGGAATCCACTCAGGATGAGTTGATCAGATGTCCTGACACCAATGAGCTTTTGATAAGGTGCTCAAAAACCAAACTAGATTTTTTGATCAGGTGTCTTGCCACCACTGAGTTTTGACAATGCTCTCAGAACAAATCTCAGAACTTTTAAAGGGAGTTTTGATAACCCTTTTATACCAGGAAAAGAAAAAGTAAAGAGGTGAAGTTGTCTTCTCTGTTCTCAAATCAAATGAGAGAAGACTAGTGGATTGTTGATGATGTCAAAGCTCCCCCTGAGATGTAGAGTGGTTCAGGAGTGAGAGCTTTACTTCAGGGTGATAGGTCTTCAGAAGCTTCAGATCTCCAGCAGAAGATGATTCCAGCAGATGCTGAAAAGTTTGGTGTCTGGAGTTCTTGATGTTGAAGCTATGATCACTTTTCAGTAAGTCAAAAGGATTGTTCTACTAGTTCTTCAGAAAAATGATCACTTGTGTCTGTCACTGTAAAAAAAATTCTTATTGTTGTGCTGTTTGTAGTATTCTTTATGTTTTTGACTGAAGACAAAAAGAGGATCTTATTCTCTGAAAAATTCCTTATCAAAGATAGCCGTTGGCAGTCATAAATGTCTTCCATAAAAATTTTTTGTCTTCTAGAGGAAAGTCCAATAAAACATTCTCTGAATAATTCCTTGAAACTTGCTCAAGAATAAAGAAAAACGGCTGGCAGATCTTCTTGACATAAATGCTGAGAGAATTCAAAAACATTCCAAAGACTGACAGCTTTTGAATCCTTAAAAACGTTGATCTCTTAGAAAATCGTCGATCTGAGCTCTACAATCATCGAACTAAGCTCAGAGATGAAAAAGATCAAACAGACAGAAAACGTCGAACTGAGCTCGAAGAACGTCGAACCGAGCTCAGCGACCTGAAGAATAAGAGAAGAGAGATCGTCGACCTGAGCTCGAAGAACGTCGACCGGAGCTCGACGACTTTAGCAAGGTTGAGCTCAGAGAGCGTCGAACGGAGTTCGACATTTCGTCGACCTAAGCTCGACGATAACTGACTTTGGCTCAGCTTTAAGTCTGATTCCTTGAAAGGTCCTGGGGGCAGCTCAAACCTAAATTCTAAGCCCTAGACACATTCTAATGTTGACCTTTACAACTATACCACTAGGTCAACCTGGTTTCCTAAGACAAACATAGTGATCCTTACCCAAATTAGTAATAGGGTGTTCCAACAATCTCCCCCTATTTGGGTTAGGATTACTATTTACAGACAAAAATAGGAAATAAATAAGCATACAGACAAAACAAGAACTAAACCAATCAAAGCAAGAAAAAGTCATAGCAGCATTGCAGATCACAGATAAAATATCAGCAAATGTTCAGAGGAGGATGCATAAACATCCACAGCCTTGCAGGAATTTACATATGAGGCAATTTGGCTGGGATCACAGTAATTTATAGGCACAATGGCCTTAGTAAGGTCTTCAGTATGTTGAACTGGCAGAAGACTGAAATAAACTGTATCAAAATCAGAGAGCAGGCTCTGGAGGTCCATTGCAAAAGTAGGAGCAGGAGCAAGAGCTGGAGCAGACTCGGGCACATCCACTACTTCATGAGGCATCTCCCCCTGCCTTGGTTCAAGGAGAACTGAATCAAGGCACCCAGTAGAAGGGATTGCCTGGGAGGAGCTAAAGGAGGAGATCTTGGTAGACAACTCCTAGACTTGTTTCAGGAGTGGAGCCAAGATGGTCTCCAATAGAGATGTCAGCCTGGGAGCTAGCAGCTCATAGAGTTTGTCTGCCAAAACAGGAAGATCTACATGCTCAAGATGGGCTTGAGCAGAGGTAGGAGTATAAGTTACTGGAGGAGTGGCTGGAGCTGATGGCATGGAGAATATGGAGATGGGAGGAGTAGGAATAGATGGTTCTGAGAGAGGAATAGTGAAGATAGAGGTTGTTGAGATGGATCTAGATGAAGCAAGAGATGGGGTGAAGGATGGTTGGGAAATAATTTCTTGGAGAAGTTGTTGATAGGAGGAAATTGAGGGAAGCTCAAGAGGAGTGGAAGGAGAATCATCCATAAAAGAATCATCTACAAGAGAAAATGATGGTGAGGTGAAAGTTGGATAAGAGAAAAGAGGACGGAATTCTTCTGAAGCAGATGCTGGAGGAGGGAAAATTGGTGGTGAACTGGTAATGGGGGAAGATACCAATACTGAGGTTTGAGAGAAGGTTAAGGTTGAGATTGGTATGGAGATAGCTGGAGGAGGAGAGGAAGGAATAGACAAGTCTTCTGCTGGGGCAGAAACCTGAGAGGGAGTGACTTGGGTAGTCCTGGTGCCTGAAGTCAGTGGTGCAGCAGCAGCTCTGGTAGGGTTAACAATCTGCCAGTCCCATTTGCTAAAAAGGGCACAGGAGAGCCTCTTGGAGGCATTAATGAACATCCCAGCAGAGGTTAGCAACTCAGGGCACCTGGAATGCAGATAGACCCCTAGAATTTTCCCAAAACTTACAGAAGTTTTATTCAGCTTCTTCTTGATCAGGTTCAAAAATATTGATCCCCAGTCTAGGTGCTTCTTATCAACCAGAGCTCCCATTAAACAAAACTGATATCTTGAAATAGTATCATGGGATGAATGCTTCGCCAGAAGCACTTTGCCAACTACATCGGCCAAAAATTGATATTCTAGAGACAGATTTTTCTTCAGTAATTTGTTAGGGTTCACAGCAGTGTGACCCATTCTATCAAGCATAGAGTCATATTCCTCTCCAGATAAATCTATGGAATCATCTCCAGAACTAAGAAGAAAAACTTCAGTTAGAAGAGCCGGGGTCAGTTGTACCTGAGCCCCTTTTATGGAGTCGACGACAGAATTCTCATTCTCATCTATCGCTGTGAAACACCATTCTTTTATTTCTTCTGATGCAATCTTCATTCTGGTAGTCATTATCTGTGATAGCTGCTGTTCTCTGAATAGGTTGAGAATGTCTTTGAAACGCTGATCACTTCCATCAAATGAATTCATGTCAATATCAAAACCGGTGTCGAATTTCATCTTGGAAATGGCAGCACTGGAGCCAGCCATCTATACCTGCAACACAGAACCAAACGCAACCAAGCGTAGAAGATTTGGAGGGAAAGAGAGAAAGTTGTAGAGAGTATGAAAGCGCAAAGATGAACGACGGCCGAGGAAATGATTTTATATTAGGGTTCGACGGCGAAACGGAAAATCGTGGAGCTCGGTTCGACAAAACGTCGATCTCAGCTCGATGATTTGGGCCACAGAAGGAATCTGAAGAGACTTCAATATCGTCGATCTCCGTTCGACGATGTTGAAAAGCGTCGAGTTCCGCTCGACGACCTCTGAACAGAAAGAGAGGAAACCTGGAGCTAACGGAGGCGCTGAACTCAGATCGACGATTTTGGAAACGTCGATCTCTGGTCGACGTTTTTTAGAAAAATGTCGATCTACGTTCAACGATTTTTGGGAAAACGTCGAGCGCAGTTCAGAGACAAAGCCTATTCTACAGACACAAAAAGAACTGATATTTTTTAGCCTAGTTTTGCTCTGTTTTAACTTTTCAAAATCTTGAGTTTATTTTAAACAGCCTCCATCTAACATTCCTAACTGATTTAGGAAGAAATTGTGCTTCTTTTCATCCAAGGGTTTGGTGAAAATATCTCCCCTTTGCAAATCAGTTGGGATATATTGAAGTTCTATTTTGTTTTTCTCTACATTATCTCTTAGAAAATGATGCCTAATCTCTATATGTTTTGTCCTACTATGGAGGACTGGATTTTGTGCTATAGAGATAGCACTAGTATTATCACAAAAAATTTTAGACATCTCTAAGTTGTAGCCATAGTCTATGAGCTGATTTTGTATCCACAATATTTGTGAACAGCAACTGCCTGCAGCCATATATTCTGCTTCAGCAGTTGAGGTTGACACATATGTTTGCTTCTTACAAAACCAGGAGACAAGTCTGTCACCAAGGAACTGACAAGTTCCACTAGTGCTTTTCCTGTCTACTCTGCATCCAGCATAATCAGCATCTGAAAATCCAGTTAGTTCAAATCCTGAGTCTTTTGGATACCAGAGTCCTAGATTTGGACAACTTTTTACATATCTAAGAATCATTTTAACTAGAGTTAGGTGTGACTCTCTAGGGCTTACTTGGAATCTAGCACATATGCATGTAGCAAACATTATATCTGGTCTACTAGCTGTAAGGTACAATAGAGAGCCAATCATTGCTCTATATGTTGTCTGATCAACTGGTTTCCCATGTTCATCAGCATCCAATACAGCATTGGTAGGCATGGGTGTTTTCATACAGGATGCCTCAGACATACCAAATCTCTTAACCAATTCTTTAACATACTTGGTTTGGGAAATAAATATGCCTTCAGCATGTTGTTTTACTTGCAATCCTAAGAAGAAGGAGAGCTCACCCATGCTGCTCATTTCAAATTTAGAATGCAACAGGTTAGAAAACCTTCTTCACAAATTTGAATTAGTAGATCCAAATATGATATCATCTACATAAATTTGTACTAGTAGGGTATGAGACTTATGGGTTCTAATAAACAGAGTTTGGTCTACTCTACCCCTTATAAAATCATTTTCCAGAAGAAAGCATGCTAGGGTCTCATACCACGCTCTAGGAGCTTGCTTGAGACCATATAATGCTTTATGCAATTTGAAAACATAATCAGGGTGAGTTAGAGAGATAAAACCTGGAGGTTGTCTAACATAGACTTCCTCTTTGATGTCCCCATTGAGAAATGCACTCTTCACATCCATCTGGTAGACCTTGAAACCTTTGTGAGCAGCATAAGCTAGGAATATTCTAATGGCCTCTAACCTTGCAACTGGTGCAAAGGTTTGGTCATAGTCTATTCCTTCTTATTGAGAGTAGCCTTGAGCAACTAGCCTTGCCTTGTTTTTGACAATAACTCCTTGATCATCCAGCTTGTTTTTGAACACCCACTTTGTTCCAACAATGGAGTGATCCTTTGGCTTAGGCACTAGTTCCCAAACCTTATTCCTTTCAAATTGATGCAACTCCTCTTGCATTGCAATAATCCAGTATGGATCTTGCTCTACATCTTGAATGGATTGAGGCTCAACTTGAGATAGGAAGCAAGTGTGCATTAGGTTCTGGTTGACCTAATTTCTGGTTTGCACACCAGATGAGATGTATCCAATTACTTGGGTGATTGGATGATCTCTTGTTGTTACTAGATCAACAGGGGATGTTGATTGTTCACCAACCTGTGTTGTTGTTTCCTCTTGTGGAATAACAACTGGCTCTTCAGGATGATTTTCTTCAAGAGGTTGAACTTCTTCTTCATCATCACTGCTCTCATTCTTTTGCAGAGTAGGTTGAGTGGCTGTATCCTCTTCTTTAACTTGTAATCTGTCCATACTTTCTGAAATAGAGTGTACCTGCAAAGGTTCTATGGTAGAAGTAGACTTCTCCTTATAACACATGTTAGTCTCATCAAAAGTGACATGAACAGATTCTTCAATTTTATAAGAAGATTTATTATATACCCTATAAGCCTTGCTGATCATGGAGTATCCCAGAAACACTCCTTCATCAGCTTTAGCTTGGAATTTTGCTACATACTTCTTGTCATTATTATGAATATAACAAGTACAGCCAAAAATTTTAAAATAATCTACTTTAGGTTTCTTCCCTTTGAGAAATTCATAGGGAGTCTTACCCTTCAGTTTATGTATTAAACTTCTATTCAACACATAGTTGGAGGTGTTCACTGCCTCAGCCCAAAAGGATAGAGGTAGGTGAGCATCTGTCAACAATGTAGTAGCAGATTCAATTAGGGTTCTATTTTTCCTTTCAGTTACCCCATTTTGTTGAGGGGTTCTAGGGGCTGAGAAAGTGTGCCTGATCCCTTCATTTTGACAGAACTCTTGCATAAGAAGAGAATCAAACTCTGTCCCATGATCACTTCTGATCAGGGCAATGTGAGTGTTGAACTTAATCTGTATGCAATTGAGAAACTCTGTCAAACACTTAAAGTTATCAGACTTCTTCCTCAGAAAGAATACCCAAGTGAATCTAGAGAAGTCATCTACAATCACTAAAGCATAAGATTTCCCTCCTAAGCTTTGTACTGTAATGGGTCCAAAAAGGTCCATGTGTAGCAGATACAAGATCCTAGGTGAATCACTCTTATTAAGTGACTTAAAGCTCTTTTTAGTTTGCTTGCGTAATTGACAAGCCCTGCAGAGTCCTTCCTTCTTGTAGGGGCCAGAAGGTAGTCCTCTAACAAGGTTGTCCTTGGAGAGCCTAGCAATGGTTCTAAGGTTTAAATGTCCTAATCTTTAATGCCATAAATCATTTGGCTTGCATACTGAATTGAATAAACAAATGTCTGTATGGGCTGAAAGAAAATTTACTAGATAGATGTTACCTTTCCTTTTACCTGTTAACACAGTTGTGTTATTTTCTGACTTGATCTTGCACAGGGATTTCTTGAAGGTCAATTTATATCCTTCATCACATAGCTGACTGATGCTTATCAGGTTATGCTTCAGTCCTTCAACATATGCCACTTTCTTGAAAGTGACTGAGCCTATCTGAACAGCACCATATCCTTTGGTTTGGCCAAACTTTGAATCACCAAAAATTACTTTGGGTCCAAGTTTGGTTATGAAGGATGATAGGTTCTCCTTGTTCCCTGTCATGTGCTTTGAGCACCCACTATCCAGATACCATAGCTGGTTTGATGTTGGATAAGTCTTCACCTGCACAAAATCAGCTTATATATTTTTGACCCAGTTAACCTTGGGCCTAGGTTGATATCCCTTGAATTCAGAAATGAAAGACATCCCAGGTTGACTATTATAACCTTCAGGATGGTATCTCTTAGGAGGTAGTATCCATTTAGTATAGGGGTTAAAGCCTTGGGATGTGGGACTTCTAGGATTGAATCTATATGTACCATTGAAGGATTGTTCACAGACCTGATCTCTGTTCGACGATCGTCGAACTGAGGTCGACGATCTTGGGTCAGATCGTCGATCTCTATTCGAAGATCGATTATACTGGAGTTCAGGGTTTGGATATCGTCGAGCTGAGGTCGACGATCTTTGGTTAGATCGTCGAGCTCTGTTCGACGATCGTCGAGCTCTGCTTGACGCAATCTGTTGAACTGTAATTTTCTTTGGCAGATCTGCATTCTTCCTAGCTACCTCTACTACTCCCTTCCCTTTGTCAGAGACAAATTTGATTGGAGTTGTTAATATTATAGGTTGGCTGGATGAAGCACCCAAGCCCAGTGTACTATTAAGTCTAGAGTTCACTGTGCTTGTAATGTCCATCAGTCTGATACTTCTCCCATTTAGGGATTCTTCAAACTTTTTGGCTTTTGATAGTTCACTTTTCAGTGAAGCTATCTCTTCCCTACAGCATTCCAACTCCTCAGAGAGTTTGAGGTTCTCTGATTTTATAGTGCTATACTCAGATAGTTGTTTTCTGAGGGAAGTGATTTCCTTCTCAGACTCCAACAGATCTAGGCATAGTACCTTAAACTCATGTTTAAAATCCTCAGAACTGAAATCAAATGAATTGATTACCTGATCTTCTTCTAGTTGAGCTTCTGAATCTGATTCTGACTCTTCTGCTTCTGAGTCTGTTTGAGAGGCATTGATAGCCATCATGCAGAATTCCTTTTCATCAGCATCATCCTCATCATCACTGGAGCTGGATGAGGCTTCAGAGTCCTCTTCAGTTTCACTCCATGTCTCAGCAACAAATCCCTTCCTTGTATGTTTGTTCTTGCTGAAGGAGGGTTTGTCTGAGCTGTTCTTTCTGAAGTCTTTTTCCTTTCTTCTTTCTCTTCTATCTTTCTTGTCCTTGTTCTTATTTTCTGGACAGTCAGGCACAATATGGCCTGGTTTTCTGCAACCAAAACATATGATTTCTTTATTATTATTTGATTTATCATACCTTGGTTTATCATGACCCTTGTATGATCTCTTCCTGAAGTCTTTTCTGGCCATCTTGTAGAATCTTTTGGCCAGTAGACTTAGGAGCTCATCATTTCCTGTAGCTTTATCTTCAGGCTCCTCTTCTGCAGCTTTGAAGGCTATGGTCTTTTCTTTCCTTGTGACTGGAGAAGTAGCCTTTTGTTCTTCTTCTCTATTTTTAATGAGCAGCTCATAGGATTTGAGCATGCCCAGGAGAGCTTCAGTGGTAATCTCATTTAGACTTCTGGCATCTTTGATTGGCCAGATTCTTGAATCCCAAGTGCTGGGGAAGCACATTAATATTTTGTCATTCAGCTCAGTCAATGAGATTTCTTTATCCAAAGTCTTTAGCTCATTGACAATCAGACTTAGTCTATTGTACATGCCAGCCACTGATTCAGCTTCTCCCTTTTTGAAGTTCTCATATTAACTTATCAGATGGGATCTCCTGTCTTTCCTTTCATCAGCAGACCCTGAGACAATTTCAGAGAGCTTGTCCCAAATTCCTTTGGCTGAGTTGCAGTCAGCTACCTTCTGAAATATCTCATCAGACATTGTCTGAGCTAAGATGTTCATGGCCTTTGCATCTGTAGTTTTCCATTTCTTTATGTCTGCATCTGTTCCTGAGGGAGGTGGAATAGTACTTGTGCTTGTGGTCTCTGGAGGTGTTGGGCACACTGTCAAAATAAAATTAAATATATCCTCATCAATAGAATTCATATAAAGTTTAATCCTTGCCTTCCAGAGTGCAAACTTGGAAAGGTTGCACACTGGAGGTCTGGTGCTTGCATAATCTTTGTTCTGTGCCATGTCTATATAAATAGATAGATATAGTGAAAATAACCCTCTTAAGAGATTGATCTTATCAAGGATCTTTTGGTTCAGGTGTTAGCCTGTATGAGCAACCAACCTCCCTCTGATACCAATTGAAAGTGAGATAAAGATCTATCTAAACTCTAGAGGGGGGTGAATAGAGTATTTTTAGAATAGCTTTACAATTTAAACAAATAAAACAATTAAGATTTAATTTATGTATAGGTGTAAGGTGTCTTATTAGATAAATCAGAACTGAGACAGCAAAAAGAAGAATCACAGCACACAATAAAGAAAATACTCAAGCAACCAGAAGACACAAGGAACTATAGTGGTTCCCCAAAAACCTGGGTACATCCACTCTTCTACCACCCTTGGTAGGAATCCACTCAGGATGAGTTGATCAGGTGTCCTGACACCAATGAGCTTTTGATAAGGTGCTCAAAAACCAAACTAGATTTTTTGATCAGGTGTCTTGCCACCACTGAGTTTTGATAAGGCTCTCAGAACCAATCTCAGAACTTTTGAAGGGAGTTTTGATAACCCTTTTACAGCAGGAAAAGAAAAAGTAAAGAGGTGAAGTTGTCTTCTCTATTCTCAAATCAAATGAGAGAAGACTAGTGGATTGTTGATGATGTCAAAGCTCCCCCTGAGATGTAGAGTGGTTCAGGAGTGAGAGCTTTGCTTCAGGGTGATAGGTCTTCAGAAGCTTCAGATCTCCAGTAGAAGATGATTTTAGCAGATGCTGAAAAGTTTGGTGTCTGGAGTTCTTGATGTTGAAGCTATGATCACTTTTCAGTAAGTCAAAAGGATTGTTCTACTAGTTCTTCAGAAAAATGATCACTTGTGTCTGTCACTGTAAAAAAAATATTCTTGTTGTTGTGCTGTCTGTAGTATTCTCTATGTTTTTGACTGAAGACAAAAAGAGGATCTTATTCTCTGAAAAATTCCTTGTCAAAGATAGCCGTTGGCAGTCATAAATGTCTTCCATAAAATTTTTTTGTCTTCTAGAGTAAAGTCCAATAAAACATTCTCTGAATAATTCCTTGAAACTTGCTCCAGAATAAAGAAAAACGGCTGGTATATCTTCTTGACATAAATGCTGAGAGAATTCAAAAACATTCCAAAGACTGACAGCTTTTGAATCCTTAAAAACGTTGATCTCTTAGAAAATCGTCGATCTGAGCTCTACGATCATCGAACTGAGCTCAGAGATGAAAAAGATCAAACAGACAGAAAACGTCGAACTGAGCTCGAAGAACGTCGAACCGAGCTCAGGGACCTGAAGAATAAGAGAAGAGAGATCGTCGACCTGATCTCGAAGAACGTCGACCGGAGCTCGACGACTTTAGCAAGGTTGAGCTCAGAGAGCGTCGAACGGAGTTCGACGTTTCGTCGACCTAAGCTCGACGATAACTGACTTTGGCTCAGCTTTAAGTCCGATTCCTTGAAAGGTCCTAGGGGCAGCTCAAACCTAAATTCTAAGCCCTAGACACATTCTAATGTTGACCTTTACAACTATACAACTAGGTCAACCTGGTTTCCTAAGACAAATATAGTGATCCTTACCCAAATTAGTAATAGGGTGTTCCAACACTAGCTTCTGTCCAAACATCAATTCAAGCATCTCAAAAGGCTATTTCTTATCACCTGAAGAAGTTCAGGGCCTACTACAAAGAGGGTACAGAATATCTGGCTGGTCAGGTAAGGTTTCGGAAGGATGATCTGAGAGATCATGTGGCCAGAGAAGTAATAAAGGGGGAGGGAGTGTTAGTCAAAGAAAAGCTTAGATCATGATAAATGGTTATCCAATAAAATCAGAGCAACTCTTGGATATCTACCCCTTTGTGATGATGACAACTGAATCTTGAATTCACCTTGATTACAATGATTGGGTTCAATAGGAAGTAGCCCAAGTGATTTACTCCTTCTGATTTTGAAGAAATACAGCAGGCAGTACAACACATGTATAGCCCTCCACAGGAGGCACATAATGTTACTTTTGAAAAAGTTGAAATGTCTGAAGCAGCATTACAAAGAGAGCAAGAAGCACAAAAATCTAGGGATGCTCAGATAAAAGCTCAACTATCTAAGAAAATATTCAGAGAGCAGGCTGAATTAAAGCTTGATTTTGAACAATGGATTCGAACCTCCAGAAATATCATTCTTACTACTTGGAAAGCTGTGAAAGAAAATATGCATGATAGAGGTAAATGGTATTCTGATCAAGAGTAGAGTAAATATCAGAAGCGGCAAGATGCCATATACCTGTTCAGAAAAGACCTCAAAGTTGGTAAAATACCTGCTAACTCTGTGGAGCCTAGCAAATATTTCCCAAAGCCTTATCATTATTTTGAAAGGCAAAAGATAAAAGCTGAAGAGCTCAAGAAGAAGGATATGAAAGGAAAGAAGCTGGCTGATGACACAGAGGCTAATGTACAAGCTAAGATTTAACCTGGAAAAGGAATTGTAATCATGGAGCCTGATCAATCCTAGGGATAGATTTACTAGGTTTAGAACTATGCAATCTTTTGTTCTAAAATCCTTGTAACTCAAAAACTAATTATTGATTCAATGAATTTTATTATAATGTGTGATGATATTTCTTGTTGTTTCTGCTCATGAGTTACCATGTCTATGTAATAATTTTAATATCATAATCTTTGTTTTATTATGAGTGGTGTATATCATCGACTAAGGGTTATGAATTCTCCAAATAGGGGGAGATTGTTTGGTACATTGGAAACTGTGTACCAGATTTTGAGAAACTTCACCTAACTCAATGATATACATCAATATGTATTTGATGGAATGTTGAGTTTGAATGTGCAGGTTAAAGAAATGCAGGAGAATATTCTAAGTACAAGTGTCGACACTGGTGAAGTAAATGTGTCGACACCAGAAGCCAATTTGTGTGGACACACAGAAATTCTGTCAGTAGCAGTTGTGTCAACACATAGGACTTGTATCGATACATAGAAGTTCAGTCTACAGCAATTGTGTCGACATACAGGACTTGTGTCGACACACACTCAAGAATTCTGTCGACACCAACTATATCAAGACTAGAAGCAATTGTGTCGACACACAGGACTTGTGTCGACACATTCAACAGGAGCTGTGTCGAGAAGATGAATAGTGGTTGTGTTGACATTGTGGGAGTTATGTCAACACCCTCAAGACTTGTGTCGACAAATGGTCTATTTGTGGTGACACATTTGGAGTATTTTCTCGACGTTTTTCTGCTGAGATAAAGTATATTGAGGCATCAGGTTTCAAGACTGAAGACTTGACAATGGCCATAACTAATAAAGTTGTTACATCTGTCAGAACTGTCAGAAGGCCGTTATGAACCGGATTAACCGGTAACCTCAGATGGGTCTATATAAAGACCTGTGCTATCATAAAGATACATAACAAAAAAGAGGCGACACACAAGAAGGAAGGACTTGACATTCTTTTAACAGATGAAATCTACAAGTCATTAAGTGAGGGCATATTCTGAACAAGTCTGCAAGAAGGATTCATATCTATTTCTGAATTGAAGGAAGCTTGTTTGATGATCATCTCCAACATCAAAAGAAGATAGAACTTATTGTATTAAGATTCAAGAAGCTTTGAAGAAAGCTAAGACGGGTTGGATCTTAAGAAATCAGTTCAATCAAGAACTGATCAAGAATCCTTCATCCCTTTCTCTCTCTACATGGGTGAAGTATTTGTCACTTTTATAATCAATTTTTCTGTTAGATCTTTTGTAGATCTGAGTGTAGGAGAGTTATCTCTCTGAGTTGTAAGCTTAAATATATAAAGGCTGAGGTAGGGCTGAGTGCCTGAGGTATGATCTTGGTGATCTGAGTTATAGGCCTGGTGATTAAGGCTGAGGTAGGGCTGTTGCCTGAGGTAGGATTCTTGGGAAGAATCTGAGTTGTAGGACTTGAAGAAGTCTTAGCTGTAGGAACCAGTTGGGTTCTGAGTTGTAATATATGAGGATCTGAGTTAGTTGAAGGAAGTTTGGCTTAATCCAACACTCTACTGGATAGGTGAAGGGGGAGAGTGGACGTACCCACGAATTGGGGAACCATTATAAACCATTATGTGTTGTGCTGTGGTTTTTCTGTGCTTGATTTACTCTGTATTATGATAGATGTGGATCAAATAACTATGCTGTGAATAACATTTTAATTGCCTAAGTTATAAAAAGGATTTGAACCTATTCACCCCTCCCTCTAGGTGTTTAGGATCTATAAACCAAACCTTTCAGAAACGGCTGAAAAATGTCTTAAATGTGTTTCCTCAATTGTCCTAGTAAATAAGTAAAGTACTTAACTCTATGAAATCCATAATTAATGCTGCCAAGCAACGACTATATTATTAAGAATATAAGAATTAATTATAAGAGAATTACTGTCTTAGAATAAGACTAATTGAAATCAAAATGACAAAGAAAATGCCAAAACTGATGCTGACAGAAATCGTCGTACTCAGGACAGATTTCGTCGACCTGAACTCAAAGTTAGTCGAGCTGAGAAATTGTCTTCGTCGAGCTGAGCTTATAGAAAAATTATCCGGAGAAAAAAAATGCAAAAGCTGAGCTCCAAGTTCGTCATCCTGAGGTAGAATTTCGTCGATCAGAGAAACTGAGAGAAGAAGGAAGATTATCGACCTGAGCTCGTATTTCGTCGAGCTCAGCTCAGAGTTAAAACACTGAGTTTGTCGATATACGATCGACGATCGTCGAACTGAGTTCGAAGAACTTCGAACTGATTTCTGAACTCTTCAAAACTGCAATTCTTCTAATTCTTAATCTCTGAATTATCTGAGGGCTGGATCAAAGATTGTCTAACCTATTCAGACTGACCTAGACCGTAGAACTAACAAATTGACCCTAGGCTATACATGATGGGTCAATAACCTAATAGTTAACCTAGACCAAATCCAAACTATGGATCCAACAGCCTGGTTAGCGTGATCTTCTTAGGGTCAACATCTCAATCTATCTCCGAGTGACTTCTAGCCCTGCTGGCTAGTTGGAGTATGGTTAGTAGGATCTTCTCGGGGTCAATTTCTCAATCTATCTCTGGTCATACACAGAGTTCACTTATAAAAGATTTTAAGAGATAAGAGAATTACAAAACAAGAATATTTTATTTACAAGGTTTAGGGATAGAGGTATTTCAAGTCATCACCACTCTAGGTGTGACTCAAGGACTCCCCCTCAACATTTTGGAGGTGGTATCCTCCTGACTTTATTACTTCCTTGACGATGTATGGACCTTACTAATTCGGATGAAGCTTCCTCAATGCTGCTAATCTCCCTGCAGCATCTACCTTTTTTAGGACCAGATCCCCTTCTACGAATTGCTTGATTCTAGCATGCTTGTCAAATTACCTTACCATCCATCGATTGATCTCATCCTTCCTGACGGTGGCTATGTCACGGAGTTCATCTATTAGGTCTAGTGAGAGTCGTACCCCCCCCCCCCCTTCATTTTCTATTATTCATTCCTCATCCCCTTCCTGGGCAGCCACTACCCGTGGTGACCTGACCTCGAACTCCACTGGTATGACTGTCTCACAACCATAAGAAAGCTTGAAGGGGGTCTCTCTCATGGCTGTGTTGGGGTTAGTCCTCATCGCCCATTTTACCGAGAGAAGTTATTCTACCAAATTCCCCCTCAGGTTCTCCACCTTCTTCTTTAATAGGTTGACAATCACATAGTTCATTTATTCCACTCGCTCGTTGCTTCTTGGGTGATGGACTAACATGAGGTGGATGTTGATGCCCCATTAATCACAGAAGCTGGCCAAATCGTCGCTTGTGAATTGTAGCCTATTGTATGTGACCATCGCCAGGGGCAACCCATGCTTGCATATCACCTCACCCCACATAAAATTCTTGACTACCTTACTCTCATGAGGAGATAACTCGTAAAATGAAAAAGGATTATGTTGTAACTGGCGGGTTTTACCCTAGTACCCGTGGGTGCTGACACACACCAAGTATGACCAGATGATAGTTTCTACCAAAAATAGGGGGAATTCAAATAACACTTGCTTGGAGAAAACAGAGGGGGACTCGCCTGATACAGGCTGAGGGGTACTCTCCTGGAACTAGCTTAGCACTCACCTGATATAGGTCGAGGGGAACTCGCTTGACACTTTCCTAGCACTCGCATAACACTAGCCGAGGGGAACTCGCCTGACACTCTCCTAAGATAGGCCGAGGGGCACTCACATGATACTCTCCTAAGACAGGTCGAGGGGCACTCGCCTGGCTCATGCAGAGTATAACCCATAAGGGTAGAACAGGAGCGGGTGGGTACCTTCAGGTATTTTGAGTCAAAACTTTCTTAAGTCAAAACCGGCCCGATTTGAGGTCGCCTCTTCATGTACTCGCCCAGCCAGACTTGGCTCTCCGCCCCTTGCTTCCAGCCATGAGACTCGCTCAAGATTTTCTTGTGCAGATTACGGTCCACACTCAGCGCACCAAAAATTTTGAAGCCAAAACTTGGTCTCAACGAGAGTTCGGACCCAAGGGGGTAGCTTGCACTTACTTCTCCCGAACTTGAAATCCTGACCAATCACTCATAACTAGAAAACTGACCCTAGTCTGCAGCGTGGAGGTCCTACTACACACTCGGAAGATCTCTAGATTGCTTCCCCTCCCAGGACAAAAGCTGAGTTGGGCACCTTGGAGGGATTTTGCAGCCAAAAAAAAATTACCTAAGGAGGAAGAAGCCAAAAGACCTGGATCCCCTCCAAAGGTGCCCACTGGCTCTATTTATAGAATTTCAAGCCTGGTATACAAACAGTGTAACTTCGTTATTCAGATCCTCTATATGCAGCCCAAAATGCTCAGCTAATAATGAAACTCCGCTTTTCGGAGGGACTATTGGCAAGCCATCAGGGGAAATCTGGTAAAATACACTACTAGGCGAGTGGTCCATGAAAATACCACTCGCCTGGGGCGGCGAGTGCTCGATGGGACTACCACTCACCGCTAGCCCAAGGCCTAGGACAAGTGTGGGTTCGGTTACACCACTCGTCCATCCCTTGCTATGGGCCCAAGGCAAGTGCGAGTCTGTATGCTCTACTCACCCCCACACTCCTGGCCACTCGGCCTGAGTGAGTAGGGGAGGTCCCACCACACTCGCTCGTCTGAATTGCCTGAGTCATAGACTGCACACCATTCGGCTAGGTCTTCCCCTAACGGGCCCACTAACAAGGCACGGGGTTGTACAAATAGCATCCAAGAATGTTTAGTCTAATCCAGAAATTTCAGAATGCCTTCTGCATTACGAAGATTATTTGTAATAATTTTATTGTATTGTTAGCTGACCGGGGTCAGAACACTGGCAAAAAAAATCACGCGATAATTATCGAAGATTACGGTAACACCAACACTTCAAACAGTAATTTCTTAATTAGCAGATTACTTTGTGAGCTAAACAACATCTCTGAACAATATAATAAAAGCACTAAAGATTTTGACTTGCCAAGGTTAAGCAATGACATACAATATTCAGTAGACTTTTTGGGTTTTGATTGATAACGAACTTTCAATTCCAATATCTGATGCATATTTAAATTCGACAACACTCTTGAATAATGGACAACAAATAGCGTACAACACCATATGCAACAGTATTGTAGAGGGAAATAGAGCTATTTATTTGACAATCCTGGTGGAACTGATAAAACGTTCCTCTATCGGTCTATAGTAGCAACTTTCCGTAAAGAAGGCCACATTATTATGGCTATTGCAACTTTTGGTATAAAATAAAATTTACTTCTAGGTGGCTACACTACTCACTCTCGATTCAAAATACCAATTAAACTTGAAAACGTACTAAATTGTGGTTTCAGTAAACAATCATATATGTGCAAATTGGTCGAGCTTGCATCCACAATTATCTGTGACGAGGAACCCATGACAAATAAGAAGACTTTCAAAATTCTAGACCGTACATTGAGAGATTTGCTAGGATAAGACAATCCTTTTGGAAGAAGGCTCTTATAATGGGTGGTAATTTCAGACAGGTTACACCCGTCATTGTGAACGGTATAAGGCAAGAAGTAATAAGGTCAAACATCATTGATTGTTTTTTGTGAGTTAATAAATTTGTTTTCTCATATATGCAAACATACAATATCAGCAGTACCGATGTCGAGTATATGGAGACAAGGGCCCTAATAACTCCATTGAATGAAGATGTTAATAAACTGAATGAAAAATGCATGCTTATGTTCCCGAGGGATAACACTACTTGCTATTCTTTTGACTCTATCTTTGATGATAACCATAACTTATATCTCCCAGAATTCTTAAACTCAATTAATCCAGGAAATTTACCCCCACACAAAATAACATTGAGGCGCGATTGTCCCATTATGCTGCACAGAAATATAAATTCAAAAATTTGATTATGCGATGACACTATACTAATTTGCCGTATATTTGAAATAAATATCATTGAGGCAAATATATCAGTAGGACATTTCAAGGGTCTAAGAGTTTTTATTCCATGCATACAACTCAAGTGTAAAAAAGATTATAATATGTCATTTGAACTAATGAGAAAATAATTTCTTGTCAGATTGAGTTTCATTTTAATAATTAACAAGTTTCAGAGACAGATAATAGGGAATGTCAGAATCAATCTTCCAAATCATGTATTTAGTCATGTCCAATTGTATATTACGGCAACCTCGCCTCATCGCGTGACACTTTTAGAGGAGGAAGTGACACCCAATCGACCAGGGAAGGAGCGAGCCAAGGAAAGAGAGGAGCGACTGATCTAGTCACGACACCATGCAGCGAGCAGCCATGGGATCAGGTTCGGAGATGTGGAACAACAAACGAGATATCATGATATTCGTTATGATTGTGAGTATGATGAGGATACTCATGAGGAAGAAACTGTCACTTCCAGGGAGGGAGGAGCCCCTTCTGTGATGAGATCTTAGCAGCCCCAGTTCCCGAGGGCTTCAGATAGCCTATCCTGAGTTACTACTCTAGCAGAGATGATCCGGTTAGGCATATCTAATGGTTTGAGGACAAGGTGTCCATCTGCAACATGACTGATGCCTTCAAGTGCAGGTTCTTATCCATTAACTTCAAGGGGAATGCGAGTGACTGATTCCACAAGTTTCCCAAAGGTTCCATCTTCTACTTAGAGGATCTGCATTGGGGAATTATGACAAGGTTTACGATATCAAATAAGAGGAAGAAGGATGCAACTGCTCTCTTTAAGATCACGAAAGGGCAGCCTCATCGATTAACTCAAGCATCGGTACGCCCTCAGACACTACATCGACCATTTCTAGGAGGTCCTGGAAGTTGAGGAGGTGGATAGCTTCACCCTGATGCTGTCTCTAAAGTTTAGTCTAAAGTAGAGTCTTTTCAGCATGGAGATCGGGTCCAAGCACCCGAGGTCTTTTGAAGATAAGATTGAACGAGTGAATACGTTCGTGCAGGGGCAGGAAAAGAATCTACACTTATTTGTGAGGCTAAATGGAGAAGACCAGGGAAGCAAAGGAAAAGGATGACTTTTGGAGGCTAGGGCCGAAGTGGTGCTAGAAAACAGGTGGAGAGGTGGAGGGAAGAGCCGATGAGAGAAGAGCCTAGGAGGGGGGAAGAGCCGAGGAGACAAGAGAGGCCTCAAAGGCAAGAGGAGAGGAGGAACGTAGCGGCTTCGGAGAGGAGTGGGGAAGTGCGGCGATTCCAGTATCCAATGAATCCCCCCCCCCCATGGACGCCGCCTATTAGGACTCGGTTCCACAATAAGGATAGGAGGAACGACCATCAGTAGGGTGGAAGGAAAAAAAGGGATTAAGGATAGGCGATGGCCATTGCCGTCAAGGAAAGAAGCATCGCAAGAATGTTCATGCGGCGAGGAACCAGGCGGAGGAGATTCCACTCTACTGAGATCTTCATCGAGTAGAGGGAACTAAACCATGACCTGCCCAGATTTTTTGGAGGTAAAGAAGGAGGCTAGAAGTCGGAGCAGTGAAGAGGGAGCATTAGGTAGGAGGTACCAGCAGGACCGGTAGTGTTCCAAGCTCTACGGAGGAGGAGGATCAAGGACCGGATCGACCTGGGAGGTCGTGGAGAAGTGGTCCATGGCCTAGGAGGTGGGCAGGTAAGAGTGATCAATGGAGGAGTTGGGCTTGGAGCTTCCCGCAAGGGGAGACTTCATCAAATTTATTAGAAGTGCATCACCTTGACCTCTCAAGTTCCTCCGCTAGTGGGCGAGATAACTTTCTCTAAGGTGGACATGCTGGGGAATAAAAATCCTTTTCATGACACCCTTGTCATCCAAGCCGCTATCGAGTACTTCACCGTCGATCGAATCCTGGCCGACAATAGGAGTTCGGTGAATGTCATTTTCAAGAGAACCTTCGTCGGATTGCAGTGGAAGCGTCCCGGATCTAAGCTTCGTACGGACCCCTCTTTGGCTTCTCGGGAGAGAAGAAATAGGTGGATGAAGGAGTGGATCTTCTGGTAGCCCTTGGCGGTACTTTGATCTGATGTCAGTTTGTTATCGTCGAAGCCCCAAGTTATTACAATGCTATCTTTGGGAGACCCCTCATCAACTACTTCAAGGAAGTTCCATCGTCATATCATCAGTGCCTAAAGTACTGCTGGGGAGATGTCCAAGTGCAGATCAGAGATGATTTGAAGGCTATCAGGGAGTGCTACCTGAACGCCATTAGTACCATCAGATGTATGGAGGACGTGGAGAGGCTAGAGAAGGTGTTGGAGGAGGAAGGGCTGAGAGCTGAAGAGGAGCTGAAGGAGCTGGAGGTGATCTCCCGGAAAGGAGAGCCAAGGTTGTTGATGATCGAAGGATCTTTGACACTAGAGGGGAAATTAGAGATGGCCTCATGCCTATAGGAGAATGTTGACATCTTTGCTTGGAGTATCGCGGAGATGCTAGGTATTGATGCTGATATTGCTTGTTATCGCCTCAACTTGGATCCCAAAGTTTTCCCCATCCATCAGAAGCAGAGGAAGAGCGTCATCGTACAAGCCGAGCCAATCCGAGAGGAGGTGGAGATGCTGCTAGAGGCAGGTTTTATTTAGGAGATCCCGTATCCTGACTGGGTCTACAATGTTATACTGGTTAAGAAAGTCAGAGGGGGATGGAGACTTTGTATTGACTTTTCAATGTTAAATAAAGCTTGCCTGAAGGATTACTACCATATGCCTCAAATCGACGTGCTGGTTGATTCAGCTGTCAGGTTTCCTGTGATGTGTTTCCTTGATGCTTATTCAGGGTATTACTAGATCCAGATGCATCCCCCCAACTGCCGCGATATCTCTTTCATCACTAGTGATGGCTGCTACAGCTATAAGATGGTGCCCTTTGGGCTTAAGAACGCGGGCACGACCTGCTAGAGAATGATGGATCAAGTCTTCAAAGAGCAAAATGGGCAGAATCTAGAAATGTATGCGGATGACCTCCTGGTAAAAAGTTTGAGCATCGTGGAGCACACTATGGATCTAGTGGAGACCTTCACAACCCTGTGAAAGTACAAGATGCGGCTTAACCCGATAAAGTGCTTTTTTGGATCTGGAAGAGGGAAGTTCCTAGGTCACCTCCTCACTCTAAGGGGGTGGAACCATGTAAGACCACCCTCCTGGAACACAACACGTAGGCGAAGGGAGTCTTAGGCACAGAAAAGCTGCCTTGTGGTAGCGTCAACAATCGGGTTGACCGGTACTACAAGATGCCTATTCTCCCGACTCTCACAAATATCATTCATGACAACCCAATATAAAGAAAAAAAAGCCAAAATCCGCACTAGTACAAGTATAAAAGAAAGAAACAGGTAGCTACATAGCCCCTGAATACATCAGGGTTAAGTGCCCCAAGGGATACAATATATAGTCTCTCAAAAACTCACATCAGCAACCGACGATAGTAAGGGTATCACCGTAATAGGTTCTATCCCCCTGGCCTGGCTACCCTCCTACATAACCTGCTGCTCTTGTTGCTCTATCTGCTAGGTGTCCTCCAAACAAGGTAGTCGTAGCAACTGTTAGTCATAAAGACTAAGTAGTTATCTCATCCTCTCACCCCGGCGGCTCTCAGACACCAGGCGAGAGAAAGAAGGATCGGCTTAATAGATATAAACTGTAAGTACAAGAAGGTGGTATATCTCTACATATTATAAATATAACAATAACAGTATACACAAAATAACAACATCATTCTACACTAGAAGTACTGTAAGAGAAAGAGCAGTCAACTACCAACATTTAATCAACAAACAGAAATAGAACTTATAAAAATGTCCATACAGATTTAAAAGTTAAGGATCGGCTTAATAGAAAGTAACTCATCATTAAAAGTGCACATACAAATTTATATGATGAGGATCTTATGCGGTTCAATGCAATACAATAATATTTTATGATGCACCCATACAACTCACACAGTCTATTTTACTATGTCGACATAGTCCTTTAGTTCTTACTTTTCGAAAAGGTAGCTAACCTCTCAGACATCACCCGTCATGGACAAACGGTGATAGTAGAGAAGGCATCTCCACTACTAGGCAGGTATCCACATTACAAGACCTAGGACTCCGTACGCCTAAACGCTAAGAACACGGCAGTGTGGCTTCTGTGTACTACGACTCAGAAGGGGTCTCGAGTAGATGCACCATGAACATAGCCCAAAGGGCCTATAACTGGTATGAAAGGAGCCTATGGAAGCATATCACCAAAGGACCAAGCCCAACCATCCACTAGCACAGAAGGAGCCTAGGGAAAGAGACTTGAGGACCAAGCCCAACCACCCAAAGTCTATCTGTCAATTCCCATCGGTGTGATGAATGGCGAGCCCATAGATCTGCTACATTATCCTTAACCCAGGATTATGACACTGCGTGTCAAAACACACCGCATGCAATTACACTTAGCCAGGCCATCAAACATCCAAGGGCTCCAACTGAGTCCCTTCTCAACATACCAATCCCATGCTCAAAAGCACCCAAGGGATCTACACTGAGTCCCTTATCATCATACTAAACCCGTGCTCAAGAGCACGTAAGGTATCCACACTGAGTCCCTTCATAACAACTTACCCGTGCTCCAAGCATGCAAGGTTCCGTCAAAACCTAAGATATCAAATCCCTTCGATTGTTATATGACCCTCACCATTACCCGTAGGGAGTTAACACAACACTAAGCGATGGACTTATTTCAATCATACTTTCAATTCATAAGATCAATAAGCTCATAGCATGACCATGGGCGTAATATTCATCTAGCCCCCTTTTTTAAGTTTAGTATGTGCATGCACATCAAATCATTTATCTTTTAACACATCTTGTTTCCGAAAATGATCAACATAACATATATATTTCTAGATAATTAATAATCATTTACAATTACACACCACAAGTTCTTTCATTATAATAGTTCATCACTTGCTATCGATTGCGTATATCATACAAGCGCACCAATTACTCTTCCAATACATATCAATTATCATAGTATTATTGTATGCACTTTCATAGGATTGCATGGATAAACAATTTGTACATCAAAGGTCCATCAAAACACATATATAATGCATTTTATTGGGAATTGTATCCATAATAATCTAGATTTATATGAAGTCACCCTTAAACTAAGATGAATTAAGTTGTATTTGATGCCCTGGTTGAGTTATGTGTTTGCATGATATAATTGCCAAGCGTAGACCAATGTCAGTCTACAATGAGTCACCAAACATAGGACCAAACAATGTAATCCCTCATTATGTGATCCATGGTGTTGACTCATGTGTAGACTCTCTATTGGGATACACTTCATTTTCAAAGCACTAAACTTATAGGACAAAGACTAGTTGCTGAATTCCTTGAAGAAAGAAAATTTTCAGAAAGCAGAATTTTTCTAAGTGTTTTACTCGAGAAGTAACTTAAGTACTCGAGTAGATTTATAGTCAGTTCTCGAGTAATCTATGTCTAGCACTCGAGTAACTGAAGTAGTTCTCGAGAAGCTAAGTAATATTCGAGTATATCTTTCCTTATTCTCGAGTTATCAGAAAAGTCTAGCTAAGAATTTTTTTCTAAGTCTAGTACTCGAGTAGCTAAGGCTATTACTTGAGTAGTACAAGACTTTGTCTCGAGTAACAGAAGTCGAGTACTCGAGAAGTATATCTTGTTCTCGAGTAGTGAAGCACTTGTACTCGAGAAGTCCAGCCACTTCTCGAGAAGTCAATTTCTATTACTCGAGTAGCCAGATTTTTTTTTCAAGATTTTCCCTAAATATTGTTCTCGAGAACTTTACATTCTTTTCACGAGAAGTTAAAGTGATTACTCGAGTAGTCAATATTCCACTCCAGTATTGAAGATGTTTTTCCTGAACTTTTTCGTTTAGTCTGACGGGACATGATTTCAAACCTAATCTCAATGATTATTGGTGCACGTGTATTGTCTTTATGATTATGACCGTTTGGCTTGTCCTATAAAAGGTCTAATCAAATTGACTAGCCCTAACAAGAAGAAAAATCGGAGAAAATCAAAAGTTTCTGAATCGTTCTTATATACTAAATCGGGAAGCCACCGTCGCTCTTATTCGACGATCTCGCCGCAGCTTCTTCTCTGATTCCTGTGATTTAGAGCATGAGAGGACTTAGCGCTACCAACTGCACCAAAAGACCGGCCTGAAGGTCAAAGGCGCATACTAATCTTTATATCAAAGCTCCTCGGGCGGATCCACGGGGCAGCCAGTTAAGCCATTACCGCATAGCGCCGCAACGCGGGGGCGATTCCGGACCCGCAAGCCCCAACAATCCCCCCCGGAAACGACCCCGGGGTTTCGATCCCGCGACCCCCTCTGATACCACTTGAGAGGACTTAGCGCTACCAACTGCACCAAAAGACCGGCCTGAAGGTCAAAGGCGCATATTAATCTTTATATCAAAGGTCCTCGGGCGGATCCACGGGGTAGCCAGTTAAGCCATTACCGCATAGCGCCGCAACGCGGGGGCGATTCCGGACCCGCAAGCCCCAACAGAGCAAGTAGAGATCAACCGATTAAGGTATTTTTGTTTCTACAGATTCATCTCTTGATAGTGCTGATCCAAGTTTTCAGATCCAGAATAATTTCGGCTTGTCTTCTTCGATCCCTTTCTGAGAAAGCTTCAAAGTTCAAGGAAGAAGAAAGGATGAAGATTCAGATCTGAGATATTCTGTTTGTATATTTTTGTTTACAACATCTTTATTCTTGTAGGAGATTGATCTCCGAGTTATAGGAGTTTGTTCTCCGAGAAATTGTTGTAGGAAGTCTTTCTTCCGAGTGTAGATTCGTTTTGTGGATCGAGTTGTATGGGCGTTGCTCCGAGTTGTAGGATTGGTTTTTAATCCGAGGTAATAGTGAAGTAGCCGAGTCTAGCGTGTTTCTAGATCGTTGAGGTGGAGAGTATACGTACCCAAGATTGGGGAACCACTATAGATCTAGTGTTCTCTGTGATTTGTTTGCTTATTTTCTGCGATTCGTTCGTTCAATTTTTATTATGCAAAAATACGCAGACCTCACCTATTCACCCCCTCTAGGTGATTTAGGTAGACAACTAAAAACATCAATTTGGTATGAGAGGAAGGTTGTTCATCAAAAAGGTTAACACCTTGAACTAATCTCCTCTTAGTTGTCTTTATAGGATTCAAGCATGGACAGAGCCAAGGATTTTGCTAAACTTCCATTATGCACAAAGAATAATTTTTCTATGTGGAAATAAAGAATAAAGTTCTTCATGGAAGCTATAGATCCAAGGATATTTATGATTATGGAAGAAGGTTCGCTTGTTCCAATGATAGACTCCACCATTGATCCAACTAAGCAAGTTCCAAAGAAGCTCATGGATCTTGATAAAAATGAGAATGCACTTGTCTCCTTAGACAAGAAAGCCAAGAATATCATTGCAAGTGCAGTCGATGATTCTATGTTGTAGAACCTGATTCACTGCCAATCTGCCAAGGAAATGTGGCAGTCTCTTATTGTCTTGATGGAAGACACTGAAGAGGTTAGGGATGACAAAAGATCCCTCCTAAACCAGAAATATGAAGCATTCCGGCAAGGTCCCAAGTACTCTATTGCAGATACCTTTGAAAGTTTCTTCAAGATTGTCATTGGCCAAAGAGTCTATGGCCGAGTCTTCACCAATGGAGAACTGAATGATAAGTTCCTGAGATCCCTGACTAAGTAATGGGATAACAAGGTTTGTGCTATCCGGGAGTTTTGAAAGCTAGTAGAGACTGTTTCTCAAAATCTCTTCAGAAAGCTTATGCCATATGAGCTATAAATAAATTCAATAAAAGCTAAAGAAGAGAAGAATAGGTCTTCATCCAATTAGAAGTTTGTCGCTCTAAAGGAAGAAACCTCACGGAAGTCAAAAGCTGCTTCTCCTGCCCCAGTAAAGGAAGAAAGTGAAGAAGAATCTTTAGAGCCAAGTACCTCAAGCTTAGAATTATTTGAAGGAGAGTTTTCTCTTCTTTCAAGGCAGTTCAAGAAGTTCTTGAACAAGAAGAATCAATGGAAAGACAATGATGCCTCATTCAGAAGATCACGTCATGATGGTGATCGCCACAAGAAAGGCTCAAGTAGCCAAGACAGGTATTACTCCAAATAGAACAAACATATTTCTACTAACAATTTTTATAATTGCTACAATAAGCCAGGACATGTCATAGCTGATTGCCCTCACAAGAAGAAGGAGGGTGCAAGAAGAGAGGAAAAAACTTCTCACAATAAGAAGAAGACTGAAAGAAGCCTGGTAGCCAAGAAGGGCAAGACCCTTAGTGACACAGACTCATCTGAGTCTACTGATAAGGAGGAAGCCTACTTTGGGCTCATGGCACATACAGATGAAGAAGAAGAACCCCAATTCACTGGGAAGGTAAATTCTCATACCCCTCTCTCTGAATTAGATTCTTCTGACCATGATCAAGAGGACTGTTTGTTTGATGATGAATCTAAACTCATGATTCAGTACAAAGAGTTGATCAAAGCCTATGACAAATGTTGATGAGTCACAAGATCTCAAGCTAAGGAGATCAAATCTCTTAAGGATGAGGAGAGCAGTCTGAAGGAGGAAGTCAAGATGATGGACTCACTTAGAAAGGACTTCCATAATGCGATGGAAGAATATAATAAAGCTCTCGAGCACTTAAACCTAAAGAATGAGATCATCCAAAAGTTGGAAGAACAACTTGCGGTTGAAAAAAAACTTGTTGAAAGTTTCTCCAAGCCCAATACATTCCTTCCACTAGTGGCTGAATTCTCTGCTCAGTGTAATGGTGCTAGCTTAGGCCATGTGGTTGCTCCTAGTAAATCTTCTAGGAGAAATAAAGCCCATAAAAGAAATAAGGATGCCGAAGACTCTAGCCAAGGAGAAGGGGAAAGCTCCTCAAGAACAAACTCCTTTCAAAAAGGTTATCTTTCCAATGAATGAGTTTGATCTTGACTCGTCCTACGGTCACTTTGCTAGGCCTACTCATGTAGAGCCGAAGTCTTGGTACCAAGGATGGACTCGTCCCCGGAACTTTAGCGAGAGTGTCTTTAAGGCACCTTATGAGGAGGTCACTCTTCAGAGCTATGGACCTTATAATCATGGTCATAATATCAAGAATGCTCCAAAAGCTAAACCCATTGTAGAAAATCCTATTATGGAGAAGAAGTCATGTGAGTGCCATCACCACGAAGCTTCTACCTCCAAGTCTACTGCCCCTGCTAGACCACACTCTCAAAAGGCCAAACAGGAGAACTTTAGGCAAAGATACAACCGATTTGACTGTTGGTGTTGTGGAAAAATCGGTCACTTTGTCATAGATTGCTGGTTTAATCCCAGATATTATGAACCTCCTCAAGTTAATAATGTGAGAAAGACAACTTATAACTTTAAAATACGTAGGGGGAGTATGCTAACTAGAGACTAAGGGCCCAAACAAGTTTGGGTTCCTAAGACAACTTGATTCTACTTTTGCAGGAATGTCCAAAGGCCAACAAAAATTCCATCTGGTATTTGGACATTGGATGCTCTCGGCATATGACCGGGACTAGATACCTTCTCCAGAATTATTCTCCAGTCTTGAACGAGCCAAAGGTCATCTTTGGAGGTTCTGACAGAGGGATTACTAAAGGCAACAGTATGATAAATAGTGGTAGTGTATCCTTTTCTGATGTGTCTTATGTTGAAGGATTGGAACACAATCTTATAAGCATAAGCCAGCTTTACGATAAATGATACATCATAGAATTTCATGCAGATAAGTGTTTGATAAAATCGGTTGATAATTAAGAAATGATTTTATCAGGCACTCGTAGTAGGAATATATTTTGCTTAAATTTTATTTGCATAGACTCTTCTATGCTAGTGTGCTTTTTGGCAAAATATAGTGCGTCTCTTGGTGACCAATGGCAAAAGAGATTAGCACATATAAATTTCGAAACTATTAATAAATTATTTTCTCTTAATTTAGTTCGTGATGCCCCAAATGTCAAGTGCGTTAAAGATAGACCTTATCACGTGTAACATATCATTTCCAACTAGAACCCTAAGAGTGGTCTTGGTCATGACTAGGGCATGACAAAACCTTAGGAAGCCCAATAAGATCAAGTGACTCAGATAGGAATCTGAAGGCCATCTTGGTCTGCAGATAGTAAAATGCTAAACAATAGTGTAAGAGGACTATTAGGACTCACCATGGCTTTATGACCCCACCACAACACCCCTAGTCAATTTGAGGGTCCACTAGAGCCATATGGGCCCATTGGGGTTAACTTAAGTGGCTAGGTTTACTCAAGTCAACTCTAGTCCCAATTTGGTCAGGTGCCCTTGCTAAGGGTCATGTGACCTCTAAGGCGCCCAATCAACCCTAACCAACCCTACTTGGACTCTAGGGGAGGCCAAAGGATCACATAGTACCCATTGGGGTCAACCCAAAATGTCAAATTAGCTAGGGTCAACCCTAGTATATGTTTGGGTCAACTTAGCCCAAATGGGCTAACCCAAGCTTAAGCCATTGTTTCCCTTAGGCTTACTTCATTTCTCATAATTATTATGAGTATAATGGCTGCATATATCCTATGGGGTTTGACCAGTCAACTTGGTGACTAGGAGAGAGAAAGGGAGCTTCATTCCATGGTAATGGTGGAGAGAGAAAATGGGGGGGGAAGAGGAATGGTGTGGGGACCGGCCAAAGGAGGCCAACAACCACCCATTATGGCTGCAATAAACTCCTCTAGGGGAGAGGAGTTGATTCCAGCCGTTTCTCGGCCACCAAGGGGAAGTTTCAGCCCCACTCCTCTCAACCTGAGCCATGCTTTAATGGCTTTGATGGGCATTAAAGAACTAGCCGCCCCCTCCCCAATTGACCATTTAAACATCATCAGTGGGATGAGGGGAGTGTTTTTGAACTCTTACCTGGAAGGAGAAAGTTGCCCCACTGTGTTGTTGTAGAAGCCGAGCGCCGCCGCTGTCAACCATGGTGTCCCGCCGCTCCTCTCGCCTTCAGGCCGCCGGAAAGGTCCTCCTCCACTCCTCTCCTCATGGGTAGATCTTAGAAATTGATTAGGGCAAGGATCGGGCTCAATTGAGCCCGATCCAAGATTTCAAACCCATGAAAATTGGGATAAAATTAACTTTCTAGGTTCGTCGGGACAGTCGTCTCCGGCGGTCGTGCCGCCGGCTGGGGGTAGCCACCACCTCCACGAAGGTAGTGGTGGCGGTGGTCGGCCAGGGAAGTGGCTGGGTGGCCGAAAAATCGGCCCTCAAGCCGCTCCAGGATGGGACGATCTGGGCCGTCGGCTGGAGGAAGGAGATAACCCGATGCCGTCGGTTTAGATGCTTTAGGATTCGTGCAGAATAATCCAGGATTTTAATTATTTTGATTTCATATAACTCTATCACACTATATGCATCATTTGTTTTTAATTTTAAAAAATACTTAGGCTCATCTAATGGAAAGGTCACCTATAAGAAATGTGTAGCCCTATAGGTCTAATTTAATATAAAAATGATTTGGACCAATTTGGACCTTTGGTTGGGCCAGAGCACCCATTTTGGTGGGACCTATAGCTAGGGCTATCCTGATATTTAAATGGATGCCCACCTTTCATCCCTTGTCCAAATGAGCTGAAATTGTGTCAGGGGATCTACCTTCGCTATACCTAGGGTTTGTATAAAAATGGGAACTTTTGGAGAATATTTTTATATAGTTTTTAGAAAAATTTAATAAACCATGTATAAATTAATTAGGTGTCATAAACACCTCAAAATCCCCCCAAATTTTGGTGGGTAGTCTTAGAAGGAATGTTAAGGCTCTGGTAAAAATTTCATCTCATCTGGAGATGTTTTGATTAGGTTTTTATCCAACCTTAGGTTGACCCTTATAGGGTTAATTAGGTCAAAACACCCCCTTGGGGTTTTGAGTGGTCAAATCACCTCAACAGAGGCTGAAATTTTGGTCACAGACTTTTTATGGTATGACACACCCTCCAATGAAATTTGGAGTGGTTTGGGGGTATGGTAGCCCAAGAACTCTAGGGTAGGCCCTTTTTTGGGATTTTTAGGGTTTGATGGTCATTGGGTACAATGACCTTGTAATGGCCTGAAAATTGGTGGAGAGGACCATAGGTTGTATATGGTCCGCTGGTTGAAGTTTCATTGAATTTGAAAGTCTTTAACCCCCTCAAATTCCTAACCCTAGATTAGGGCACAAAGCCAAATATTTGGGTTTAGGCAATCAAAACACCTCACATTAACTTGAAACTTGGGCAGGGTAATTAAGTGATAGGAAGTTGTCCTAAAATAATTTTGGTGGAATTTTTAGACTAATAAAATCAGTACTTCCTTTATAACCCTAGCAATGCCCCTGAATTTTATGTTGCTTGTTATGAAACTTATGTCCATTGAAAATTTGTGAAATTTAGTATTTGGAAGTCTTACATTATTGTAGCCCCCTCTGTATTTTTATTGAAAATTTTAGATGATTATTTTAGGTACTTGATTCATAAATTATGAATTATGGAATTTTGATCATAAATAGATGTGGAGCTTAATATTATTATAAAAATTATGAAATCTGGTCAGTGAGTGTTTTAAATTAATATGTAGGTTCTAGAATTTTCTCATAATTTTAGGTAACTATTTACAGTACTTGCTTCAATTACCCAAGAGTATGGAATTACCAATGTAAAATTCAATTAGGAGTTACTATTCACTAGAAAATTGGGAGAATCCTTCTAGAGTGTTTTTAGGCCATGATGATCTTACTGGATTTTTTCTATAATTTTTGGAACAATATTTCTGACCTTTGATTCTTAAAATAGTATTATTAACCTTATGCTCTAAATTGTTATTTTGGGGCCTAAACCATTCTAAAAATTCATATATCTTGGATTTACTGTTAAATTGCTCTTTAGTATTTATCATGATTTTATGAAGTTTTATACATACCTGAAAAGTGCACTTCATGTTCAATTGGTAGCTCTTCGAACCATTAAGAAAATTATTTAAATAGCAGAATAATTAGGAAAATTTTGATCTTCTTGATTTAGTCTATTTATGTCATGATAATTTCCCGGTAAATAATTTAGGGCATTTGGATGATTATTTAGAGTATCTCCTATTCGATTCGACATATAGCCTAGGTTGGTCTGCACTTAACAAATCGTTAAGTTGCAATAGGATATGATTTGGGATAGTTGTTGGAGTTAGTCATTTTGCTGGGTCGGATAGATGTGGATGATTTGACCATAGAAGGATGGGAGGGGCAGTGAGAAGTGGTTTGGCTAGAGTGTAGAGGTGCTCGGGTTCGAAGAAAGATCGTCTTTCCCGAAGAGAGGAAGGTTAAAAATCACACTAGGTCAGTCAATCGTAATATGAGAAGGGAATGGGTAAAGGGAATTCAACCAATAATAATAAGTGCCTTGCGAAAAGGAACGATGGGCTTCAGCTACTATCATAGTTACTAGTGCCCTTTGAGAGCCCTTCACGGGGAATACCGGGGGCAGTCCTTGGTTAACGTAAACTATATTAACAAGCTAAAAAGAGTAACTTACTAATTAGGGTTGTACAGTTCACAAACACTATTAATACAGGAAGATTGCTGGGAGCTTCGGCTCGGTTGGTTAAGAGACGGACAGAATGGTCCGGGGAGCTTCGGCTCGATTGGTTAAGAGACGGACGGAATGGTCCGGGGAGCTTCGGCTCGATTGGTTTGATTCGATAAATATTGCATGTGCATAGTCAGGAAAGAAAAAGGTGGCGGGTCTTCGGTATTGGAGGATCGATGCACCGACACCAATACGCTGACTCGACAAGTGTGGTTAGAACTTCGCCAACAAAAGTCTGGTGTGCCAGCCGGCAAGAGTACGCAGGAGTCCGCTTCGTGCACCAAGCGTTGAGGCATACGATAGGTCTGACCGGTAGTTCTTTACTTGTTTAGAGGCGGGCGAGGCCAAACCCACCGCTTTCGTATGCCACTTCGGAGGTATCCTTGGAGGTAACGGCTCTGAAAGGGGGAACAAAAGGTCTGTGTGCATAGAGTCAGGTGTGTGAGTTGCACTTGCATGTTCATATTCATACCCACTAACATGTCATAGCATAGCCATTACATTGAACCCCTGACACCTAATGTATAAGTGGAATGGGACGCTTATACAATAAGCCTTGCAAAACGACCCCTTGGTATATAAGCTTGTGTGGGCAAGCTTATAAATTAATGTCAATTCTTTATATATATATATTGCTGTATATAACCGACACCCTAATGTATAAGTGGTATGGGACACTTTATACGATGGGAGCCTTGCAAAAGATCCCTTGGCTTAGGTGCTTCCTCACATAAGTTTAGGTTACATTCCTACTTTCTATTTCTGTCATATTTGCTATAGAATTGCTAGCATAGGTCCGTTGTCACCTGCTTTTGATTTATTCTCCACCTTCATGTCCTTCCCTTTCTTCCTCTCCGCTCAGTACTTAGGAGCAATGGGGGAAGGGGTGGGGGATGATAGGACTTAGTCTTATAGACTAATAGTTTTCGGACCACATCATTTAGGGGATCATGGAGCCCAGCATGGAGGAGCAGCCCCGAAGGTCGGCCTATTTGGAGATAGGGCAGTCTAGCTCAAGAGTTCAGCCAGCTGGGACTGTGAGTCCCGACTTATAGTAGATGTTATAGTTTGCTTTCGCTTGAGTGACCTGTAGCGAGGATTATGATGTATCGGTCATAAGCCCTTACTTTCAATACCTCTTATACTATCTCTGTGGACTCTCCCTTCGTTGAGATATTATTACTTTCATGTGATTATTGTGGATTAGTATTTGAGTTTCACCCTTACTCTTTACCTTTGCTGCTTTTCTGTGATCGAATTTGCCGGCAGGATCGACGCTTTGTGGTGACGACCCTTCAGGGCATGAAGGTGTCCCCGCAAAATGGCAGTTTTGGGCCTAAGACCCCGGTGTTTAAAAATAAAAAAATGGGGTCTTACAAGTGGTATCAGAGGAAACCTCGATCAGAAGAGTAGCAGTCCACTAACAATGGGTCACCCCCGCTTGAGTTTAGTATGGGGACAAACTAAGCAGCGGAAGCGTGGTGTGCCCATGTGTTGATCACATGTAATTGTCCACTGTTAATTAGGCTTAAGTCAATTGCTTACAAACGGTTTTTGATATGCAGCCTCCAACACAGCCTACACTACAGGACGGAGTCCAACAGACTCCGAATGATGCACCACCTCCCCGGTCCCCACTCCGTTCCTGCAGTCAAAGATGGGGTAGACTCTGACAGCCATTCTTGAGGCTTTCAGGGCTCAGCAGGTTCCGGCTCTGCAGCCAAACCTGGGGGCCAACTGGCTTAGCATTTTCCGAGGACTCTCACCCTCATCCTACCTAGGGACAGAGTCAGCTGTCCAGACAGAAGAATAGTTGGACATTATGTACGAAATGTTGACAGGGATATGGTGCCCCTGGGAGGAGAGAGTGTCATTGGTGGTCTCTTGCTTGGAGTCTCACGCCAAGAGATGGTGGAAGACGTCACTGGACATGACCTTTGCGGCTATAGAGATTGCAGAGATTACTTGGGGGGAGTTCAGGGCCATGTTACTGGAGCATTTTGTTCCACATTCGGCTAAGGATGAGCTGGAGGACCGGTTTTTACAGCTGAAGCAGGGCACCAGGACGGTGGTAGAGTACCACCGAGAGTTCAACCACCTAGCCCGGTTTGCAGACTCGTATCAGTTAGACGAGGCTCGATATATCAAGAGATTCTACAAGGGCCTCCGAGAGGAGCTGATGGATGCACTGTTGTTTGTATTCGATGGGCCCATTTCCCGGATACTGGAGATGGCTAAAAGGATAAAGGCTGATTGGCAAGCTACTTGTGGCCAAAAACGAACAACGGAGGATCAAGGTCGAGGAGCAAGGAACAATCAAAGACGAGCCCGTATCACGGACGGGAGAAGGGTCGAGGATCATCCTCGTTAGGAGGTAAGACAGGAATAAAGTGAGCCAGTGGTGGTGGCTCCACCACCTCTTCAGACACAGGAGGGCCAGAGACCTAGGGGAATGACATATCCCCCGCCAGAGTGCTTCCACTGTCATCAGGTTTGGCACATCCGCAGAAATTGACCTATGAGAGGGGTACCCCCACCAGCACCACCGGCTGCCCAGCCAGCGCAGTATTTTGGAGGCCAAGGATGTGGCCGAGGAAGAGGATACTAGGGTAGGCATCGTAGACAAGGAAGGGAGAAGGTGTATGCTTTAGACCTAGCACAGCCTCATAACTCAGAGCAGGTCATAGCAGGCACGCCAAGATGTTTAATGGTTTAAATAGAATTCACTTTCTCAGTTGTTAAATTTTGTAGAACTACACTATATAGAATAAATAGGAAAGAAAAACTCGTTATAGAATCCTAAAACATTTAACCACCCCAGGTATAGTCTTCATCAGTGGTAAGCCTGCCCGCATGCTTTTCGATACCGGAGCTTCTCACTCTTTCATGTCGGAGATGTTCGTAGAAGGATTGGAAGGCGTGGAGCGATTCACGGGCTCGGTGATGAGGGTGGGACTACCTGATGGGTCTGAACTCCTTACCTCGGACCACTGCAACATGGAGGTAGAAATCGGTGGAAAGACGTTTGAGGCTACGGCGATGCTTTTGAATTTTACGGACTATGACTTTATCCTGGGCATGGTATAGCTGCACTGGAACCATGCCCAGATTGATTGACAAGCAAAGAGGATCATTGTGAGACACGGGGACTCTTTTATTATTATCGAAGGTATAAGACTTGCCTCCCGTATTCTCTTATAATTGGTTCAGGCCGTTAAGGCCCATCTACAGGGGGAGGAAGTTTATCAAGTTCTATTTGAGATGGCGGAGTTCAAGGAATCTATGACAGACGTTCCAGTAGTATGAGATTTTGCCGATGTTTTTCCAGAGAAGCTGCCAGGTTTACCTCCGCACCGGGAGCAGGATTTCAAGATATAGCTTATGCCGGGGGCCAAGCCGGCATCTAGGGCCCCCTTACAGGATGGCCCCGAAAGAGTTGACAGAGTTCCGAAGTCAGTTGCAGGAACTAGTAGAGACAGGGTTTGTCCGGCCAAGCTCATCCCCATGGGGAGCCCCGGTGCTTTTTGTCAAGAAAAAGGATGAAATCCTCTGCTTGTGTATTGACTACCGAGCGCTGAACAGACTGACAGTCCGTAACACATACCCGCTGCCACGGATTGACGAGTTGTTCAATCAACTAGAAGGAGCACATTTCTTCTCGAAACTCGACTTAAGGTCAGGGTACTAACAACTATGGATTCAAGAGGAGGACATTCCGAAGACCGCCTTCAATAGTAGGTACGGACTGTACGAGTTTACAGTGATGCCCTTCGGGCTCAAAAATACACCTTCAGCATTTACAAACCTCATGAACCGGGTATTCGAAGAGTATTTGGATTTTTTCGTCATAGTATTTATTGACGAAATCATCATTTACTCAAGGACGAAGGAGGATCATGCACGACACTTGACATTGACCTTAGAGAGGCTATGGGAGCACCAGCTGTTTGCAAAGTTTAGCAAATGCCAGTTTTGGCTAAATAAGGTGGCCTTCTTAGGTCATATTATCAGCGGAGCGGGGTTGATAGTAGATCCGGCCAAGATTCAGGCAATGTGGGACTGGACATCTTTGAAGACAACCACGGATGTACGGAGCTTCCTGGAACTTGCCGGATATTACCGGAAGTTCATCAAAGGATTCTCCCGAATTGCGCTCTGTAACACCCCTATCCGTCGCATAGCATATAGCAGTAGGTCCGACCAGGGCCCGATGCCATATACTACGGACAGACCGGTTGGTTACGCGTTGAAACCATACAACCAATCACCAACGTCCTACACAGAGTCATTCTAGCGAAAGCAAATTATTAAGTTGCACAAATTCAAGAACCCTGCCAAGCAGGAATGTCCACTACAGAAGTAACAATAGGAACGAAACTGCAAAAGTACCGGCCTTAAGGCCTTACAAGGTTTGCTTAACAAACATATCTTACATACTTCGGCTCGCAGGCCGGCCATACATGAAATAAACGGAAAGCATAAAAAGGGTTAGGCCTTCGAGGGTCAGCACCGCAACATGGGCTTTAGCCCGCTATTTTCCGCTCGGCTCCGCAGCACCTGCAAGCACAAACCATCGCCCGGTGGCAAACAAAAGCAACGGTCAGCAATGCTGACCAAATTATAACGATCCCGCCCCCAAAATCGGGGCGGCGATGCTCTTTCCCTGCACTTTATTAGTATAGGCAATATATTAATGTGAATACACATCAACACAGGCGTAGGCTCGCACGGCCACACACCCCGTGCACACAGGGCACATTCTCGGCGAACCGGCCAACGTCACGTCAATTCAAGTCATAGTTGTTCCCAATCCACCACCGCCTCTTGGACGGTCATCCATATGAGCATTTTGCCTTCCTGGCCTTGGTCACGGCAATTTAAGCCATAGACCGCCGAAGACCCTCATCCATGCCAACGGTCCTACCGAACGACATAGACCGGGTACGGTTCCGCCTGACCCGTGCTCATATCGCAACGGCAATTTAAGCCATATGCGCAGGTCAAGACTCACCGAGTCCCGTTTCCGCCACAACAATCACATAACCCAGTTATGTTCACGTTAGCTCCCCGGCCATCGTGTTGGCAAAACTCGCTTTTGCCCAGTTTTCCGTGTGCACCTTGGAGTTAATCCCCAAGGCTCCCTGATGCAATCTACTACGTAGAAAACCCGAAAAACATCCAAACACCCGGAGTCTTCCCCGGTTCATATGCAATGCAACATCACCGATCCGGCTCTACTTGTCCGGATAGGTTTCACAAACAATGCCTATGTCCGTTTTCGCATACGGACTCTACACAAGGGGGACTTTACATATCTACCCCAAGGAACGCTCCAACTCTTCGCTCACTCGCGAGAGAGGGCTTCCTATGCAAATGAAAAGAGGGCTTCACATGCCCAAGGATGAGAAATTGTTACCCTTGCATTTTTCCGCGGCGCCATCGAAAACTATACGGTTGGAAAGCACCGCAACGGCGTCGCCTTTGCGGATCTGGACTCGGATCTCAATTCGGAGCTCCGAAGCTCTTCCGGCGGCCGGATCTTGGACTCCTCCACCAAACTTGCTCTCCCCTCTCTCTAAAACTTAGAGAGAGATTATCCAAGAGAAATAAGGGTTTCAAAACCCTATTCCCGCCTAAAACCACCGAGGAGCAGCCCCCCACCGTCGGATCCAAAGCCAAGGAAACGAACGGCCCGGATTAAATCCAAAAATCATAAAATCTAGGCCGAACACGGGTTGGCACACGGCCATGTGCCTGGCCGTGTAGCTCATTCGCCGTCTCGACCCAAATTGAAAACCAGCACACGGCATGTGACACAGCCTCCAACACGCCCGTGTCGCCTGCGACACGCCCATGTCGGGACCCGTGTCACTCCCCCCCGTGTGCAATAAATCACCAGTTTGGAGTCAGAGGGGTACACGGCTTGGTGACACAGCATCGGACACGCCCGTGTCAAACCGGACACGCCCGTGTTCGTGCCCGTGTCACTACCCGTGCACCCAACCGCACAGCACAGGTGTGACACGGCCTGGGACATGCCCGTATCCTAGGCCGTGTTCCACCACACGACCATCGTCGACCTGAACTGGTCGACGACACGGCTCGAGCTCGACACGCCCGACACGGCCTCCGACACGCCCGTGTCGGGGCCCGTGTCACCTACACCAAAAACCCGACTTGGCCCAAAAATGATCCCCGACGCTCCTACAACAATTTGGGGTGTTACAATTCTACCCCTTTAAAGAATTTCGTCCACGAAATTAATAAAGGAAAAACAGGACTTAACGTAAAACAGTACCTGAGCGGAATAATTCCGGGTACTCCTCGAGCATAGTCTGCTCCCGTTCCCAAGAGAGCTCCTCACGCCCGCAGCTATCCCACCGGACCTTAACCATCCGGATCTCCTTGTTACGAAGCCTCTTGACCTCAACATCTTCGATACGAATGGGCTTGACCCTAGTCGTCAACCCTTCGTCCACCGGCACTTGGTCAACCGCGATCACCTGCGAAGGCTCTTGCACAGCCTTCCGCAACACAGAAATGTGGAACACATCATGTAATCCACTCAATTGCTCCGATAGCCTCAAACGATATGCCGCTTCGCCGACTCGCTCTAGAACCTCAAAAGGTCCAAGGTATCTTGGGCTCAGCTTCTTCAAGCGTCTCACCCGCGAAACCCTCTTGAGCGGCTTCACTTTCAGGTATACCCAATCGCCTACCGCGAACTCCACGTTCCGGTGCTTGGAATTGTAATACTTCGCCTGCCGGTCCTGAGCGATCAACAAGCGCTCCCGAATGATCCGCACTAACGAGGTAGCACTCTCCACCTCCTGCTTCTTGTACAACCTTGCCTTACCCGTTTCAAGCCACGATAACGGCGTGCGACACTTCCTACCATACAGGGCCTCGAAGGGCGCCATTTGTATACTCGCTTGGTAGCTGTTGTTGTACGCGAACTCCACCAAATAAAGGTGGTCTTCCCAATGCTTCCCGAAGTCTAGAACACACATGCGGAGCATGTCCTCCATCGTTCTATTGACCCTCTCGGTCTGCCCATCCGTCTGCGGATGGAAAGCTGTGCTGAACTTTAACTTTGTCCCCAGCATCTGCTGCACCAACCTCCAATCATTTGACGTGAACCGCCCATCGCGATCACTCACAATGCTACGGGGCACACCATGCAGCCTAACAATATTGTCAACATACAACTTTGCCAATTTCTCCACTGGATCATCCTTCCTATGTGGAATGAAATGCGACACCTTGGTTAGCCGATCTACGATCACCCAGATGGCATCGTTCCCCTTCTGCGACCTTGGCAACCCGTTCACAAAGTCCATAGATATATCGTCGAATTTCCACTCCGGTATAGGCAAGGACTTCAGAAATCCTCCCGGCTTTTGGCACTCCGCCTTCACCAAGGCGCACGTTTGGCATTTAGCCACGTACAATGCCACATCCTTCTTAAGCCCCGGCCACCAAAATAGCTTCTTGAGATCACGATACATCTTCGTGCTCCCTGGGTGGATTGAGTACTTGGTATGATGAGCCTCGTACATCAACTCCGCCCGGAGGTTACCCCCACTCGGGACGCACAACCGATGATCCTTCCTTAACAAACAATCATCCACCGAGAACTGGGAATTTGACCCATCCAGAGCGGCCTCCATAAGCTCTTTCATGGAGTCATCTAACTCCAATGCCTGCCGAACCCGGTCAGCCAGGTCATACTGCACCTCTGTCTAGTTTAACATTGCTTTGGCGCTCGTCTGCTTGTCAACGCAACAGATCTCAAGCTCCTCCAACTCCCGCACTAGCCGCTCATCATGCACCGACAACCAGTTGGCTCGGGCGGGAGCCCTGCGGCTCAGCGCATCCGCAACTGCGTTGCCCTTCCCGGGTACATAATGTATCTTGAAGGTGTAGTCCCCCAGGAACTCCATCCACCTCCTCTGCCTCATATTAAGGTCCTTTTGATCCAACAAGTATTTTAGGCTCTTGTGATCGGTGTATATATCGACCCTTACGCCGTATAGGTAGTTCCTCCACAACTTGAGTGCAAAAATCACGGCTGCCAACTCCAAGTCGTGCACCGGATAATTTCTCTCATGCACTTCAGCTGACGCGATCCATACGCAATCACACTTCCATGCTGCAACAACATGCAGCCCAAGCCACTACCCGAAGCGTCGCTATACACCTCAAAGCCCTCGGTCCCACTCGGCGAACTAAGCATTGGCGCCGTGGTCAACCGCCTCTTCAGCTCCTCAAAAGCTTGCACGCACTCTTGCGTCCACAAGAATTTCTGATCCTTCCTTGTCAACTTCGTGAGAGGTAACGCTACCCGCGAGAAGTTCTCTACGAAGCGCCTGTAATATCCGGCAAGCCCGAGAAAACTACGGACTTCCGCGACAGAAGATAACGGAGGCCACTCCCGTATCGCAACAATCTTCGCCGGATCCACCGCTATACCTTCCCCGCTCACTATATGACCAAGGAACCCTACCGAGGGTAGCCAGAACTCGCACTTGGAGAACTTTGTGTAAAGCTCATTCCTCCTCAAAGTCTCCAACACCAAATGCAAATGCTTGAAGTGGTCTTCTTCGCACTGCGAGTACACAAAAATATCGTCAATAAAGACGATCACAAAGCGATCCAGGAAATCTCTGAACGTCCTGTTCATCAGATCCATAAACACCGATGGCGCATTCGTCAGTCCAAACGGCACGACCGTGAACTCGAAATGCCCATACCTCGTACTGAATGCCGTCTTCGGGATATCACACTCCCTGATCCTCAGCTGATAGTACCCGGACTTCAAGTCCAACTTGGAGTATACCGACGATCCGACTAACTGATCAAAGAGATCATCAATTCTCGGGATCGGGTACTTATTCTTCTCCGTCAGCTTGTTCAATTCTCTGTAGTCGATACAGAACCACATACTACCATCCTTCTTCTTAACAAAGAGGACCGGTGCGCTCCAAGGCGACGAGCTTGGACGCACATACCCTTGCTCCATCAGCTCCTCTAGCTGAACTTTCAACTCTGCCATCTCCTTAGGCGCCAACCTATACGGAGCACGTGACACCGGTTTGGCCCCCGGTACGAGCTCGATGGTGAAATCAATCTCCCGCTGCGGTGGGGCTCCGGGAAGATTATCCGGGAACACATCAGGGTATTCGCACACCATGGGGATGCTATCCAACGGAGACTTTGGCTCCACAGTCCCCACTATTGCGAAGAACAACTCTGCACCAGCACGAACCGCCTTCACCACCTGAAGAGCAGACATCAGTGTCTTGCTCAACCCCTTTAACCCCTCGAATGTAGTCTCCCGCCCTACACCCAGCTTGACCTCCTTCCGGTCACAGACAATCCAAGCTTTCTGCTCTGACAGCCAATCCATTCCAAAGATCACGTCGAACTCTACTAGCGGCAGCAATGACGCTAGCAAGTAGAACTCTTGGCTCCCAATGTGAACCTTTACGGCGCACACCCTGTCTACACGCATCGAGCACCCATTCGGTAGCAGCACATCCAACTTGTCCTTTGCCATCGAAGAAGGGACTCCGATGCGCGATATAAAGCTTGCGGACAAGAAGGAGTGTGAAGCTCTCGTATCGAACAGTGCCCGTGTCGGACTATCACTAATCATAACAAAGCCTATACACACAATATTAGGCTAACAAGCAATAGATAACGGTATTAAAGCTAACTTGCTATAAATTAACTCATACCTGTCACCACATCCGCTTGCTTGATGGCCTCCTGCTGGCCCAAGTTATAGACTCTAGGCTGAGTCGGAGCATAGTGGGATGCGGTCGACTCCACCGCTTTGCCCTTCTCCTCGTAGGTAGCTCCTTGCTTCCTTTCGGACTTTGAGCGTCCACTCCAGCAATCAAGGGCAAAGTGCCCCGGCTTTCCACACGTGAAACAAGCGCCCGGGGTTCGATTGGTAGTTACCCCCGAGGCACCTGAAGCAGCTGGACCCGACGTCTTAGCTTTCTTATAGAATCTGCGGTAGCCCGACTTCGACGTAGTCGGTACCTTGAACTCCGCTTTCTTACTACCGGATTCCTTCTTCGCTTGGACATTCTTCATGTCCTTCTCCAAGGACTGGGCCGAACTGACCAGGGTCATGAAACCCTGCACCTTGGGCCCTGATAGTAGCAATCTTAGATCATCTCTTAGCCCTTCGTAGAAGCGGCTCGTCTTGCGCTCCTCATCTGCGAAGGTAGCGCCGACATATCTCCCCAACCAAGTAAACTCGTGGAGGTACTCATCAACGGTGCAATACCCTTGCACCAACTTCTGAAACTCGCTTTCTAGCGCAATTCTCTGCGCCGAGGGTAGGTATCGAGCCATGAATAGTCTCGCAAACTCCTCCATCGGAACTTCGGCCAACGGCCTTCCCCGCAACTGATGTAGCTCTAGGCCTTCCCACCATAACCTTTCGTCCCCATCCAACAGGAACGTCGCTATTGTGGTCTTCTGCCACTCTTCCGTTTCCGTCGCAGTCATCACCCTATTGACCCTTGAGAGCCAATCCTCTGCTTGGGTCGGGGTTTCTGCTCCCGTGAACACCGGTGGGTGAAAGCCCATCACGTGCTTCAGTTGTCTTTCCGTTGCTCTCCGAGGCAACTCTGGCTCCAAAACTACTTGCTCAACCCTCCTTTGCTCTACCATCTGAAGCGGTACTTACTCCATAGCAGGAGCGGGCTGCTGCACCTGCCTTGCAGGCTGCACATTGATCATTGCCATGACCGCTTCTGCCACCAACCTAATGGTCTCGGCAGACGGAGGTGTTGCAGGCGCATCGCTTGGCGCACTGCTCGCCTCAGAACCTGGCCGTTCAGACGGCCCAGCGCCACTTCTGGTCACCTATAATCGTGCAAAACACCGATAAGCGACCCAAAAATTACTGCAAATAGAAATTATAGGAACACGTAGGTTCCTCAAACATGTATTATTTCATTCCTAAGTGGACATTCAAGGGTTCTTTTCATGTTATAACGATGACACACACATGTGCTCACCACCCCTTAAAGTGAATTCGTCCACGAATTCATTTAAGCTTGACCGAAACCAGAAGTCTGATACCAATTTGTAACACCCCTATCCGTCGCATAGCATATAGCAGTAGGTCCGGCCGGGGCCCGACGCCATATACTACGGACAGACCGGTTGGTTACGCGTTGAAACCATACAACCAATCACCAACGTCCTACACAGAGTCATTCTAGCGAAAGCAAATTATTAAGTTGCATAAATTCAAGAACCCTGCCAAGCAGGAATGTCCACTACAGAAGTAACAATAGGAATGAAACTGCAAAAGTACCGGCCTTAAGGACTTACAAGGTTTGCTTAACAAACATGTCTTACATACTTCGGCTCGCAGGCCGACCATACATGAAATAAACGGAAAGCATAAAAAGGGTTAGGCCTTCGAGGGCCAGCACCGCAACATGGGCTTTAGCCCGCTATTTTCCGCTCGGCTCCGCAGCACCTGCAAGCACAAACCACCGCCCGGTGGCAAACAAAAGCAACGGTCAGCAATGCTGACTAAATTATAACGATCCCGCCCCCAAAATCAGGGCGGCGACGCTCTTTCCCTGCACTTTATTAGTATAGGCAATATATTAATGTGAATACACATAAACACAGGCGTAGGCTCGCACGGACACACACCCCGTGCACTCAGGGCACATTCTCGGCGAACCGGCCAACGTCACGTCAATTCAAGCCATAGACGTTCCCAATCCACCACCGCCTCTTGGACGGTCATCCATATGAGCATTTTGCCTTCCTGGCCTTGGTCACGGCAATTTAAGCCATAGACCGCCGAAGACCCTCATCCATGCCAACGGTCTTACCGAACGACATAGACCGGGTACGGTTCCGCCTGACCCGTGCTCATATCGCAACGGCAATTTAAGCCATATGCGCAGGTCAAGACTCACCGAGTCCCGTTTCCGCCACAACAATCACATAACCCGGTTATGTTCACGTTGGCTCCCCGGCCATCGTGTTGGCAAAACTCGCTTTTGCCCAGTTTTCCGGGTGCACCTTGGAGTTAATCCCCAAGGCTCCCTGATGCAATCTACTACGTAGAAAACCCGAAAAACGTCCAAACACCCGGAGTCTTCCCCAGTTCATATGCAATGCAACATCACCGATCCGGCTCTACTTGTCCGGATAGGCTTCACACACAATGCCTATGTCCGTTTTCGCATACGGACTCTACATAAGGGGGACTTTACATATCTACCCCAAAGAACGCTCCAACTCTTCGCTCACTCGCGAGAGAGGGCTTCCTATGCAAAGGAAAAGAGGGCTTCACATGCCCAAGGATGAGAAATCGTTACCCTTGCATTCTTCCGCGGCGCCATCGAAAACTATACGGTTAGAAAGCACCGCAACGGCGTCGCCTCCGCTGATCTGGACTCGGATCGCGATTCGGAGCTCCGAAGCTCTTCCGGTGGCCGGATCTTGGACTCCTCCACCAAACTTGCTCTCCCCTCTCTCTAAAACTTAGAGAGAGATTATCCAAGAGAAATAAGGGTTTCAAAACCCTATTCCCGGCTAAAACCACCCAGGAGCAGCCCCCCACAGTCGGATCCAAAGCCAAGGAAACGAACGGCCCGGATTAAATCCAAAAATCATAAAATCTGGGCCGAACACGGGTTGGCACACGGCCGTGTGCCTGGATGTGTAGCTCATTTGCCGTCTCGACCCAAATTAAAAACTAGCACACGGCATGTGACACGGCCTCCGACACGCCCGTGTCGCCTGCGACACGCCCGTGTCGGGACCCGTGTCATGCCCCCCGTGTGCAATAAATCACCAGTTTGGAGTCAGAGGGGTACACGGCTTGGTGACACGGCATCGGACACGCCCGTGTCAAACCGGACACGCCCGTGTTCGTGCCCGTGTCACTACCCGTGCACCCAACCGCACAGCACAGGTGTGACACGGCCTGGGACACGCCCGTATCCTAGGCCGTGTTCCACCACACGACCATCGTCGACCTGAACTGGTCGACGACACGGCTCGAGCTCGACACGCCCGACACGGCCTCCGACACGCCCGTGTCGGGGCCCGTGTCACCTGCACCAAAAACTCGACTTGGCCCAAAAACGATCCCCGCCGCTCCTACAACAATTTGGGGTATTACACGCTCCCTCTTACTTCCCTGAAAAAAAAAGGAATCCCCTTTCGTTTGGACTCCACAGTGCGAGGAAGCCTTTGTGGAGTTGAAAGGTCGGCTTACCTCGGCTCCCATTCTCGCTCTTTCGTCAGGAATGGAGGGATTCCAGGTGTACACGGACGCCTCCTACAAGGGGATGGATGCCATTCTGATGTAGAACGGGCATATAATAGCCTACGCCTCCCGACAGCTGAAGATACATGAGAAGAACTATCCAGTGCACGATCTAGAGTTGGGTGCAGTGATCTTTGCTCTGAAGATTTGGCAACACTACCTCTATAGAGTTCATTGTGACATCTTCTCAGATCACAAAAATTTGAAATACGTGGGCACACATAAGGAACTCAACATCAGACAGAGACGTTGGGTGGAGTTCCTGTCGGATTACCAAAACACCTTGCACTATCATCCTGGGAGGCGAACGTGGTGGCAGATGCTTTGAGCTTGAGAGGAGATACCTCAGGGAAGGGACCACAGCTGATGTCCATGGAACTAGTCCAGTATTTCAGAGATATACAGATATCCCTAGTGTCCGAGGATGATCCAAAGTTGTACATGGAGTACTTGGGATCGATGGTTGCCATAGATGATATTCGGGACCGCATTCAGGACGGACAGAAGACAGATGTATGGGCAGAGCCGATATTCTGAGCCTTGGAGGATGGTTCGACAGGGGATTATTCCCTGAGAGACGGATTGATATATTTCAGAGGTAGGGTCTATATACTCGCAGGAGGTCAGATTCGGGAAGACATTATGGCGGAAGCACATTGTAGTAGATATTCTATACACCCTAAGATCACCAAGATGACGGCATACTTGAAGAAGATGATGTTCTGGCTGGGGATGAAGAAGGATATTACATACTTCATGACTCACTGCTAGGCATGCCAGCTGGTGAAGGCGGAGTGAAGAAACCCCGCAGGATTTCTATAGCCACTCCTGGTGCCGGAGTGGAAATTTGAGGACATTGCCATGGATTTCATTAATGGCCTCCCCCGATCACGGATGGGAAACGATTCGATTTGGGTCATCATCGACCGGCTGACGAAGGTGGCTAGATTCATTCCGATCAGGAAGGATGACTCAATTGGGATACTAGTGCGGAGATTCGTAGAGCAGTTCATTCGTTACCACGGGGTACCCAAGACGATCGTGTCGGATCGGGATGGTCGATTCTCATCTAGGGAGTGGAGATCCGTACAGACTTACTTGGGCAAACGACTGACCTTCAGCACAGCATTTCATCTCCAGATGGATGGGCAGACGGAACACACCAACCGGACATTGTACGACCTCCTTAGGCTATGCATATTGGACCGTGGGGAACCTCGGGAGAAGCTCTTACAACTGGTCGAGTTCTCCTATAACAACAGCTACCAGTCCAGCATAAGGATGACTCCTTATGAAGCCTTGTACGGAATGAGATGTAGGACTCCGCTTTCATGGATTCAGGATGAGGATCCGAAGGTGTTGGGATCAGATTTTGTCGAAGACACCAAGGCTCAGGTGAGACCTATACGGGACAGGATGCTGGAAGCATAGAGGCGACAGGCTAAGTATTACGACGCCCAACACCGTCAGGTAGAGTTTCAGGTGGGAGACCGGGTTTTCTTTAAGATCCAGCCCATGCATGGAGTTTCACGGGTGTGTGGTTGGAAGAAGAAACTAAGCCCTAGGTATATTGGCCCTTATAAGATTTTGGAGCGGATCGGGCCACTAGCCTACAGACTGGAGTTTCCACTGGAGCTGGCAGTTTTACACGACGTGTTCCATATTTCTTCGCTTAGGAGGGCTCTACTATGCCTAGAACAGCAAATTTTGACCACCGATGGGCCGGTAGCTTCAGAACGGTCAGTTCACTTGGAGCCGGTTCGGATCGATGACAGAGGAGTACGGGTCTTGCGTCGCAAGAAGGTTCCGTTGGTCAAGGTTCTGTGGAGGAACCACGGCCAGGAGGAGCATACCTGGGAACCGCGGGACCTGATGCGACAAAAGTACCCAGAGCTGTTCATTCAGGTATGCCTCATGACTTCTTAAGAGGTGCAATTTACTTTACTGTTTTAAACTAGTAGGACTGTTCTAGGAGGAGTAGCGGCTAATTTTTTTTTATTGGGGTCTTGGCCTTGCCAATTGGGCGGATTAATCGTAGATTTAGTTTCTCTTTAAATCTCACCTAGCAAAAAATGGCGTCGTGATGTAACCTTTCATTTCTTATGGGATGTTACAACGTTCTTCTCCTTCGATAGGAATTCCCGTAGGCTTAACCTTGATTTCGAGGACGAAATCTTTGTTTTGTTTATTGGGATTTGTAACATCCCATTTCCAACTAGACCCCTAAGAGTGGTCTTGGTCATGACTAGGGCATGACAAAACCTTAGGAAGCCCAATAAGATCAAGTGACTCAGATAGGAATCTGAAGGCCACCTTGGTCTGCAGATAGTAAAATGCTAAACAATAGTGTAAGAGGACTATTAGGAATCACCATGGCTTTATGACCCCACCACAACACCCCTAGTCCATTTGAGGGTCCACTAGATCCATATGGGCCCATTAGGGTTAACTCAAGTGGCTAGGTTGACTCAAGTCAACTCTAGTCCCAATTTGGTCAAGTGCCCTTGCTAAGGGTCATGTGACCTCTAAGGTGCCCAATCAACCCTAACCAACCCTACTTGGACTCTAGGGGAGGCCAAAGGATCACCTAGGACCCATTGGGGTTAACCCAAAAGGTCAAATTAGCTAGGGTCAACCCTAGTCTATGTTTGGGTCAACTTAGCCCAAATGGGCTAACCCAAGCTTAAGCCATTGTTTCCCTTAGGCTAACTTCATTTCTCATAATTATTATGAGTAGAATGGCTGCATATATCCTATGGGGTTTGACCAGTCAACTTGGTGACTAGGAGAGAGAAAGGGAGCTTCATTCCATGGTAATGGTGGAGAGAAAAAATGGGGGAAGAGGAATGGTGTGGGGACCGGCCAAAGGAGGCCAATAGCCACCCATTATGGCTGAAATCAACTCCTCTAGGGGAGAGGAGTTGATTCCAGCCGTTTCCCGGCCACCAAGGGGCAGTTTCAGCCCTCCTCCTCTCAACCCGTGCCATGCTTTAATGGCTTTGATGGGCATTGAAGAACCAGCCGCCCCCTCCCCAATTGACCATTTAAACATCATCAGTGGGCTGAGGGGAGCGTTTTCGAACTCTTACCTAGAAGGAGCAAGCCGCCTCACTGTGTTGTTGTAGAAGCCGAGCGCCGCCGCCATCAACCATTGTGTCCCGCTGCTCCTCTCGCCTTTAGGCCGCTGGAAAGGTCCTCCTCCACTCCTCTCCCCATGGGTAGATCTTAGGAATTGATGAGGGCAAGGATCTGGCTCAATTGAGCCCGATACAAGATTTCAAATCCATGAAAATCAGGAGAAAATTTACTTCCCGGGTTCGCCGGGACAGTCGTCTCCGGCGGTCGTGCTGCCGGCTGGGGGTAGCCACCACCTCCACGAAGGTGGTGGTGGCGGTGGCCGGCCGGGGAAGTGGCCGGGTGGCCGGGAAATCGGCTCGCAAGACGCTCAAGGATGGGACGATCTGGTCCGTCGGCTGGAGGAAGGAGATAACCCGATGCCGTCGGTTTAGATGCTTTAGGATTTGTGCAGAATAATTCAGGATTTTAATTATTTTAATTTCATATAACTCTGTCACACTATATGCGGCATTTGGTTTTAATTTTTAAAAATACTTAGGCTCATCTAATGGAAAAGTCACCAACATGAAATGTGTAGCCGTATGGGTCTACTTAAATCCAAAAATGATTTAAACTAATTTGGACCTCTGGTTGGGCCATAACACTCATTTTGGTGGGACCTATACCTAGGGCTATCCTGAGATTCAAATGGATGGCCACCTTTCATCCCTTGTCCAAATAAGCTGAAATAGGGTCAGGGGGTTTACCTTAGCTATACCTAGGGCCTGTCCAAAAATGGGAAGTTTTAGAGAATATTTTTCTATAGTTTTTCGAAAAATTTAATAAACCATGTATAAATTAATTAGGTGTCATAAACACCTCAAAATCCCCCCAAATTTGGGTGGTTAGTCTTAGAGGGCATGTTAAGGCTCTGGTAAAAATTTCATATAATCTGGAGATGTTTTGATTTGGTTTTTATCCAACCCTAGGTTGACCCTTATAGGGTTAATAAGGTCAAAACACCCCCTTGGGGTTTTGAGTGGTCAAATCACCTCAACAGAGGCTGAAATTTTGGTCACTGACTTTTTATGGTATGACACACCCTCCAATAGAATTTAGAGTGGTTTGGGGTAGGGTAGCCCAAGAACTCTAGGGTAGACCCTTTTTTTGGGATTTTTAGGGTTTGATGGTCATTGGGTCAAATGACCTTGTAATGGCCTGAATATTGGTGGAGAGGACCATAGGGTGTATATGGTCCTCTGGTTGAAGTTTCATTAAATTTGAAAGTCTTTAACCCCCTCAAATTCCTAACCCTAGATTAGGGCACAAATCCCAATAATTGGGTTTAGGCAATCAAAACACCTCACATTAACTTGAAACTTGGGCAGGGTAATTAAGTGATAGGAAGTTGTCCTAAAAAAATTTTGGTGGAATTTTTAGACTAATAAAATTAGTACTTCCTTTATAACCCTAGCAATGCCTCTAAATTTTATGTTGCTTGTTATAAAACTTATGTCCATTGAAAAGTTGTGAAATTTAGTATTTGGATGTTTTACATCATGGTAGCCCCCTCTGTATTTTTATTGAAAATTTTAGATGATTATTTTAGGTACTTGATTCATAAATTATGAATTATGGAACTTTGATCATAAATAGATGTGGATCTTAATATTATTATAAAAATTATGAAATCTGGTTAGTGAGTGTTTTAAATTAATATGTAGGTTTTAGAATTTTCTCATAATTTTAGGTAACTATTTATAGTACTTGCTTTAATTACCCAAGAGTATGGAATTACCAATGTAAAATTCAATTAGGAGTTACTGTTCACTGGAAAATTGGGAGAATCCTTCTAGAGTGTTTTTAGGCCATGATGATCTTATTGGATTTTTTCTATAATTTTTGGAACAATATTTCCGACCTTTGATTCTTAAAATGGTATTATTAACCTTATGCTCTAAATTGTGATTTTGGGGCCTAAACCATTCTAAAAAATCATATATCTTGGATTTACTGTTAAATTGCTCTTTAGTATTTATCATGATTTTATGAAGTTTTATACATACTTGAAAAGTGCACTTCATGTTCAATTGCTAGCTCTTGGAACCATTAAGAAAATTATTTAAATAGCAGAATAATTAGGAAAATTTTGATCTTCTGGATTTAGTCTATTTATGTCATGATAAGTCCCCGGTAAATAATTTAGGGCATTTGGATGATTATTTAGAGTATCTCCTATCCGGTTCGACATATAGCCTAGGTTGGTCTGCACTTAACAAATCGTTAAGTTGCAATAGGATATGATTTGGGATAGTTGTTTGTGTTAGTCATTTTGCTGGGTCAGATAGATGTGGATGATTTTACCATAGAAGGATGGGAGGGGCAGTGAGAAGTGGTTTGGCTAGAGTGTAGAGGTGCTCAGGTTCGACGAAAGATCATCTTTCCCGAAGAGAGGAAGGTTAAAAATCACACTAGGTCAATCAATCGTAATATGAGAAGGGAATGGGTAAAGGGAATTCAACTAATAATAATAAGTGACTTGCGAAAAGGAACGATGGGCTTCAGCTACCATCATAGTTCCTAGTGCCCTTTGAGAGCCCTTCACGGGGAATACCGGGGGTAGTCCTGGGTTAATGTAAACTGTATTAACAAGCTGAAAAGAGTAACTTAGTCATTAGGGTTGCACATTTTACAAACACTATTAGAACAGGAATATTGTTGGGAGCTTCGGCTCGGTTTGTTAAGAGACGGACAGAATGGTCCGGGGAGCTTCGGCTCGATTGGTTAAGAGATGGACGGAATGGTCCGGGGAGCTTCGGCTCGATTGGTTTGATACGATAAATATTTCATGTACATAGTTAGGAAAGAAAAAGGTGGTGGGTCTTCGGTATTGGAGGGTCGATGCACCGACACCAATACGCTGACTCGGCAAGTATGGTTAGCACTTCGCCAACAGAAGTCTGGTGCGCCAGCCGGTAAGAGTAAGCAGGAGTCTGCTTCGTGCACCATGCCTTGAGGCGTACGATAGGTCTGACCGGTAGTGCTTTACTAGTTTAGATGTGGGTAAGGCCCAACCCACCGCTTCCCTCTACCACTACAGAGGTATCCTGGGAGGTAACGACTCTGAAAGGGGGAACTAAAGGTGTGTGTGCACAGAGTCGGGTGTGTGAGTTGCACTTGCATGTTCATATTCATACCCACTGGCATGTCATAGCATAGCCGTTACATTTAACTCCTGACACCTAATGTATAAGTGGAATGGGACGCTTATACAATAGGCCTTGCAAAACGACCCCTTGGTCTATAAGCTTGTGTGGGCAAGCTTATAAATTAAGGTCAATTATTTATATATATATATTGTTGTATATAATCGACACCCCAACGTATAAATTGTATGGGACATTTATACGATGGGAGCCTTGCAGAAGATTCCTTGGCTTAGGTGCTTTCGCACATAAGTTAAGGTTATATTCCTACTTTCTTTTTCTATCATATTTGCTATAGAATTGCTAGCATAGGTCCGCTGTCACCTGCTTTTGATTTATTCTCCACCCTCATATCCTTCCCTTTCTTCCTCTCCGCTCGATACTTAGGAGCCATGGGGTAAGGGGTGGTGGATTATAGGACTTAGTCTTATAGACTAACGGTTTTCAGACCACATCATTTAGAGGATTGTGGAGCCAAGCATGGAGGAGCAGCCCCGGAGGTCGGCCCGTTTGGAGATAGGGCAGTCTAGCTCAGGAGTTCAGCCAGCTGGGACTGTGAGTCCCGACTTATAGTATATGTTATAGTTTACTTCTACTTGAGTGACCTGTAGTGAGGATTATGATGTAACAGGCATAAGCCCTTACTTTCAGTATCTCTTATACTATCTCTGTGGACTCTCCCTTCATGGAGATATTATTACTTTCATGTGATTATTGTGGATTAGTATTTGAGTTTCACCCTTACTCTTTACCTTTGCTGCTTTTCTGTGATCGAATTTGCCGGCAGGATCGGCGCTTTGTGGTGACGACCCTTCAGGCCGTGAAGGTGTCCCCGCAAAATGGCGGTTCTGGGCCTAAGACCTCGGTTTTTAAAAAGAAAAAAAATGGGGTCTTATATCACACATGTGTAAAAGGCAAGCAAACAAGGGCTACTTTAAAAACATTATTGGCAAAGATTCTAATAGGTGTTTACACCTACTTCATATGAACTTATTCGGTCCACTGCAAATTAGAAGTTTGGGAGGTAAGGATTATATATTGGTTATTGTTGATGATTACTCTCTCTTTGCGTCGGTGTTCTTTCTAAAACACAAGTCAGATACTTTTGATATCTTTACTAATTTTGTCAGGCAGATCCAGAATGAATATAACTGTTCTGTAGTCAAAATAAGAAGTGACAGTGGAACAGAGTTCAAGTCTGTGGCCATGACAGAATTCTGTGAAAGCCTAGGTATCATTCATGAGTTCTCCTCTCCTCATACTCCTCAACAGAACGAAGTAGCTGAGAGAAGGAATAGAACACTCATAGAGGCCTGCAGAATCATGTTGAGTGATGCCTCACTACCAGAATATTTCTGGGCTGAAGCCATCAACAATGCATGTCACGTGCAAAATCAAGCATTCATAAACAAGAACCATAATAAGACACCTTACGAACTACTAAAGGGCAGGAAACCGACTCTTTCATATTTTAAAATCTTTGGTAGTAAGTGCTTCGTACTTAAAAATGGTAAGTATCACACCACTAAATTTAGTGAAAAGAGCTTTGAAGGTATTTTTGTAGGTTATAATATCCATAGTAAGGCATATAGGATTTTTAATAAGAAAACCCCGGTTGTAGAAGAATCTATTCATGTTGTATTTGATGAGAAGAGCTTGATGTAAAGTAGTTCTTCTAGTATGTTTATTAAAGATGCAGGTTAAAGAATAAAGGAATTAAACTTTGATGAGCCGACTGAAGAAAAAGATCAAAAGTTCATCAAGATCACCACTCCAACCTCAATTAGAGAGGTTGATGACCATGATGAAGATATCATTCAAGTTGATGAAGACACTCCTGTGATAGAAGAAGCTCCAGATGCAAGAACTCTAGAGCTCAGACACTTAAAGGTTCACCCAATTGATCAAATCATCGGAGATCCCCGGGACAGTGTTAGAACTCGTAGAGGTACAACTAATGAAAATTTATATTTGAGTTTCCTCTCGCAAGTTGAACCAAAGAAGTTTGAGGAAGCAAACTTAGACGCATCTTGGATAATGTCAATGGAAGAAGAATTGAATCAATTCAAGTGTTGCCAAGTCTGGAAGCTTGTTCCAAGACCCAAAGGTAAGATCGTTATCAGAACCAAGTGGGTCTACAGGAACAAGATGGACGAAGATGGAATAATCATAAAGAACATGGCCAGACTGCCGCAAAGGGATACCGACAAGAAGAAGGAATCGACTTCGACCAAACGTATGCTCTAGTGGCAAGGCTGGAGGAAATCAGGTTGTTTCAAGCTTATGCTGCACTTAAGGGCTTCACTGTCTATCAGATGGACGTTAAGTCGGCCTTCCTTAATGGTGACATAAAGGAAGAAGTGTTTGTGGAACAACCTACAGGTTACATTGATTCTAACTTTCTTGATCATGTTTATCTTTTATTTAAGGCATTATATGGTTTGAAACAAGCTCCTAAAGCTTGGTATGAGATGCTATCTAGCTTTCTTCTTAAGAACAGGTTCACAAGGGGAAAGATAGATAAGACATTATTTCTTAGGAAAATAAAAGGCAAGATTTTGCTAGTGCAAATTTATGTCGATGACATCATATTTGGCTCTACTGACGACAACCTCTGTAAGAAGTTTTCAAAACTTATGCAAGGGAAGTTTGAAATGAGCTGTATGGGAGAGCTGAAGTATTTCTAAGGATTTCATGTGAAACAATCTGAAGATGGAATTTTCATCTCTCAGACGAAGTTCACCAAGGAGTTAATTAAGAAATTTGGAATGGAGAACGCAACCTCTATGAGGACTCCAATGGGTTAAGCTATGTCACTTGACAAGGATGAGAAAGGGAAACCTTTTGATGAAACCAAGTACTGAAGCATAATTGGATCCTTTCTCTATCTTACTGCTAGTAGACTAGACATAATGTTTTCAACATGTGTGTGTGCTAGATTTCAAGTGAACTCTAAGGAATCTCACTACGCTGCTGCAAAGTGGATTTTGAGATACCTTAAAGGTAAACCAAATCTTGGCTTATGGTACCCAAGAAGTAATGATAGCGAACTAATTGGTTTCTCATATGCAAATTTTGTAGGAAGCAAAGATGACAGGAAGAACACTTCCGGGACTTGTAAGTTTCTAGGAAGAAGTCTCATTTCCTAGAGCAGCAAAAAGCAGAATTGTGTCACAATTTCAACAGCAGAGTTAGAGTATATCTCTGCAGGCAGTTGTTGTGCACAACTACTATGGATAAAGAACCAGTTTGAATATTACAACATGAAGTTCAAGAACATTCCAATGTTTTGTGACTCATTCAGTGCAATTGCAATCACTAACAACCCAGTCTCTCATAGCTGGACAAAGCACATAGAGCTGAGGTATCACTTCATCTGGGAGCATGTGAAGTATAGAGACATCGTCCCAACTAACAAGTAGGTTGCAAACATCTTCAAGAAGCCGCTGGACGAGGCCAAGTTCTCATTCTTCAAAATAGAACTTGGCATGCTCAACAAAGAAGAATGAAGAAGAAGGTCTCACAAAAAAGCTCAAGGATCGGGCAACATTTAAAAAATTAAGAAATTCTTAAGTTTGAACTTCAGTTCTCGAGTAAGACTCTTACTACTCGAGTACTAGACAGGACCACTCGAGAAACAAGCCTGCCTCTCGAGAACTGCTTCTCGAGTTCCAGTCTGTCTATCGAGAACTATCAGAACACTTCTCGAGAACTTCTAGTCTACTACTCGAGAAAGAAAGTTACTACTCGAGAACTATAGTCTCTTCACTCGAGTAATGCAAGTACACTCGAGAATTCCGAAGCAAATTTTCGTCTTCAAGTTCAAATTTTTGATATTCGCTCCAAGACGTTATGCCGTCATATTTTCAGGTATGTTACTTTATTATTTCCTTAATTATCATAAATTAAGACTTATATAAATAGAAAGTCCGGAAAATTCCAAACCACTCGATCTCTAAACCCTCTCTCGAGAGAAAAGAGGTAAAAACTCTTCGTCTTCCTGTCGTCGTCGCCAACTTACCGCCGATCCAGCCCTTTCTCTCCAAGCAAAAATTTTCGTTCTTCTCTGGATCAATGGCTCCTCCATCCAAGATAGGGAACGGAAGCGAACTAGTTTCGACAGAGATTGCAGAGCTTTCAGATGATTTTCAGAATCTTCTACTACTTCTAGAAATCGTCGGACTGTCATTCGTCTTAGAGCATCCATGAAAAATTCTATTTTCATAGGTTGAAGAGTTCTTCCAGAACGTTAAGGTAAAGAGAAATGGAAAGCTTCTTAAGACTAGAGTTCGTGGGATTAAGATTACGCTATCTACTCCAGTTGTTTCTAAACTTCTTCGACTACCAGTGATTGACGAAGAAGATGACCTAATTGATGAGGACTATGATAGGGCTTGTGGATTCTGTGGGATTTTAGTTGGTGTAAGTTCTATTCGTTGACCTGACCTAAATCCAGAGAGCAAACTTCTAGTGGAAATATTTGGGAAAGTACTTATGTGCAAGGCTAGTTCTATAAGCTTCATCACTGCAGATTTTTTTGACATGATGACAGCAATCATATGCAGGAAGAAATCTCAATTTGGGATGATGATCTTTGGCAAGATCAAGGAAAGCATCAAAGCCCCAAGCTATGCAAGGATTATTTCTCTACTTCTACATGAATTCAAGCTAGAGGTTTTTGATCTATCCAAAGGTACTACCCTTCACCATATGAAGAAAGTTTCCATATCTTCTATTCAAAGATGGGAACTAAAGCTGAACAACCCTGCTCAAGCTACATTAGCTCATGATCACCTAGAGGATGAGGATAGGACCCCATCTTCCCCTCTACCTCAAGTAGCTGGCACATCTAGTGTAGTTGATGAGGGGGAGCCTGCTCCTTCAACCCCAGAGGAAAGACACTCCACCCCTCCTCCAGCTGTTGCACTACCTCCTGCTTCCCCAGAAGTTCTGCTAACATATGCTCAAGTTCAAGAACACATCCTATCTATAGAAGAAGACATCAATAAAATGATAGAGGAATTGACTTTGAATGAGTCTCCCTTCCCTATCTCTACAGAGACATCCCCTCATCCAGAACCATCTCCAACTGACAACCATTCTGAAAAAGAATCCCCTCTACATCAGTCCCCTACTGCAGACATACAAGAAGAAGAAACAGTTCTGATCTCTTATGAGAAAGAAGAAACACCTGAACCAGCTGAGGTTCCCCTTAAGAGCATGGATTTCTCTCTTCCTACCATTCTTGGTGAGGAAGGAGATCTTTTGATTCACATTACCAGAGCCCAGAGCTCAGTTGTCATTGAAGAAATAGTTCTATGGACTGCTCCTCCTCCAGTTCCTCAGATTGAAACTCCTTCTGCTGATAATATTTTGAGTAAGATAGAATTAATGATAGCTCAACAAAGAGCTTATTTTGATGAATCTCTAAAAGTTGTAACTGAAAAAGTAACTGCTCTAGAAAAAGAGATGAGTAGAGGATTTGCAGAAATACAACATAATACTGATGAGCTGAAACACCTCTTCCAAATAAGTGGGAGAGCTCTAGACCACACCATAACCAGTATTGGTCAGGTGATGGATCAATCAGTAACCCTTGCAAACAATCAGATCCAACTGGAAAAGAAAGATCAAGAGCATACCTTCAAGATATGTGAAGAAGTGGGCACTTTCAAAGAAGATGTTATTGCCACCCTATCCATAGAAGTCAGAAAGGGGGAGAAGCTAGTAAAAGAATACTTGGAAAAATAAGATAACAATATGGAAACTCTTTGGAAAGCAAAGATGTCTGAAATTCATGTTGTTGTTCAAAATCAAATAGATGGTGTCAAGTTTCATACCTATGATACAGCTGTGTGGATGCACAATCAAATATTTCCTGATTTCCAAGCTGATCCTAATGTTATTCCTCACCATCTGAATCCAATTGCTCAGCATCCTCTAGTCTAACAGCCAACTCTCTCTCCAAGACATGAAGGCTCAGATGCACCACCTCTAGAAACTTATGCTCAAGTCTGGGAATCTTAACAGACAGATATGCCTCATCAAACACCTCCTGAAATTCAAATTCCTAAGAGAAGAAAATATGGTGATTATGCCTCTGCTAGTAGGACCATTCCCAATCCAGAAGCTGAAAAGAGAAGAACACAAGAATTTGTTGAAATTTGGTGCCCAACTTCCAAATCTTTAATCCTTGATACTCTAAAGCTAGTTATGGACTACAATGAAAGAAGGAATGATCATTACAAATCTTATGAGTGGGAATTGTATGACAAATCCTTAACCAAGAGAAGAATTTATGACAGAGAGTATGGAAGGAACAATCCAAAGGCTCCTCCTAAACCTCCAAAGTACTATCCCAAACCTTTCAGCTACCAGAAGAGACAGCAAAACAAGAAGGAAAGACAACAACAACAACAACAGAGCTAGGAATGATAGATGATCAATAGATTGTGTTATGAGATTATGTTGAATTGGATTTCTGGACAATTCTATAGATATAAATCTTTAATTTTGATGATCTGATTTTCTTTTCATTACCTTGAATTTTATCTTTATTATTACTATGTTTTCTAGTCACTTTACTTGTTTATCTTGATGTAATTCACCTTAATGTAAAAGGTTCTGACTTTTACAAATAGGGGAGATTGTTGGGTATTGTATCCATAATAACCTAGATTTGTATGAACTCATCCTTAAACTAAGATGAATTAAGTTGTATTTGAAGCCCTGGTTGAGTTATGTGTTTGCAAGATATAATTGCCAAGTGTAGACCAATATCAGTCTATAATGAGTCACCAAACACATGACCATAAGATTTTGTTGGATCCCTAGTTGGATTTGGGCTAGGTTCACTAACTTAGGCTGAGTGTGACCCAACATTGTATAGCTAGGGTCATGAGTAGTAGTCCTAGAGTTTAGGCTAAGTCTTGATTAGTTCTATCTCCTTGGACAAGCCAGAAGTGGACTTCAGAGAATCAGTTTTAGCAGTTTTCAGAAGACAGTAATCAGTTCGAAATTCTTCGAACTCAGCTCGACGATCGTTGATCTCAGATTAACGAACTCATAGTTAATTCTCTGAGCTGAGCTCGACGTTCTCAGAGCTCAGGTCGACGCTTAGTTTTCTTCTGTCAGTTTTTCAGATCGACGAACTCAGAGTGCAGATTTGGTAAGTTATTCCCAGTTAACAGATCGCAGAGCACAGGTCAACGAACTTGAATTACCTGGTCGACAATCTTTGATCTCAGGTCGACGAATTCTGTTTTGCGTTCGGAGTTTTCTGTGTTATTCCAGAATGTGTCCTTCCCTCTTCTGTTCCTTATTGGCAACATTATTCTGAACATTTAATGCAAATATTCTTCTGAATATAGCTGTTATTTGGCTGCATTAAATGTGGCATTCTTCAGAATAAATAATTGCTTATTCTATCAAGAACATTTGGGGAAACTCATCAATGCTAATATTCCAGCCGTTTTTTATTCCCCCTAGAAGCCATCATTTATGGGAAGATTTCAAAAATTCAAAGTGAATTTTTCAGCAGTGGAATAAATGAAATTCTCTTCTTCTTCGAGAACAACAGACAAGAAAGACAGTTATAGAAACAGGAAGAGAAATCGAGAAACACAAAATAGGAAATTCTGAACAAGCACTCAACGCTTTGTCATTCTCTGCCATCACTGTAGATTGAAGAAGAACAAAACATCAAGATCAAGAGTCTCCTTCAACCTCTGTTCCAGAAATCCTCAGAGACACTCTAATCACCATCTGTTACTGGATTTCCTGGATCTTGGCAGATCAAGCTGAAGACCTACTTACCCATTAGCAAAGCTCTGTTCTTTCAGAAACAGTCTACCTCTCAGAAGGATCTTTGACATCACAAGAATCCTCACAGCCTTCTCAGTTGTACTTGAGAAAAGAGAAGACTTCCATCAACATTTTCCATCCCATTGTACACGGGTTATAGCTCCCTTCAAAAGATAGTTTGGTTGACAAGTCTCCCTCCAAAAGACTTGAAGTTGGTTTTTATGCACCTGATCAAAAGCCTGAAGGGTTTCCTGATATACCTGAACCAGATCTTGTGGTGGCAGTCACCTGATCACAACATGCTAGTGGATTCCTACCAAGGGTGGTAGAAGAGTGGATGTACCCAGGTTTAGGGGAACCACTATAAACTTCTTGTGTCTTCTGGTTGCTCCTTTTCATTTGTTTTTGCTGTGCTTGTGATTGCTGAATTATTTAGCTTAGTTTTTCTTATTCCTTAACTAATATATGGTATCACTATATTTACTCTGATATAATCTAAAAAGAGACAAAAGTTTTAATACACTATTCACCCCCCCCCCCACTCTAGAGTAATCTGACCTAACACCCTCCTTTCAACTGGTATCAGAGGGTGAGTTTTCTCTTGGTTGTACAGGCTAACAACCGAACCAAAATGATCTGATAGATCTTATTTTTCTTAAGAGTCTATCATGGCACAAAATGAAGAGTTTTCAATCACCAGACCTCCTTTGTGCAATCTAGATAAGCTTGCACTATGGAAGTCAAGGATTAGGCTTTTTATGAACTCTATTGATGAAGAAATTTTCAATTCTATCTTGACAGGTCCTTATCAACCATTGGAAACAACAAGAATGAATGATGTTCCATCATCTCAATGGATAGAAGCCTAGAAAAGGCTAAAGATTATTGATGCAAGAGCAATAAAGATTCTTGCTCAATCAATGTCTGATGACATTTTTCAGGAAATTGCTGAATGCACCTCAGCAAAGGACATCTGGGACTCCCTCACAGCAATGGTTGTTGGATCAGCAAAATAAAGAACAAATAAAGCAGAATCTTGGAGTGACTATGAAGCTTCATCCTGTACAACTGAGGATGAAGAAGAGACAAGAGAAAGAGAATTCTGTCTGATGGAAATCAATGCATCTTGCAACAGCCAAGATGAAGAATTTGAATTTGATGAAGAATCAGTAGCAGAATCAGAAGAGGATCAGGTTATTTCTTCCTTTTATTTCTCTTCAGAACATTTTAAAGAAGATTTTAAAATTTTATGCAATTATTTGATTCTATCTTAGAAGGAAATAAAACTTCTAAGAGAAAAAGTAATTAATTTATCTTCTGAAAACATTCAACTCAAAGAAGACTTAACAATTACTTCAAAAAAATTTGCTTCATTAGAATTAGTTAAAGGCAAAGAAAAAATAATAGATTTAGACAAAATAACTAAATTTTTTACCAAAACAAACTAAAAATATTCAGAAATTTTTTTTTCAAAATAAGTCGTCGAACCAAGATCGACGATCTCAATATTACTCGTCGAACGGCGATAGACGATCTCTAAACCCAGAGGTTTGGTTTAACTACTCAACAAAAGGGGATCGACGATATCATCACTTTTCGTCGAGCAGAGATCGACGATCGTGGAACACAGATAGTAGTCATTATTACTCTGTGTACTGAGATCGACGAGATAAATACTGGTCGTCAAACGCAGTTCGACGATCTCAACATAAATCATCGAACTCAGAATTTCAAAACAGAAATTTTTATCCTTTTGAAAATTATAATCAAACTCAAACTTTTTGTCATTCCTTTTACCCAATAGTTCATCTCTCCTAGGAAATTTCATCCATTAGGTTACAAAGATCAACCTGAATATTCTTTTTTCGTCCTATCAGGGGAACATAACGGGTTATAAGTCCTGATTATTATGAAAAAGAACCAGGACCCAAGGTAATCAGGGTCCAGAACTTCTAACCTCTTATTTCAGGAAAAGACCCTTCAGAGCAGGGGTAGCTGTATAGGGGGAGACTATTTTAGAGGTTACAGCAGCAGCAGTTTTAATTATTCAGAAATCTTGGGGATGATATCAAGGAGTTTGTTGGAACCATGTTTCAGATATACTGAAATGAACTTAGTTAAATACAAGCAACATAACAGCTGCATAGTCCTTTTGAAGTTTTGGTTCTCATTTTTATTTCGAACCATTGTTGCTCTTTTTTAATAACTCATTTTAAACTTACTTTATATTTTTATGTGAATAGTGTCCTAACCCAAATAGGGGGAGATTGTCGGAACCTTATATCTGATTTTGGTCAGGATCACTATTAGAAATATTAGATTTACCCAAAATGTATAGTCATGGGTCATAGGATTATTTCCAGGTCTGCTCATTCAGAAAAATTCCAAAGAAGTTCAGATTTGAAGTTCAGAAAATTGCTGGAAGAAAATCTCTGAACTCAGTTCAAAGATCTCTGAGCGGAGATCAACGATCTCTAAGCTCAGCTCAAAGAAAACTATAAAACTCAGATGCTGTTCAAAATTTCTGAACTCAGCTCAACGATCTCCGAGCTAAGTTCAACGATCTCCGAACCCAGCTTGAAGAAGCTTTAAAATGCAGTTTGGCGATTTCCTGTGTCGTTTTTCAGACAGATTTATTTACAGCTGGCAGATTTAATTAAGGCTTAATTGCAGGCATTTATAGCTCTCAGATTTAATGCTATATATTCTTATCAAATATAGTCATTTGAATGATAGTATAAAATATGGCTTATTACAGAGATTAAATGCCAATTGATTTCTCAAGGCAGATTCCATTCTCGGGAATTGATTTAGCTATTCCAAGATAGAAAGAATTCAAATGTTTGAATTCTTCAGGCATTAAATATACAGATATTATATCTTACAGAGAATAAGAAGAGTAATACAGCACTCGACAGAACAGAAGAGATAGAGAGAGAAAATTCAAGAAGGCTTTTTCTCTCACAAGAAGAAGAACCCAGCTACAAGTTTTCTTATAGGAAATCAACTTCATCTTCTTCATTTTCTTCAGGCTTTCAAGAGACAATCAATCAATATCAGTCTAAATGCTTGTTGGAGAGCAACATAAACTTGAAGGCGTACACCCTAAAGCAAAGCTTCCACTCCTGAACTATTCTACATCTCAGGGAGAGCTTTGGCATCATCAATAATCCACTAGTCTTCTAATTTGCTTGAGAAAGAGAAGACTTCTTTAAACTTTTCTTTTACCCCCACAGTACAGGGTTATTACTCCCTTCAAAAGTGAACTCTTGGAGATAGGGCACCTGATCAAAATCCTGAAGGGTCTCTAGATCTACCTGAAGCAGATCTTGTGGTGATAGGGCACCTGATCAAAAGCCTATGTGGATTCCTACCAGGGTGGTAGAAGAGTGGACGTACCCAGGTTGATTGGGGAACCACTGTAATCCTTGTGTCGTATGTGTGCTTGCTTTTCCTTCTTTATTTTACGTACTGTGATTTTCTTTTCCTATATATATATATATATATATATATATATATATATATATATATATATCTGAGTAAACATAAGATCTATCCTTACTTTCAAATGTAATCCCTCATTGTGTGATCCATAGTATTGACACATGTGTAGCTTCTCTATTGGGATACACTTCATTATCAAAGCACTAAACTTATAGGACAAAGAATAGTTATTGAATTCCTTAAAGAAAAAAATATTTCAGATAGCAGAATTTTTCTAAGCATTTTACTCGAGAAGTAACTTAAGTACTCGAGTAGATTTATAGTCAGTTCTTGAGTAAGCTAAGTCTAGCACTCAATTAACTGAAGTAGTTCTCGAGAAGATTTAATGTTAGTTCTCTAGAAGCTAAGTAGTACTCGAGTATATCTTTCCTTATTCTCGAGTTATCAGAAAAGTCTAGCACAGAATTTTTTTCTAAGTCTAATACTCAAGTAGCTAAGGCTATTACTCGAGTAGTACAAGCCTTGTATCGAGTAACAGAAGTCGAGTACTCGAGAAGTATATCTTATTCTCGAGTAGTGAAGCACTTGTACTCGAGAAGTCCAGCCACTTCTCGAGAAGTCAATCTCTATTACTCGAGTAGCCAGAATTTTTTTTCAAGATTTTCCCTAAGTATTGTTCTCGAGAAATTTACATTCTTTTCTCGAGAAGCTAATGTGATTAATCGAGTAGTCAGTATTCCACTCGAGTAATGAAGATGTTTTTCCTGAACTTTTCGTTAAGTCTGACGGGACATGATTTCAAACCTAATATCAATGATTATTGGTCCACGTGTACTGTCTTTATGATTATGACTGTTAGTCCCATCCTATAAAAGGTCTAATCAAATTGACTAACCCTAACAAGAAGAAAAATCCGAGAAAATCAAAAGTTTCTGAATCGTTCTTATATTCTAAATCGAGAAGCCGCCACTGCTCTTCTTTGACGATCTCACCGCTGCTTCTTCTCTGGTTCTTGTGATTCAAAGCAAGTAGAGATCAACCAATCAAGGCATTTTTATTTCTACAGATTCATCTTGTGATCGTGCTGATCCAAGTTTTTAGATTCAGAATAATTTTGGCTTGTTTTCTTCGATCCGTTTCTTAGAAAGCTTTAAAGTTCAAGGAAGAAGAAAGGCTTAAGATTCAGGTCTAAGATATTCTGTTTGCATATTTTTGTTTATAACATCTTTATTCTTGTAGGATATTGATCTCCGAGTTGTAAGAGTTTGTTCTCCGAGAAATTGTTGTAGGAAGTTTTTCTTCCGAGTGTAGATATGTTTTGTGGATCGATTTGTAGGGGATTTGCTCCGAGTTGTAGGATTGGTTTCCAATCCGAGGTAACAGTGAAGTAGCCGAGTCTACCGTGTTGCTAGATCGGTGACGTGGAGAGTGGGCGTACCCAAGATTGGGGAACCACTATATATCTGGTGTTCTCTGTGATTTGTTTGCTTATTTTCTACGCTTCATTCGTTCAATTTTTATTCCGTAAAAAGATGCAGATCTCACCTATTCACCCCCTCTAGGTGATTTAGGTAGACAACTAAAAAAATCACATTCGCTCATCATAGTTTCCTCAAACTAGATTCTCCCAATGCAAGATGTCTTCTAAGGCTATGACTTCCTACCAAGTCCAAGATTCAAACACCAGGCTAACACATCAACTACTTAGACTGAAAATCTGTTTTGGCCTTATGTTAGTTTAACGCAGCAACTTCCGTCACACTTTTCTTAAGCCACACTGCTCACCAGAAAATGTGAAACAATCCATTTGAAAGTTCTTTCCAAGCGCTATAACTTTCATGTTCAGCCCAAGACCTAGAAGTGCTCAGATCATGGCATAAATCGAGCACAAATTCTGCTATATATAGAAATCAAATTTCTGCACGCATCGTAAAGTCGAACAAACAGCATCAGTTCGTCTTCTTCCTCTAGCCATTCATACAAAGATACATTCATCTCTTCCTCCTCCCTTATTCACTGTCAATAGACCACCATTCTTCACGAAACAAGGTCCATCGTCTTCATAATGAAGAGAGGAAAGGTTGAAGACAACAAAACTCTAGGACAAAGGTCCTCACATGGTCTCTACCTAGGAGATCTTCATTACACAACAAAGTAAAGCTCTCTTGAGCGAAAATCTCTCCTATAAAAGATCTAAAGATCTAGCACCAAGGGAGAGGGTAGGAAGCTCACCTCATTTCTGACCATAGATCTCGTTCTTCTTCTTTGGCAGTTTGACGACGTCTGTTTCTCTTCGAATCACTCTCCTAGAGATAAGGAACACCGAAAGAAATGAATTCAGAGTTCCTCTAGGAAGGTCTGGCACTGGTTCTTTAGTCGTCCTTCCTGTAAATCCACCATCAGCAACCTCTTTATCCTCGTCAAGCTCGACACCGAAAGAACGACTCGGCAAGGAAGAGTTCGGCTAAGGTTTTTCGTGTATTCCTTTTTATAAGGAAGCATTAGGGTTTTTCGTTACTTCGGCATGTGTCATTCTATCATTGGACCTCCCATTATTATATAAAATAAGTCTTGTTGAAAAGACCAATCTTAAGGAGTCACTCTGCACATATCTCGAACCCGGTTCAACCCGTAAGTATTAATCAGCAAACACATCCTGGGCTGAAATTCTTCTAAGTCAAATTTGTTTAATGCGTCGAGTATCACTCAATGAATTCATCGAGTATTCTCGATGATTTCTGACGAATCATAGGAATTCTCCGTGTCATCTCGACGAATCAGCTAAACATTTCGACGAATCCTTTAAAATTCCACTAGCCGAAAATCTTCTAAGTCAATACATCATTTGGGTCTAGTATCACTCAACACTCGACGCTCGTAGAATCCACACGAAGCTCGTCGAATCCAGTCAACACACTCGACCCTCATTGAGAGGCATCGTGAACACTCGATTCCTGCCCACAAGTCGATGCATTCGACGCTCGTCAAGAGGCATCGTGAACACTCGATGCCTGCCCACTAGTTGATGCACTCGACGCTCGTCGAGAGGCATCGTGAACACTCGACGCATGCCCATCAGTCGAAACATTCGACGCTCATCGAGAGGCATCTTGAACACTCAATGCCTGCCCACCTATAGATGCATTCGACGCTCGTTGAGAGGAATCGTGAACACTCGGTACCTTCCCACCCGTGCACCCCGAGCCTGAGTCAACTCTCTTGACTTAAAAATGCATGCGAGGGGTCTAGCATAAATCAGGATATTGCAAATTCTATAAAGAAAATAAAAGATTTCATCCCCGAAATAAAGCTAAGTCTGTGGGGAAAAACAAAGTATGAAGAATACAAGGTATGTGTTTAAGTTTACCTTGGGGAAACAACTCTGGGTAGCGCTTCTACATCAAGTCAACCGGCTCCCAAGTATACGCCACTTTCCCATGATTAGACCATTGTAACTTCACCAAAGGAACACTCTTTCGTCGCAAGCTTCTTGTCTCGGTTTCCACTATACGCACTAGCTCTAGTCGAACAAACCAGTCAGTTGCCAATGTTCCATTTGTTGCGGGGACATGCAGTTCGGGCCGTAGTTGTGCTTTCTGAAGAGACGACACGTGGAAGACGTCGTGCAAATTTTCTAGCTCAGGTGGTAGTTCCAGTCGATAGGCCAAAGGGCCAATTCTTTCCAATATAACATAAGGCCCCACATATCTTGGGATGAGCTTATTTCTACCGCGCACACGTGACACTCCGTGCATTGGCCTGATCTTCAAGACGTCACACTCCAAGCATTGGCCTTATCTTCAAGAACACCTTGTCATCCACTTGGAACTCCACCATCTGGTGCTTCGCATTATAGTACTTTGTCTGCTGACTCTGAGCCTCTAGCATACGGTCTCATATCAATCTAACCATAGCAACAATGTCATCAATATACTCCACTCCCAAAGTCTTTGGTTCTTCATCTTGCACCCACGATAATCGAGTTTTACACCTCCTCCCATAAAGTGCTTCGTAGGGTGCCATTCTGATGCTAGCTTGATAAATATTATTGTATAAAAACTCCACTAGCAGCAAAAGCCTTTCCCATGGCTCGCCCCTATCCAAGATACATAATCTCAACAAATCTTCCATGGTTCTGATGGTCTTCTTATACTAGACGTACGCATGAGGATGAAAAGTCGTACTAAAGGTAAGGCGAGAGCCCATATATGCTTGAACTACCCTCCATTCCTTAGAAGTGAAGTGACCTTCGCGGCCAAAGAAAATTATCTTGGGCACCCCATAGTACTGCACAAACTACTCCCCAAAGAGACTCACCAAAACATCAACATGTGAATCCTTCCTCATTGGAATGAACCTGGCAACCTTCTTCAAGCGATCCACAACCACACAAACTGAATCGTTCCCAGAGCATGAGCGAGACAACCCATGGACAAAATTCATGGAGATATCCTTTAACTTCCACTCAGGGATGGATAATGACTGTAATAATCCTCCCGGGCTCTTATACTCCACCTTCACCCTTTGACATGCCTCACAGTACGTAGCATAATACTTAACAACTCTCTATATTCCTGCCCAGAACATGTTCTTCCGCAAGTCATTATACATCTTTGTAATCCTGGGATGCACTGTATACTTGATGCAATGAACCTCTCTCAAGATATCTTCCCGGATTCCACCGTCCTTGGGAATGTAGAGCCTGCCACAAAAATGAATGTGGCCTTCCTTCATGGTATACTCTTAAGCAGATCCACTCTCAATTGCCTTAAACACAGGGGCCAGAGCAGTTTGCTTCCCTTTCTCTGCCCAGATCCGGTCACAGATGTCACATATTATACTCAAGGCAGCTGAGTATTCTGTATATTTCTCAGAATGATTCTTACATACCAATGCCATCTTTATCTCCTCGAGCCCTCGAGCCAATTCCATAACCATCATTTGAGATTCAGGGCTAGAAGTTGCTTTCTTTCTACTTAATGCATATGCTACAGAGTTTGCTTTCCGGGGTGGTAGTTCAACGTAAACTCATAATCACACAAGAATTCTAACCACCAGCACTGCCTCAAATTTAGCTCCTTCTGAGTATGAACATATTTCAAATTATTATGGTCTGAGAAAATCTCACAATGAACTCCATAGAGATAGTACCTCTAAATCTTTAGGGAAAATACCACTTCCCCAAATTCTAAATCATGCACTGGGTAATTAATCTCATGTTTCTTCAACTATATTGAAGCGTAAGCAATCACATGCCCATCCTGCATCAACACTGCTCTCATACCTTGATAGGATGCACCAGTATAAACCTGAAATCCTTCCTTCCCGGATGGGAGGGCTAGGATTGGTGTTGAGGTAAGTCGATCCTTTAGCTCTTGGAATGCAGCCTCACAATAGGGTGTCCACTAATATGCCACACCTTTCTTTGTCAGGGCTATGAGAGGAAGGGCTATCTTCAAAAATCCCTTCACAGACTTGCGATAATGCCCTGCAAGTCCAAAAAAACTTCGCACATCGACCGCCGACCTCAAAGGATACCACTCCTTCATAGCACGCACCTTGGTCGGGTCTACTGCTAATCCAACACCACTAATAACATGGCCCAAGAAGGCAACTTCTCGGAGCCAAAACTCGCACTTGCTGAACTTAGCAAATAAGGAGTGCTCTCTTAATTTCTCCAATACTAAGACCAAGTGCTCCGCATGATCCTTCTCCATCTTTGAATAGAACAACACGTTGTCGATGAAGACGATGACGAAGATGTCCAGATATGGCTCAAACACCCTAGTCATCAAGCTCATGAATGCGGAGGGGGCATTTGTGAGTCCAAACGGAATCATCGTGAACACATACAGGCTGTACCTCGAACTAAAGGTCGTCTTCTGAATATCTTCCTCTTTAAATCTCAACTGATAGTACCCTGATCGTAAATCCAACATGGAAAACCAGTGTGCCCCCACCAACTGATCGAAAAGCTCGTCGATCCGTGGCAAAGTGTAAGTGTTTCGTATGGTTAAGCGGTTAAGCTCCCATTAATCTATGCACAACCGAAGAGACCCATCCTTCTTCTTTATGAACAACACTGGAGTTTCCCGAGGTGATGAACTGGGGCGAACAAATCTAGAATCTACCAACTCTTGAATCTACACCCAAAACTCTACTAGCTCCTTCGGGGCCATCGTATATGGGGTTCGAGAGACGGGTTTCGCACCCGGTACTAGTTTGATCTGAAAGTCCACTTCTCTAGGTGGGGGTAATCCTGGCAGCTTCTTCGGAAAAAAATCAGGAAAATCCCAAACTATGGGAAGATCCGCTATGCTGCCCACTTCCTTCTTCATCTCAAGGCTTATAGCGAAAACTTCGTCTCCCTACGCATAGGCCTTGATGGCCTGAATAGAATATATTAGCACACGCGGTATGGATTTAATACCTTGGAATACGTTCTCTGAATCCTGGAGCGTCAAAATAATCTCTTTTGTTGCACAGTCGATCTGGGCCTTGGTCAACTCTAGCCAGTTATGCCTAAAACAAAATCGAAATTTGGTAGCAGCAACACCTGAAAGTTCTTAAGTTAAGGCAGCTTGCAACCTAGAGGGGGGTGAATAAGTTTTCTTTCTCTTTTGATATCTTTTAGTTTCTTCCTTTAATGCTTAGTGAGTTGGCAGTAATTTGCTTTCAAGTAGCTGCACAAAAAGAACATCACAGAAAAGCACATAATGAGTTATAGTGGGTCCACAACTTTTGGGTACATCCACTCTCTCCCAATTTGCTAATTTCCTATTAGTCAAGGCATTTCTCCAAAATAATGCTCCACATAGCTTACACCTCAGATCCCTCAGGATCTCTCAGTCTCCTTCAAGACCTATAACTCAGCCACAAGGGCCTATAACTTAGTGATCAGCTGATCACCTACCTCAGGATGTTAAGCCCTACACTCAGGATGGGATGACATCCCTACCTCAGACCCATAAGGGATCATACACTTAGAGAGAAGCACTCTCCTACAACTCAGGCAAGTTACCCTAACTCAGTCCAGTTGCCCTACAGCTCACATCCATTTGGATCCTACAACTCAGAGAGATTCACTCTCCTACTACTCAGGCAATCTTGCCTTACCATATTCCAGAGGCCCTACAGCTTAGATCCAGATGGATCCTACTGGAGTGAAATAGATTTATATCTATCACAGAGAAATTTCTCTATGACAACACCTTGAATTGAGTTATCTCAGCTCAAACTATCTTCACAGCTACAGGGATCTTGAGCTGGAAGTAACTACAGTAAACTGCTTTGCTTCCTCTTCCTTCTTAGGATAGTGTCATATACTTTATTCTTCCTTATTTAGCTTCATAAGTAGATCTTCAGGTTTGGTCTTGCTGAACTGAGAAGCAACTTGATTTGCAGAGACTTCTCCCTTATTTCTGCTTTTCCCTCAGAAGGAAAGCCTTCTGATCTTGCTGGTGTCGATGAAGAATTCACACAACTAACTGAACATTTTGCAGGGATAATTCAAGCTTTTACTTGCAGCAATGGCGAGGAAGATGAAGTCCAGCCGCAACCTTTTTGAAAATGATAAAGACCTAAAAGTTGTCTTGTGTCTTGGCCCATCTCTTCCTTTTGTAGTTCGTCGATCAACAACTCTTAGAGATTAGTGGGCCCCACCTACAGCTTCCAGCCGTGCCTTGCTTTAATGGTAGAAGATGTACAGTAGCTTCTCGACAGATTTTGTCGTATTTTGTAGCTTCTCCGTACTTGATTTGAACTTAGTTGACTTTGTTGATTTTACTGATGTCAGTACCTGTGGACTTAGCCAAAATCGAGCGTTAGTAGAATAGGCGTTGAGTGAATAAGCTTCACTCAATAACAAAACAATTAGGCAGAATTATGTCTATCTAGGCGTTTAGAGCGTTGAGTGAACAAGCCTTATTCAACGTTTTTTGCCTTAGCAAAATCTTCCTGCTTCTCTGACATTGAGAGCGTTGAGTGTGTCTTTATCACTCAATGCTTTTTGTCTTAGAAAAGCTTTCTACATCTTAGGCGTTGAGAGCATTGAGTGAGCATGCCTCACTCAACGCTTTTTGCCTAGCTAATTTTCTTCCTCTGCAATATCTTAAGTGTTGAGAGCGTTGAGTGAGCACGCCTCACTCAAAACTTTTTTCCTTAGCCAATTTTCTGCCTCAAAAACATCTTAGGCGCTGAGAGCATTGAGTTAGCTAGCAAGCCTCACTCAACTCTGAACTCAGTTCAACTCATAGCATTTTTGCTGTATGGAATTGAGTGAGTTGACTTCACTCAATGCCTGTGGACTTAGCCAGTTTCTTAGCTTGCCACTGCTTTGGCTTTGACTGTATAGGCTTCACTCAGCGCTATAAGTAATCTGGCATTGAGTGAATCACCTTCACTCAATGCCTGTGTGCTTAGATAGATTTTGCCAACCCACATCTTAGGAAAGTGTTTACCTAACTTGGCTACTTAGGATACCTGTCCCATCACTATCAACTATAACTATATGTATATCATTATCAAGATTGACTTCCTCAAATCTAGGACAATGTGGAAAATGGACCCAATAATATCCCCCTATTTGAGGAAGTCAAAACTCTTAAATAATATCCCACTAGTGCTATGCAGCAATAGGAATAAAACCTATATAACTGAGAAGTGATCTATAGTTATCAGACTTCCTTGCCTGCAGAGTGGAACATCACTGCACTTGCTTCCCCTGAATTGCTGCTATCATACTTGAACATTAATCTGATCATCTGATCATCTTTTCCTCCCCCCTTTTTGACTTCAGCAAATAGCTGGTAGGATTCTTATCATCTGCTCCCCCTAAAATAGGCAGTAGTGAATTGTTGGAATTGTGTTGGACATGCTCCCCCTCAATGGGAGAATCTTTATTTCTTTAAAGAACAATTCCATCAACAAAATACAAAATATCTTGCAATAAGATGAGAAGCAACTGAAGCTATATCAGGTTTAACATACCCAGCTCAAATTTGAAGGTGTTAAACTTTGCTTCATCTAGTGCCTTAGTGAAGATATCAACCACTTGCTTGTCAGTTGAAACAAACTCAAGGTTAATATCTTCACATTCCATATGCTCCCTAATGAAATGATATCTAATTTTAATATGCTTAGTCCTGCTATGAGAAACAGGATTCCTAGCAATTGAAATAACACTATTAGAATCAAAGAAAAGAGGACTTCTACTTATCTGAAGGTTGTTGTCCTGGAGCTGATGCTAGATCAATAGCAACTAAGGACAGCAGATACCTGCTGAGATATACTTTGACTTTACAGTTTAAATTGCAACACTAGTTTGTTTCTTGCTTCTCCATGAAACTAGCCTTCCACGTAGGAATTGACAGGTGTCAGAAGTGCTCTTCTTGTCCTCCTTGTAGCCTATAAAGTCTACATCTGAATAGCCAGTTAGTTCAAATTCCCCATTCCTAGGGTACCATAGGCCAAGATCTGGTGTGCCCTTAAGATACCTCAGAATTCTTTTTGCAGCTGAGTAATGAGATTCTTTGGGGCAAGCCTGATACCTAGTATAAACACATGTAACATACATGATGTCTGGCCTACTAGTAGTTAGATAAAGAAGGGAACCAATTACCCCCTATACAAAGTCTCATCAACAGGTTTCCCTTCCTCATCTTTTCATATGGGTATACTTGATCCCATGAGAGTTCTCATGGTGGAGGAATTTTCCATATCAAATTTCTTTATTAACTCCCTAGTGAACTTAGACTGGGATATGGACAAACCATCATCAGTCTGTCTTACTTGGAGACCCAAGAAGAACTTAAGTTCACCCATACTGCTCATCTCAAACTTCCCCTACATAAGTTTGGCAAACTTCCTGTAGAGGTTATCATTAGTAGATCTAAAGTTGATGTCATCTACATAGATCTGAACTAGGATAATCTTACCCTTAGATTTTCTTAAGAATAGGGTCTTGTCTATCTTCTCCCTTGAGAATTTATTCTCAATGAGGAAGCTAGACAATGTCTCATATTATGCTCTAGGGGCTTGCTTCAGCCCATATAAAGCTTTCCTAAGTCTATAAACAGAATCAGGTGAGTTAGGAACTATAAAACCTAGAGGCTACTCAACATAAACTTCTTCCTTTAAGTCACCATTCAGAAAGGTTGACTTCATATCAACCTGGTAGACCTTGAATCCCTTGTGTGCAACATATGCAAAGAATAATCTGATGGCATCCAATCTTGCTACAGGGGAAAAGGTTTGATCAAAGTCAATGCTTCTTCTTGCCTATGCCCCTTATCAACTAGTCTGGATTTATTCTTGATTATAATGTCACTTTCATCAAGCTTGTTCCTATAGATCCACTTGACTAAAATGACATTATGTCCTTGTGGTTTGGGAACCAACTTCCAGACCTTGCACCTCTTGACCTGGTTTAGTTCCTCCTATATAGCTCCAATCCAATGCTTATCTATGTCAGCCTCTTTAAACTTCTTGGGCTCTACTTGTGATAGAAAGCTTGAGTACATGGATGTATTCAGACTTTTGCTCCTTGTTTTTACTCCATGGCTTGCCTCACCAATGATCTGGTGTGTTGGATGATATCTCATGTGTTTGACTTTAGGTGGCAGACTTCTTTCAGTATCAGCAACAGGTGCAGCTTCAGGTTTAGCCTCTTGTTGATCTTCATCCACTCCAAGTGTCCTAGGTAGATCTTTTGGAGTATCCACTTCATCTAAGATAACTGGTGATGCTTCCTTGATGGTTAGTTTGTCCATCAACTATTTTGTACCTATAGTAATATAAGAGGAGCTTGGCATCTCATGGTTACTCATAGTAGACTCATCAAAGACTACATGAACAGATTCTTCTACAGCTTGACTTTTCAAGTTGTAGATCCTATAGCCTTTGCTATGATATTTGTACCCAACAAAAATTATATCAAAAGATTTGGCAGCAAACTTAGTCACATAGGACTTTCCATTATGAAGCACATAACACTTGCTACCAAAGATCCTGAGATAGCTCAGGTTTGGTTTTCTGTCTTTCAAGATTCATAGGGAGTTTTCTTGTGGCACTTGGTAATAGAGGCTCTGTTGAGGACATGCCATATACTATTGACTGCCTCAACCAAGAAATATTCTAGGAGAGATGTGTCAATAAGTAGGGTCCTTCCAGCCTCTATGAGAGTTTTATTTTTCCTCTCAACAATACCATTTTGCTAGGGTTTTCTAGGTGAAGAGAATTCTTGATGAATCACATGCTCTTCACAAAACCTTATCATGCTATCAGACTAGAATTCAGTCTCATGGTCACTTCTGATTTTTACCACAGAGCTGTTGAATTCATTCTGAATTTGCTTGACAAACTTAGTGAAGATATCAAGGGTTTCATTCTTTCTCTTGATAAAGAATACCCAAGCAAACCTGGAAAAGTCATCAACTACTACAAGGGTGTAGACCTTCCTACCAAGACTATGAACTGGCATAGGACCAAACAAGTCCATTTGCAGGAGGTAAAGGCACCTTACGGAATCTTTGGTCCCAATGCCCTTGAAGGAAGCTTTTGTCTGCTTGCCCTTCTGATAAGCAGAACAAAATCCCTCCTTGAAGCACTTCACATTGGGACCATTCCTAACTAGCTCTTGATTAAAGAGCTTACCAATAGTCTTGTAATTTATACGAGCTAGCCTCTTGTGCCATAGGACACAATAGGAGGCTTTCTCGTTTTCCACTAGACAGATAAGAGAGTCTGTATCTAAACATAGAGAGTTTAAGCAATAAACATTTCCACTCCTAGTGCATGTCAATATGACCTCTTAGTCACTTGACCTCATGATTAGGCACTCATCCTTGTGGAATACAATAACACAACCAAGATCAGAGAGCTGGCTTATGCTTATAAGGTTGTGTTGCAACCCTTCAACATAAGCCACCTTAGTGATGGTGACTATACCATTGGTGATCTTACAATAGCCTTTTGTTACCACTCTATCTGAACCACCAAAGATTACTTTGGGTCAATCTTTTAATGGAGTGTACTCCTTCAAGTTGCTCCTTGTCCCAATCATGTGCCTGGAACAACTACTGTCCAAGTACCATATAGGGGTATGGCCACTTGGACTATCCTGCAATACACGGTTTACTTTACCTTAGGACCCCAATACCTATTAGGTCCTAGGTATACATTAGTATGAAACTGAACATGTCCACCATAACAATTTTTGACTGGTGTACTGACCCTAGATCTGGATACATTGGGATTGTGCCAGCAGTTAATGGCAAAATGCCCTATCTTACCACAACACCAACAGTCATGTATGTTATTTCTTCTTTTCTGTGTAGGCCCTACAACTTGGTTAGCAACAACCTTAACAGGAGGAAGATGTGCTACAACCCTTTTCTTATTTCTTTCAGTAAGAATTTGACAAAAGGCAAGTCTTCTAGCTGGCTTGTTTGGTCTTCTCTGAGTGCTATCAGTAGAAAACTTCTTTTCAGAGAGCATACTTTTGATGGCATCAGAAATGCCCAATCAGCATGGCTGTTAGACTTGCCCTTAGTCTGAGCCTTAGTCTTCAGATTCAGAGCCTTGGCTACAATAACATTTTTGAGTGTTGGAGATGAAGCACCAAAAATAAATGGTCCATTTTGGGCCATTTTAGTTTTCTCATGGGTAGCCTTTAAAGGCACTCACCCGGCTAGAGCTTTCACCACGGAAGTGAACATCTTTGTTCACCCCAGAGGAACAACCATTCTCCCAGTGACCACAGGAGCTTTCTTGGTCATACCTGTTAGAAAGTAATAGAACTTTTCTAAAAAGAATGGGAGGCTTGGAAGCAATAAGCTTTGCTGGAGCTGGAGCTTTGCCCTTCCTTTTGGAAGGAGCAACTCTTGTGCTTCCCTTGAATCCCAACCCCTTCTTACCCTTTTGAGAGAAGAAAGTATCTATCAAGGGTAGTACTATACTTGGCTTAGAATAGCTAGCCACTATTCTTTTTTCCTTCTCAAGCCATTCTTCAAGCTCCCTGATGAGACAGTTCTTGTGCTTGATGGAGGCTATCGTGATGTCCAAGAGGGACTACAGTTAGCTTATTTCCACAGCTTTTTGATCCATAAGATTAGTTGTTACAGTCTGGTGGGCAACTACAAGCTTAAGATATGAAATCTCTTTAGCTTGCTTCTTAGACAACTTCTTGACCTTCTTAAAGGCATTCCGAAGTTCTCCATACTTGTTAATCAGTTGATTGACATCCCCTTCAGATCTAGAATCTTCTTCACCAATGGGTAAAGAGGTTTCTCACCAAGGACTAGTCTCATACCCAGACATAGAAGCAGAAATAGGTATTGAATATACCTTGCATGGACCAGGCAGATCCTGGCTGTCTTCTTCATCAATAATTGCCATCAGCCCTCTATAGCTGTGGATATCATCTTCATCCACCTCTGAATAACTATCTGATAGTGTCAGAGGGGACCTGATACCTATCCTTATTGAAGGACAGACATCCTCTATTGATATAGTTGCATCATTAGCAGTCATAATAACAATTAGCCCAATATAGGCTTCCTCTTCTTCAGACTGAGATGATGATGAGTCTGTCCATCTCTTTTCCTTCTTAGCAATGAAGGACTTCTCCTTATTACCTTTATACTGATGTTGCTTCTTCTCCTCAACCTCCTTCCTCTTCACTAGGCAGTCAACTATCATATGCCCAGGCTTGCTACAATAGTAGCAAACTACTTTAGAAGAGTTATATTTATTAGGTTTGGAATCATACCTATCAACCTTGGATTGATTCTTCCTATGATGAGTGGAGTTGGAAGGCCTCTTCTTCCAATGCTTCTTCTTCATCAGCCTTTGGAGTTGCCTGGAGAAAGCTGCAAAATCCTCATCAAACATGCTGCTATCTGATGTTTCTGATTCTGAGCTGTCTGACTCGGCTGGTCTTCTTGGAGGAGTGGGAATCCTCTCCTTGCCCTTTCTGGTGCTATTTTCTCTAAAGGCCAAGGACTTTTCCTTGGCTAGGGATTTGTTGGTGGCCTCCTCCTCATTCCTAGCAGCTAACTATATCTAATAAGAGAGCATCTTTCCAAACAATGTTTGGGGAGGAGTTTCAGCAAGCTTGGCCACCTCTCTAATTACACAGATCTTAGTATCTCAGTCTCTAGTGAGAGATTTGAGAAACTTGTCATTTATTTCATAATTATTGAAGATCCTCCCATAGGTCTTCAACTCATTTATGATTCGGAAAAATCTTTCATAGAAAACAACTATGTTTTCTTTCAGATTTTGCTTGAAAGCCTCATACTCCTGGTTTAGTAGAGACTTTCTATCATCCCTTACCTCTTCAGTACCCTCCATGTAGACCATAAGAGTGTCCCATATCTCCTTGGAGGCCTGGCAGTGAACCAAGTTCTGAAAAGTTGAATAATCTACTGCACTAGCAATGATATTCTGTACTCTCTTATCCAAGCAAGCTAAGATGACCTAATCCTTTGTCATTTCAGAGTTTTTATTTGGTGTATGGATATTTGCATCTAGAGAAGAGACCTTCATAGGAATGACACATCCCACCCTGACAGTTACAAAGATCCTTGGATCATAGGCTTACAAAAATAGCCTCACCCTCTCTTTCCATATTCCAAAATACTCCTTCCTGTAAATGGGAGTTTCATGGAACTCAGCTCTCTCTAGCTCTCTCCAGAGCCCATGATCACTTAACTGCAGCTACCTTTGGAGATCACTCAGATTATTAAATTTCTTTTTGAGTAACTTCCCTCTGATATTACTTGAAAGTTCTTAAGTTTAAGGCAGCTTGCAACCTAGAGGGGGGGGGTGAATAGGTTTTCTTTGTCTTTTGATATCTTTTAGTTTCTTCTTTTAATGCTTAGTGATTTGGTAGTAATTTGCTTTCAAGTACCTGCATAAAAAGAATGCCACAGAAAAGCACACAATGATTTATAATGGTTCCCTAACTTTTGGGTACATCCACTCTCCTCCCACCTTGCTAACTTCCTATTAGTCTAGGCACTTCTCCAAAATAATGCTCTATAGAGCTTACACCTCAGATCCCTCAGGATCTCTCAGTCTCCTTCAATACCTACAGCTCAGCCCAAGGGCCTACAACTCAGTGATCAGCTAATCACCTACCTCAGGCTGTTAAGACCTACACTCAGGCTGGGAGGATAGCCATACCTCAGACCCACAAGAGATCCTACACATAGAGAGCAGTACTCTCCTACAAGTCAGGCAAGTTGCCCTACCTCAGGCCAGTGGCTCCACAGCTCAGATCCAATTGGATCCTACAACTCAGAGAGTTTCACTCTCCTATTACTCAGGCAATCTTGTCTTACCTCAGGCCAAAGGCCCTACAGCTTAGATCTAGATTGATATTACTAGAGTGAAATAGCTGTATATCTATCACAGAGAAATTTCACTATGACAGCACCTTGAGCTGAGTTATCTCAGCTCAAACTTTCTTCACAGCTGCAAAGATCTTGAGCTGGAAGTAACTAGCAGTAAATAGCTTTGCTTCCTTTTCCTTGTTAGGACAGAGTCAGCTACTTTATTCTTTCTTCTTCTCAGCTTCAGAAGTAGATCTTCAGGTTTGAGCTTACTGAATTGAGAAGCAACTTGATCTGCAGAGACTTCTCCCTTGTTTCTGTTTCTCCCTCAGAAGGAAAGCCTTCTGATCTTGCTGGTGTCGATGAAGAAGACACAGAACTAACTGAATTTTTTGCAGGGAGACTTCAAGCTTTTACTTGCAGTAATTGCGGGAAGATGAAGTCCAGCCGCAACCTTTTTGAAAATGATAAAGCCCTAAAAGTTGTCTTGTGTCTTTGCCCATCTTTTCCTTTTATAGATCGCCGATCAATGGCTCTTAGATATTAGTGGGCCCCATCTATATCTTCTAGCCGTGGCTTACTTTAACGGAAGAAGATGTATAGTAGCTTCTCGACAGAGTTTGTCGTGTTCTGTAGCTTCTCCGTATTTGATTTGAACATAGTTAACTTTGTCAATTTTGCTGATGTCAGCACCTGTGGACTTTGCCAAAATCGAGCATTAGTACAATAGGCGTTGACTAAATGAGCTTCACTCAATGCCAAAATACTTAGGCAGAATTCTATCTATCTAGGTGTTGAGAGTATTGAGTGAACAAGCCTCACCCAATGCTTTTGCCTTAGCAAAATCTTCCTACTTCTCTGGCATTGAGAGCGTTGAGTGTTTCTCTTCATCACTCAATGCTTTTTGTCTTAGAAAAGCTTTCTGCATCTTAGGCTTTGAGAGCGTTGAGTGAGCACGCATCACTCAACGCTTTTTGCCTTAGCCAATTTTCTACCTCTGCGGCATCTTAGGCATTGAGAGTTGAGTGGGCGCGCCTCACACAACACTTTTTGCCTTAGCCAATTTTCTATATCTGTAGCATCTTAGGCGCTGAGAGCATTGAGTTAGCTAGCATGCCTCACTCAACTCTGAACTCAGTTCAACTCACATAATTTTTGTTGTATGGCATTGAGTGAGTTGACTTCATTCAATGCTTGTGAACTTAGCCAATTTCTCAGCTTGCAACTACTTTTGCTTTGACTGTATAAGCTTCACTCAGAGCTATAAGTCATCTAGCATTGTGTGAGTAAACTTCATTCAATGCCTGTAGACTTAGATAGATTTTTGTCAACCCATATCTTAGGTAAGTGTTTACCTAACTTGGCCACTTAGGCTACCAGTCCCATCACTGTCAACTAAAACTATATTTATATCATTGACAAGATTGACTTCCTCAAATCTAGGACATTGTGGGCAATGGACCCAACAACACCGTTTTCGGGGTTTAAAAAAGTTTTCCTCTTATGTACACATCCAGGGTGCATTTGGCGGACGCATTTATCACAGAGTCGTCGGGGAGTTGAACTCTTTGGTTGCTCTAGTGTAATGTTGCACCGCTTCCAAGTCCTTCATGAAATCCGACGAGACAAATATGTTCCTCACACCTGTATCAAACAGGGTATAGGCATGCCCCCCATTTACTGTCACCATGCCTAAATGTTAAACCGTATTATATCAACCTTACTACATTTCAGGAATAAGTGAGGGAATATACTTATGCATATAACGGGAAGCTTGGCTATAAAATACTTGCTTTGAAGTCATTTGGATTCTGCTCTTGAGTCATATCTAGATCAAACATCTGCTCCTGAGCAGGTCTAGGATTTCTTACGCGTGGTCCTCTTCCTCGAATGCGGATTTTTCCTCATCCTTATTGAGTTGTCGGAGGAATAATAGGGGGAACATCTCCACCTAGCTGCGAGCAATAATGCCTGATGTGGCCCAGCTGATTATACTACAAAATAAACTTACTCTAATAGCCCTCTGGGTTATTGATACTATTGCATCTGCTGAGGTGGAGGAAACACTGCCTGTGGGGTCGGGCGCTCCATCCTAAAGCTCTGACGGAAGCGACCACCCCCTCTTCAATTTCCTCCTCCACCACGAGCATTCTGCCTCCTCCTAAAGCTGGGCCCCGCTTCCATCACGCACATTGAAAATCTTTTACCACTGGTCTGGACTCCAAAATGGCCTGCCTCCAACCTCTTTGCCATATTTATTATCTCTGACAGGCTCGAGTCCGCTATAAACAAAATTTCTTACCTTCGAGGATCTCGTAAGCCTTTTTAAAATCGTTTTGCATATCTGCAATCATCCAAATCATAGGAGTCAGTGAACCTGGCGAGGTGCTGAAACTCCCGCTGATATTTTATCGCTGACTTGGATCCTTATTTCAACTACAAGAACCTTTCTTCAAGTTCATCACGAATCGTGGAAGGAATGAAATGCTCTAAGAAGGCATCAGAAAATTTGTTCCAGTTGATGTAAATGTATATGTATCCTTGAAAAGTGGAGCCCATAAGGGACTTTCGCCACCCTTTTGCGTGTGATTTTGAGACAGATACATCTAAAGTAACAGTCATACTAGCTGGACATCTAATTCTAGCCATCAATTCTTGCACACCATCTAGCCACTCCTCAGTATGAACAGCCAACTCCGTCCCATGGTAAGCAGGCAGGGAGAGGGCTCGAAAGATACTTAACCAATTAGAACCCAAGGCTGCATCGGGGCCTGTTGAGATCTGAATGAATCTAAGATTATCGTGAGGGTTTATCCAAGTTCCGACTACTGAAATTTAGTAGGGATGGAAGGGGTGGGAGTGCCCACTACTGGCTCTGTACGTGCTAGGATCTACATATAAAGGTATAAATCTAAGGTCAGGTTGGCTAATCGTAGGGTAACAACTGGACATACTTAGTGCGAATTACACGTGGGAACACCACTGCTTCAGCTATGTCAGTTTGACCTTAAACTGACCAATTTAGTAGGGGGTGGCACCATTGTTCAATGAATTCTTTATGTCAGGATTGTTGCAAGCTGATACAATTTGTAAGACCCCACCCTCCCGGAACACAACACACGGCCAAAGGGAGTCTTATGACAAGAACAGTCGGCTTGCTGTAACATCAACACACGGGTTGACCGGTACTATAAGACGCCTATTCTATCGGCTCTCACAAATATCATCTGATGGCGACGGCCACCACGACGGCCAACTGGGTGATGAAGACGATGTCTATGGCGGTGTTGCTATGGTAGAAGATGATGACGATGCTCCTCCAACGAAAGACTTGCGGCGCCGTAGCGGGCATGGCTACAATCTTCACCCACGCAACAAGAATAAGAGTTAAATTTATTTTACTAGTGGTCTGCATTTATCTTTTATATGTGGTATTTGAAACTATGTTATTCTCTATTTTCTGTCATTTCATTTCGGGACAATATTTATTTTGGGCTGCTAATAACAACATGGTTGTAAGCCTTATATAAGACAATATTTTCATTTGTTATGGGACTAATATTGAAATCAAGAAAAATTGCTTGCCTAAACCTAATTTTCCTCTCCTCCTCCTCTTAGCCGCCGCCCCCCTCAAGGTTTCCTCTCAAGGAATTCGGCCACCCCTCTCCTCCATTGCTTGGCCGCCCCCTTCCACTTTCTCTCTACCTCTAACAATCCAATGTTCTCCCCTCTCTCTATCTATTCTCCAACAAATCACCTTCAATCCATTTGAAGTTTTCGGCCACCTTGGAGGAGAAAGATCTCGTGCAAGGAAGAATCAAGGTGTGGGGTAATTGTCCACGACGTGAAGCGAAGGAGACGAACAAGAACTTCATCCATGGTGCGTTTCCCGTGGATTTCAAAAAAAGGAAGAGCGGTCGTTCTTTGTGGATCCATCATCTCGGATCTACGTTTCCGAGTGGGGTAACGAAATTCCTACATAAGAGATTCCCTTCTTTGATTAGTTCTTGTGGTGGACAGATTTTGTGTGATTTCTCGAATCGTTAATTTTTCGCGGTGTTTCTAATAATAGATTTGAGATTTTCATTTTGTTTTCCGAAAGATCTAGCGAGAGGATTGGCACTCCTCGCTTTTATTTTTTTGGGATAGATCCTTCCACTTTCGAATCGTGATTTTTTTTAGTGGATCTTTCTTTGTACAACTCCAAGATCGATCGGAATCAATATTATTCCATTTAGTCAGAAAGGATTTTGGCCTATAGCCATTCTGCGTTCCATTTGCGGATCGGCTATCCGTATGTTAGCGCGAACGATAAATAAAATTCATTGTGGCCACTGCGTTTCGTTTGTGTGCGGGTTAGGGAGCGTTAAATGTTAGAAAGGTCGTAGTCTCGCCTTCCGTGTAGGATCCTTAAGGCATAGCCTACATCAATTTTGATATCAGAGGGAGGTTTGTGTTGATTTCTCAATCGACACCGTCCTTACTCTTCCCTGTCATAGGACGTCGACCCACACTTGGTCGTGCACGTTTCGTAGTTACAAAATCTGAAATTTTCTCCATTTGGCCTGCATATAACAAAAATTAAAAACAATTTCTGCAAAAAAATTTACAAAAAAAATCTGAATTTTCTACCTATTTTTCTAAGCATAAAAGTCAAAAAAAAATATTTTCGTTCTCCAAGTCATTAAGCATATAAAAATTCTGATTTATAAAATTCTTGTCCAAACAGTCTTTTGTCTAGGTAAGACACCTTGTATCACTGTCGTTCATGCGCATGAGGCTTGGCACGGAGTATCTTCCATCCACCTCACGCATGGCCGACAACCATGATGATGAGCACGCTCCTGCAACAATTGCGGCGCTTAGGGAAGAGTTTAACACCAAGTTTGATGCACTCACGCAGTTAATACAAGGGTTGGCTGTAAATCCGGCGGCGCCTCAAAATCCTGGCTTTGGGATAAATCGTCCGGGGCCACCACCCCAGCCCGCCAACCAACGAGAAGAGCGACAAAATCACCCTCGTGATCTGGACTACGAGTACACACCTCGAGCCCCTTATGAGTTCGACTTAACTAGGGCCGTTAAAATGGAATCTCCATCCTACGATGGCATGGGTGAACCCCTTGTATTTCTAAACTGGATCATGGATATCGAGTGCTATTTTGAGTTGCACAACCTGACGGACGTTGAGAAGGTGCGGGTAACACGAATGAAATTTCTGGGTAGAGCCAAAACGTTCTGGTTGAACGAAGAGAGGCGTCTAGGCACCGTGAATGGAGCACCCCTTATTTGGTGGGCTGCCATGAATGCACTCCTGCATGACCAATATGTCCCGGTGTATCACCGAACCCAAATGTTCGACGAGCTAGCCACCCTTCGTCAAGAGGGCCAATCAGTAGCGGAGTACATGGGACAACTCTAGGATATGATGGTGCGTTGTGATATTCGAGAAATGCCCGAGGTAACACTATCTCGTTTCCGTAAGCGACTTAATACGGACATCTAAGGCAAGCTTTTGCGTTATGGTCACACGGACCTTAACACAACATTCAATGCAGCATTGGATATAGAAAAGCACAATGCCAACAAGTCCAAGGGACGAGCATTCCAGAAAGGAAAATCCATCTTAGGACCCCCACCTTCGTCATCCATACGAGACAAAGGAAAGTTCCGGTCGACTGACTCAAGTTCCATAGTAATTACTGCTAAGAACAATAAAAATCCCAATGGTGAGAGAGTTCCAATATGACGAATTAATAAGACTAATGCCACCTGTTACTCATGCGGAATTCAAGGACACTACTCTAGTGAGTGTCCCACTAAGAGTAAGCCACTGACACTAATAGATTCCATGTCTGAGCCTGCCGAGCTCGTCTATGAAGCTGGCGGTGAATCAGATGCCGAGCCGAGTGATATCGAAGATGAGTCTTATATGATGGTTATGAGGTGTATCTTGGCCACACCACATGCACCAGATGAGCACAATCGGACGAACATCTTTTCTTTGAATTTTAAATATGGTGAAAAGTGGTACAAGTTAATAATAGACAGCGGAAGTTGCATGAATGTCATCTCGGAAAATGCCGTCACTCGTATGCACCTAGCCCCCGAACCACACCCCCAGCCATATAAGAAAGCGTGGGTGAACAAAACGTCTATCGCAGTTTCTAAGCGTTGTTTAGTGCCACTTACGTTGAAGAGCTATGTCGATAACGTGTGGTGCGACGTTATTCCCATGGATGTATGTCATATACTCCTGAGGCGCCCGTGGCTCTATGATTATGACGTGACCCACTTCGGGCGAGCCAACACCTATGAGTTCAAGTATAATGGTAAGACCATTGTACTGAAACCCACACCGCCCAAGGATCCTTCGGTTTCCCCCAAAGACACAAGTGTGTCTGCGGAAAGAAAACATATAAGTTTGATAAGTAAGAGGGAGATGGAACGCGAGACCTTCTTGGACGGCATCCTGTATGCTTTAATATGTCTACAAGCTAAGGAAGACTCACTCACTTTAGAGAATATACCGTTATCTCTGCGCACTATATTGGAAGAGTATAAAGACGTTTATCCGGAGGACTTGCCATCTAAGTTGCCATTCATGAGAGATATTCAGCATGAGATTGATTTCATCCCGGGCTCGTCATTGCCTAACCATCCACATTATCGGCTCAACCCCTCCGCACATGATTAGTTACAAGCTTTAATTTTGGATTTGTTAGTAAAGGGTTTTATCCGCCATAGTAAGAGCCCATGCGCCGTACCGGCCCTCTTGGTTCCAAAGAAAGATAAGTCTTGGCGATTGTGTGTAGACTACTGGGCCATAAATAAAATTACGGTCAAATATAGGTTTACCATTCCCCGTTTGGACGACTTATTGGATGTGCTATCGGGAGCCGCCATATTTTCTAAATTGGACCTCAAAAGTGGTTATCATCAAATACGGATACGGGGAGGAGATGAATGGAAAACAGCTTTTAAATCTAAGGATGGGCACTATGAGTGGTTGGTGCTTGGAGAAGGGCTCACCAACGGACCGAGTACTTTCTCTCGATTGATGACCAAAGTTTTTAAGCCATACATGGGTAAGTTCGTAGTAGTATACTTTGATGACATCTTAGTATTCAGCCATTCGCAAAAGGATCATGTCACACATCTAAGGACAATCCTATCAACCTTACGCCAAGAGTTTCTATATATTAATATTAAAAAGTGCGCCTTTGGTGTGACGTCCGTAGAGTTTCTAGGCTACATAGTGAGTTCCGAAGGCATTCATGTTGACCCAAAAAAGGTCCAAGTGATTAAAGATTGGCCTGAACCAACAAATATTCGGGAAGTTAGAAGTTTTCACGGCTTGGCCACATTTTATCGAAGGTTCATCCAAAACTTTAGTAGTATCATGGCACCGATCTCTGAATGCATGAAAAAAGGAGAATTTTCTTGGACTAAAGCGTCCACTTGCGCGTTTCAAATGATTAAGGACCGGATGTCCGAGGCCCCATTATTATGATTGCCGGATTTTAGTAAAGTGTTTGAATTATCATGCGACGCATCGGGAATAGGGATCAGAGGAGTTTTAAGTCAAGAGGGACATCCGATAGGATATTTTAGCGAAAAACTTGTCGGTCCAAAGTTACATTATTCCAATTATGATCGTGAGTTCTATGTCGTGATACGTTGTCTCCAACATTGGCGACACTATCTTATCTCAAAAGAATTTGTAATCTTATCCGATCATGAGGCTTTAAAATTTGTATACTACCAAAGTAAGATCAGCCCTCGGCACGCAAAATGGGTCTCATACCTTCAGGAGTATACTTTCATTATCAAGCACCTCAAGGGTACGTTAAATCGTGTGGCGGACGCCGTTAGTTGAGTCACCCTATTACTTTCTACCATGGAGGTATCAGTCATAGGATTTGAAAGAATCAAAGATGAGTATATACAGTGTCCGGATTTTAAGGATATAAATATTTTGCCGCTCAGGACAATTCCCCTTCCACTATTTCGGCGTACTACATCTGTGACGGTTACCTATTTAAGCATACGCAACTATTTATTCCCCGCTCTTCGTTACGCCATTTTATTATATAGGATCTATATAGTGGGGGATTAGGTGGACACTTCGGTCGTGATAAAACGATCACACTTGTAGAGGATAAATTCTTTTGGCCGGGTCTCAAGCCAATGGTAAATAAAATCGTAGGGAGTTGCCGCGTATGTTAATTAGCAAAAGGTAACAAGACCAATGCCGGTCTTTACACACCCCTTCCGATTCCATCTGCCCCATGGGTGGATGTTAGCATGGACTTCATATTGGGCCTTCCTCTGACATTTAGGCGTCACGATTCCATCTTGGTCGTAGTGGATCGATTCTAAAAATGGCTTACTTTATCGCTTGTCATAGCACCAACGATGCTTCACATGTCGCTAAGTTGTATTTTATAGAGGTCGTGGCACATCGGGGTGTCCCCAAAACCATCGTGACTGATAGAGATGTTAAGTTTACTAGCTACTTTTGGAAAACACTTTGGAAACTATTGGGCACTAGGCTTATGTTTTCGTCGGCCTATCATCCCCAGACGGATGGGCAAACGGAAGTTGTTAACCGGAGTTTGGGTGGGTTACTTCATTGCTTAGTGGGTGATCATAAGGGTACATGGGACCTTATTCTTCCTCACGCTCAACTAGCCTACAATAATTCTAAGAATAGGTCCACCGGGTTATCACCAAATGAGATAGTGCATGGATATAAGGCGCTCGTGCCTCTTGACTTGATTCTGTTACCACCATCATTTAAATCAAGTCAATTTGCATAGGACTTCGCCTCTCACGTTCACACTCTCCATGAGCACATAGGCAAGACGTTAACTAAACAATATGCTATTTATAAATCGAATGCTAACATACATAAGCGAGCAGTCACCTTAAATATTGGCAATTTGGTAATGGTACGTCTTATCCCTGAACGGATGGTTTCGGGCACCATACAAAAATTAGTGAATAGGAGAGCCGGCCCTTTTCGGGTTTTGAAGAAGCTAGGTGAAAATGCATATTTATTAAAGTTACCTACTGATTGGGGAATCTCCCCTGTTTTTAACATTTCAGATTTAACGCTCTATATCACTCCACCACCTGAACTGTCAGTCTCTCTATTTCATAATTCCACTATACTGTCTAAAGGGGTGGGGGTGAGAATATTTCTGGACCACTCTCCCTTTCGGATTCTTCGAGAGGTACGTTGCCTATTGATGATACAACTTGTTTTTTTCTTCGCCTAACGCTTTTCCAAGGTTCCCCCGGACCGATTTCTTGCTTGATAAGATTTTGCAGGATGCGGTGTTTTCTACTCCCGTTGGCGACGTTCATAGGTTTTTGGTCAGATGGCGTGGTCGTCCTGCTTCGGATGACTCTTGGGTTTCTTCGGCAGAACTGGCTCTTCTGGATGCAGCACTCCTCCACCGTTACCGTCCAGCCCACTCATCGGTGATGAGTACTTTTGAGAGCGAGAGGATTGATGGCGATGGCCACCACGACGGACAATTGGGTGATGAAGACGACGCCCATGGCGGTATTGCCGTGGTAGAAGATGACGACGATGCTCCTCCAACGAAAGACTTGCTGCGCCGTAGCGGGCATGGCTACAATCTTCGCCCACGCAACAAGAATAAGAGTTAAATTTATTTTACTAGTGGTCTGCATTTATCTTTTATATGTGGTATTTGAAACTATGTTATTTTCTATTTTGTCATTTCATTTCGGGACAATATTTATTTTGGGCTGCTAATAGCCACTAATATTGAAATCAAGAAAAATTGCTTGCCTAAACCTAATTTTCCTCTCCTCCTCTTAGCCGTCGCCCCCTCAAGGTTTCCTCTCAATGAATTCGGCCACCCCTCTCCTCCATAGCTTGGCCGCCCCCTTCCACTTTCTCTCTACCTCTTACAATCCAAGTTCTCCCCTCTCTCTATCTATTCTCCAACCAATCACCTTCAATCCATTTGAAGTTTTCGGCCACCTTGGAGGAGAAAGATCTCGTGCAAGGAAGAATCAAGGTGTGGGGTAATCGTCCACGGCGAGAAGCGAAGGAGACGAACAAGATCTTCATCCGTGGTGCGTTTCCCGTGGATTTCAAAAAAAGGAAGAGCGGTCATTCTTTGTGGATCCATCATCTCGGATCTACGTTTCCGAGTGGGGTAACGAAATTCCTACATAAGAGATTCCCTTCTTTGATTAGTTCTTGTGGTGGACGGATTTTGCGTGATTTCTCGAATCGTTAATTTTTCACGGTGTTTCTAATAATAGATTTGAGATTTTCATTTGGTTTTCCGAAAGATCTAGCGAGAGGATTGGCGCTCCTCGCTTTTGTTTTGTTGGGATAGATTCTACCACTTTCGAATCGTGATCTTTTTTGGTGGATCTATTTTGGTTCAACTCCAAGCTCGATCGGAATCAATATTATTCCATTTAGCCGGAAAGGATTTTGGCGTATAGCCATTCTCCATTCCATTTACGTATCGGCAATCCGTATGTTAGCGCGAACGATAAATAAAATTCATTGTGGCCGCTGTGTTTCGTTTGTGTGCGGGTTAGGGAGCGTTAAACGTTGTAAAGGTCGTAGTCTCGCCTTCCGTGTAAAATCCTTAAGGCATAGCCTACATCATCATCCATGTAAACCCAACATAAAGAATATAGATAAGTCAAAATCCACACTAGAATAAGTCCAGAAGAAAGACATATAGATACATAGCTCCTTAATACATAAGAGTTAAGTGCCCTAAGGGCTACAACATATAGTCTCTCAAAAACTCACATCAGTAACCGACGGTAGCGAGGGTATCGTTGTATCAGGCCCCGTCCCCATGGCCTGGATACCCTCCTGTATAACCTGCTATAGTGCTCTATCCTCTAGGTGTCCTCCTAAAAAGATAGTCGTAGAAACCGTTAGTCATAAATTCTAAGTAGCTATGTCATCCTCTCCTTGCCGGCTCTTAGGCACCGGCGGGAGAAAGAAGGAATGTTAAAATATATGTGTATAAACTATAAGTATAAGCATGTGGTATCTCTATAAACTATAAATGTAACAGTAGATGTATACATCAAATAATAACATCATTCTACACTAGAAGTACTGTAAGAGTAAGAGCAGTCAACTACTAGCATTTAATTTACAAACAGAAATAGAACTAAACTTATAAAAATGCCCATATAGATTTATAAGTTAAGGGTCGGCTCAAAAGAAAGTAACTCATCATATAAAAGTGTCCATACTAATTTATATGATGACTATCTTATGCGGTGCAATGCAATGCAATGAAGGTTTATGATGCGCTCAAGCAACTCAGAAACTTTATTTTGTTATGTCGACATAGTCCTTTAGTTCTCACTTTTCGAGAAGGTAACTAACCTCTCAAACATCACCCGTCATAGCCAAACGGTGATAGTAGAGCAGGCATCTCCACTACTAGGCAGGTATCCACAGTACCAGTCCGAGGCCTCCGTACGCCTCAACGCTAAGAACGCAACAACAAAACCTTTGCGTACTATGGATCAGAAGGGGTCTCAGGTAGAAGAACAAAGAACACAGCCTAACTGACCTATAACTTGCATGGAAGGAGCTTTTGGGAGCGTATCACCAAAGGACCAAACCCAACTGTCCCTTGGCACGGAAGGAGCCTCGGGAATGAGCATCGAGGACCAAGCCCAACCTCCCAAGGTCTATCTGTCAACTCTCGTTGGTGTGACGACTGGCGAGCCCGTGGACCAGCCACACTATCCTTGACCCAGTATTATGACACCGTGTGTCAACAGACACCGCATGCAATTACACTTAGCCATTCCATCAAACATCCAAGGGATCCAACTGAGTCCCCTCTCATCATACTAATCCTGTGCTCAAAAGCGCACAAGGGCTCCACAATGAGTCCCTTATAATCATACCAAACCCGTGCTCAAAATCATACATGGGCTCCATGTAACATCCCATTTCTGGCTAGACCCCTGGGAGTCGATTGGTCGTGACAGAACCCTAGGAAGCCCAAAAATTGAAATACATCGATCGATATTTCGGGTCACGGGTTGGTCACGCCCGTGACCGACCCGTCACGCCCGTGACCTAGGGTGTGACTCTATCGACGATCGCCGATCTCAGGGAGATGATCGTCGGGCGCAGAATTTTTCAACCCGGGCCTGTCACGCCCGTGACCTACGTGTCACGCCCGTGACCTAGGGCGTGATACCTTTGACGATCGTCGATCTCAGCGGGACGATCGTCAAAGCGCAGAATTTGCGTCATGGCCATGTCACGCCCGTGACCCAGGTGTCACACCCGTGACCAAGGGCGTGACCCCTTCGGCGATCGTCGATCTCTGTGCGACGATCGCCGAGCGCGGATTTTGCCTCATGACTATGTCACGCCCGTGACCCATATGTCACGCCGGTGACCTAGGGCGTGACCACCCTTCGACGATCGTCGATCTCAGTTTGACGGTCGTCGAACCCAAAATTGGTCACCCGGGCTTGTCACGCCCGTGACCCATGTGTCACGCCCGTGACCAAGGGCATGACCACCCTTCGACGATCGTCGATCTCAGTTCGACGATCGTCGATCCCAGAATTTGCCATCTGGGCCTGTCACGCCCGTGACCTATATGTCACGCCCGTGACCAAGGCCGAAACATCAGCCAGACTTGAAATTTCGGTAACCGACGTTGTAATCAATTCTGATTATGGGAAGTTACACTAGGAGTATTAATGGGCCGTTTCCTACTCTGATTATTTAATAAATTAAGGAAATGTTGGTCCAATAGGAAATCGCCACCTAGCAAACACCTCTTCATTTCCAGCATTTCAACTGCCTTTGCCATAACCGAAACATCATTAAGAGGAATATTAATGGCCATGAACGTTTTATCCTTTCCCCTCCCCACTTGCTGATCTATAAAAGACTCCTAAGAGCAAGAGGAAAAGGTTACACGCTCCATCAAACTGTTTCAGATTTCCCCCTTGCTGTTGAAGAATTTCCGGCGACGCCACCACCACGCCAATGGCTTCCCGACGCTCTGCACGCCTCCAGCCCGCGAACAAGGTCCTCCCCTCCCTCTTCTTTTGCGGATAGATCTTAGAAATCGTTAGGAGAGATATCGGGCTCAAAAGAGCCAGATCGGGTGAGCGTTTCCATGGTTTTCCAAAATTTTCATGGTGGCGGGTTCGCCGGAAACCGCCTCTCCGGCGGCCGTGCCGTCGCCCGACGATAGCCCTCACCTCAACAAAGGTGGTGGTGGTGGCCGGCCAGGGAGATGGCTAGATGGCCGGGAAATAGCTTTGGAAAAGCTACAGGAAAATAAGTTTTCAGGGCTCTGGTTTTGGGCTGTAGAAGAAGATGAACAGTGCCATTAAATTAGATTCTATTTTTTTAAAACAATTTCTGAATGAAAATATCTGTCACATTAAATAATTTGGGAAAAATACCTAGAGGCTTCTACAGGAAAAATGGTCAACACCAATATTGTATCTCTTTGAGTCTAGAGAATTTTAAAATTTGTTTCAAGCATTTTGGACCACTGGGTAGACCTCAGCACTCAATTTAGTGAGGTCTACCCATAGGGTTGTCCTGACTTTAGAAAAAATCCCCACTCCAATCCAGTAATCACAATGACTTGAAATTTGGGGTGTGTCCTAACCTTACCTATATTTAGGTACCATCTAAAAATTAGGATTTTTGGGAAATATTTTTCTATAGTTTTTAGGAAAATTCAATAATCCTAGCTTAATTTAATTAGTTGACTAAATAATTTCCAAACCCTCCCAAATTTTGGTGAGTGGTCCCTGGGTTCACCATAAGGTTCTGTATAATTTTTCATCTCATTTGGAGATGGTTTGGATTAGGAATGAACAAACCAAAGTTTTGCCCTAATAAGGGGTCTTAGGTTAAAGGTGCACTTTTGAGATTTGAGTGGTCAGATCACCTCAACAGAGGCTGAGATTTTTACCACTGGCTAGTAATATTCTCTAGCACCCCCTCATAGAATTTGAGGTGGATCGGGGTAAGTTTGCCCTAAGAACCAAGGCCAAACCCTAAGGATGGATCTTGGTGGCATTGTCAAGGTCATGGGGTCAAATGACCTTGGATTGACTCGAAATTTAGTGAAGAGGACCATACGGCCATTATAGTTCTCTGGATGAAATCTTAGTAGATTTGGAGACTGTTGGGATACCTAAAAACCTAACCCTAGTTTAGGGTACAAAACTTATAGAGATAGGAAATGACACTAAATCACATTGAAAAGAGATGAGATTTGGGTAGAGTGAATTATAGGGATGGTACAAGCTCTGGATATTTTACTATGAATTTTAAGATCATTATTTTGGATACTTCATTAATGATTTAGTAGCTTATATGATTTGCTTAGAAAAATTATTATGGAATACATACTTCCTAGAAATTGATGAAATTTAAGCAGAGAACGTTTATTATGATTTTAAATCTCTGTGAATTTTTATGGGATTTTTGGAAGTTTAATTCTGAGGCTTGCTTCATTAAGTATGTTTTACCTTGAATATTTGATTAAATCTATAGTGGTGTTTAGCAAGCTGGTAAAAATTATGATTCTTTGCACAAAGATCTTTTCTATATCATACTACTGATTAGTAATTTTTCTATAATTTTCCGATGAGTAATTCAGTACTTCCTTCTTTACGTAGGATTAACGTGTTTATACTGGATAAATTAATTAGAGGCTAAATACTTTATGTAAAATTCTGAAAATTTGTATTTGAGGTTATCTTGCTGTTATTTGATGATCATGATTTTTGGGTAGCCATTACTTAGGAGGATCATGTAGTTCATGTTTAAAATGACCCATGGCCCATCCTTTGGGAAAATTAAATAAATATCAGATTAATTAGGAAAGTTATAAGTTTCTGGATTTAGACAAATTATGATATGGTAGACCTCCAGTAAATATTATAGGAGATTTGGAAGACAATTTGGAGTACCTCCCCTTGTGAACCTCATATAGCTTAGAATGGCCTGCATATAGTAAAACCACGGAAACTGAACTAGAGTAATAATGAATTTGGGAAATGGAATTTTGGTAGTTGCTGGTTGGTTAGGACAAGCTACGATTAGGTTCATTATTGGAAGTCAGGATAAGTAGGGTGTGAGACTGGTTAAGGTTAAGTGGCGTTCGGGAATGACGGAAGATCGTCTATCCCGGGAAGAAGAGGAAGAGTCTTAATACTCTAGGGTTAGATCTAAAGTAACTAAAAGGGGATCGGGTTAAGGGAGATCAAGAATTAACAATAAGTGTCTTGCAAAAGGGAACTTCAGGCCGTAATGCCGCCGTCTTGGTTCCTAGTGCCCCTTGAGAGCCCTTCACGGGGTATGCCGGGGGCAGTCCTGGGCTAACATAAATCATAGGAATAATAAATTAAAAGAGCAACTAGTATAACTAGGGTTGCACATACACACACCTCGGTAGCTAGGAAGGTAGAATAATTGGTTTGGTTGTCATTCAGACGGTAGCTCTGAAGGTAGATGCACGGACGGGACTGTCCGGGGGGCCGAGGGCTCGAGGGTTGGAGTACAGAATAAAGGTGGTGGGTCTTCGGTATCTGATAGTCGTTCACACCGACATCGGTACGTTGACTCGGCGGTGTGGGACACTTAGCCAAAGAAAGTCTGGTGGGTACAGCCAGCAGTAGTATGCGGATACTCTAGGTTGTGTTCTTCTAGGGGCGTACGGAAGGGCTAGGCCTGGTAGTGTGGATACCCGCCTAGGAGTGGGGAGCCCGACCCACTGTTTCCGTTTGCCACTACGGAGGTTCCTGGGAGTGAAGCTAGCTGCCCGAACAGGGGGAACTAAAGGTTTGTGCGCATAGAGTCGTGTGCGTGAGTTGCACTTGCATGAATCATAGCATAACATATCACTACACTCATATTTGCATACAACTGACACCCCAACGTATAAATCGGTATGGGACTTTTTATACGATGGGAGCCTTGCCGAAGACCCCTTAACTTATAAGTTTGTATGGGCATTCATATAAGTTAAGGTTACTTACTTATTTACTTGCTTGTTTACTTACTGTTCTCTAGCTGCCTTTTTATACAATTGCTACTTATTACTTCTCTTCTTTACCATTTACTACCATAGGATTGCTAGTTGTACTTTATTCTAAATAATTGTTAGATTAGCTCCCTTGTCATCTGCTTGATTATTCTCCACTTTTGAAGCTTCCCTTTCCTCCTCTCCACCCGATGCTTAGGAGCCATGGGGGGAGGGGTAGGGGATGATAGGGCTTAGTCTTTATGACTAATGGTTTTCGAACCACAACATTACAGGAGCTCCGGATGGGAGACAGGGACCAACAGTCCAGGGACCAGCACCAGCGGAGTACGGTGCGCATGGAGGTGGGACAGTCTAGCACCGGTGCACCTGCGACCAGCTCCATGAGTGATTAGTAGTTTTATAGCTTCCGCGATGAGTGATTTGTAGTGAGGACTCTGATGTACTGGGCTCGAGCCCATTTATCTGTTTCCTATTATTACCTACTGATGGACTGGATGTGATTTCACTTTTATTTACATATTTCTGTGGACTTGTTTACATTTTATGTATAATTACTTCTCTCTCTTGTGATCGAAAAGGGCCGGCAGAATTGGCGTTTTGTAGTGGTTGCCTTCCCTTGAGTCGGTGCCACCGCAAAGCGGCAGTTTTGGGATAAGACCCCGGTGGTTGAAAAAGAAAAAAAAGGGGGTCTTACAAGTGGTATCAGAGGAAACCTCGATCGAAGAGAAGTAGTCCAAAAAATCTTGGGCCACCCCCGTGCGAGCTTAGTTTGCGGACAAACTAGCAGCGGAAGCAGTGGTGTACCCATAAGGGAAATCACATGTGAATGTCCATCCTAACTCTGCTTAAATTCCATTCATTCGCTCTCTAACAAATTGAATTTTTACTTGTAGCCTGCAATGAACCCTACACCACAGCAGGGGACACCCCAGGCTCAGAATGAGGTCCCGCCCCCGCTGGCTCCAGCTCCGTTCCAGCAGACGGAGATGGGGCAAACACTGACGGCCATTCTGGAGGCCTTCAGAGCTTCGCAAGCCCCGACCCCACAGCCAAACCCCGGGGCCAGTTGGATGACGGTCTTCCGAGGACTTTCCCCACCATGCTACCAGGGGACGGTGTCTGCAGTACATACGGAGGAATGGTTGGATACCATTTATGAGATGCTAGTAGGGATTCAATGCCCCACGGAGGTGGCAGTCGCTTTGGCAGTCTCCTGCTTAGAGTCACACGGAAAGAGGTGGTGGAAATCTCAGCTGGACACCACCTTTGCGGGGATGGACTGCACTGATATTACTTGGGAGGAGTTCAGAGCAGCACTCTTGGGACATTTTGTACCTCAGTCGGCGAGGGATGACCTGGAGGATAGGTTCCTGCGGTTGAGGCAGGGGAATAGGACTATGGTGGAGTACTATCAGGAGTTCACTCACTTGGCCCGCTACGCAGGCGCTTACCAGTTAGATGATGCTGGCTATGCCCGGAGGTTTTATAAAGGGCTGTAAGATGACATGAGACAGGCCCTCCTTTTCGTCTCGGAGGGGAGTCTGGCCAGGATTCTGGAGATGGCTAAGAAGAGAGAGGCGGATCAGCTTACAGTGAGGAGCCGAAAGAGACTGGCTGATGATACAGTGATTGGAGGATGTAGAGACCGTCCTCGAGGCCAGGTTATTGGAGAGAGAAGGAACGGGGATCAGCCTCGTCAGGAGTTTGGGCAGGAGTAGAGGAGCCAGGGGGTGTTGGCTCCCCAGCCTATACAGATGCTGGAAATGCCAAGGACGGCAGAGCAGCCACCAGTATGCTATCAGTGCAACCAGCCGGGGCATATCAAGAGGAACTGCCCTGTGAGGCGAGCACCCCCACCAGCACATCAGGGCGCTCCACCTCCCCGATAGTTTGGCGGACGAGGACAGGACCGAGGACAAGGATTTCAGGATCGAGGCCGCAGGCCAGAAAGGGAGTAGGTGTATGCTCTAGACCTGACACAGCCCCAGAACCCGGAGCAGGTTATCACAGGTATAGCAATACTTTTAAATTTTTATCATATAAACTAGTATTCTAGACATAACCTGGTTAGAAATTAAGTAAAGACAACTGCAACAAGAATACTAAGACACTTAATTACCCCAGGCATAGTCTTCGTTAGCGGCAAGCCCGCTCACACCCTCTTCGACACTGGTGCGTCGCAATCGTTCGTGTCGGAGGATTTCGTGAAAGGACTGGCAGGTGTGGAGCCATTCACCGGGAAGATGATGAGGGTGCGCCTACCCGATGGATCAGAGATAATGACCTCTGCTCATTGCAATATGGAAGCGAGGATCGGCGGGAAGGCGTTTGAGGCACCAGCGACGGTTCTGAAGATGCCAGATTACGATCTGATCCTCGGCATGACTTGGCTATATTGGAACCATGCCCAGATCGATTGCGTGGCAAAGAGGATCACCGTGAGGCATGGCGACTCATTCATTGTCATCGAAGGTATTATACCAGCACCCCGTACCTTACTATCGTCTGTGTAGGCCGCTAAGGCCCACCTGCAGGGGGAAGAAGTTTATCAGGTCCTTTTTGAGGCGGTCGTGGCCAAGGACTCCACTGCAGATATTCCAGTAGTGCGGGACTTCGCCGACGTGTTTCCGGAGAAGCTACCAGGGATACCCCCACACCGAGAGAAGGACTTCCAGATTCAGCTCGTACCGGGGGCTAAGCCGGTATCCAGAGCTCCCTATCGAATGGCCCCAAAGGAGTTGGTGGAATTTCGAAGCCAGCTTCAGGAGTTAGTGGAGGCCGGGTTCGTTCGGCCTAGCTCTTCACCATGGGGAGCTCCGGTGTTGTTCGTTAAGAAGAAGGACGGGACCCTTCGACTGTGCATAGATTACCGGGCTCTGAACAGGTTGACAGTCCGGAATACTTATCCCTTACCAAGGATAGACAAGCTTTTTGACCAGCTGGAGGGAGCCCATTGGTTCTCAAAGCTGGATCTGAGGTCAGGGTACTACCAGCTTCGCATTCGGGAGGAGGACATCCCGAAGACGGCCTTCGACAGTAGATACAGTTTGTACGAGTTTACAGTGATGCCGTTCGGGCTCACGAATGCACCCTCCGCATTCATGACCCTGATGAATCGGGTGTTCGAAGAGTATCTGGATGTCTTCATTATCGTATTCATCGACGACATCCTTATCTATTCAAGGACGGAGGAGGAGCACGCGAGACATCTGGCCTTAACCTTGGAGAAGCTGCGTGAGCATGAGATGTATGCTAAGTACAGCAAGTGCCAGTTCTGGCTAAAGGAGGTGGCCTTTTTGGGCCATGTCATTAGTGGAGCAGGTCTGGCAGTGGATCCGGCGAAGGTCCAGGCAGTACGGGATTGGCCACCACTAAAGTCGGCCTCGGATGTTCGAAGTTTCTTGGGACTGGCCGGTTACTACCGGAAGTTCGTAAAGAGGTTCTCTCAGATTGCCCTCCCTCTTACGTCTCTGACGAAGAAGGAGTCCCCTTTTATTTGGATGCCACGATGCGAATCTTTCTTCCAGGAGCTGAAGGATCGTCTCACCTCGGCTCCCATCCTTGCTCTTCCATCAGGGAAGGAGGGATTCCAGGTGTATATAGATGCTTCCTATCAGGGGATGGGTGTCGTTCTGATGCAGAACGAGCACGTAATAGCCTATGCCTCCCGTCAGTTGAAGCAGCACGAGCAGAACTACCCCATGCATAATTTGGAGATGGGGGCAGTCATTTTTGCTCTTAAGATCTGGCGACACCATCTCTACGGAGTACATTGCGATATCTTCTCCGACCATAAGAATCTGAAGTTCGTCGACACCCAAAAGGAGTTAAACATCAGACAGAGACGCTGGGTGGAGTTTCTGTCGGACTACTAGTATACCATGCACTACCATCCGGGGAAGGCGAACGTGGTCGCGGATGCTCTGAGCCGGAGAGCGAGTACGACAGGAGTAGGTCCGCAGCTAATGGCCTTGGAGTTGGTTAGATCATTCGAGGAGATGCAGATTTCACTAGTGTCTGAGGATGACTCGGAGCTATACAAGGAGTACCTGGGGTCGATGGTTACCACTGATGATATTCGAGACCGCATCAGAGATGGGCAGATGCTGGATGAGAGAGCTGAGCCGATATTCCGAGTCTTGGAGGAAGGCACGACAAGAGATTACTCTTTGAGGGATGTGCTCCTATGTTTCCGGGGCAGAGTCTACATACCAGCAGGAGGACGGATCCGGGAGGACATTTTGACAGAAGCTCACTGCAGCCGATATTCTGTACACCCGGGGATCACCAAGATGGTAAAGGATTTGAAGAGGACGATGTACTGGCCGGGTATGAAGAAAGATATTACGTATTTTGTGATGCATTGCGAGGCCTGCCAGCTCGTGAAGGCGGAGTGTAGGAACCCGGCAGGCTTGCTGCAGCCGCTTCCGGTGCCGGAGTGGAAGTTTGAGGATATAGCCATGGACTTCATACATGGGCTGCCTCGATCCCGTGCGGGGAATGACTCGATCTGGGTGATAGTGGACAGGCTAACAAAGGTGGCCATATTCATTCCAGTGGCAAAGGACACACCGGTCTGTGTATTAGTACGGAGGTTCATTGAGCAGTTTGTGCGTTATCATGGGGTGCCCAAGACTATCGTTCCGGATCGGGATGGGCGGTTTACATCCAGGGAATGGAGGTCAGTCCAGGCCCATCTAGGTTCTCGGTTGACATTCAGCATAGCTTTTCACCCTCAGACCGACGGACAGACAGAGCGCACCAACCGTACACTGGAGGATCTGTTGCGACTGTGTATTTTGGACCGTGGCGAGCCTTGGGAGAGATTGCTGCCACTGGTCGAGTTTTCGTACAACAACGCTCATCAGTCCAGCATAGGCATGGCTCCATACGAGGCGTTGTACGGAAGGAGGTGCAGGACCCCACTATCTTGGGTTCAGGATGAGGATCCGCAGGCACTAGGCTCGGAGTTTGTGGGAGATACAGATGCTCAGATTAGATTGATCCGGGACAGGATGTTGGAAGCCCAGAGCAGATAGGCGAAATACTACGATGCGAGGCATCGTCAAGTGGAGTTCCAGGTGGGAGTCCGAGTTTTCTTGAAGATACGGCCGATGCACGGAGTTTCGCGGGTGCGTGGGCGGAAGAAGCTCAGTCCGAGATATATGGGGCCTTATAGGATCCTGGAGCAGATCGGTCCCTTAGCCTATAGACTAGAACTACCGCCGAAGTTAGCGGGATTGCATTACGTCTTCCACGTCTCCTCACTTCGGAGGGCTCTGCTACGCCCTGAGCAGCTGATCTCCTCGGCAGATGGCCCGGTGGCCTCAGATCGGTCAGTCAACATGGAGCCTATCAGGATTGACGATACAGCAGTGTGGGTCTTGTGACGAAAGAAGTTTCCGTTAGTCAAGGTTCTGTGGAACAATTATGGGCAGGAGGAGCATACATGGGAGCCACAGGACTTGATGCGGCAAAAATACCCGGAACTTTTTCGTCAGGTATACCTCACAACCCCTCTGGACAATCAATTTGCCTTCCTGTTTTAAACCAATAGGACTGAAATTTCAAGAATAGGGGCTAATGTTTTGTTTATTGGGGTGTATATACCTAGTTAATTGGGCAAATTAATCTTAGATTTGAAACCGCACAAAGCAAACATAACGTAGAGATGTAATTTATTTAATTCTCATGGGATGTTACAAGCTTCTTTTCCCGATTAGAGTCCCGTAGGCTTAACCTTGATTTCGGGGACGAAATCTTTGTTTTGTTTATTGGGATTTGTAACATCCCATTTCCGGCTAGACCCTTGGGAGTCGGTTGGTCGTGACAGAACCCTAGGAAGCCCAAAAATTGAAATACATCGACCGAGATTTCGGGTCACGGGTTGGTCACGCCCGTGACCGACCCGTCACGCCAGTGACCTAGGGCGTGACTCTATCGATGATCGTCGATCTCAGGGAGACGATCGTCGGGCGTAGAATTTTTCAACCCGGGCCTGTCACGCCCGTGGCATACGTGTCACGCCCGTGACCTAGGGCGTGACACCTTCGACGATCGTCGATCTCAGTGGGACGATCATCGAAGCGCAGAATTTGCGTCATGGCCATGTCACGCCCGTGACCCAGGTGTCACGCCCGTGACCAAGGGCGTGACCCCTTCGGCGATCGTCGATCTCTGCGCGACGATCGCCGAGCGCGGATTTTGCCTCATGACCATGTCACGCCCGTGACCCATATGTCACGCCCGTGACCTAGGGCGTGACCACCCTTCGACGATCGTCAATCTCAGTTCGACGGTCGTCGAACCCAGAATTGGTCACCCGGGCTTGTCATGCCCGTGACCCATGTGTCACGCCCGTGACCAAGGGCGTGACCACCCTTCGATGATCGTCGATCTCAGTTCGACGATTGTCGATCCCAGAATTTGCCATCTGGGCCTGTCACGCCCGTGACCTATGTGTCACGCCCGTGATCTATGTGTCACGCCCGTGACCAAGGCCGAAACGTCAGCCAGACTGGAAATTTCGGTAACTGACGTTGTAATCAATTCTGATTATGGGAAGTTACACCAGGAGTATTTATGGGCCGTTTCCTACTCTGATTATTTAATAAATTAAGGAAATGTTGGTCCAATAGGAAATCGCCACCTGGCAAACACCTCTTCATTTCCAGCATTTCAACTGCCTTTGCCATAACCGAAACATCATTAAGAGGAATATTAATGGCCATGAACGTTTCATCCTTTCCCCTCCCCACTTGCGGATCTATAAAAGACTCCTTAGAGCAAGAGGAAAAGGTTACACGCTCCATCAAATTGTTTCAGATTTCCCCCTTGCTGTTGAAGAATTTCCGGCGACGCCACCACCGCGCCAATGGCTTCCCGACGCTCTGCACGCCTCCAGCCCGCGAACAAGGTCCTCTCCTCCCTCTTCTTTTGCGGATTGATCTTAGAAATCGTTAGGAGAGATATCGGGCTCAAAAGATCCAGATCGGGTGAGCGTTTCCATGGTTTTCCAAAATTTTCATGGTGGCGGGTTCGCCGGAAACCGCCTCTCCGGCGGCCGTGCCGCCGCCCGACGATAGCCCTCACCTCAACAGAGGTGGTGGTGGTGGTGGCCGGCCAGGGAGATGGCTGCATGGCCAGGAAATAGCTTTGGAAAAGCTACAGGAAAATAAGTTTTCAGGGCTCTGGTTTCGGGCTGTAGAAGAAGATGAACAGTGACATTAAATTAGATTCTATTTTTTTAAAACAATTTCTGAATGAAAATATCTGTCACTTTAAATAATTTGGGAAAACTACCTAGAGGCTCCTACAGGAAATATGGTCAACACCAATATTGTATCTCTTTGAGTCTAGGGAATTTTAAAATTTGTTTCAAGCATTTTGGACCACTGGGTAGACCTCAGCACTCAATTTAGTGAGGTCTACCCATACGGTTGTCCTGACCTTAGAAAAATTCCCCACTCCAATCCAGTCATCACAATGACTTGAAATTTGGGGTGTGGCCTAACCTTACCTATATCTAGGTACCATCCAAAAATTAGGATTTTTGGGAAATAGTTTTATATAGTGTTTAGGATAAATTCAATAATCCTAGCTTAATTTAATTAGATGACTAAATAATTTCCAAACCCTCCCAAATTTTGGTGAGTGGTCCCTGGGTTCACCATAAGGTTTTGTATAATTTTTCATCTCATTTGGAGATGGTTTGGATTAGAAATGAACAAACCTAAGTTTTGCCCTAATAAGGGGTCTTAGGTTAAAGGTGCACTTTTGAGATTTGAGTGGTCAGATCACCTCAACAGAGGCTGAGATTTTTACCACTGGCTAGTAATATTCTCTAGCACCCCCTCATAGAGTTTGAGGTGGATCGGGGTAAGTTTGCCCTAAGAACCAAGGCCAAACCCTAAGGATGGATCTTGGTGGCTTGTGAAGGTCATGGGGTCAGATGACCTTGGATTGACTCGAAATTTGGTGAAGAGGACCATAGGGCCATTATAGTTCTCTAGATGAAATCCTAGTAGATTTGGAGACTGTTGGGATACCTAAAAACCTAACACTAGTTCAGGGTGCAAAACTTATAGAGATAGGAAATGACACTAAATCACATTGAAAAGAGATGAGATTTGGGTATAGTGAATTATAGGGATGGTACAATCTCTGGATATTTTACTATGAATTTTAAGATCATTATTTTGGATACTTCATTAACGATTTAGTAGCTTGTATGATTTGCTTAGAAAATTTATTATGGAATACATACTTCCTGGAAATTGATGAAATTTAAGCAGAGAACGTTTATTATGATTTTAAATCTCTGTGAATTTTTATGGGATTTTAGGAAGTTTAATTATGAGGCTTGCTTCATTAAGTATGTTTTACCTTGAATATTTGATTAAATCTATAGTGGTGTTTAGCAAGCTGTTAAAAATTATGATTCTTTGCACAAATATCTTTTCTATATCATACTACTGATTAGTAATTTTTATATAATTTTCCGATGAGTAATTTCAGTACTTCCTTCTTTACGTAGGATTAACGTATTTAAACTGGATAAATTAATTAGAGGCTAAATACTTTCTGTAAAATTCTGAAAATTTGTATTTGAGGTTATCTTGCTGTTATTTAATGATCATGATTTTTGGGTAGCCATTACTTAGGAGGATCATGTAGTTCATGTTTAAAATGACCCATGGCCATCCTTTGGGAAAATTAAATAAATATCAGATTAATTAGGAAAGTTATAAGTTTCTGGATTTAGAAAAATTATGATATGGTAGACCTCTAGTAAATATTATAGGAGATTTGGAAGACAATTTGGAGTACCTCCCCTTGTGTACCTCATATAGCTTAGGATGGTCTGCATATAGTAAAACCACAGAAACTGAACTAGAGTAATAATGAATTTGGGAAATGGAATTTTGGTAGTTGCTGGTTGGTTAGGGCAAGCTACGATTAGGTTCATTATTGGAAGTCAGGATAAGTAGGGTGTGAGAGTGGTTAAGGTTAAGTGGCGTTCGGGAATGACGGAAGATCGTCCATCCTGGGAAGAAGAGGAAGAGTCTTAATACTCTAGGGTTAGATCTAAAGTAACTAAAAGGGGATCGGGTTAAGGGAGATCAACCAATAACAATAAGTGCCTTGCGAAGGGAACTTCGGGCCGTAATGCCGCCGTCTTGGTTCCTAGTGCCCCTTGAGAGCCCTTCACGGGGTATGCTGGGGGCAGTCCTGGGCTAACGTAAACCATAGGAATAATAAATTAAAAGAGCAACTAGTATAACTAGGGTTGCACATACACACACCTCGGTAGCTAAGAAGGTAGAATAATTGGTTTGGTTGCCATTCAGATGGCAGCTCTGAAGGTAGATGCACGGACGGGATTGTCCGGGGGCCGAGGGCTTGAGGGTTGGAGTACAGAATAAAGGTGGTGGGTCTTCGGTATCTGATAGTCGTTCACACCGACATCGGTACGTTGACTCGGCGGTGTGGGACACTTAGCCAAAGAAAGTTTGGTGGGTACAGCCAGCAGTAGTACGCGGATACTCTAGGTTGTGTTCTTCTAGGGGCGTACGGAAGGGCTAGGCCTGGTAGTGTGGATACCCGCCTAGGAGTGGGGGGCCTGACCCAGTGTCTCCGTTTGCCACTACGGAGGTTCCTGGGAGTGAAGCTAGCTGCCCGAACAGGGGGAACTAAAGGTCTGTGCGCATAGAGTCGTGTGCGTGAGTTGCACTTGCATGAATCATGGCATAGCATATCACTACACTCATATTTGCATACAATCGACACCCCAACGTATAAATCGGTATGGGACTTTTTATTTGATGGGAGTCTTGCCGAAGACCCCTTAACTTATAAGTTTGTATGGGCATTCATATAAGTTAAGGTTACTTACTTATTTACTTGATTGTTTACTTACTGTTCTCTAGCTGCCTTTTTATACAATTGCTACTTATTACTTCTCTTCTTTACCATTTACTACCATAGGATTGCTAGTTGTACTTTATTCTAAATAATTGTTAGATTAGCTCCCTTGTCATCTGCTTGATTATTCTCCACTTTTGAAGCTTCCCTTTCCTCCTCTCCGTCCGGTGCTTAGGAGCCGTGGGGGGAGGGGTAGGGGATGATAGGGCTTAGTCTTTATGACTAATGGTTTTCGAACCACAACATTATAGGAGCTCCGGATGGGAGATAGGGACCAGCAGTCCAGGGACCAGCACCAGCGGAGTACGGTGCGCATGGAGGTGGGACAGTCTAGCACTGGTGCACCTGCGACCAACTCCGTGAGTGATTAGTAGTTTTATAGCTTCCGCGATGAGTGATTTGTAGTGAGGACTCTGATGTACTGGGCTCGAGCCCATTTATCTGTTTCCTATTATTACCTACTGATGGACTGGATGTGATTTCACTTTTATTTACATATTTCTGTGGACTTGTTTACATTTTATGTATAATTACTTCTCTCTCTTATGATCGAAAAGGGCCGGCAGAATTGGCGTTTTGTAGTGGTTGCCTTTCCATGAGTCGGTGCCACCGTAAAGCGGCAATTCTGGGCTAAGACCCTGGTGGTTTAAAAAGAAAAAAAAGGGGGTCTTACACTCCACACTGAGTCCCTTCATGAAAACTTACCCGTACTCCAAGCATGCAAGGTTCTGTCATAACCTAAGATAGCAAATCCCTTCGAATTTTATAAGACCATCACCGCTACTCGTAGGGAGTTAACACAACTCTAAGTGGTGGACTTATTCCAATCATACTTTCAATTCATAAGATCAATAAGATCATAGCATGACCATGGACGTAATATTTGTCTAGCCCCCTTTTCTAAGTTTAGCATGCGCACGCACATCAAATCATTTATCTTTCAGCACATCTTGTTTCCGGAAACGATCAACATAACATATACATTTCTAGATAATTAATAATCATGTATAATTACACACCACAAGTTCTTTCATTATTTATAGTTCATCACTTTCTATCGATTGTGTATATCTTACAAGCGCACCAATTACTCTTCCAATACATATCAACCATCATAGTATTATTGTTTGCACTTTCATCGGATTGCATAGATAAACCATTTGTACATCCAAGGTCCATCAAAACACATACATAATACATTCGCTCATCATGGTTTCCTCAAACTATATTATCCCAATGCAAGATTTCTTCCAAGTCTACGACTTCCTACCAAGTCCAAGATTCAAACACCAGGCTAACACATCAACTACTTAGACATAAAATCTGTCCTGGCCTTATGTTAGTTTAACGCAAAAACTTTCGTTGCACTTTGAGGGAGCCACATTGCTCACCATAAAACATGCAAATATCCGTTGGAAAGGTCTTTTCGTGGGATACAACTTTCTTGTTCAGCTTAAGACCTATAAGTGCTTGGATCATGGCTTAAATCGAGCATGAAGCCTACTGCATACAAAAATCAGATTTTTGCACGCATCGTAAAGTAGAACGAACGGCATCAGTTCGTCTTCTTCCTCTAGAATTCGTACAAAGATACATTCAGCTTTTCCTCCTCCCTTATTAACCCTAAATAGACCACCATTCTTCACGAAACCAAGTCCATCGTCTTCATAATGAAGAGAGGAAAGGTTGAAGAAAACAAAACTCTAGGACAAAGGTCCTAGCGTGGTCTCTACCTAGGAGATCTTCATTACACACCAAAGTCAAGCTCTCTTGAGCGGACATCTCTCCTATAATAGACCTTAAGATTTAGCACCAAGGGAGAGGGTAGGAAGCTCACCTCATTTCCAGCCATAGATCTCGTTCTTCTTCTTGGCAGCATAACGGTGTTTGATCCTCTTCGAATCACTCTCTGATGGCGCACCCCCTCCACCTCTACTTGGAGACGATGCTGACGATGATGAGGTTGACCCGGTTGCTGAGGCGATTCAACTAAAGGACGTGAGGCGTTACGATGATGCTAGCGGAAGGCTACGTTACAACCTCCGCCAGCGGCGCGCAACATTCGCCGCACCGCATTAAAACATTTCCCTTTTCATGCTTTACTATTTCTATTTTAGGAATATAAAATTATCCAAGTTTGAAGTGATAATTTTATATTCAATATTACACTTTTTATTTTTGCATTTGGACAATATTTTATTTGGTGTGCATTTAACCATTTGGATGGATGAGATTACATCTCCATCATGAATGGTTAAGGCTTGTTTGTAACTCCTATTTAAGGAGGCCTTGTTATGAGATCATTAGTGAAATATTGAAAACCTAAATCCTCTCTTGAGAATTTCGGTCAAGCTTGTGCCAAGCCGCCGCCCCCCCTCCTTGGTGGTGTGAAACCGCCGGCCTCCTTGTTGTGGTGTGAAGCCGCCGCCCCTTGCCTCCTCCATCCGTTCGGTGCGACTCCGGCGCGGCTTCCTTCGGTGCGACTCCTTGGAAGAAGGTTGCAACCCTTCGGTGTGACGCCGGTGGATCCGTGGAGAGAGTGAATCTCCCACAATTATCTTGTGTGAACGTTCTCCAATTGGGTAAAATATCTCATCCCTCCTTGTGTGATTTCTTCTAATTAGTTGTGGTGGATCGCAAATCGTTTTATCCGCTTTGTTAAATCAATCGCTGCACTTTTCATTTTGAAATCGCCGTTGCTAGGCTTTTTATTTCCGGATCGGGTGGATCCTATTTGCCGGAGCGGATCTTGGCCTATAGCCTTGGTTTTGCTCCCAAAAAGGTTGGCAATCTTTATGTTAATTTGGGGAACGATCCGACTCAAATTTCGATCGCTATTTTCGAGTCGACCAATCCTCCTTGTTATTTTTATGCGCTGCGTTTGTGACGAGGAAATATTGTGGGCGATAGGTGCTGTATAGGTGCGATAGTTCTAAGACGATATTGGGCGAGGAGTGAATTATTTCCGTAGAGATCTCCGATTTCGGACATCCCTACATCAATTTGGTATCAGAGGCGGTCGTTTCAACTCCCACGTTGCAAACATCCTCTCTGCGTTCGTCGTTGGTTGATCTGAATTTTCTAAGATCTGAAATTTCGGATTGGTCTGCGTTTAGTAAATCCGTCGAAATTTTAAACTTGTCAAAAAAATCTGAAAAAAAAAACGGTAGCTTCCTGCACTTATTTCCAGCAACTTTAAAACAGAAAATTTTTTGATTCGGCCGCGTTAAGTCTTCCTGCAAATTAGAACATCGTAATTCTGTCTAGTTGGTCTGCAAATAGCGGGCTGAAATCTTCATTTTTCAGCAAAATTCCAAAAAAAAATTTTTTTAACGATCTACGTGTTTCTCACATCACGCTTGTCAAAAAAAATTTATTTTCATTCTAGCTACAGCCCTAGGAAAAATTATCTTTCATAATTTTCTGGGTCTTACATGCGCACTAGGCTAGGCACGGAGTATTCGGCACCGTCTACGTCTAGGATGGCTGAGAACGAGCACGCAACTCGTAACGTTGAAGCGATAGCAGGTCTTCGTAACGATATGATGGAACTTAGGGCCACCTTAACACAGATTTTACAAAATCAAGCTAGGCCACCCCCACCTCCCGCTAATGTTGAGTTGCCCCACCAGCGCCAACATATTTCCGATTCGGATTCGGATGGCGACTCCCCACGAGTGCCCCCTCGAGGCAATCGCCACGGGCGAGAGTTTGATATTACAAGGGCCATCAAAATTGATGCCCCCACTTTCGATGGTATGGGAGATCCACAGAATTTCCTCACATGGATAGTGGACATGGAATGCTATTATGATTGGCACCATCTTACGGACCCCCAAAAGGTCCCAGTTGCAAGGATGAAGCTAACCGGTCGTGCCAAAACTTATTGGCTGAATGAAGAGCGTAGACTAGGGACTAGGGACGGAGACCCGATTATTGGATGGACCGTCATGAAGAATTTGCTGACCGATCAGTACGTCCCCGCGTACCATCGGACACAAATGTTTGACGAGCTCGCCTCCCTGCGGCAAGGCTCCAATTCTGTATCAGAGTACATGGGAGAATTAAAGGACCGGTTGGTGCGTTGTAACCTGAGGGAGATCCCCGAAGTCACCCTTTCTAGGTTTCGTAAGGGGCTTCAACCCGATATTCAGCGGAAGCTCTTGCGTTATGGCCACACTGATTTGAACACCACATTCAATGCCGCCCTCGACATTGAAAAACACTTAGCCTCTAAGGCTCACTCCCGTTATTCTCATGCGAAAGGAAAATCCTCTACCGGAGCATCTTCCTCCACCTATCAAGATAAGGGGAAGTACCGGTCGGCCGAGTCCAAGTCTATCGTGATCACGGCTAGGAACACCAAGAACCCCGCGAGTGAACGCATTCCAATCGGAAAGGTTAGCAAGACTAACGTCACATGCTATTCTTGCGGCATTCAAGGTCATTATGCCTTCGAATGCCCAACGAAGACTAAAGCCATAGCCCTTTTATAGTCGACGACCGATCTTGCGGATTATGTTTATGAGGCTGCTGAGGAGAGCGACCCGGAAGGGGTCCCAAGTGACTTAGAGGACGATCACCCCCTTATGGTGATGCATTGTATCTTGGACACCCCTCGACCATTAGATGAATGGAAAAGGACGAGCATATTTTCCCTGATTTTTAAGAGTGGCGAGAAACTCTGCAAGCTGATTGTTGATAGTGGTAGCTGTGTGAACGTTGTATCTGAGAACGCCATAGCACGTATGTCCTTGACCACGGAACCACACCCGACCCCATATAAGGTCGCTTGGATCAACAAGATCTCCGTACCCGTTACCAAGCGATGCCTGGTCCCACTCTCATTCAAATCCTACGTTGATGAGGTGTGGTGTGATGTCCTTCCGATGGACGCTTGTCATGTGTTGTTAGGCCGCCCTTGGCTATATGACCGTGATGTTACTCATTTTGGTAGAGCCAACACATATGAATTCAAATTCAATGGCAAAACCGTCACCTTGAGACCGACCATCCCAAAAGAGCCCGTAGTCTTGGCTAAGGACACCACTATCCCGGTAGAACGGAAAGCATTGAATCTAGTTGGTAAGAAAGAGTTTGAGAGAGATCCGTTCCTTGATGGAATTATGTATGCGCTAGTCCTCCTAAGTGCGAAGCCCGATTCTAGCATTTTGGATGAGTTACCTAGTGAGTTACGGGTACTATTGGAAGAGTATAGGGACGTGTACCCGGATGAGCTACCGTCCACGTTGCCCCCGCTTAGAAATATTCAGCATGCGATAGACCTCATCCCGGGGTCTTCCTTGCCAAATCAGCCCCATTATCGACTCCACCCCGCAGCTCACCTGGAGTTGCAGTCCCAGATAGAGGGCTTGCTAGAGAAAGGTTTCATTAGGACTAGTATGAGCCCATGCGCGGTGCCAGCCCTTCTTGCCCCCAAGAAGGATGGTACGTGGAGGATGTGCGTTGATAGCCGGGCTATCAACAAGATCACCATCAAGTATAGGTTTCCCATTCCCCGCCTAGATGATTTGTTGGATGTCTTGTCTGGGGCCACCGTATTCTCCAAATTAGATCTTCAGAGTGGCTATCACCAGATTAGGATACGAGAGGGCGATGAGTGGAAGACAGCATTTAAGTCGAAGGATGGACTGTACGAATGGCTTGTGATGCCCTTTGGGTTGTCCAATGCCCCTAGTACCTTCTCCCGGATGATGACACATGTCTTTCAGCCATTCATGGGGAAGTTCGTTGTCGTCTACTTTGACGATATACTGATTTATAGCACCTCTACTACCGAGCACATCTCCCACATGAGAGTGATCCTTTCCACCCTGCGGAAAGAGACCTTATTTCTCAATCTTAAGAAATGCACTTTCAATGCCTCGGAGGTAGAGTTCTTAGGTTATATAGTCGGTTCACAGGGTATTCGAGTTGATCCGGGCAAGGTTCAGGTCATTAAGGACTGGCCCGTGCCAACCACCCTACGTGAGGTACGTAGTTTCCATGGGTTAGCCACGTTTTATCGTCGTTTCATACGAGACTTTGGTAGTATTATGGCGCCTATCACCGACTGTATGAAGAAGGGAGAGTTTACATGGACGAAGTCCGCCACCTATGCTTTTGAACGAATAAAGGAGCTTATGACTGAGGCACCTGTCTTACGTCTACCTGACTTTTCTAAAGTCTTTGAGCTCACATGTGATGCGTCTGGAGTAGGGATTGGAGGTGTCCTGAGCCAGGAGGGCCATCCCGTTAGTTATTTCAGCGAGAAGTTGTCGGGCCCCAAGTTGAATTATTCCAATTACGATAGGGAGTTCTATGCTGTAGTCCGATGTCTACACCATTGGAGGCACTATCTCCTCTCCAAGGAGTTCGTGATCCTCTCCGATCATGAGGCCTTGCGTTTCATTAACGGACAGCATAAAATCAGCCCAAGACACGCTAAGTGGGTAGCATTCCTACAAGGTTATACATTTAACCTCAAACATCTTAAAGGAGTTGATAACCGAGTCGCTGACGCCCTTAGTCGTCTTACGCTTTTACTCACTTCTATGGAAGTACATGTTATAGGATTTGAGCGGGTTAAGGATGAGTATGCTACGTGTCCTGACTTCCAAGACGTCTATTTATCAACCCAGGATAGTTCCCCCATGACGATATCTGCATACGTCATTAAGGACGGTTACCTGTTTAGGAACGGAAAGCTATGTATTCCGCAGTCATCGTTACGTCTACATATCATTTGGGAATTTCATAGTGGAGGGTTGAGTGGTCACTTCGGTAGGGATAAGACGATTACGTTAGTCGAGGAAAATTTTTATTGGCCCAATCTTAAGACTATGGTAGGAAGAGTCGTGAGTAGCTGCCGAACGTGTCAGGTTTCTAAGGGTGGTAAAACCAATGCAGGATTATATACACCCTTGCCTATTCCCTCCATGCCTTGGGTGGATGTTAGTATGGACTTTGTATTAGGCCTTACCCCTACCCAACGCCGTCATGATTCCGTTTTTGTAGTTGTGGATAGATTTTCCAAGATGGCTTATTTCATCCCGTGCAGTAGAACAAACGATGTGTCTCATGTCGCTAAACTATATTTTAAAGAAGTCGTTAGTCACTGCGGAGTGCCAAAGACCATAGTTTCGGATAGAGACGTAAAATTCACTAGTTATTTTTGGAAAACGTTATGGATATTAATGGGAACAAAGTTATTGTTTTCCTCCGCCTATCATCCCCAAACGGATGGGCAGACGGAAGTAGTTAATCGGAGTTTAGGGAATTTGTTAAGATGCCTCGTGAACGATCATTTAGGCACTTGGGATCTTCTCCTACCCCACGCCCAATTAGCCTACAATAATTCCAAAAATAGGTCTACGGGTATGTCTCCGAATGAGATTGTCCACGGTTATAAAGCTCCTGTGCCGCTTGACTTGGTGTTGTTGCCTCCAACGTATACAACAAGTCAATTTGCACAATCCTTTGCCCAACACATCCATGATCTACATGCACGTATACGGGCCACTTTGACATCACAATACGATTCTTATCAGGCGCACGCTAATTTACATAGGAGAGTATCAAACTTTAAAATTGGCGATCTGGTTTTAGTCCGTTTAGTTCCCGAACGCTTGCCAACTGGCACCGTTAAAAAGTTAGCACCAAAGCGCGCCGGCCCTTTTCGGATTATTAAGAAGTTAGGTGACAACGCTTTCGTTTTGGACTTGCCTGCTGATTGGGGTATCTCCCCCATTTTTAACGTTTCGGATTTAACGATATTTGTGTCGCCACCACAAGAGTTGATTTCTTTGTCGTCTTCTTCTCCCACTTTAAATTCTCATGGGTTGGGGAGTGGTAGAACGGATGATCTCTCTCTTACGGTCCCCACAGGTATATCATCGGATGGTACGTTGCCTTCTTTCTTGCCTACTGCTAATATGTTCCCCAGGTTCCCACGGACATTTTCCACTCCAGAGAAGATACTTGCTGCTGAGCATGTTACCACTGCTGATGGCGACACCCGCCGCTTCCTCATCCGTTGGCGTGACCGCCCCCCTTCGAATGACTCTTGGGTGCTCGAGTTGGAGCTGCAAAGTTTGGATGCCGATCTTCTTCGCCGCTACCTCTTGGACCACGCAACAGAGATGCGTGATTTTGAGCGGGGGAGGATTGATGGCGCACCCCCTCCACCTCTACTTGGAGACGATGCTGACGATGATGAGGTTGACCCGGTTGCTGAGGCGATTCAACTAAAGGACGTGAGGCGTCACGATGATGCTAGCAGAAGGCTACGTTACAACCTCCGCCCGCAGCGCGCAACATTCGCCGCACCGCATTAAAACATTTCCCTTTTCGTGCTTTACTATTTCTATTTTAGGAATATAAAATTATCCAAGTTTGAAGTGATAATTTTATATTCAATATTGCACTTTTTATTTTTGCATTTGGACAATATTTTATTTGGTGTGCATTTAACCATTTGGATGGATGAGATTACATCTCCATCATGAATGGTTAAGGCTTGTTTGTAACTCCTATTTAAGGAGGCCTTGTTATGAGATCATTAGTGAAATATTGAAAACCTAAATCCTCTCTTGAGAATTTCGGTCAAGCTTGTGCCAAGCCGCCGCCCCCCCTCCTTGGTGGTGTGAAACCGCCGGCCTCCTTGTTGTGGTGTGAAGCCGCCGCCCCTTGCCTCCTCCATCCGTTCGGTGCGACTCCGGCGCGGCTTCCTTCGGTGCGACTCCTTGGAAGAAGGTTGCAACCCTTCGGTGTGACGCCGGTGGATCCGTGGAGAGAGTGAATCTCCCACAATTATCTTGTGTGAACGTTCTCTGGTTGGGTAAAATATCTCATCCCTCCTTGTGTGATTTCTTCTAATTAGTTGTGGTGGATCGCAAATCGTTTTATCCGCTTTGTTAAATCAATCGCTGCACTTTTCATTTCGAAATCGCCGTTGCTAGGCTTTTTATTTCCGGATCGGGTGGATCCTATTTGCCGGAGCGGATCTTGGCCTATAGCCTTGGTTTTGCTCCCAAAAAGGTTGGCAATCTTTATGTTAATTTGGGGAACGATCCGACTCAAATTTTGATCGCTATTTTCGAGTCGACCAATCCTCCTTGTTATTTTTATGCGCTGCGTTTGTGACGAGGAAATATTGTGGGCGATAGGTGCTGTGTAGGTGCGATAGTTCTAAGATGATATTGGGCGAGGAGTGAATTATTTCCGTAGAGATCTCCGATTCCGGACATCCCTACATCACTCTCCTAGAGATAAGGAACACTGAGATAAATGACTTTAGAGTTCCTCCAGGAAGGTCTGACACTGGCACTTCAGTCGTCCTTCTTGGAAATCCACCACCGGAAACCTCTTTGTCCTTGTCGAGCTCGACACTGAAAGAACAACTCGGCAAGGAAGAGTTCGGCTAGGTTTTTTCGTGTATTCCTTTTTATAAGGAAGCATTAGGGTTTTGGTTACTTCGCCACGTGTCGTTCTATCGTTGGTCCGCCCATTATTACAAAAAATAAGTCTTGTTGAAAAGAACGGTCATAAGGAGTCACTTAGCACATATCCTGAACCTGGTTCAACCCGTAAGTATTAATCAGCAAGCACAGCCTGGGCCAAAATTCTTTTAAGTCAAATTTTTCTTAGGCGTCGAGTATCACTCGATGAATTCGTCAAGTATCCTCGACGATATCCTACGAATTGTAGGAATCATTTGTGTCATCTTGATGAATAGGATAAATATTCTGACGAATCCTTCAAAATTCCATTGGCCGAAAATCCTCTAAGTCAATGCGTCGTATGCGTTGAGTATCACTCGATTCTCGTTGAATCCAGTCGACACACTCGACCCTCATCAAATCCAGTCGACGCACTCGACGCTCATTGAGAGGCGTCGTGAACACTCAATGCCTGCCAACTATTTGACGCTTGTCGAGAGGCGTTGTGAACACTTTACGCCTACCCACCATTATACGCACCTGACGCTTATCGAGAGGCATCATGAACACTCGACTCATGTCTACCAATCGATGCATCCGACGCTCGTCGATAGGCATCGTGAACACTCGACGCCTGCCCACCAATCGACGCATTCGATGCTCATCTAGAGGCATCGTGAACACTTGATGCCTTCCAACCAATACACCCCGAGCCTGAGTCAACTCTCTTGACTCAAAAATGCGTGCGAGGGGTCTAGTATGAATAGGGACATTACAAACATAATCCCAACAAATTCAAGGCCATTTTGGAGAAGGCATCCCCGAAGAATCTAAAAGAAGTCTAAAGGTTTACAGGAAGGCTGTCAGGCCTTAACTGCTTCTTGTCCAAGGCTGGGGAGAAGTGTTCTTCTTTTTTAAAAGCTCTCCGAGGTAATCAGAAGTTTGAGTGGACCTCAAAGTGTGAGGAGGCTTTTGGAAAGCTTAAGCAGTAGCTAACTCAAACTCCTGTACTCCAAGGACCATGGGGAAGCGAAGATCTCCTCCTCTACTTGGGAGTGGGAGCGGAATAAGTCAGCTCTGTGCTAGTGAGAGAAGAAGTAAGAAAGCAGCTCCTTATCTATTATGTGAGTAGAGTGCTGAGGCAGGCAGAGGCGAGGTATTCCATCCTGGACAAGTTAGTTTTTGCCTTGGTAGTTTCGGCTCGGAGGCTCCGCCCTTTTTTCAAGCTCGCTCCATCAAGATTGTCTCTAATCATCCGCTGTGAAGTATTTTGGATAGAGTGGAGCATTCAAGTAGGTTGGTAAAGTGGGTGGTAGAGCTTAGTGAGTTCAACATTTCCTATTCGCAATGGGTGGCAATCACGGACTAGGCAGTAGCAAACTTTCTGGCAAACTTCTCGGTCGAGGTAAGAGGGGAAGAAGACACTTCTAGCCTAGTCTCTTGGAAGATGTTCATGGACGGGGCTTCAGGAAGGAATTCTGTGGGAGACGAAGTTTTGCCGGTTAGCCCGCAGGGAACTATGATCGAGCAAGCTATCATGTCACAAAACCATGGTAGCAGCGCGACCCGATCCTGTAGAGATACTTGGCTAAAGTTAAGGGCTTGATAGGAGGTTTCCAGTCCTTCTTCATCGAGCATGTGCCCCGAGAGGAGAACTCAGAGGCGGACTATCTCACCAAGTACGATCCCCGAGCTAGAGGAATAGTGATCGAGTTGTTTTGACTATCCATCAAGGAAGGGAAGATGATGGAGATCAAGCAAAGCGCTTCTTGGAAGGATCTGTTCGTTACATTCTTAACGACAGGTCGTCTTTTTGCCAGTGAGGGAGATCAGAGAAAGTTAAGGTACAAGGCTGCTTACTACCTACTGCATGAAGGAGAACTCTATCGCAAGATCGATAGTTTTACTTTCAAGACTACCTAAACACCTAGAGGGGGGAGAATAAATACTTTTCCTTGATTTAACTTAAGGCATAAAATAACTACATTTATTTGAGTTAATCATATATTTCTACAGCTAACACAGCACAACAATCACAATCATACACACATCACAGATTGCACATAGATTTATAGTGGTTTTCCAAGGTCTGGGTACATCCACTTTCCCCCTTCACCTATCTAGCAGTATGCTAGATTCGGCCTAACTTCTTCTTTTATCTCAGATCCTTAGATCCTACAGCTCAGAATCCAGAAGGATTCCTACAACTCAGAATGTCTCCACATTCCTACAACTCAGGCTAACAAGCCCTACCTCAGCCTTGCCACAAGGCCTACAACTCAGAGAATACCTTCTCCTACAACTCAGGCATAAACATCCCTACCTCAGCCTTGCCACAAGGCCTACAACTCAGAGAATACCTTGTCCTACAACTCAGGCATAAACAGCCCTACCACTCAGAGAATAAATCTCCTACACTCAGCCTTTATAAAATAGGCTTACAACTCAGATCTATGAATAGATCCTACAGAATTTGATAAGGAATTTTATAATCTTTTACCCCTGTTGAGAGAGAAGGGATAAGAACTTTCTTGATCAGCTTCTTGAAGAGGTTGATGGCTGAAATCAACTTGATCTTAGCTTTCTTCAAAGCTTCTTAAATCTGAACATAGTTGGGTTGATTTCCTTTGAATATAACTGACCGATAGCTTCCTTCTTAGACTCTAGAAATAGATCTGAATTTTCTTGAGAGATTAGTTCAGTATCTGCTTCTTGAGAGACCTGTGAATGTCTCCTTCTTGACTTCAAATAGCTGGATCTCTCTCTATCCAAACCTCTTGAAGATACTTCTGAATTCTTGATTGAATTTAACTTAGACAGAATCTGAATAGAAAACTACTTCAGAACGTCTTCTTAGATCTTCTCACGAAGATCTTCTTCTATGTGACTTGTACTTTTTTGATCAGATATCAATCTCACAATAGGTGTGTTAGTTGTATGTATTATCAACTCCTTTCTTCTTCTGAATAAATCTATTTATAGACTTCATCCATGGTAACCGGCTGATCCGATTTATAACTAACTTCTGACAAGTCTGACAGCTTCAGTAAACCTATTGTAACTCACAGCTGTCAAGTCTTCAAATAGTTCTTGAGCCTTTGTCTCTGTCAGCAAAGCGTCGAGACTGACTATCATAAAGTGTCGAGACCATCTGTAAATATGTGTCGACACAAGTGACTTAAGTTTCGACACAACCATTGGTGATGTCGACATAGCTACCTTGATGTTGACACAGCTACTTGACACTACATCTTGAGACTTGTCGACACTGATTATTTGTCTCGACACAAACACTTCACCATTCATCAGCAATCAACTTGGTCTAGACTCAGCTGTGTGTCGACACAAGTCCTGTGTGTCGACAATGTTGATGTAGACTCAAAACATAGTGTGTGTCGACACTGCCTCCAGGTGTCGACATAGTTGTTGTCGACTCTACCTCTGTGTGTCAACACAGCCTCCCGGTGTCGACACATTTAATGTCGACTATAATCTTCTGTGTGTCGACACTGCCTCCCGGTGTCGACACAAACTCACTGAAGTATCAACACAGCCATTTCCAAGTGTCGACACAATCTTACTGAAGTGTCGACACAGCTTCCTCAGGTGTCGACATATGGACTTAGAATCTTTTTCCTGCATTCTAGCACATTCTTAACCTGCACATATAAACTCAAAATAACATCAAATACACCTTGATGTATATCATTGAGCTAAGTGAGGCTTCTCCAAATCAGGTACACATTTTCCAATCTACCCAATAATCTTTCCCTTATTTGGAGAAGTCATAACCCTTTAGCAAATGATATACACCACTTAGAAAATAAACATGATGATGTATATAAGCATTATATTACAGGGTACTATATAAACAAAACACATATCATAGTTACATCACAGAATAAAGATGTAAAAGAGAATGATCACAGAACAATTTTTTCTATATTAACTCAAAAATGTTTGTTACAAGTTGTTTACATTGATTTCTTTAACAAACTAACAATTACATAGTTCTTGGACAAAAAACTAGTAAAACTTAGACTAAGTCTAGACTGGCTCCTTGATGACAATCCCTTTGCTAGATTTAATCTGAGCCTACACAATAGGTTCTGTATCTTCAATAGGCTTCTTGCCTTTCATCTCAGCTTTCTTTTGTGCTTCAGCCTTGATCCTTTGCCTTTCAAAATAATTAAAAGGCTTGGGGAAATACTTGCTAGGCTCCTGTGCATCAGGAGGTAGCTTCCCACTCTTAGCCTTTCTCCTATATTGAACTTTGTCCTCCTGCCTGGCTTCATACTTTTGCACTTCTTGCTCATTGTACCATTTTCCCCTTTCATGTACTTGATCTTTTACAGCTTTCCAGGCAGTTAAAATGATATTCCTTGAAGTGGGGCTTCACTGCTCAAAGTCTGGCTTTAATTCTGCTTTCTCTCTAAATCTTTTCTTTGATAATAGAGCATCTTGTTGAGCTTTCAGACCAGCTTCTGGAATATCTACCTTTTCAATAATAACATTTGTAAGTGGTAGAGGAGGGATGTACATAGACTCAACTTGTTGATGTACCATTTAAATATCTGCAGGAGGGTAAATGACTTGGGCAACCTCAGGTTGATCACCTTCAAGTAGAATCTGTTGCACCCCTGACTCAGCCATATTATCATCATCACATAAGGGTGGATATCCCAGAGTGGCTCTTATGCTGTTGGTTACCCATTTGGCATGATCAGAGCCAGCATAGACTAATACCCTCTCCCCCTTTATGACTTCTCTGGTCATATGATCTCTTAAGTCCTCTTTTTGAAATCTTATTTGCCCATCCAGGTAATTGATACAATCTTTAAAGAATGGCTTTAACTTTTGAAGCTTGTCATTAATTAACATTTTAGATGAAGTGATGGCAGTTTTAACTGAATCTAGGGCAGCCTGCAGCTTCTTATCATAGTCTTCTATTTCTTTAGCCCTTGCAGCAGTCATTCCAGTAACAGTAGTTGTTAACTCAGTGACTATGACATTGTAAGATTCTATCAGATTGTCAATAATTTTTTTTTATATTTTCAAGGACATAGCCTTGTTTGACAGCAATTTCATCCACTTGCTTCTTTATTTCTTCTTGTTGCTTGGCAAGAAATACCACAACATTGTCTCCCTTGTGGAATCAATCTGTTATCTCTTTTTTATTCTGATTGACCTCAAATCTGATAGACTTTATATCTTGGGCTAGGTCAAATTGAAGAGCCTTTCGACTTTCATCCACATAGTTTTTCTAGAAGCAATCTCTGCTCATCAAATTTTACTTGTAAATCAACCAAATACTTGCTGTAATCAATCTCAGGAGTAGATTGTGAAGTTGTTGATTGGATAGCCTTCTTATATCTTTGACTTCTTCTCTTAAAGACCATTAGTTTTCTTTTCTTGAAGAACTTTCAATATTAACTCTCTCTTGAGGAGTTGAAGAAATTTCTTTCTCAGCTCCATGTTGCTCCTCCTCAATATTAACCTACTCCCCCTCAAACCTTACTTGCTCCCCCTCAAATCTTAGGGTCTCCATTTTATCTGCTGCTCCTCCAAGATCAGGAAACAACTCTTCAAGAGTGAATTCTTGTTGTGTGAGAGCAGGAGATAGTACTTTTTCAGCAGTAGCAGCAACTCCAGAATTATCAAGACCAATTTGAGAAACTAAGTCTTCTGATAAATTGATTCTTTCTTCCTCCTGCACCTGTTAAGAATGTGGCTCCCCCTGCAACTGTGGAGTAATTGGCTCCCCCTACACCTGTGAAAATATAGTCTCTTCCTAAACTTGGGTATTCTCAGTCTGATCCTGAACTTGTTCTCTAATTTGTGCTTCCAGTTCTTGTTCATCCTCATGACCATGCTCAGAAATGTCATGCACTGGGGATTTTGCTGCAGGCTCTTGCCTGTCCACATCAGGCATCTCCTTTGAAAGAACTCTATCCCATCTTGAGAATAACCTTATGTCCATTCTCCTCATGTGATTTATCTTTGATCCAGGAATCTGTTGCATCACCTCTGGAATTTTTCTAGCCAGGTACAGACTCATGATCCTAGCCAAGTTTTGCTTCTTGATTCCTTCTTTGATCTTATCAAACAGTATTGCAGACCAATTGGTGTGAATCTTAAATATTACCCTTGTCATCAGGCTGAACATATAGGCTTATATCCTATCATGGCCACCTGGTTTACATAAGATCACTTTTCCTACTATTTCATATAGGAATTTCCCTAGATGATTCATGCCTTTCCTGTTGATGGCTGCTCCTATCTTTAAGGTTGGATCCAATCCACACCATTGAAGCGCCTCCCTGGTCCTTGAGGCTGGGACCTCTTCCTCATAATGGATTCTAGGTAGATGGAGAATCTTGCACAACCTCTTCTGAGACAGCTTGACGTTTTCTCCATGTATAGTGGATTTGATCTTCAATCCTATTGAGTCTATTGAAGCAGCAGTATAGAACTCAAATACTTCTTTCTTCCATATCTTTGTAGGTTCAGAGACAAGAGATTCCAATTCGTTGTCTGCAAGAAGAGAAATGACCTGTTTGATATCCGTTGCGGCATTGTCGAATGCATGTCTAACCAACTCATATCCTTCATTGATGTTGTCTTCAACCTTGGGCGCCATTGGAATGAAGAGAAAGCTTGGTTGAAGAGAAGAGAGATTGTCGACACAAGGTTTTTGTCTTGAAACCCTGATGAGCGTGTCGATAGAATAAGTTCTTGACCTATTTATACCCTTCTAATCAAAGAAGGTCAAAAGGCGGGCAAAAACAGTCTAAATGTGTCGACACGGTCGGAATGTGTCGACACAAACTTCTATTGTCTCGACCACGGTGCTGACTACTATGTGTCGATACCAATTGATGATATGTCGACACAGGAGATACTTAGTAGTTCATCAGAAATTCTGTGTCGACTCTTATTACAAGTGTCGACACAAAATCTGGAAGTGACGACACCATTACTCTGGTTGTGTCGATACTACATTTCTAGATGTGTCGATTCTTTGTCCCTTAGGTGTCGACACATTTTCTCTGTGTCGACACAATTTCCCTAAATTGTCGACATGACTTCTCTTTTTCAACACTTTATCACTGAATGTGTCGACACCATTTTACTTAGCCCATTTTTAGTAAACTAACCTATGGTCAGCATTCCTAATTCAATTTTAAATCTATTGAATTTAGTTTCATCCAGAGGTTTAGTAAATACACCTGCAATTTGAAAATCAGTTTTAACAAATTCTAATGAGATGTCTTCTTTTTCTATATGTTCTCTTAGAAAATGGTATCTTATCTCTATATGCTTAGTCCTACTATGTGAAACAGGATTGTTTGCAATAGAAATAGCACTTTTAGAATAACACAATAAAGGTGTTCTACTTACTTGAATACCATAGTCCCTTAGCTGATGTTGAATCCACAACAGCTGTGCACAGCAACTTCCTACTGCCACATATTCAGACTCAGCTGTGGATATTGCCACACTAGTCTGCTTCTTACTGCTCCAGGATATCAACCTTCCTCCCAAGAATTGGCATGCACCTATAGTACTTTTTCTATCTTCTCTACAGCCTGCAAAATCTGCATCTGAATAACCTGTTAGTAGAAAATCTCCATTCCTAGGGTACCAAAGGCCTAGATTAGGAGTGCCCTTTAGATATCTCAGAATTCTCTTGACTGCAGTATAATGTGATTCTTTAGGGCATGCTTGGTACCTAGCACAGACACATGTAGCATACATAATGTCTGGTCTACTAGCAGTGATATATAATAGAGAGCAATTTATTCCTCTATATAAAGACTCATCTACAGGTTTACCTGCATCATCTTTGCATATATGCATACTTGTTCCCATAGGAGTTCTCATGGTGGAGTATGATTCCATACCATACTTCTTAATTAACTCCTTGGTGAACTTAGATTGGGATATGGACAAGCCATCTTAAGTCTGTCTTACTTGGAGTCCCAAGAAGAACTTAAGTTCCCCCATACTGCTCATTTCAAACTTTCCTTGCATAAGTTTGACAAACTTCTAACAAAGGTTGTTCTCTGTTGACCCAAAAATTATGTCACCTACATAGATCTGAACTAAGATTATCTTACCTTTAGATTCTCTTAGGAATAGAGTTTTGTCTATTTTACCTCTTAAGAATTTGTTCTCAATAAGGAAAGTAGAAAGGGTTTCATACCAAGCCCTTGGGGCTTGCGTTAACCCATACAATGCTTTCCTAAGTTTATAGACATAACCAGGTTTAAGAGAATCTACAAAACCTGATGGCTGTTCTACATAGACTTCTTCTTTTAGATCACCATTCAGGAATGTTGATTTCACATCCATTTGGTATACCCTGAAGCCTTGATATGCTGCATAGGCAAGGAACATCCTGATTGCTTCCAGTCTTGCTACTGGAGCAAATGTTTGATCAAAGTCTATTCCCTCTTCCTATCTGTATCCTTTTGCAACCAATCTTGCATTATTCTTCACAATAACTCCACTCTCATCAAACTTGTTCCTAAAAATCCACTTTGTACCAATGATGTTGTGGTCTTTTGGTTTAGGAACTAACTCCCAGACCTTACATCTTCTAAACTGATAAAGCTCCTCTTGCATAGCATTAATCCAGTGTTGGTCTTGGATAGCTTCTTCAAATTTCTTTGGCTCTAGTTGAGATAGAAAACTTGAGTACAGGACTGTATTTAGATTTTTGCTTCTTGTTTGCACTCCTTGTCTTGGATCACTAATTATCTGATTTGCTGGATGATCCTTTAAATGTCTTACAGCTGGAGGTAAACTTCCTTCTGGCTGAACACCTCCAGTTTATTCATTATGCTGCACCTCTTGGTTTTCATCAGCTTCTAGAGAGTCTTGTACTCCCCCTGGACAGTAGCCATCATTTTCCAATACTTTATCTGCAGTTGAGCCTTCTGCAATGGAAAGCTTGTCCATTCTATTGCTTATACCTATTGTACTGCATGAACTACAAGGCAACTCACTGTTGATTAATGTAGTTTCATCAAATACAACATGTACAGATTCTTCTACAACCTGAGTAATCAAGTTGTAGACTCTATTAGCCTTACTATTGTTGCTGTACCCAATAAATATCCCATCTTGGGATTTGGCAGAAAACTTAGTTAGATAAGACTTGCCATTGTTAAGGATATAACACTTGCAACCAAAGATTCTAAAATAGGATAAATTTGGTTTTCTACCTTTCATGATCTCATAGGGTGTCTTTTTGTGGCTTTTGGTAATAGAGGCCCTATTGATCACATGACATGCAGTACTAACTGCCTCAGCCCAGAAGTATTCTTGGAGAGAAGTGTCACTCAAAAAAGTTCTACTAGCCTCAATCAATGTCTTATTCTTTCTTCCAGCAATACCATTTTGCTGAGGTGTTCTAGGTGAGGAGAACTCTTGAAAAATCCCAAATTCTTCACATAATCTTGTCATACTTTCAGATTGAAATTCAGTGCCATGGTCACTTCTGATTTTGACAACTATACTGTTCAGTTCATTCTGAATTTGTTTGACAAAACTATGTAAAACACTTAGGGTTTCAGATTTTTGTCTCAGAAAGAACACCCAGGAATATCTAGAATAGTCATCTATAACCACAAAAGTGTAGACCTTCCTACCTAGACTATGAACTGGCATAGGACCAAATAAATCCATATACAGTAGGTATAAACACCTGACTAAATCCTTGTTTTCAAGGCTATGAAAGGAGGATTTTGTCTGCTTGCCCTTTTGACAAGCTGAACATATCTCATCCATTATACACTTAACCTGAGGACCATTCCTCACTAACTCTTTGCTAAAGATTTGGCATATTGTTTTGTAGTTAAGATGAGCCAGCCTCTTGTGCCATTTTACACAATGAGATACTCTCTCATCAACAACAAGACAAATAGGAGAAACCTTGTTCTCACACACAAAGTCAAGACAATAAACATTTCTTTTTCTATACCCAGTCAATATGACCTTTTGATCACTTGACCTTTTGATATGACATCCATTCTTAACAAATGAAATGTCATATCCTAGATCACTCAGCTGACTTATGCTTATCAGGTTGTGTTTCAAACCTTTTACATAAGCCACTTGAGAGATGGTAATTTGGTTTGAAGAAATGTTACCAAATCCTTTGATGATTCCTCTTTCAGATCCACCAAAGATAACTTTAGGCCCATCATTGATAGGTGTGTACTCCTTCAGTAACCCCTTCATTCCAGTCATGTGCCTGGAACATCCACTGTCCAAGTACCATATAGGGGCATGACAACTTGGACTTTCCTGCAATACAGAATTACTTTCCCTTAGAACCCAAGTAAGTCTTGGGTCCTTGGTTCAAGTTAGCACCATTCATATCAAAACTACCAGCAGCTCTTCTAACTGGTAGACTATTTTTCTTCCTGAAACTTATGTTATGCAAGCAGTTTAAGGACAAATGGCCTATCTTGCCACAGCACCAGCATTCATACTTGTTGTATCTAGGTCTAGATACATTTTTGGCAGAAAAATTTCTGTTTTGTGTTGGTGCTGCTGCAGCTACACCCACTGATTTCTTATAACCATGGGGTTTATGAACATGGGCTGACTTATTGGCATTAACACCCTTGTTATTCAGAACATTAGTCTTATTATGACCATGAATGTTTTCAAGATCATATCTGTTAGAAGGCACTTGTACCTTTCTAAACATTACAGGCACTTTAAAATTTACTGGCTGGACTGGTGCTTTGCCTTTTCTCTTGAATTGGACAGTCCTGCTGTTACCTTTAAAGCCTAATCATGCCTTACCCTTTTGAGCCACAAACTCATCTATTAAGGGTAAGACTGATTTTTGCTTAGAGTAACAAGCCACTAGATCTTTCTCCTTTTGAAGTCTGACTTCCAGACTTTTAATTAGATCATTTTTATATGTGATTGTACCCATCTGAATAACAGATATAGTTTTTCAGCTTGGCAATCTCATTCAATTTTTGATCCAATTCTTTCTCTAAACAAGATGCAGTCATCTTAAGATCTGCAATTTCCTTAGCCTGAGTTTTGGCTAGGTTTTTGCTTTTCTTAAGTACCTGAAATAAGTCCCCATATTCATCTATCAACTAATGAATATCTCCTTCAGATTCTGATCCATCCTCATCACTTGATGAAGATGAATTTGACTCTGAACCAGTACTGTAATCAGAAATTATAGAATTACTTTGTACCCTACTGGGACCAGGCTGATCCTGACACTTGTTGTCTTCTGATTCAGCCATCAGTCCCATGCACTGATGGTCTTCTTGCTCATTAATGGAGTCCAGTAATTGCATAAACTCCTCTTCTTCACTAGCTGCATACAGTCCAATGTATGCTTCAGCTTCAGATTCTGACTCTGAGGAGGATTGATCTTTAAAACTCTTCTCTTTCTTAGCAACAAAGGATTTCTCCTTCTTGCCCTTTTGTTAAGTCATCTTTTTGTCTGCTGACTCCTTCCTCTTTTCTGGACACTCAGCCACCACATATCCAGGCCTATTGCAGCAATAGCAAACAATTTTTGATGTTGTAGCTTTGCTGGGCTTTGACCTGCTCCTTTCCTTTCTTGATGATTTTCACTTTTGATAGTAGTCATCAACTGGCTGTGATGTGGAGGGCCTTGACTTCCACTGCTTCTTCTTCAAGAACCTCTTAAACTGCCTTGTAAAGGCAACAAAATCTGCATATGAATCACTGCTATCTGAGTTCTGATTGTCTGAATTCTCTGAGATAACTTCAGCAACTTCCTTAGGAGGTGATGGAGACATCCTCCTGCTCTTTCTAGTGGCTTCAATCTTGAAGTCCACTGACTTTTCTCTATACTCTCCTTTTGTATTTCTTTCTTCCTCCTTCCTAGCCATTAGTTGCATTTCATATGATAGCAACTTTCCAAATAAGGTTGGAGGAGAAATGTCTGCTAGTTTGGCCACTTATTTAATGGCACAAATCTTGGTATCCCAATCCTTTGTTAAGGATCTTAGGAGTTTGTCATTCAGCTCATAAGTACTGAAGACCCTTCCATAGGACATCAGTTCATTCACTATCCTGTAGAATTTCTTGTAGCATTCAGATATGCCATCAGACTTCCCTTGTCTGAAACTCTCATATTCTTGATTGAGCATAGACTTTCTGTCTTGTCAAACTTCTTTAGAATCCTCCATGTAGACAATCGAAGTGTCCCACATTTCCTTGGAGGTTTTGTAGTGAATCAAATTTTGGAAAGTAGAATCATCTATGCCACTCACTATGATATTCTGTGCTCTTTTATCCATAGTTGCATGTATAATCTCATCCTTGGTCATTTCAGAGAAATCTTTAGGAGTTCTTTGATTTACATCTAGAACAGACACATTCATTGGGATATATGGACCTTCTTTTACTGTGATATATATCCTTGGGTCAGAGGCCTCCATAAACAACCTAACCCTTTCTTTCCAGATTCCAAAAATCTCTTTCCTGCAGATGGGTAATTTCATTGACCCTAGTTCCTTGTGATTCTCTCTAGAACTCATTTTCTTGATTCTTGATTCTTACTTAGGGATCTAACTCAGACTGTTAAGTCCTTCTTTGATCAACCTCCCTCTGATACCACTTGATAGTTTTACTTTGAAGACTCCCTAAACACTTAGAGGGGGGGATGAATAGGTACTTTTCCTTGATTTAACTTAAGGCAGAAAATAACTACAGTTCTTTGAGTTAATCAGATATTTCTACAGCTAACACAGCACAACAATCACAATCATACCCACATCACAGATTGCACACAGATTTATAGTGGTTCCCCAAGGTCTGGGTACATCCACTTCCCTCTTCACCTATCTAGCAGTATGCTAGATTCGGCCTAACTTCTTCCTTTATCTCAGATCCTCAGATCCTACAGCTCAGAATCCAGAAGGATTCCTACAACTCAGAATGTCTCCACATTCCTACAACTCAGGCTAACAAGCCCTACCTCAGCCTTGCCACAAGGCCTATAACTCAGAGAATACCTTCTCCTACAACTCAGGCATAAACAGCCCTACCTCAGCCTTGCCACAAGGCCTATAACTCAGAGAATACCTTCTCCTACAACTCAGGCCCTACCACTCAGAGAATAAATCTCCTACACTCAGCCTTTATTAAATAGGCTTATAACTCAGATCTATGAATAGATCCTACAGAATTTGATAAGGAATTTTATAATCTTTTACCCCTATTGAGAGAGAAGGGATAAGAACTTTCTTGATCAGCTTCTTGAAGAGGCTGATGGCTGAAATCAACTTGATCTTAGCTTTCTTCAAAGCTTCTTGAATCTGAACTTAGTTGGGTGTATTTCCTTTGAATATAACTGACAGGCAGCTTCCTTATTAGACTCCAGAAATAGATCTGAATCTTCTTGACAGATTAGTTCAGTATCTGCTTCTTGAGAGACCTGTGAATGTCTCCTTCTTGACTTCAAATAGCTGGATCTCTCTCTATCCAAACCTCTTGAAGATACTTCTGAATTCTTGATTGAATTCAACTTAGACAGAATCTTAATAGAAAACTACTTCAAAACGTCTTCTTAGATCTTCTCATGAAGATCTTATTCTTTGTGACTTGTACTTTCTTGATCAGAGATCAATCTCATAATAGGTGTGTTAGTTGTATGTATTATCAACCCCTTTCTTCTTCTGAATCCATCTATTTATAGACTTCATCCATGGTAACCCCCTGATCCGGTTTATAACTAACTTCTAACAAGTCTGACAGCTTCAGTAAACCTGTTGTAACTCACAGTTGTCAAGTCTTCAAACAGTTCTTGAGCCTTTGTCTCTGTCAGCAAAGCGTCGAGACTGACTGTCATAAAGTGTCGAGACCATCTGTAAATATGAGTCGACACTAGTGACTTAAGTGATGACACAGCCTTTGGTGATGTCGACATAACTGCCTTGATGTCGACACAGCTACTTGACACTGCATCTTGAGAATGTGTCGACACTGATTATTTGTATCGACACAAACACTTCACCATTCATCAGCAATCAACTTGGTCTAGACTCAGCTGTGTGTCGACACAAGTCCTGTGTATCGACACAGTTGATGTAGACTCAGAACATAGCGTGTGTCGACACTGCCTCCAGGTGTCGACACAGTTGTTGTCGACTCTGCCTCTGTGTGTCGACACAGCCTCCCGGTGTCGACACATTTGTTGTCGACTATAATCTTCTGTGTGTCGACACTGCCTCCCGGTATCGACACAAACTCACTGAAGTGTCGACACAGCCATTTCCAAGTGTCGACACAATCTTACTGAAGTGTCTACATAGCTTCCTCAGGTGTCGACATATGGACTTAGAATCTTTTTCCTGCATTCTAGCACATTCTTAACCTGCACATATAAACTCAAAATAACATCAAATACACCTTGATGTATATCATTGAGCTAAGTGAGGCTTCTCCAAATCAGGTACACATTTTCCAATGTACCCAACAATCTCCCCCTATTTGGAGAAGTCATAACCCTTTAGCAAATGATATACACCACTTAGAAAATAAACATGATGATGTATATAAGCATTATATTACAGGATACTATATAAACAAAACACATATCATAGTTACATCAAAGAATAAAGATGTAAAAGAGAATGATCACAGAACAATATTTTGTATATTAACTCAAAAATGTTTGTTACAAGTTGTTTACATTGATTTCTTTAACAAACTAACAATTACATAGTTCTAGGACAAAAAACTAATAAAACTTAGACTAAGGCTAGACTGGCTCCTTGATGACAATCCCTTTTCTAGATTTAATCTGAGCCTGCACAATAGGTTCTGTATCTTCAATAGGATTCTTGTCTTTCATCTCAGCTTTCTTTTGTGCTTCAGCCTTGATCCTTTGTCTTTCAAAATAATTAAAAGGCTTGGGGAAATACTTGTTAGGCTCATGTGCATCAGGAGGTAGCTTCCAACTCTTATCCTTTCTCCTGTATTGAACTATGGCCTCCTGCCTGGCTTCATACTTTTGCCATTCTTGCTCATTGTACCATTTTTCCCTTTCATGTACTTGATCTTTTACAGCTTTCCAGGCAGTTAAAATGATATTCTTTGAAGTGGGGCTCCACTGCTCAAAGTCTGGCTAAACTGAACTTTTAGTTCAACTGATCGACTTCAAGCTTTTTCCCTGCAGCAATGGTGAGGAAGATGAAGTTCAGCTGCTCTTTTTCTTTTTGAAATCAAACCCTAAAAGTTGAGTTTAACATACAGTAGCTACCCCTTTATATCTTCTGCCGATGAACGACTCCAAGAAGCTGTGGGGACGACCTGCAATAGACAGCTGCACCTTGATTTAACATAAGAAAATGTACAATAGCTCTCTAACACAATTTGCCGTGTTCTGTAGCTTCCCCACACTTTATTTGAACTCTGTTTACTTTGACAATTTTTTATGACATCATCAGATTATGGACTTAGCCAATTCTGTCAAATTCACTCCAGGCGTTGAGAGCATTGAGTGTGAAAGCTCCACTCAATGCAAAAACCCTTAGGTAATAGTCAGAATCATTCTACACCATAGGCATTTAGAGCGTTAAGTGCAATGGCTTTACTCAACGCTTTTATACTTAGTCATTTCTTCACCTGCCTGAAGGCGTTGAGTGAGCTGGCCTCACTCAATGCTTTCTGCTTTTGCCTGCCTTCTTTATTGGGTGTTGAGTGAACTGGCTTCACTCAACGCTTTTGGACTTAGTCCATTTATGTACTCTTCTTAGGCTTTGACTGTTGCAGCATGACTCAACGCCTTTGCTTAGGCATTGAGTGAGCTATGTTCACTCGATGCTTCGAGACATTGTCAAATTTGCAGTCCGCCAATACTTAGGCATTGACAGATTCAGCTATACTCGATGATGGCGTTGAGTGATCTGTCATCACTCAACGCTTGTAGAATTGACTGCAGAATAGCTTTGCTGACTGCATGGCTTTGATTGTCCAAAACTAACTCAGCGCTTTATGGCATCTGGCATTTAGTTAATTGGCTTCACACAACGCCTGTGGACTTAGGTGTTTTCCAGTCTATCCAGCATCTTCCCTTGCATCTGGCATTGAGTGAACAGGCTTCTCTCAATGCCTTTGGACTGAGAAAGATTTCTGTCTCTCCACATCTTTACTTTGTGATCACCTGTGACGTCACTTGGAATACCTGTCCTATCAATGTTTCAAGGACCAACCTGCATGTATGAACTTAAGCATACATCAAATACAACTTTATGTATATCATTGACATGATTGACTTCTTCAAATCCTTGAAATTGTGGGCAATGGACCCAACAGAAGCTTAGGAGAGGATGTGATTAGGGAAGTTGGACTCCTCGGTAAGAAAGCCTGAGATGAGGTTCGCGATCGTCACGTGATCGGCCTCCGAGCCGAGGAAGCCATCCATCCACAACATTCGAGAATGGCATCCCTCGTTGCTTGCGCTATCCCACGGAGGATTGTGGGCATCTCATCCCCGTGGAAGCGAATCCTCTTGGCCAACTCGTGCGGACTCGCCTCGTGATGTTGCTCAACCGAGCGAGTACCTGATAGACCAAGGCGGTCTTCAGCAACGACCAGGCAAGTTTCTAACTCGATGACCTGGATTTGGGAGATCTCCATCTTAATTTTTATATTGGCGAGCTCTTGCTCGAGCTCGAAGATCTTCTTTGCCGTTTTGATCTGGACGGACTATGAGTATCAACCAACCATTAGTTAGAAAAATCACCAAGAGAAATGAATACAAAGTCGCGTAGAGAAGTGCGAGCCACCTCATATTCTTTCCACTAGACAGATTGCAGCCTAAATTTGATCGCCTGTTGCAAGACCTTCTTAAACGCCTCTTATGACTCAAGGGGCATCCTCGCGATATGATGCCACCAGCTCGGTAGCTCGTAGGAAGGCGCATGATATTTTGTGGGAAAGAACCTCTGGGCTTAGATCCGGCATCGACTCGGCGTCAGCTCGCCTGTATAGCGCAAAAGCAACATTGTAAGCCTACCCCTTATCCTCCTAGTATTCCGACCAGGGGGTAGGTTGGTGCTCACCATCACCTTATGCCCGCCTTCATCCCAAGATACAAGCGGGAATCCGAAAGTGTCCTTACCGCCGCGCCCGAGGTTGTAGTTTTGGTGGAAGTACGGTGCCCCGACATCGATTGGTGACTCCCTCCCGTCAAAGAGCTCGTGGGAGATCCTTGCTCGCTTTCTCGCATGATCAGGGGACTTGGTATTTTATTTCCCCTTGCCAAGTTTTTTTGCGACGAGGCCTCCTTGTCGCCAGCTCACGGTTGGCCCTTGTTGCATGCAGGAGGCGTGATCTCCTCAACTTAAGACAGGTTGAATGAACCCTGGCACGAGGAAGCGACTTCCTTCGCCGGAGGAAGTGGTTCTCACGGAAGCTCGCAAGTAGCTTTAGATATGGAACAACATATAGTAAATTTGCAACAATGATCAGATTCAATTTGGCGAGTATAATGGAATCTCACCATGTTTTACCTTCGCCGGGGAAGACCTTGTCGAGCACATTGACATTTAGGTGCTAGTGGATGACGTCGAATCACCGACCGCGAAAGGAATCGAAGAGTTTCTCATGCACGCCTTTGACGATGGGTGACAAGAAGATGAACTCGGCTGGCTGGTGCGGCCTATGCGTTACCCCTTCAAAGTTGTCGGCGATGATGATGAGATACTTGCCCCACCAGTGGACCTTATTCGCCGTGCCGACCAGAGTGCATACATGACTGCTGAATAAGATGACCCCCTCAGATTTCACAGCAAAGTCAAAGACCTTCCCTAAGATGGAGAGGTCGAAGGCGATCTTCTCTTCCCGCAGGAAGCAGAGGAATCCCATGATCATTGCCACTCTATTTGGGTTGATCTGGGAGGGGAATATTCCAAAGTACCGTAGAATCTGGTAGTACTCAGGAAACAGCGGAAGTCGCAGGCTGACTTCGAAGTGGCGGAGGGGCGAGATAATCTCACTTTCAAGAAAGGTGTTTAGTCGCTTGGTCCAGGGGGGAGCTTGCTGAGTATTCCTTAGGTAGGTGCCTTTGGCGGAAGTCCTCTAGATCTCGCTCAATCATGACGAACTTCTTGAAGACGACTTCAGAGAAGTTGATCGTGGGCTTGTCGGTGAGTGTTGGCATCGTCACTTACCACCTTGTGCGAGAAGCACGAGCAGAGCTAGAGCGAGAAGGAAGGTGTGGGCAAGGACAGCTTGTAACATCCCATTTTCGACTAGACCCCTAGGAGTAGTTTTGTCTTAACAGAACCCTTGGAAGCCCAGGAATTGAAGTTTATCGACCAAGATTTCGAGTCAAGGGGTGGTCACGCCCGTGACCGACCCGTCATGCCCGTGACCTAGGGAGTGACCCCTTTGACGATCGTCGACCTCAGGAAGACGATCGTCGAGCTCAGAAATTTCAACATGGGCATGACACGCCCGTGACCAATCCGTCACGCCCGTGACCTTGGAATGGCGTTGAGTGAGCTAAGCTCACTCAACGCCATGGTCTGGATGGCGTTGAGTGAGCTTAGCTCACTCAAAGCCATAAGTTGAATGGCGTTGAGTGCACTAACTGCACTCAACGCCATCTAGTGTCATCAGGTTGGCATTTAGTGAGCTGAGCTCACTCAACGTCGTAGACTGGATGGCGTTGAGTGAGCTTAGCTCACTCAATGCCGTAAACTGTCAGGCAGGATGGAGTTGAGTGCGTTGAGTGCACTCAACGCCATATGTTGAATGATGTTGAGTGCACTGACCGCACTCAAAACCATTTGGTGTTGTTTGGATGGCGTTGAGTGAGCAGAGCTCACTCAACGCCATAATCTGGACGGCGTTGAGTGAGCTAAGCTCACTCAACGCCATCTTTTAAAAAGGACATATTCAGGGTGGCGTTGAGAGAGTAGAGCTCACTCAACGCAATAATCCGGATGGAGTTGAGTGAGCTGAGCTCACTCAATGCCATAATCCGGATGGTGTTGAGTGAGCTGAGCTCACTCAACGCCATAGTCTAGGATGGCGTTGAGTGAGTAGAGCTCACTCAACGCCGTAACTTGGATAGCATTGAGTGAGCTGAGCTCACTCAACGCCATTATACTTAGAATTTTAATTAGTTTTTCTGGCAGATCTGTTTTGGCTGGGTGCTGGTTCAGGTAAACCGGGCCGGTCTAGGAGCGGGCCAGGATGTCTTAAATGGGCCGTTTCTCTTATTAAGACTTAATTAAAACCTTATTTAGTGAATTTGATCGGCTGTGCCACGTGGCAGCCATTTCCTTCTCCTCCAGCCATGGCCGAGCGACGGTTTGCCTGGCCACTTATGGCTTTTAAGGCTCGGCTCCATCCTCTTCCCCTTGAAATGGCTGGATTCAACTCCTCTCAGGGAGAGGAGGAGTTTCCAGCCCTCCTCCAGCTGTTATAGAGCCGTTTCAGCCCCCCACCATCATGGCTAAAAAAGCTATAATGGGCCATTAATGGCCACCAGCGTTAGACCTTTCCCCTCCCTCCTTTTACTGGTTTAAAAAGGCTCCCTAGACTCAGAGATGGAGTTTCCACCCTTACCCGACGGATTTGGAGCTTGTACGGTACTGTAGAAGAATTATGACGATGCCACCACCGCGCCAATGGCATCCCGACGGTCTGCATGCCTCCAGCCTGCAAAGGTCCTCCTCTACCTCTTCTTCTATGGATAGATCTTAGAAATCATTAGGAGAGATATCGGGCTCAAAAGAGCTGGATCGGGTGAGCGTTTCCATGGTCTTTCCGAAATTTCATGGTGGCGGATTCGCCGGAAACCGCCTCTCTGGCGGCCGTGCCGCTGCCCGACGGTAGCCCTCACCTCAATAGAGGTGGTGGTTGTGGTGGCTGGCCAGAGAGATGGCTGGGTGGTTGGGAAGTAGCTTTAGAAAAGCTACAGGTTTTAAGCATTTTTAGGTTGCTGGTTCGGGCTTTTTGAGAGGATGAACAGTAACTTATAATACAAAATTATTATATTTATATATAAAATGTAGTGATTTATCAAGCTCTTTTTTATGCTATTTAATGAGATACTTAGAGGCTTTTTATGTAGAAGTGACCAACATGAAATCTGTAGCCCTATGGGTCTACTATATTTCAAAATTTATTTGGGTCAATTTGGTCAACTAGTTTGACCAGGGCACATCTTTTGGTGGGATCTAGACCTAGAGCTAAGCAGAGACAAAAAGGTGTGCCCACCTTTCATCCTTTGCCCAAATGTTCTGAAATTTGGGCAGGGAGTCTATCCTAACTATACCTAGGGCTTATCCAAAAATGAGAATTTTTGGAAAATATTTCTCTGTAGTTTTTTTTGGAAAATTTAATAAACCATGTATAAATTAATTAGGTGTCTTAAACACCTCAAAATCCCCCCAAATATGGGTGGGAGGTCTTAGGGGGAATGTTAGAACTCTAATAAAAATTCCAGCTCATTTGGAAGTGTTTTGATTAAGTTTTAACTCAACCCTGGTTTGACCCTTATAGGATTAATTGGGTCAATTCATTCCTTTTGGGACTTGAGTGGTCAAACAATCTTAATAGAGGCTGATATTTTGGTCACTGACTTTTTAGGGCATGACACACCCTCCAAGGGAGTTTGGGGTGGTTTGGTGTAGGGTAGCCCTAGAACCCTAGGGTAGGTCCCTTAATGGGGATTTGTAGGGTTGTGAAGGTCATGGGGTCAAATGACGTTGGACTGACTTGAAATTTGGTGTAGAGGACCATTGGGCCATTATAGTTCTCTGGACATTATCTTAGGGGATTTGGAGACAATTAGGTCACCTAAAACCATAACCCTAGTTTAGGGCCCCAATCTTAATTTGAACTATTATGCTTACAAATGAATTAAAAATCAAATAAAATTTAGGCAGGGTGATTTTCTGGTCTAAATAGCCATAATATAACTTTGTTGAGATTTTTTGGTTAATTTATACAGTACTTCATTTACAACTCTAGTTGTTCCCTAGATATTTATTTAGATGATTTTGGAATTTCTATTCACTGGAAAGTTATGAAATCTTGGATTAGGGCATCTTATAGTATGCTATACCTTTTGTATTTTTTTGGGAGTTTTATCTGATTATTTTGGGTACTTGCTTCTTTAACTTACCATTTGAGATATGTAGTCAAAAATACAAATAATGGCCAATTACTATTTGGAAAATTATTAAATTTGGTCAGTGGGTGTTTCAAATCATGATAGTCAACCTGTAATGTTCTCTGGATTTTTAGATAATTAAAAAATAGTACCTCCTTCACTAAGCTAGAAAAATTAGTATTTTACATTAAAATAAATTCAGAGTGCGAAATATTAGAGGAAAATCATGGGACATGGTTTCTGATAGTTTTAGGTCACCATAAAGCTTCTGTAATTTTCTTGTGATTTTTGGGTTCATATTTACAGTACTTGATTCATAATATGGTAAAAGTGGCCTAAAATTATAAATTAGGAAATATAGGCCTAAACACCTCTGAAATTTCTCAAAATTTGGAATTACTGCTCAAATGCCTCATAGGATTTTTACTGATTTTATGCTTATTTATTGTTGGCTCATTAGTGCACTTCATGTTCATACTAGGGCATTGAGATGCTTAGAATAAATAAATTAAATGCCCGATAAAAAGGAAAAATTTGGAAATCTTGGACTTAGTTATAGTATGTCATGATAGACCTCCAGTAAATATTATAGGAGATTCGGAAGAAAATTTGGAGTACCTCCCCTTATATACCTCATGTATCTTAGGATGGTCTGCATATAGTAAAATCACAGGAACTGAACTAGAGTGGGTAATGAACTTGGGGAGATGGAATTTTGGTAGTTGTTGGTTTGGATAGGGCAAGTTAAGTTTGATTTCATTATTGGAAGTCAAGATAAGTAGAGTGTGAGGTTGGCTAGTGTTAAGTGGCGTTCGGGAACGACGAAAGAACGTCCACCCCGGGTAGGAGAGGAAGAGTCTTATTACTCTAGGGCTAGATCCAAAGTAACTTAAAAAGGGATCGGGTAATCGGTATCAACCAATAACAATAAGTGCCTTGCGAAAGGGAACGGTTGGCTTCAGCTACCATTATAGTTCCTAGTGCCCTTTGAGATCCCTTCACGGGGAATACTGGGGGCAGTCTTGGGCTAACGTAAACCGTAGGAGTAATAAATTAAAAGAGTAACTAGTATAACTAGGGTTGCACATACACACACCCCGATAGCTAGGAAGGTAGAATAAGTTGGTTTGGTTACCATTCAGACGGTAGCTCTAAAGGTAGATGCACGGACGGGACAGTCCGGGGAGCCGAGGGCTCGAGGGTTTTAGTACAGAATAAAGGTGGTGGGTCTTCGATATTTGACTGTCGTTCACACCGACATTGGTACGTTGACTCGGCAGCGTGGGACACTTAGCCAAGGAAAGTCTAGTGGATATAGCCAGCGCTAGTACGCGGATACTCTAGGTTGTGTTCTTCTAGGGGCGTACGGAAGGGCTAGGCCTGGTAGTATGGATACCCGCCTAGGAGTGGGGGGCCCAACCCACTATCTCCGTTTTCCACTACGGAGGTTCCTGGGAGTGAAGCTAGCTGCTCAAATAGGGGGAACTAAAGGTATATGCGCATAGAGTCATGTGCGTGAGTTGCACTTGCATGAATCATGACATAACATATCACTACACTCATATTTGCATACAACCGACACCCAACCGTATAAATCGGTATGAGACTTTTTATATGATGGGAGCCTTGTAGAAGACCCCTTAACTTATAATTTTGTATGAGCATTCATATAAGTTAAGGTTACTTACTTATTTAATTATTTGTTCTCTATCTGCCTTCTTATATATTTGCTACATACTACATGTCTACTTTATTACTTACTACCGTAGAATTGCTAGGTGTACTTTATTCTAGATAGTTGTTTATACACCATGATAGTTGTTAGATTATCTCCATTATCATCTGCTTGATTACTCTCCACCTTTATAGCTTCCCTTTCCTCCTCTCCGCTCGGTGCTTAGGAGCCGTGGGGGGAGGGGTAGGGGATGATATGGCTTAGTTTTTATGACTAATGGTTTTCGAACCACAACATTACAGGAGCTCCGGATGGGAGACAGGGACCAGCTGTCCAGGGACCACCATGAGCGGAGTACGGTGCGCATGGAGGTGGGTCAGTCTAGCACCGATGCACCTGCGACCAGCTCCATGAGTGATTAGTGTTTTTATAGCTTCCACGATGAGTGATTTGTAGTGAGGACTCAGATGTACCGGGCTCGAGCCCGTTTATCTATATTTCATCTGAACTGTATCTTTGCAGTACCTCAATTTCCTGTTATTATCTACTGATGGACTGGATGTGATTTCATTTTATACATGTTTCTGTGGACTTGTTTACATTTTACGTATACTTACTTCTCTTTCTTTGTGATCGAAAAGGGCTGGCAGAATTAGCATTTTGTAGTGGCGACCTTCCCGTGAGTCGGTGCCACCGCAAACCGGCAATTCTGGGCTAAGACCCCGGTGTTCGAAAAGAAAAAAAGGGGGGTCTTACACAGCTACTCGCAAGCAAAGTTCATAAATCGCAAAAGCGTACTAAAGACTTACCTACCCCTTCTATTTGTAGGCAGATTCCAAGGGGGTAAATCTACCTCGCACTAGTATTGACCTAAGTTGCATACTAACCGAGAGATCAACCCTAGCTACAGAACCTATCTCGCGCAATGTCATCCAGAAAATCGCCAGATCGTCATAAACCTACATAGAGCTTAAGACATCGCAGAATGAAGATGAGTATAAAAGCATATCAAAAGCATCAACATTAACAAGTCGGCAGAATAAATGCAAGATACAAGCTCAGCTTTTTACATTAAGAATCAGTTCATTACAATATAGCCTGAGGCGAGTATGATGGCGACGAAGTCCGGCCACTGGTTCATGATGACGTTGCTGATACGACCATTGATCCCCAACATAGAGAGTTTGTTGATTGGGACAATCATTGCCGCAAGCTTGAATATGGGATTTTACCGCGACATCCATCGCCAACGCCGCGCAAACTCCCCTCTACATGTTATGCATGCCATCCGCCGTTACCCTCATATAAAAATATATGATTATAAATTATATATTTATAATTATATATTTTTAAGCATTTTATTTCAAGCATTTAATTTTTATGCATTTTACTATTGTTATTTCTATTTCAAGTTTTTGATTTGTTGCTTATAACCATCTAATGTTTATTTATTTTTTAATGGTGGAGATTGTGTGGTGTATCCAATATAAAGACTTGCATGGGTAATGAGAATGAAGATTGGATGAAAAATTGAAAACCTAAATTCTAGTGAGAATTTTCCCTCCTCCTTGGCAATATTTGACCACCTCCTTTTCCTCTCTCCCTCCTTGGCAAAATTCAGCCGCCCCTCTTCTTCTCTCTCTCTTGTGGCCGCCGTCACCTCCCCTCCTCCTTGGCAATATTTGGCCACCCCTTTCCTCCCTCTCCCTTGGTTAGTTTGGCCGCCCCCTCCCTTCCCCTCTCCTTAACACTATTCGGCCCCCACCTTTCCTTTCTCCTCCTTGAAAAATTCGGCCATCAAAGTTCTCCCTCTCCTAGGGTTCGTCCAACCTTCAAAGTCCCTCCTTGGTGATTTCGGCCAAGGAAAACAACTCTGACGATCTATTTCCTCCCCGGTGAATCAGAAGAAAGCGGCTTGCGTCTTCATCGTTAGGTGCAGTTCCGTGGATTTTCATGGAAGTAAATCCTTCCACCTTCATTGTGTGTTTCCTCCACTCATATTTGTGGATAGATTTGCAAATCTTTTGCTTGGGACTGGATAATGATTTCTAATCCTCCTCTTGTGGGATTCCTCTATTTTATTGTGAGATTTGGTGGTTTAGAAGGCTAGTAATTTGTCCGGCTTTATATTGAAATTAGTGTCTTAATAAAATCTTAATTTCAAGTGTTTATTTTATCGAGATATTTTCGTATAAATTGGATCGGGTTTATCTCGTGAACGCTAGTAGAAATTGGTTTCATTAACCCTTGATTTCTCCTTGAGTTCAAGTGATTTTGCCTACCTCATATTAATTAATTTGGGATTGATTTTGGACTTTGTTGAAATTGCTATTTTAGTCCGGATCTTCTCTTTTTGGGTTTGTGAATGTTGCGGATAATATTAATTTGATTGGTTAATTGTCCGGATCGTGTAGGTCATATTCGCTTGAGCGAACATTGGCATATAGTCCTTGTTTAATCTCTAAAAGGGGTAGCGACCCTTTGCTTTGTATGTTGTTAAAGGATGTATCATTAATTGGTTGAATTCACCAGTAGTGTTAAAGAGAGATACCACATGATACGTGTTTGTTTTATTGTCCGAACCAAAGAGAGCGTAGTATTTATCCTATCGGAACCATTGGTCTGCACCAATTTGGTATCAAAGAGAGGTTTTTGTCAATTTCCTAATCGTCACCCTCCCCCTATTCTAAGGACGTCGACACGCACTTGTCTTGCACGATTCGTTATCCTAAAAAATAAAATTTTTAATTTTTTTGTCTGCAATAGCGGCCTAAAACTTGTATTTTTCTGCAAAAAAAATCAACATTTTTTTTAACAATCTCCTTATTATTTTCATCAAGAAAATCAAAAAAATATTTTAACTACCCTAGTTATTAAGCGGGAACAAATCCTTTTTTCATAAATTTTATTGAGTTAGAATCATTATTCATTGTATGTGCACAAGATCCGGGTAGATTATTTTCTCCGGTCCCCACTGAATATGTCCCATGACGTTTATGATTCCTGATTAGATTATTTGTGTTCTAAAGTTATGGCCAACCACAACCCAACATTGCCAGCCTGCCTTAGGAAGCCTAACCGTCCCCACGCTCTTCCTCACACTAGAATTGAGGCACCCACTTACAATGGTTATGGAAATCCACAAATTTTTCGAGAATGGTTTAAAGGGATGGAATCTTATTTTGCATGGTACCCCTCGGATGACCTCCAAAAGTTTATCGTTGCCCGTGAAAAATTAGTCGATCAAGCCCGCATGTTTTGGTTAAACAAAGAGCGTCGTGTTGGTAGCTATCAATATGCTTTACCGCACATGCATAGCCTCTCTCGGATCAATTTGATCCTGCCTACCTCCGCACTGCTGACACCAAGCCTGTGAGTGAGTATCGTTATGACACTAGTCCCATACCATCCTATAGGAATGATTATTTACCCAATGCTTGAACTTTTCCCTCCAAAGGTCGGCCTGCCCATAGTGTTCTTACTACCACCTTTAGGGAAACCACTCTATATAGGTCATATGTTCCAGACTCGAAAGGTGTCATGACTAGGGATGCCACAAGCCCTCATGGTGAGAGTATTACTGTCAATATGAGGTGTCAGATGAACATTGCCTGCGATGCTAGTTGAGTGACTGAGCCCACAACTGAGGGCAATGTCCTTGTTGATGAAGAGCTTAGTGACGATGAGGAGTTCGGTTACCCTTGTGACATGGAAGAGGAACTCCCCTCTAAAGTGCCACCCCATGGGATTACTCAATCTATCTTCGTCCTTATTCCCGATTTGTCATCTTTGGTAGTTGAGGAATATTCCGATGATTATAAGTTAGTTGATGTACCAACGGTGTTGGAAGATGTACCATGCGAGGGAGAGGAATTTTTTGATGACTTTAGTGGTGAAGACCCAGATGACCACCCCTTGATGATCTCAACATGTCATGCTAATCAATCTATTTATATTTTGTCATCGGGTGTGACTTTACCGACCCTCCCTCCTGCTTCATTAACGTGATAAGCACCTACTTTAGGACACATTTTTGTTATTCTCAGTCCGAGTCCTTTTATCTTACCAACACTATTAGTCCCTCTGTTGGACATGTCTCGGTGGATAGGTTTGGATGAGTTGTTAACTATCGTATTCGGTCTATTCACCACACTCCATACATCCAATTGCCCATTACCTATGAGTGATTATATTTCTGAGTGTCTGTCTACGAATCTGACTACACTTACGACCGCATATGATTCAATGACGATTGTGCCCCTAGATTTAGTTATATCACGCAATATTTATTCTTCCTATCCAGTGGCAGATACTTTCCCTCCGCCTTTTTACGACCTCTGCTTACATGTATCTAGGAAGCTAGCTAACCATTTTAATTTATGTCGCACACACTTCCGCTCCCTTCTGAGACCGTCCTATGTTAGAGTTTGTGATTTGGGTTTAGTCTGGTTAGTCCCCGAGCAGATGTCTACTGGCTCAATCTAAAATTTAATACGTTGGAATGCTGACCCATCCATGGTTATGAAGAACTTCAGATTTGATGCTTTTCTTTCGGATTTTTATGATGCATGGGGTGTTTCACTTTTTTTCAAGTTTCCAAACTTTTACTATACGTCTCTTTTCCACCTGAGTGGCATTCTTCATCGTTTCTCTCTCCATCTAATTATTCTCTTAGGTTGGAGAGTTTTAGTTCTACCGTATCTATTTTCCACGTGGATTCCTTTGTTCTTGAACCGGATGGTATGATTCAAGTTATTTTTCTTTTTCTTGACACCCTTTTGAGCTTCCTAGAAAGTATTGTTGTTCATATGTCTGACAGGTTGTCATTGAAGTGCGATGATCACACTACTACGACTTGGATTGTGGGGCTAGATTTGCCCCCTGTTGCTGCTGCCTTCAACTATTTCCCCTCCCGGGCCACTCATCGGTGATTAGTGATTATGAGCGGGGAAGGATTGATGGACACGAAGTCCCGCCACTGGTTCATGATGACATTGCTGATGCGGCCATTGATCCCCGACATAGAGAGTTTTTTGATTGGGACGATCATTGCCGCAAGCTTGAAGATGGGATTATACCGCGACATCCATCGCCAACGTCATGCCAACTCCCCGCTACATGTGCACGCCATCCTCCGTTACCCTCATATAAAAATATATGATTATAAATTATATATTTTTAAGCATTTTATTTCAAGCATTTTATTTGTATACATTTTATTTTTATGCATTTTACTATTGTTATTTCTATTTCATTTTTGTGATGGGTTGCTTATAACCATCTAATGTTTATTTAATTTTGAATGGTAGAGATTGAGTGGTGTATCCTATATAAAGACTTGCATGAGTAATGAGAATGAAGATTGGATGAAAAATTGAAAACCTAAATTCTAGTGAGAATTTTCCCTCCTCCTTGGCATTATTTGGCCACCTCCTTTTCCTCTCTCACTCCTTGGCAAAATTCGGCCGCCCATCTTCCTCTCTCTCTCTTGTGGTCGCCGGCCCCTCCCCTCCTCCTTGGCAATATTCGGCCACCCCTTTCCTCCCTCTCCTTTGGCTAGTTCGGCCGCCCCTCCCTTCCCCTCTCCTTGGCACTATTCGGCCACCACCTTTCCTCTCTCCTCAAAAAATACGGCCTTCAAGGTTCTCCCTCTCCTAGGGTTCGGCCAACCTTCAAAGTACCTCCTTGGTGATTTCGGCCAAGGATGTAACGCCCCGAAACTCAAAAGAGTGACCGGTGGTGTTTTGAGCCAAATATGGGATATGGTAGAGGCGATACGGCCTGGGACACGGGCGTGTCGTGCTCGGGTTTGATGATGGTCGTGTGGTTTATGAAATTCTAGTCAATGGTCATCAGGGCAGTGAACACGGCCTAGGACACGGGCATGTCCCAGGGCGTGTCAGCAAATCAAAGCTTTCCACTCAATGATCGTTGAGTGAGGACGCACAGCCTGAGCCAAGGAGTGTTCGGGTCCGACACGGGCGTGTCAAATTCTACACGGGTGTGTCGAATACACGTGTCCTCCTCAGGTTGTTTGGCAATTTGTGCTAAGGCAGCTACACGGCCTAGGACACGGGCGTGTCCTAGGGCGTGTCTAGCTCATGGCATGTGACACGGGCCTATCACATGGCCGTGTCGTGCTTTGGACATTCTGGCCCTGTTTTGATGGAGGCACGCACCTAACTACACGGTCATGTACTGGCTGATACGGGCGTGTCAAGCCTGACACAGACGTGTAGAGTGCCCATGTTCTTTTTGGGACGCGAAGATTTTGACGGTGAATGAGTTGCACGGCCTTGGACACGGGCGTGTCGCAAGCCGTGTTCGGCCCAGGAAGTTTATTTTTTGGCCAAATAGCAGCCGTTCGTTTCCTTATTTTTGGATCTAATGGCTCAGATCTCTCCATACTAGGTTTAAGGACGGGATTGTGTGTTTAAACCCTTATTTATTTTGGGTTCACTCTCTCACTAACTTCTAGAGAGAAGGGACAGCAAGGAGGAAGAAGGAAGAGAGATCCGGTCGCTAGAGGAGATTGGGAGTGCCAAATCGCAAACCGAGGCCGGATCTGCGGAGGCAAGATCATCGCGGTGCTTTTCATCCGCGTAGTCTTCCATGGCGCTGAGGAAAAACGCTAGGGTAATGATTCTCATCTTGAGCATGTGAAGCTCTTCTTCTTTTTCAAGGGAAAACCCTCTCCCGCGAGTGTGCGGTGAGTTTGTGGTATTCCCTGGGGTAGATATGTAAAGTCCCCCTTGTTTAGAGTCCGGAATCGTAGTACGGACATAGGCATGGTGCGTGAAGCCTACCCGGACAAGTTGGTAAGGATCGGTGATGTTGCATTGCATGAGTAGCCGAAGAAGACTCCATGCCATTGATTATTTTCGGGTTTCTATGGGGTAGATTACAGCAGGGATCCTTGGGGATTAACCCCAAGGCGCACCTAGAAAACTGGGCAGAAACGCATTTCTGCCATCTTGGTGGCCTGGGAGCCAACCTTGAACATAATTGGGTTATGTGCTTGTGTGATTAAATTTGGGATCCGGGAGAAGCTTGGCTCGCGCGTACATCTTAATGTAACTAGGCGGTGTAAGCAACGGGCAAGTGGAAACGGACCCGGGCTATGTGGTTTGGTGACAGATACCTGAAAAGGGACTGGCCACTGGCATAGTCATACAAGTCTTAGGCTTAGACCGGAAAGACTAAAAATGCTCACGAGATTTGCCGTCCAAGGGATGGTGGCGAGACAATGGTTATGATCGGGTATACCGAGTTAGTGCCCTGAGAGCACGGGGTGTGTGGCCATGTGAGTCTGCACCTGTGATGATGTGCTTATTCACTATTTTACTTTCTATGCTAACAAGTGCAGGGAAGAAGCTTTGCTGCCCTGAGTTTGAGGGCGGAATCGTTATAATTTGGTCAGCTTTAGCTGACCGTTATTCTTATTTCCCACCGTTACGGTGATTTGTGCTTGCAAGTGCTGCGGAGCCGAGCGGCAAATAGCGGGCCAAAGCCCAAGTTGCTGAGCCGGCCCTCGAAGGCCTCGTTTGTTTTCTTATTTAAATCATGTGTGACCGGCCTGCGAGCCGAAGTTTGTAAAACACTATTTATTTAAGTGAACTGTTGTAAGGCCATAAGGCCAGCACTCTTTGGTACTTTGTATTTCATTCTTGTTTGGTCTGTTAGTGGACATTCATTCTTGTTGGCAGGGTTCTTATTGTTGCAACTTAATAAATTGCTTCTGCTAGATGATCTAGGTAGGACGTGTGTATTGGTTGAATTGTTTCATAGAGTAACCCACCGGTCTGTCCGTGGTATATGGCATCGGGCCCTGGCCGGACCTACTGTTATATGCTATGTGATGGATAGGGGTGTTACAATTTGGTATCAGACTACCGGTTTCAGTCAGACTTAAATGAATTTGTCGACGAATTCACTTTAAGGGGTGGTGAGCACATGTGTGTGCGTCAACGTTATAACATGAAAAGAACCCATGAATGTCCACTTAGGAATGAAAATACACATTTTTTAGGAACTTGCATGTTCATATAATTGCATTTTGCAATGTTGTTTTGTCGCTTATCAGTGTTTTGTACGATTATAGGTGACCAGGAGTTGTTTTGGGCCGTCAGAACGTCAAGTTTCTGAGGCAAGCAGCGCACCAAATGATGCGCTGGCAATACCTCCTTCGGCTGAGACCATTCGATTGGTAGCGGAGGCAGAGTTTGCAATGATTAACGCATAGCCTGCGAGACAGGTGCATCAGCCTTCCCCTACTGTGGAGCAAGTATCGCTCCAAGCGGTGGAGATAAGGAGAGTGGAACAGGTGGTAGTGGAGCCAGTGTTGCTTAGGAGAGCAACGGAAAAACAGCTTAAGCACGTGATGGGCTTCAATTCTCCAGTATTCTCGGGGATGGGAACCCCAACTCAAGCAGAGGATTGGCTCTCCACAATTAAGAGAGTGTTGATAGCTACTGAGACTGAAGAGTGGCAGAAGACCACAATTACCACGTTCTTGCTAGATGGTGACGCAAGACTAAGTGGGAAGGCTTGGAGCTACACCATCTGAGGGGTAGACAGTTGACTGACGTCTCAATGGAGGAGTTTTCGAGATTGTTCTTGGCTTGATACCTCCCCTCAGCTCAGAGGATAGCAATGGAAAATGAGTTCTAGAGGCTTGTCGAAGGAGAGGAATAGATAGACTTTACTCTAGAGGGGGGTGAATAGAGTATTAAAAATTTTGTTTAGATTAAGTGCGGAATTAAGTTAATGATACTAATATATTAGAAGAGAAATAACAAACAGTCACATCATAGCATAGCCCAAAAAGAAAACACAAAGCATTCATACGACACAATACATTTTATAGTGGTTCCCCAACTCTGGGTACATCCACTCTTCTACTACCCAGGTAGGAATCCACTGCAGGTTTTTGTTCAGGTGCCCTGCCACCACAAGATCTGCTGCAGGTAGATCTAGAGACCCTTTGAGCTTTTGATCAGGAGCTCAAAATCCAATAGGTTTTTGATCAGGTGCCCTATCACCAAGAGTTCACTTTTGAAGGGAGAGATAACCCTGTATAGATGGAGTTAAAAAAGAAATAAAAAGAAATCTTCTTTGTCTCAATCAACTGAGAAGACAATGTGGATTGAAGAGAATGTCCAAGCTCCCCCTAAGATGTAAAATTGATTCAGGAAGAAGGAACTTGGCCCAAGGTATAGGTCTTCAAATAGAACTGTAGTAGAGCTTTCTTAGATCTGAAGATTGAAGAAGATTTGAGCTCTTTGTGAATCCTTGAAGCCTGAGGAATGAAGGAGAATCAAGAGGGAGTTTTGAAAGGTTCTCCTTCTTCCTTATATCAGCAGAGCAACAATCCTTGAGAGTTAGAATAATGATCAGTCAGTGCTACTAAAGAAAGTTTTCTGTATATATATATCCTTTTTACTGTCTGTCTGATTGTTCTCTAGTGAATCCTTTTTTTTCTTCATTATTATATTCTGAGTTATAAATGCAGTCAGAATAAGAAAAGGCACAAATTTGAATTCCCTGGACAATGAATAATATTCTGCAATACTTTAGGAGCCCAACGACTAGAAATGCTGGCAACATAAATGCACTCCCATATCTGCCTTCATAAAATATGCAAAAGAAATATTCTGTGAAAACAGTAATTAATGCTTCAAGAAATACGGCTATCAGCCTTGGAAATAGCAGCATCAATTATTAGAATATATATGCCTTCTAAAAAATTGATCATAAATAAAATGAATACTTCTAACCGATCTGAAAAACTCACAACTGAAAGCAGCATGAAATCGTAGAGCTTAGTCCAGAGATCGTCGAGCTGAGATAAGAGATCGTCGACCTGAGAACAGCTATCGTAGAACGGAGATTACTGCTAAGAGAATCAAATCGTCGACCTGAGCTCGTAGATCGTCGAGCTCAGTTCAGAGTACAAGACTCTGAGATCATCGATGGGAGGCCGATGATCATCGAGCTGTGTTCGATTATCGTCGAACTGATATAGAAAATCCACATAAACTTTTTGAGTCTAAGTCTGAGTCCACTACAATGCTGGTCTGCACAAGCTTGACCTAAAAGGACCTAACTTAGACTAGACCAAGACCCTTGCTATACATTGGGGGTCAAAACATCCTAAGAGTGAACCTAGCACAAATCCAAACAAGGGTTCCAACAATCTCCCCCAATTTATGTGAGGTCACTCAAGAACAAAACTGAAAAGTAAAGGAAATACAAAAACCATAAATATCTTTAGGGATGAAATAACATCAGCAGATATGTTACAGTAATGCATTGTACATACTCAGTTTAAGCAAAGAGACATAACAAAGTACAAACTACAATTTATTAGAAGGACCAGAGGAGGGTTTAGAGAAGATTATCTTTCTGTCAGGATCTGGTACATCCTTCTTAGAAGTCATTAGGTCTTGTCCACCAAGAGATGTCTGAGAGCTTGTCCTGGGCACAATTGCTTCTGGATGCAATGTCATATAATCAGCTGGATTGAAAACCTTCTTGCTAACTTGGAGTTTGTCCAACTATTTTTCTCTGTAGGAAGACATTGTAGTAAACCTAGATGGATCTTATCCTTCTTCTATAGCTTTTCTGATCTAAGAAAGACCAATCAATTCTTGAAGCCTGGCCATCCTAAAGTTAGGATCAACTCCCTGTTCAATGGTTGGCTTATCATCTTGAGGAGGCAATACTGAAACTGCTTTGAGTTGAGTGGATTGGGCCTTAAAGCTTGTAGTAGTATGTTGATCATCACTTTGAGAATAAAGGGATCTTAGAGGTGTAGCCTCACTATACTTTCCCTTGGGCTTGTGAGAATCATCATATATTCTGGACTGATAGGTAGCAGTGCTTTGAACTTTGGGTAGTACTTTATGTTGTTGAGGAGAAGAGAAGGAGGGTTTCTGATAAATTACTTCTTTAACTTATTCTGTGGAACTTTGGTTTCTTTGCTGTTGACTGCTTCCTTTGGGCTAAGATCTGGATGATCTATCCTGCCTTTGATATGTCCAAGTGAAGGAGGAAGGCTTTGAAGATGCATCAGAAGATTGAGAAGCAATTCCAGAGGCACCAGCAGTAGCAAGAGGAGGAGGAGGAGGACCTCTTCTGAACCTCCGAGGAGGAGGAGGAGGTGAATATCTCCTGCTCTTCTTCCTGGCTTTCTGCTCATTCTTAGATAACTACATCCAACTTTCCATGCCTGGATATGGTTTGATTCCTTTCAGAATATAATAAGGAGTGTCATTTGTATTGCTTGGCTTGGGTGCATCCTTAGGAGCAGCCTTTCTTTTCTTTGATATTTTCTTTTTCCTGGGATCAAAATGCTCTGAATCATCATCCTCATCATCATTAGATGAATCAGGAGGATTGTCATACAATGCATCTATTTCCTGTATCTATTTGTCAGCAATCTTCTTGACAGCCTTCTCTTTGGCTTCTTCCTGAATATCAAGTGCAATAATATCATCAAGACATGGAAGAGGACTATCATCTATTGGATATGAGGGTCCAATAGGACTTGGAACTGTATCAATGTCTATAAAGGACATTTATGAAATAGGAGAACTTAGCTCATAAAACTTTATTACACTTATCTCTAGGGCTGAACTCAAATTCCTGGCAGCCACTAGATGAATCAGTTCATCAACAATTAAGAGAGCATCTTGCTCATCCTTATTTTCTATAACAGGCAAAGGTTCAACAGCCATAGGAGATGGCATATCTGTACACACTGTAACTGACTGAACTTTCTTGATATACAGGAGTTGTTCCACAACTGAGGGGCTCATTGGTCTGGTATAATAGATTATTTCCTTGGAAGTATACAAATCCACTGGAGGCAGAACTGTATTAAGCATGGAAAAAGAATGCAAAAGAATTTGAAGATAAATAGTGGGATTGATAAAACAATCACCACTAGATATGGTAGGTAATGACACATCATTGTCCTCATCTGAAGTCAGCAAGTCTGAATATGAAACTATATCTGCACAGAATTTCTAAAAAGCTTCTTCTTCCTGCACTGCTGGAGGAGACTGATCTTGAATTTCTGCTGAGGCTAAACCTGCTGCATCTTCTTTGGACATCTCCCCCTGCCTGGTTTCAGTGCAAACTTGAGACAGGACCCTAGATGAAGAAGGGACAGAGGAAGCAGCAAGGGAAGCAGATAGAGTTGATATAGAAAGATCAAGAGGTGAAATAGCCTCTGCTATTAAGGTTTTGAGAGTTTGAGTGATGAGCTCTAGATGATGAGGAAGAAAAGAGGGATCAAGAAGAAAAAACTCAGTTGGAGTCTGAGTTGAGACAGAATGAAAAGAGGGAGGAGGAGTGAAATAAGTCATGATTTCATCCTGAATAGGTGAGTTTGTTGGAGAGTTGAGAGGGGAAGTAAGTGGATAACTTACTGGAGTGGCTTCAAAATGGATGGGTGAATCATGTTGACGGGAAGGGGATGAGTGAGGTGAGAGTAGGTCAAATTTTGGAAAAGTTATTGTCTGGAGGTTTTGAGATTCAAGTGGATGGAGGGGAAGTGGTGACTGAGTAGGAGATGAGATGATAGCTGGGGATGAAGTAGAGGTTTGAATCACAGTGGTAGGAATGGAAGTGACTCTAGAGATGACTGGGGAAGCTGGAGGAGGAGGAGGAACTTCTTCATTAGGGTGAGGAGTGGTTGTTACTGCCCTTGTGTCCTCAGATAAGTTTAAGGAGGTTCCAGCCATGGAAGGCTTTTGAATTGTCCTCTCCCACTTCCCAAACAAAGAGGAGTCCAACCTCTTGCTGGCATTGATGGCTATTATTGTACAAACCAACAGCTCTGGAGCCTTCTTCTGAAGGAAGATTCCCAGAATCCTTCCTAAACAGACTTCTTTCTTACTGTTCTTTCTCTTAATCAAATCAAAGAACAACCCAGCCCAGTCTATAGACTTCTTATTAACTAAAGCAGACATAATGGCAAACTATTGCCTGTTTATGTTGTCATGTGCTGAATGCTTACCCAGCAGCACTTTGCCCACTAAATCCGCAAGAAACTTAAAAGCAATAGATAATTTTTTCTTTAAAAGCTTAGATGGGATGCCATTAGCATGACCCATCTCTAATAACATTATTCTATATTAAGAGCTATCCTGTTCTAGCTCATCTGTTCCATTTTTTAACTCAAAAAATTCAGTAAGAATCGCAAGGTTTAGAGTCACCTGCTGTCCAGAGATGGATCCGATCATTGAACCGTCATTAGTTGAGGAAGAGAAAACCCATTCTTTAATTTCTGCGACAGATAACTTTATCTTTGTAGTCATGAACTTCTTCAAGCCTTGATCATCACATAATTGTATCATTTCTTGAAAAATAGGATCACAACAAATTAAGGATTCGAATTCGACATCGAAGCCAGTGTCAAACTTCATCACTGAAAGAACTGCTGGAGAAATTGCCATGGAAAACCGGTAGACTGAAGAGAGAAGAGATCACGAGCAAGAGGAAATTATGAAAGCGTTGGATAGAGATCGAGGAGAAACCTACATATAGGTTTTGGAATATGAAAAGACTATCTCTATCCGACAACAAAATCACAGACGTCGATCTTAGGTCAACGATTAATTTGAAAATAAATAGTATCATTGGTCTCAGATTTCAGTAGCGTAAATTGATAGTCGAGCTTAGTTCGATGATTAATTTACTGAAACAAAGTCGTTGAACTCCGGTCGACGATTTTTGTCTCCACACGGAGCTGTCGTCGAGCTCAGGTCGACGATTGAGCTCAAGATGAGTTCGAAGATCATCGATATCTGTTCAACGATCGTTGAACAGATCTTTACAAAGACAAAATTCAATTTTAATCCATTCCATTTATCATTCCAAGCTGATTCAAAAAGAATAGATGTTTTTGCACATCCAAAAGCTTCGTAAAAATATCTCCTCTTTGAAAATCAGTGGGGATAAACTTGAGATTAATCTTGTTCTTGTCTACACAATCTCTAAGAAAATAATGCCTTATTTCTATATGCTTGATCCTAGAATGCAGGACTGGATTTTGTGCAATTGATATGGCACTAGTACTGTCACAAAATATGGTGGTATTTTTGAGAGAGTAACCATAATCCAGTAGCTGATTTTGAATCCACAAGATCTGTGAGCAGCAACTACCAGCTGCTATATATTCAACTTCTGGAGTTGATGTATACACAGAAGATTGTTTCTTACAAAACTAGGATACTAACCTATCACCCAGGAACTGACAAGTTCCTGTAGTGCTTTTTCTGTCAACTCTGCATCCAGCATAGTAAACATCAGAATATCAAGATAATTCAAATTATGACTTTGTAGGATACCAAAGTCCTAGATTAGGACAGCCCTTTAAATATCTTAAAATTCTCTTGAGTAGAATTAAATGAGATTCTTTAGGGTTGACTTGAAATCTAGCACAGAGACATGTTGCAAAATTATATCAGGTCTACTAGCAGTAAGATATAATAGGGACCCAATAATTGCCCTATAATTTTTCTGATCAGCAAGATTATCCTTTTCATCAGAATCAATTACTGCATTGGAAGCCATGGGTGTCATCATAGCTGAGACATCAGCCATCCCAAACCTTTTTACTAATTCCTTAGCATACTTGGACTGAGATATGAAGATGCCATCAGGAGCTTGCTTCACTTGAAGACCAAGGAAATAAGAGAGTTCACTGATGCTACTCATTTCAAACCCTGAGTGCATCAGGTCAGAAAACCTTTTGCAAAGTTTAGAATCAGTAGATCCAAATATAATATCATCAACATATCCTTGAATTAATAGAATCTTATCATGATGATGTCTTATAAACAAAGTCCTATCTATAATGCCTATATAAAATTTATGTTCTAAAAGAAAGCTAGCTAGGGTTTCATACCAAGCTCTTAGAGCTTGCTTTAGACCATAGAGAGCCTTATTCAGTTTGAAAACATAAGAGGGATGGGTTGAAGAGATAAAACCTGGTGGCTGTTTCACATATACTTCTTCCTTGAGTTCCCCATTGAGAAAAGCACTTTTGACATCCATTTGATATACCTAGAATTTCTTGTGAGCAGCAAAAGCCAAGAAAATTCTGATAGCTTCAAGCCTTGCAACAGGTGCAAAGGTCTGATCATAGTCAATACCTTCTTCTTGCCTATAGCCTTGTGCCACTAGCCTTACTTTGTTTCTGACAACTATACCTTGAGCATCCAATTTGTTTCTGAAGACCCATTTAGTTCAAAAAACTAGCTGTCCTTTGGGTCTGGGAACCAAGTCCCAAACTTTTCATCTTTCAAACTGATTTAGCTCCTCTTGTATTTCAATAATCCAATGTGGATCTTGCTCAGCATCTTTAATGGATGAGGGCTCTATTTGAGAGAGAAAGCAGGCATGCATCACATCTTGGTTAAGTTGATGCCTAGTCTGCACACCCACTGTCATGTCTCCTATCACTTGAGATATGGGATGATCCATAAGTGTAACATAGTCGGGAGGTGGAGTTTGTTCAACACCATCAACATTATGAGCTAATTCCTCTTGTGGAATTAAGTTTGCTGATAGAGGGGCTTCAGCAATTTCCAGGGATTCCTCTTCACTATCTTCATCAATTTGTGGAGATGGATGAGATATCACCTTCTGAGTGAGATTTAGATTATCCAGTTTTTATATAGGTTTGGTACCTGCAAGTAGTTACTGGTAGAAGCTTCCTTCTCCTTATAAAACATATTAGCTTCATCAAATCTAACATGTATGGATTCTTCTATTTTCAAAGATGATTTGTTGAAAACCCTATATGCCTTGCTAACTTGGGAATATCCTAAAAAGATCCTCATTGTAGCTTTGACTTCAAACTTTCTGAGATAATCTTTGTTATTATTGTGTATATAGCAGATGCAACAAAAATTTTAAAGTAATCTATTTTAGGTTTCTTCCCTTTGAGTAATTCATAGAGAGTCTTGCCCTTAAGTTTGTGTATCAAACTTCTATTCATGACATAATTTGCTGTGCTTACAGCTTCTGCCCAAAAGGATAGAGGCATGTGAGCATCAGCAAGCAATGTGCATGTAGTTTCAATGAGTGTTCTATTTTTCCTTTCAACTACCCCATTTTGTTGAGGAGTTCTGGGAGTAGAGAAGCAATGCATAATACCTTCTGAAAGTGGTGATAGATACAACTCTAGAGGGGGGTGAATAGAGTATTCAAAAATTATGACACCCTACTCAACTCCCTTAGAGTTAATTTGCAGAATTAGTTTATAGATATTGATAACCCTAGAGCCTAACACAAAGTGTAGTGCACAAGGGAGAGCTAACTGTAATTACAGTTAAGCTTGGGATCCTATCACAGAAACTAGCAATCCTAGTTATTTCTACTCACAGCCACAGTGCAATAAATTAAATAAACAACACAGACGACACAAGAAATTTTATAGTGGTTCCCTCTAAATAGGTACGTCCACTCTTCTACCACCCTGGTAGGAATCCACTACAGGTTTTTGTTCAGGTGCCCTGCCACCAACTGATCTGCTTCAGGAAGATCAAGTGGACCCTTTGAGCTTTTGATCAGGAGCTCAAAATCCAACACAGGTTTTTGATCATGTGCCCTGCCACCAAGGGTTCACTTTTGAAGGGAGTAATAACCCTTTGTACAGGAGGTTGAGAGAGTTAAGGCTTCTTCTCTATTGTTAAACAGATTAGAGAAGCTAGTGGATTGCACAGAGCTAGATAGCTCTAAAGAATCAAGGCTCCCCCTGGCTTAGAGAATATCCAGGAAGGATTCTTGCTTCAGGGTGCAGGAACTCTTCTGAACTAAGACAAAGAACTGTCTTGAGGTTGTGAAGAAGAAGCTTGAAGAAGACTCTTGATTTGGAAAAGGTGTTCTTCTTCAAACAGCTTCCTTTCTTCTTCTTCTTCTTCTAAAGGCCTCTGAGTGAAAATCTTCCTGTAAGCAGGATGAACTCAGGATGAAGAAGAATGCTGAAGAGATTTGAACTTCTCAGTTGAATGTGAATTTCTGAGAGCTGTAGAACTTTCTTGCTTTTTCTCTTTTTCTATGCTGCTGAGTGTATGTGTTCTAGGTCTCTTCTTCTTTCAAAAGAAGCTCTTTTTATATGAGCCTTTGCAACGACTTTAATTTGAGTTTGAATCTTTGTCTTCTTATGGAATCAGCAATCTGAGCTGCAAAAAGCATAAAGCAAAAACAAAACCTGCAAACAGACATGCTATAAGGGGATAAAGCTTTCTAAGAAGCTGCATATCCAATCAGATAAGAAGGGTGCAAGAAAAAGGTCACATCAGAAAGAACTCTTTACGGCCAGAGAAGACTTTCTGAGTCTAACGGCTATAAAGGACAGCCTGGCAGATAAAGCAGAAAATATATTTCAACTAATAAGTCAAAACACTTTGTCAGATAAAGATTGGCTCATGCATAAAGAAATGGAGCAGAGATTGCCTAGAAATAATAGCATAAATTTACTGAAATAATATGCCAAATAAATATGAAATAAATCATAGAGTAGAGGAGAACAAAATTACTAAAGACATATAGCAGAACGTCGAACGACCCTCGGAGATCGTCGACCGAAGCACAAAGATCATCGACCTATCAAACAGATAGTCGAACGATACAGATAGTCGAACTACCAAAGAAGATAGTCGAACTACCACAACAGATAGTCGACCTATCAGAACAGATAGTCGAGCTATCAGATAGTCGACCTATCAAGACAGATAGTCGAACTATCAAGCAAAACAGATAGTCGACCTATCAAACAGATAGTCGAACTATCAAAGCAAAACAGATAGTCGACCTATCAAACAGATAGTCGAACTATCAAAGCAAAACAGATAGTCGAACTATCAAAGAAAATAGATAGTCGACCTATCAAACAGATAGTCGAACTATCAGATAGTTGAACTATCCAAGCAGATAGTCGAACTATCAAACACAACAGATAGTCGACCTATCAAGACAGATAGTCGAACTATCAAACAACACAGATAGTCGACCTATCAAACAGATAGTCGAACTATCAGATAGTTGAACTATCAGAGCAGATAGTTGAACTATCAAGAAATCTGTCTGGTTAGAAAAAGTCGAGCGGGGTTTGACGATCGGCGAGGCAGATTTCACAGAACGTCGAACTACCAAGAGTTGAACTAACTCAGAGATAGACGATCTGCTGACAGACGAACGTCGAACAACTGATAGACGATCGTCGACCAGTGGATAGACGATAGTCGAGCGGCGTTCGACCATAGTCGAACCAAAAACGACTTAAACAAATTTCTCATCTGGATAAGCAATTCTACAACTAAGGGAATCTAACCTATTAGCTAACTTTTGACCATAGATAAATCTTGGGTCAAGAGACTAAAAGAGAGGACAGAACTCAAATCCAAACTAGGGTACCAACAATCTCCCCCTATTTGAGTTAAGTCTCTCAACAACAAAACACACATAACAAACTACTGAAAATAAATAAAATACAGGAAGGGAAATAACTAAGCAACAGATAACATCAATCAAACAGACAAATCAATAACTGTCAATCAATGAAATTTAAGAGGCATCAGAATCAGGTTTAGGTACAGAAGAACTAGGAATAAAAGTAATTTTCCTGAATGGGTCTAGAGCTTCTTTCTTTAACAGCTTTAGATCTTGCTCTCCAATAATTTTAGATTCAGATGCCCTTGGAACAACTGCTTCAGGATGCTTTTCCATATATTTTGAAGGGTCAAATACCTCAGGTCTAACCTGGAATTTATCAAGCTCCTTCTTTCTGAATTTGGACATAGTTGTTAATCCTGTAGTATCTTTACCTTCAGTTTTGGCTTTCCTAATTTAGGCTGATCCAACTAGCTCAAGAAATCGAGCCATCCTGAAATCAGGATCAAGCTCTTGACTTTCATACATATTTTCACAAGTTAGATCTACAGGTTTCACAGCTTTAAATTTAATAGACAGATCTAACAAGCTTTCAGCTGGCTCTTTTTCCTGAATAACTAGAGAAGAAGGAGGAGCAAACTCAGCAAATTTCTTACTCGATTTTTCAGAGAAAATAACTCTTTTACCTTTTGAAACAGCTTTCACTACATGATCTGGCTTTGAAGAAGATGTGCTCTTGGATTCTTTGGAAGGAGGAGGAGAAAAGGTTGGTTTCTGATAAACCACCTCCTTCACTTGTTCTTTTGCATCAGCATCATGCCTTTGGTAACCAGATTGTGATCTGCCTTGATATCCTTGATTGCTTTTCCTTTGAGAAGACTGGGATGAAGTAAACCTATCAGATGGAGCAGAAGGGTTTGCAGACAAGTTGCCAGAGGCTCCTGCACTGGGAGGTGGAGGAGGAGGACCTCTAGGAGTCCATCTTGGAGCAGGATTGTCATACCTTTTAGACTTCTTCCTTAACTTTTGCTGATTCTTTGAAAATCCCATCCAATGCTGAAACTCTTTAGATTTGGGATTAATACCTTTCAAGATATAATAAGGGATATCATTATCAGGGTTTGGAGGAGGAGGAGCCACAACTTTTCTTTTCTTCTTGACAGATTTCTTTTTCTTGGATTCTTCAGATTCATCAGAATCATTCTCATCCTCAGAGTTTGAGGAAGGAGGATGATCATAAGGATCAAACGCCTCTAGCACAGCTTTATCTTTCTCTTTTAAGGCAGCTTTTTCTAACTCTTCTTCCAGGGCATCCTGTGCCAGAAGAGTGTCTAGATCTAATCCAGGGGTGTCGTCCCAGACTATAGACTTTTCCAATTGAATTTCTGAAACCTTCTCTTGTTCATCTGTAACTGTCATGGAGACCAGTTCTTCTTGCACAGTTAACTGAGCTGGTTGAGCAGCCTCAGGATCTTGAACAAGTGGTTCTGGATCAGGTTGAACTTCTAGAGCAGGTTGATGATCAATTTCTTGGACAGCTAACACTTCTTCCATTATATCTGTAGTATTATGAACACAAATTTGCAAAATGAAATTTTATCATTCCTTCTAGGTATTCTCATACTAACATGTCAGTGATCAAGTCTAGAAAATGAGTAAACGAGTTACCTTTAGGATTTTTCTCAGAATGTCCTAACTCCCATAACTCATCTAGAAAGGAGGTAATGACTCCTTCTAGGTAGAGGGCAATAAGGGGAGTGGAGAATTCTTCTAGGCAGACTTTGATAACAAATTCAGTTTTCATTATAGCATCAGCAATATCTTTTTCAGACAGTAGAGGTACTGTTTCTTCTATCTCTTTTTTTGTATCTGCTGGAGGATCTGCTGGACGAGAGGCTAGGGGCAGTTCAGAGACATCTTCATAAAGAATCTCCCCCTGCTTGATTTCAGTGGAAACTGAAACCAGGCCCCTAGATGAAGAGGGCTCAGCAGATTTTGAGAGGGCTTGGATGGAGGCAGTCAGAGAAGAGATGGAGGATACAAGGGGAGCAATTGCTTCTTCAATCATGTTTTTGATTGAAGGAGTAATTAACTCCAGGATGCTTGAAATGAAGGCTGGGGTGATTTCAAATGAGGGTGGGGGAATCACAGTAGATGGATGCGCAGCAGGGATGGTGTATTCTTGATGAGATGGAGAGTGAACTGGAGAATGATGGGTGGATGCAAGAAGATCAGTATGATCTGAATGAAGAATTTGTGACTGAGGAGGAGTGGATAGCTCAGAAGTCAATAAATCAAAACTAGGATGAGATATCCTAGCAAGATGAGAAGGGAGTGGAGATGCTGGAGGTGATGCATGGAGAATTGTGGAGGAATCAAGAAGATGAGATGCAGAAGATGGAACTTCAACTGAAGTAGATGGTGGTACTTCAGTAGAGGTTGAAGGTAATGCAGAAGAGGTGGATGGAAAGGATAGATTGGCTGAGCCTGCTTCTTGAAGGAGGGGAGTGACTGAAGCAGTCCTTGTGCTCTCAGATGCAACTGGAGCAACCCCTGCTGGAGTGGGCTTCACAAAGCTCCTTTTCCACTTGACAAACAGGGTTGGGTCCATCTTTTGGCTGGCATTGATGGAAGTAGAAATTGAGACCAACAGATGGGGATATTTCTCCTTTAGAAATATCCCAAGCACCCTACCCAGGGTGACTTCCTTCTTGCTATTCTTTTTTCTTATCAAATCAAACAAAACTCCTGCCCAGTTAATCTGCTTCTTGTTCACGATGGCACACATCAGGGCAAATTGTTGCCTAGTTATATTATCATGGGCAGAGTGCTTTCCCAGTAGCACTTTTCCGACTAGTTCAGCAAGGAACTTTATCTTCAACGGAAAATTCACCTTTAGCAGCTTAGAAGGAATGCCATCGGCATGTCCTAGTTCAGTCAACATTCTCCCAAACTCAGGGGTATCTTGCTCATAATCCTCTTCCCCATTCAATAATCCAAAAATTTCAGTTAAAACGGCGGGAGTCAAAATTACCTCTTCTCCGCCTATCGTTCCGGTCATAGATTCGTCATTGGAGGACGAAGTGAACGCCCATTCTTTAATCTCGGGAATGTTTATCTTTATTCTTGTTGACATGAACTTTTCCAATCCTTGATCTTTGCAGAGGTTGAGGATTTCCACTATCGCAGACTTGCAGTAGCTGAAAGAATCAAAGTCCACGCTAAAACCTGCATCGAACTTCACCACGGACAGGAGGGCTGGAGCAATCGCTATCGAAGGGGTTGGAGAAGGCGAGAGAGATGGCGAAGGCGAAATGGCAGAAATCGCGAGACAGGGAGCAAGCAGAAAGATGGAATGCGAGAAGACGCTCTCCGTCTACGATAAAAAGAACGATCTCTTAACTTAGGTCGACCATCGGTTTTATATTAAACCAGCAATAGTCGATCTATTTTAAAAGATACTGGAGATGATGGTCGAACGGTCGTTCGACGATCGTTCCTGAAGCAGAGTAGTCGATCAATCGTTCGACTATTTCTGTCTTCACAAACAACAAGCTGTCGTCAACCATAGATCGACGATAAGCTCGACTTGTTCGACGATCTTCGAACGTCGGTCGACGATCTTCAAGCAGATAAGCCATCATCAACCATAGGTCGACGATAGGCTTGATCCGATCGACTATCTTCGAATGTCGTTCGACGATCTTCAAACAGGCTTCAATAAAGGCAGACGTCACACTTAGTCTTTTCCATTAATCATGCCTAGTTGAACCAAAAAGAACAGATGCTTCTATTCATCTAAAGGCTTGGTGAAAATATCACCTCTCTGAAGGTCAGTGGATATGAACTCAAGGCTGATCTTGTTCTTTTCCACACAATCTCTCAGGAAATGGTGTCTAATCTCAATGTGCTTGGTTCTAGAGTGGTGCACAGGATTTTGTGCAATAGAGAGAGCACTGGTACTGTCACACATGATTTTTGTGTTCTTGTGTGTGTACCCATAATCCAAAAGCTGGTTTTGAATCCACAGGATCTGTGAACAACAACTAGCAGCTGCTATATATTCAGCCTCTGCAGTTGAAGTTGAGACAGAAGCCTGATTCTTACAGAACCAAGAGACCAATCTCTCTCCCAGGAACTGACAAGTTCCTGAGGTACTTTTCCTATCAACTCTACAACCAGCATAATCAGAATCAGAGTATCCAATTAACTCAAATTCTGATTCAGTTGGGTACCATAGTCCTAGATTTGGACATCCCTTCAGGTATCTCAAGATTCTCTTGAGAAGAATCAGATGAGATTCCTTGGGGTTGACCTGGAACCTAACACATAGGCATATAGCAAACATTATATCTGGCCTACTTGCAGTTAAATACAATAGGGAACCAACAATGGCCCTATAATTCTTTTGATCAACTAGCTTACCCTGATCATCAGAATCTATAACTACATTAGCAGCCATAGGTGTATGCATTGCTGAGGCATCATCCATCCCAAACTTCTTTACCAATTCCTTGGCATATTTGGATTGGGAGATGAAGATGCCATCAACATCTTGCTTTACTTGGAGACCAAGAAAGTAAGACAGTTCACCCATACTACTCATCTCAAACTTAGAATGCATCAAGTCAGAGAACTTTTGCACAGTTTGGGATTAGTGGAACCAAAAATAATGTCATCCACATACACTTGAACTAACAGGATTGTGTCCTTGTGGTGCTTGACGAAAAGGGTTCTATCAACTACTCCCCTAACAAAGTTGTGCTTTAACAGGAAACTAGCTAGAGTCTAATACCAGGCTCTGGGTGCTTGTTTGAGTCCATAAAGAGCTTTTTGCAACTTGAAAACATGTGAGGGCTGAGTTAAAGAAACAAACCCAAGTGGTTGTTCAACAAATACCTCTTCCTTTAGCTCACCATTTAGAAAGGCACTTTTGACATCCATCTGAAAGACCTTAAACTTCATATAGGCTGCATAGGCTAGAAAGATCCTTATTGCCTCTATCCTTGCAACAGGAGCAAAGGTTTGGTCATAATCTATACCTTCCTCCTGTCTGTAGCCCTGAGCTACAAGCCTAGCTTTGTTCCTTATAATAATTCCATTTGCATCCAACTTGTTTCTAAACACCCACTTGGTGCCTATGATCAGTTGGCCTTTAGGTCTTGGAACCAAAGTCCATACTTTACATCTTTCAAACTGATTGAGTTCCTCTTGCATAGCAATGATCCAGTGGGGATCTAGCTCAGCATCTTTAATGGTGAGGGGCTCAATTTGTGAAAGGAAACAAGCATGCATCACATCCTGTCTTAATTGATGTTATATTTGAACACCAGCTGATATGTCTCCAATCACTTGAGATGTAGGATGATCTCTAAGTGTGACAACATCAGCAGGTGGGATGTGATCTTCAACAATAATTGGGATTAATTCCTCAGGAAGAATTTGATCTACTATTGGTGGTACAGCAACAGCTTCTGCAAAGTCTTCATCACTGTCTGATTCAGTGATATGAAGAGTTGATAGATGGAGAATCTCTTGAGTGACATCTTTACTAGATTTTGGTACCTGCAATGAACTTGAGGAAGGAGAAGTTTCCTTCTCCTTGTAAAACATCTGAGATTCATCAAAGGACACATGCACAGATTCCTCAATTTTAGAAGATGATTTATTAAATACACTATAAGCTTTGCTTACTTGGGAATATCCAAGAAAAATTCTAATTGAAGCTTTTGCTTCAAACTTTCTAAGGTATTCTTTATTATTGTTATGAATGTATACTACACAATCAAATACTCTAAAATAATTTATTTTAGGTTTCTTTCCTTTAAGCAACTCATAAGGGGTTTTACACTTAAGCTTGTGTATAAGACTTCTGTTCAGCACATAATTAGCTGTGCTAACAGCTTCTGCCCAATAGGAGAGAGGCATATTAGCATCTGCCAACAATGTTCCTGCAGCTTCAATCAGGGTTCTATTTTTCCTTTCCACTACCCCATTTTGCTGGGGAGTTCTAGGAGCAGAGAAGCTATGTTTGTTACCTTCTTTCTCACAGAATTCTTGCATGAGAAGAGACTCAAACTCAGTACTATTATCACTTCTGATCAAGGCAACATGAGTAGAATACTCAGTCTGCACACACAGTAGAAAATCTGTAAGAACATTGAAGTTATCAGCCTTAGTTCTCAAGAAGAACACCCAAGTGAACCTAGAGAAGTCGTCTACAATTACTAAAGTGTAATACTTCCCTCCTAGACTCTGTACATTTATTGGGCCAAAAAGGTCCAAATGTAATAGATACAGGATTCTAGGTGAATCACTTTTATTTACAGATTTAAAGGAATTTTTTGTTTGCTTGCCTAATTGACAAGCCTTGCATAGGCTCTCCTTCTTGTAGGGGCAAGAAGGTAAACCTCTAATAAGGTTGTATTTAGATATCCTAGATATGTTCTTGAGGTTAACATGGCTAAGCCTTTTATGCCATAAGGTGTTGTTATTTATTACTTCATTAAATAAGCAGATTTCAGAATGGGTTGAATTAAAATCTACTAAATAAATATTGCCTTGTCTAATACCTACTAACACAACATTACTATTTAAAGTAATATTACAAAGAGTGTTAGTGAACGATACATGATATCCTGCATCACATAACTGACTTACTGAGATAAGGTTATGCTTCAGTCCAGTTACATATGCAACCCTTTTGAAAGTTACTGCTCCAATGGTAATCCTACCATATCCTTCAGTTTGACCACAGCTAGAATCCCCAAAGATCACCTTTGCTCCAAGCTTGGCCTTGAACTTTGACAGATTTTCTTTGTTCTCTGTCATATGTTTGGAGCAACCACTATCCAAATACCACTTGTCCTGAGTGATAGGATAGGTCTTCACCTGTAGTGAGTTAAGTTAAACATTATGGACCCAGGTAACCTTGGGTCCATTATTCTTCACATATTGAAAACTAGAAATAAAAGAATAAGCAGATTGGGGTTTATAACCTAAGGGGTAAGATCTCCTAGGTGGGATGCTCCATGCAGTTAATGGGTCCACAAACCTAGGGTTTCTATTCATATTAAGGTTTATAGGGTTCTGGTTATATTTTTGAAATTCATATTGAAAACGTCGATCAGCGTTCGACGATGGATGCACAGATCGTCGAGCTTCGTTCGACCACTGATCCTGCGATCGTCGAGCAGCATTCGACGCTTTTTGTATTTTCTTAACCTTTTATTTTCTCTTTTCTCTCTTAGCTTTGTTTAAGGCTTGATTAACTTGTCTTACTTGCTCAGTGTTCTTTATCCCATCAGCTGTGATAAAGTTCACTGGAGTTGAAAGATGATTTTTTAGAATAATTGGGGGTTCACATGATGAAGCTCCTAAGCCTAGCTTATTATTGCCTGACCTAGTGTTTGTCATGCTGGTGATTTCTAGCAACTTAAGCCTTCTACCATTTAATGATTCTTCCAATCTCTTGGACTTTGCTAGTTCATTTTTAAGAAACTTTATTTCTTCACTAGATTTAGTGAGTTCTGCTTCTAACCTAGCATTTTAAATGGAGATAGATTCTGATTCAGCTAACTTATTTCTAAGTTCTTTAATCTCCTTTTCTGAACTAATTAAATCTAAGCAAAGGGATTTAAACTCAGTTTTAAATTCAGAAGAAGAAAAATCATATGAAGATAATACCTGATCTTCTGTAGGCATCTCTTCATCATCATCAGAACTCTCTGCAGCTGAGTGATTGCTGCAGGCATCAATAGCCATAAGGTAGATTTCCTTTGCCTTCTTCTCTTCCTCATCCTCACTGGAGCTTGAGGAGGAAGACTCCTCATCTGAATCACTCCAAGTTTCAGCAATAAATCCCTTCTCCTTTTTCTTGTTTTTGTAGGAGGAGGACTTGGAGTGTTTCCTGTGATGTTCCTTTTCCTTTCTCTTTTCTTTGCTCTTTTCCTCTGGACACTCTGGTAGAATATGTCCAGGCTTCCTGCAACCATAGCAAATGATTTCTTTAGCAGGAGATCTATCATACCTTGGTTTATCTTCATATCATGAAGATTTCTTTCTGAAGTCTTTTTTCCCATCTTGAGGAACCTTTTGGCAAAGAGTGCCATCAGCTCCTCATTAGATTGGCTTCCTTCAGAAGCATCAGCAGCTTTGAGAGTAAGAGTTTGCTCTTTTCTTGCTGGAGTTGGAGTCTTTGCTTCAGCCTCAGCTTCCCTGGTCTTCAGCACTTGCTCAAAAGACTTGAGCTTGCCAAGGAGAGCTTCTGTTGAGATTTCAGTTGTACTTCTGGCCTCCTTGATAGGCCAGATCCTAAAATCCCATGTACTGGGGAAGCACATCAGTATCTTATCATTGACTTCTGTCAATGTAATTTCCTTATCAAGAGTTCTTAGCTCATTGATGATTGAGCTGAGTCTGGTGTACATGGCTTCAACTGATTCAGTTTCAGTTTTCTTGAAGTTTTCATACTGGGATATAAGGTTGGACCTTCTGTCCTTCCTTTCATCAGCTGAACTAGCTACAATCTGGTTCAGTGTATCCCACATTGCTTTTGCTGAGGAGTAGTCAGCAACTTTCTGGAATACTTCATCAGACATTGTCTGAGCCAGAATATTCATTGCTTTGGCATCAGCTATCTTTGCCTTTTTGTATTCATCGTTGTAATCTGGAGGAGGCACTGCACTCATATTAGTTGATGATGAAGCAGTAGCTGCATCAGGTGATCTTGGTGGTCCTGTCAAAATAGAAGCAAAAATACTCTCATCAATAGAGTTCATATATAATCTTATTCTTGCCTTCCAGATGCTAAACTTAGCTAAGTTGCATGCTGGAGGTCTGGTGCTTGAGTAATCCTTGGACTGGGCCATGAAGTGAATATCTATAAGCTTGGTATCTATCAGGATCTTGTGACTCAGGTGTTAGTGTGTACAGTCAGTCAACCTCCCTCTAATACCAATTGAAAGTGATGATAGATACAACTCTAGAGGGGGGGTGAATAGAGTATTCAAAAATTATGACACCCTACTCAACTCCCTTAGAGTTAATTTGCGGAATTAGTTTATAGATATAGATAACCCTAGAGCCTAACACAAAGTGTAGTGCACAAGGGAGAGCTAACTGTAATTACAGTTAAGCTTGGGATCCTATCACAACAACTAGCAATCCTAATTATTTCTACTCACAGCCACAGTGCAATAAATTAAATAAACAGCACAGACGACACAAGAAATTTTATAGTGGTTCCCTCTAAATAGGTACGTCCACTCTTCTACCACCCTGGTAGGAATCCACTACAGGTTTTTGTTCAGGTTCCCTGCCACCAACTGATCTGCTTCAGGTAGATCAAGTAGACCCTTTGAGCTTTTGATCAGGAGCTCAAAATACAACACAGGTTTTTGATCAGGTGCCCTGCCACCAAGGGTTCACTTTTGAAGGGAGTAATAACCCTTTGTATAGGAGGTTGAGAGAGTTAAGGCTTCTTCTCTATTATTAAACAGATTAGAGAAGCTAGTGGATTGCACAGAGCTAGATAGCTCTAAAGAATCAAGGCTCCCCCTGGCTTAGAGAATATCCAGGAAGGAGTCTTGCTTCAGGGTGCAGGAACTCTTCTGAACTAAGACAAAGAACTGTCTTGAGGTTCTGAAGGAGAAGCTTGAAGAAGACTCTTGATTTGGAAAAGGTGTTCTTCTTCAAACAACTTCCTTTCTTCTTCTTCTTCTTCTAAAGGCCTCTGAGTGAAAATCTTCCTGTAAGCAGGATGAACTCAGGATGAAGAAGAATGCTGAAGAGATTTGAACTTCTCAGTTGAATGTGAATTTCTGAGAGCTGTAGAACTTTCTTGCTTTTTCTCTTTTTCTATGCTGTTGAGTGTATGTGTTCTAGGTCTCTTCTTCTTTCAAAAGAAGCTCTTTTTATATGAGCCTTTGCAACGGCTTTAATTTGAGTTTAAATCTTTGTCTTCTTCTGGAATCAGCAATCTGAGCTGCAAAAAGCATAAAGCAAAAAACAAAACCTACAGATAGACATGCTATAAGGGGATAAAGCTTTCTAAGAAGCTGCATATCCAATCAGATAAGAAGGGTGCAAGAAAAAGGTCACATCAGAAAGAACTCTTTACGGCCAGAGAAGACTTTCTGAGTATAGCGGCTATAAAGGACAGCCTGGCAGATAAAGTAGAAAATATATTTCAACTAATAAGACAAAACACTTTGTCAGATAAAGATTGGCTCATGCATAAAGAAATGGAGCAGAGATTGCCTGGAAATAATAGCATAAATTTACTGAAATAATATGCCAAATAAATATGAAATAAATCATAGAGTAGAGGAGGACAAAATTACTAAAGACATACAGCAGAACGTCGAACGACCCTCGGAGATCGTCGATCGAAGCACAGAGATCGTCGACCTATCAAACAGATAGTCGAACGATACAGATAGTCAAACTACCAAAGCCGATAGTCGAACTACCACAGCAGATAGTCGACCTATCAGAACAGATAGTCGAGCTATCAGATAGTCGACCTATCAAGACAGAAAGTCGAACTATCAAGCAAAACAGATAGTCGACCTATCAAACAGATAGTCAAACTATCAAAGCAAAACAGATAGTCGACCTATCAAACAGATAGTCGAACTATCAAAGCAAAATAGATAGTCGACCTATCAAACAGATAGTCAAACTATCAAAGAAAACAGATAGTCGACCTATCAAATAGATAGTCGAACTATCAGATAGTTGAACTATCCAAGCAGATAGTCGAACTATCAAACACAGCAGATAGTTGACCTATCAAGACAGATAGTCGAACTATCAAACAACACAGATAGTCGACCTATCAAACAGATAGTCGAACTATCAGATAGTTGAACTATTAGAGCAGATAGTTGAACTATCAAGAAATCTGTCTGGTCAGAAAAAGTTGAGCGGAGTTCGACGATCGGCGAGGCAGATTTCACAGAACATCGAACTACCAAGAGTTGAACTAACTCAGAGATAGACGATCTGCTGACAGACGAACGTCGAACAACTGATAGACGATCGTCGACCAGTCGATAGACGATAGTCGAGCGGCGTTCGACCATAGTCGAGCGGCGTTCGACCATAGTCGAACCAAAAATGACTTAAACAAATTTCTCATTTGGATATGCAATTCTATAACTAAGGGAATCTAACATATTATCTAACTTTTGACCATAGATAAAACTTCGGTCAAGAGACTAAAAGAGAGGACAGAACTCAAATCCAAACTAGGGTACCAACACCTTCCTTCTCACAGAATTATTGCATATGAAGAGATTCAAACTTAGTGCAATGATCACTTCTAATCAATGCAACTGGAGTACAGTACTCAATCTTTATGCATTTTAGAAAATCTGTAAGAACCTTAAAGTTATCAGACTTGTTTCTCAAGAAGAAAACCCAAGTGAACCTAGAGAAGTCATCTACAACAACTAAAGTATAGAACTTCCCTCCCAGGCTTTGTACAGCAATTGGTCCAAAAAGGTCCAAATGAAGCAGATGCAAAATCCTGGGTGAATCACTCTTATTAACTGAATTAAAACTATTTTTAGTTCGCTTGCCTTCTTGACAAGCCTTGCAAAGGCTTTCCTTCTTGTAGGGGCAAGAGGGCAATCCTTTAACAAGGTTGTCCCTAGATAACCTAGAAATGTTTCTATGATTTACATGACCTAGCCTTTTGTGTCATAAGGTATTATTATTGCGAACCTGGTTGAATAAGCAAATTTCTGAATAGGCAGAGTTGAAATCAACTAAGTAAATATTGCCTAACCTGATACCTAATAACACAATATTGCTATTTAAGGAAATATTACATTTTGAGTCAGTGAAACATACCTCATAACCTGCATCACATAGCTGACCTATGGATATCAAGTAATATTTCAAGCCACTTACATATGTCACTTTCCTGAATGTGATAGCTCCAAGTGTAAATTCTCTATATCCTTCTGTCTGACCGAAGCTTGAGTCTCCAAAAATGACTTTTGGACCTAGCTTTGCCTTGAAGTTTCTCTGATTTGCCTTGTTTTATATAATGTGTTTTGAGCACCCACTATCCAGATACCACTTATCCTGTATGGTAGGATAGGTCTTTACCTGCAAAACAACAACTCATATATTTTGGACCCAGGTAATCTTGGGTCCTGGCTTCTTTTCATACTTAAAGCTAGAAATATAAGAGTATTCAGGTTGACTTTTATAGTCTAAGGGATGAAATTTCCTAGGTGGGATTATCCAGTTAGTTAAGGGATGGAAAGGTTTGGAGTTAGAATTCTTATAAAAATTTTTGTTGAAATTATAATTTTGATAAAATTGTACTGGGTTTGACGATTTATGTTGAGATCGTCGATCTGCGTTCGACGACCAGCATTGATATCATCGATCTTGGTTCTCAGAATAATAGAGGCTATTATCTGGGTTCCACGATCGTCGATCTCTGCTCAACGATACATTATGATATCATCGATGCCCATTTGCAGAGAGTTTCGGCTCAAGCTCTGGGTTCTGAGATCGTCGATCGTCGTTCGACGAATAATGCTGAGATCGTCGATCTTGGTTCGACGATTTTTGTTCAGACTTAGCTTTTTATTTTTCTTTATTTATCTCAACTTGTTTTAACACTTTTTTCACTGTTTTAATTTGCTCTGTATTTTTCTTTCCTTTATCTGAAATAAACTTTATAGGTTATAAGAGATAGTTTTTCTGAATAATAGGTGGTTCACTAGATGATGCACCTAATTCTAACTTACTTCCATTAAGTCTAGCATTAAGTGTACTGGTAATTTCTACAAGTTGTTTACTTCTACCATTCAGTGATTTATTTAGGTGTTTTGCTTTACTTAATTAAACTTTCAGAAAGTTTATTTGTTCTTTACATAGATTTATTTCATTTTTCAATTTAAGATTTTATGAAGCTAAGCTATCATAGTTGAATTATTTTTTATCTGAGAAGTTTGATTTCCTTCTCAGATCTAATTAGATCACTACACATAGATTTAAAATCATGTTTAAATTTTTCAGAAGTAAAATCAAAATCTTCCAATACCTGATCACAATCTGAACATTCTCCAGATTCTCCTTCTTCTAAAACATGTCCTGGAGCATTGATGGCCATCAAACTGATTTCTTTGGCCTTTGCTTCTTCTTCATCTTCACTAGAACTGGAGGAAGATGATTCTTCAGTGTCACTCCATGTTTCTACAACAAACCCTTTCTCCTTCTTCTTGTTCTTGTAAGAGGATGGTTTGCTGGAGTGCTTCTTGGAGTCTTTTTCTTTTCTTCTTTCTTTGTGCTTGTTTTCTGGACATTCTGGGAGAATATGTCCAGGTTTTATGCAACCAAAATAGATAACCTCTTTAGAAGGGTTTTTGTCATACCTTGGTTTATCATCACTTCTTGATGATTTTCTTCTGAATTCTTTTCTCCCCATCTTGAAGAATCTCTTTGCAAAGAGACTCATCAGCTCCTCATTTGATGGAGAAGTTTCTGATTCATCTAAAGCCTTGAAAGCAATATTCTGCTCATTCCTGGTTAGTGTAACAGTCTTCTGCTATTCAGCTTCTCTTATCGTTAGCAGTTTTTCATAGGATTTCAAATTTCCTAAGACAGATTCTATGGTCATTTCATGAGTGCTTCTGGTCTCTCTGATAGGCTAGATTCTAGAGTCCCATGAGTTGGGGAAGCACATGAGAATATTGTCATTATATTCTGTGACTGAGATGTCTTTGCCAAGAGTTTTCAGCTCATTAACAATGATGCTGAGTTTGTTGTACATCTCAGAAACTTGTTCAGTTTCTTCCTTTTTAAAATTTTCATACTGGGAGTTGAGATGAGCTCTCCTGTCCTTCCTTTCATCTGTTGATCCTGCAACCATCTATTTTAAGGAATCCCAAATAGCCTTAGCTGTTTCACATTCAGCTACCTTCTGAAATATGTCATAAGACATTGTTTAAGCCAGTATGTTCATGGCTTTTGCATCAACAATTTTTGCTTTCTTGTATACATCATTATAGTCTGAAGGGGGCACTGCAGTCATGTCTGTGGAAGTACTTGGTGGGGTAGCAAGTGAAGGTACTCCTTTTAAGATAGAAGCATAAATATCTTCATCAATAGAATTCATATAAAGTCTGATTCTTGCCTTCCAGATTACAAAATTTTGCAAGTTACAAACTGGAGGTCTGGTGCTTGCAAAATCCTTGTACTGTGCCATGGTACAATAGAAAAAAAGTAGAGTAAAAAGAATATCTATCAAAGATCTTTAGGTTCAAGTGTTAGCCTGTATAACATTAAAAAACACACCCTCTGATACCAATTGAAGGAGAGGAATAGATAGACTTTACTCTAGAGGGGGGGGGGGTGAATAGAGTATTAAAAATTTTGTTTAGATTTAGTGCGGAATTAAGTTAATGATACTAATATATTAGAAGAGAAATAACAAACTGTCACAGCACATCATAGCCCAAAAAGAAAACACAAAGCATCCAGACTACACAAGAAATTTTATAGTGGTTCCCCAACTCTGGGTACATCCACTCTTCTATCACCCAAGTAGGAATCCACTACGTACAGGTTTTTGTTCAGGTGCCCTGCCATGACAAGATCTGCTGCAGGTAGATCTAGAGACCCTTCGAGCTTTTGATCAGAAGCTCAAAATCCAATAGGTTTTTGATCAGGTGCCTTATCACCAAGAGTTCACTTTTGAAGGGAGAGATAACCCTGTACAGATGGAGTTAAAAAGAGAAATTAAAAGAAATCTTCTCTGTCTCAATCAAGTGAGAAGACAATGTGGATTGAAGAGAATGTCCAAGCTCCCCCTGAGATTTAGAATTGATTCAGGAAGAAGGAACTTGGCCTTGGGTGTAGGTCTTCAAAAAGAACTGTAGTAGAGCTTTCTTAGATCTTAAGATTGAAGAAGATTTGAGCTCTTTGTCAATCCTTGAAGCCTAAGGAATGAAGAAGAATCAAGAGGGAGTTTTGAAAGGTTCTCCTTCTTCCTTATTACAGCAGAGCAACAATCCTTGAGAGTTAGAATAATGATCAGTCAGTGCTACTAAAGAAAGTTTTCTGTATATATATATATCCTTTTTACTATTTGTCTGATTGTTCTCTGGTGAATCCTTTTTTTTCTTCACTATTATATTCTGAGTTATAAATGCAGTCAGAATAAAAAAGGCATAAATTTGAATTCCTTGGACAATGCATAATATTCTGCAATACTTTAGGAGCCCAACGACTAGAAATGTTGGCAACATAAATGCACTTCTATATCTGCCTTCATAAAATATGCTAAAGAAATATTCTGTGAAAACCATAATTAATGATGTAAGAAATACGGCTATCAGCCTTGGAAATAGCAGCATCAATTATCAGAATATATATGCCTTCTAAAATATTGATCATAAATAAAATGAATACTTCTGACCGATCTGAAAAACTCACAACTGAAAGAAGCATGAAATCGTAGAGCTTAGTCCAGAGATCATCGAGCTGAGATAAGAGATTGTCGACCTGAGAACAGCAATCGTAGAATGGATATTACTGCTGAGAGAATTAAATCGTCGACCTGAGCTCGTAGATCGTCGAGCTCAGTTCAGAGTACAAGACTCTGAGATCGTCGATGGGAGGTCTACGATCATCGAGCTTAGTTCGACTATCATCGAACTAATATAGAAAATCCACATAAACTTTTATAGTCTAAGTCTGAGTCCACTACAATGCTGGTCTGCACAAGCTTGACCTAAAAGGACCTAACTTAGACTAGACCAAGACCCTGGCTATACATTGGGGGTCAAAACATCCTAAGAGTGAACCTAGCACAAATCCAAACAAGAGTTCCAACACTAGTGCAAGGTGAGAACAACGTGGATGACTTTCTCCACGAGTTTACTCGATTAGGTCGGTATGCAAGCGCTACCTTCGATGATGAGGAGAGAAAGACTAACTGATTCTACGAAGGTCTAAGGGATGACTTGAGACTTCTGCTATCGGGGCCGATGACGCAGGGTTTCTTAACCTTGGTCAACACGGCCCAATCTTTAGAGAAAGACATGAAGAATGTTCAGGCAAAGAAGGACTCCAGCGGTAGCAAGTCAGAGTTCAAAGTGTCGACTTCAAAGTCTGGTTTTCAAAGGTGGAATAAGAAGGCTAGGATGTCAGGTCAAGCTGCTTCTTCGGGTGCCTCGGGGGAAACTACCAACCGAACCCCGAGCGCTTATTTTACATGTGGTAAGGCAGGGCATTTTGCCCGTGACTGTTGGAGCGGACATTCAAAGTCCGAGAGGAAGTAGGGAGCAACCTATGAAGAAAAGGGCAAGGCGGTGGAGTCAACCGCATCCCATTATGCTCCGACTCAACCAAGAGTCTACAATCTGGGCCAGCAGGAGGCCATCAAACAAGCAGATGTGGTGACAGGTATGGTTTAATTTATAGCAAGATAGCTTTAAATACTGCTACATAGTGCTTGTTAGCTTATTATTGTTTGTATAGGCTTTTTTCTGATTTGCGATAGTCCGGCAAGGGCACTATTCGATACGGGAGATTCGCACTCCTTTTTGTCGGAAGGTTTTATATCGTGCATCAGAGTCCCTTCTTCGATGGCGAAGGACAAATTGGATGTGTTGCTGTCAAATGGGTGTTTTATGCGTGCAGACAGAGTATGTGTCGTAAGGGTTCATATCAGAAGTCAGGAGTTCGACTTGCTAGCGTCATTGCTGTCGCTAGTAGAGTTCGACATCATCTTCGGAATGGACTGGCTTTCAGAGCAGAAGGCTTTTATTGATTTATACCGTAAAGAGGTCAAGCTTGGTGCTGGGCGGGAGACAACGTTTGCGGGATTGAAGGGGTCGAGCAAGATGTTGTTGTCTGCTCTTCAGGTGGTCAAGGAGGTTCATGCTGGCGCAGAGCTATTCTTCACGCTAGTGGAAGCTGTAAAGCCTAAACCCACTTTGGGTAGTATTCCAGTGGTATGCGAGTACCCCAACGTGTTCCCGGATTATCTTCCTGGAGCCCCACCGCAGCGAGAGATCGATTTCACCATCGAGCTAGTGCCAGGTGCCAAACCTGTGTCACGCTCTCCATATAGGATAACGCCTAAGGAGATGGCAGAGCTAAAGGTTAAATTGGAGGAGTTGATGGAGCAAGGTTATGTGCATCCAAGTTCGTCACCTTGGATTGCACCGGTCCTCTTTGTTAAGAAGAAGGAAGAAAGTTTGTGGTTGTGTATCGACTACAGAGAACTGAACAAGTTAGCAGAAAAGAACAAATACCTGATCCTAAGGATTGCTGATCTTTTTGATCAGTTTGTCGGGTCGTCAGTATATTCAAAATTTGATCTGAAGTCCGGTTACTATCAGCTGAGGATAAGGGAGAGTGATATCCCAAAGACAGCGTTCAGCACAAGGTATGGGCATTTCGAGTTTATAGTCATGTCGTTCGGGTTGACTAATGCGCCATCCGTATTCATGGATCTGATGAACAGAACGTTCAGGGAGTACCTAGACCGTTTTGTGATCGTTTTTATTGACGATATATTGGTGTACTTGCAGTGTGAAGAAGATCACTTCAAGCATCTGCATCTGGTTTTGGAGATGCTGAGGAGGAACAAACTCTACGTAAAGTTCTCTAAGTATGAGTTTTGGTTATCCTCAGTGGCGTTCCTTGGTCACATAGTTAGTAAAGAAGGGATTGCGGTGGATCCGACGAAGATTGTTGTGATACTAGAGTGGCCTGTGTTTTCTTCGGTAGCGGATCTCTGGAGTTTTCTGGGGCTTGCCGGCTATTACAGACACTTCTTGGAGAACTTCTCGCGGATAGTGTTAACTCTCAAGACGTTGACAAGGAAATATCAGAAGTTTGTGTGGACGCAAGAGTGCGCGTGAGTGTTCGAAGAGTTGAAGAGTCGGTTGACCACGGCTCCAGTGCTAAGTTCTCCAAGTGGGACCGAAGGTTTTGAGATATACAACGATGCCTCAGTCAGTGGTTTGGGCTGCGTGCTGCTACAACATGGTAGTGTTATTGCGTATGGCTTGCGTCAGCTGAAAGTGCACGAAAGGAATTATCCAGTCCACGACTTGGAGTTAGCTTCCGTAGTTTTTACGCTAAAGCTGTAGAGGCATTATTTTTACGGCGTAAAGGTCGATATTTATACCAACCACAAGAGCCTGAAATACCTGTTGGATTAGAAGGATCTTAACATGAGGCAGCGGAGGTGGATGGAGTTCCTGGGGGACTATACGTTCAAAATTCATTATGTGCCCGGGAAAGGCAATGTAGTGGCGGATGCGTTGATTCGTAGAGCTATCGCCCAAGCCAACTGGTTGTCGGTTCATGATGAGAGGTTGATTCAGGAGTTGGAGGCATTAGACATCTGTTGTGTTGACAAGCAGGCTAGCGTCGAAGCGCTATTGAACTGGGCGGAAGTTCAGTATGACTTGGCTGATCGGATTCGGCAGGCTATGGAGTTGGATAGTATCATGAAGGAGATCATGGATGCCGCTTCGGAAAGGTCAAATTCCAAGTTTTTAGTTGAAGATGGGCTGCTAAGGAAGGACAGTCGTTTGTGCATCCCAAACGTGGGAAATCTACGGGCGGAGTTGTTGTATGAGGCTCATCATACAAGTACTCAATCCACCCAGGGAGAATAAAGATGTACTGAGATCTAAAGAAGTTGTTCTGGTGGCCAGGACTCAAGAAGGATGTGGCACTATTCGTGGCTAAATGTCATACTTGTGCCTTAGTGAAGGCAGAGTGCCAAAAGCCAGGGGTTTCTTGAAATATTTGCCTATTCCGGAGTGGAAGTTCGACGACATTTCGATGGACTTTGTGCATGGCTTGCCAAGGTAGCAGAAGGGAAACGACGCCATCTGGGTGATCGTAGATCGGTTAACAAAAGTGTCGCACTTCATTCCGCATAGGAAGGATGATTCAGTGGAGAAACTGGCGAAGCTATATGTGGATAACATTGTTAGACTGTACAGTGTGCCCCGCAGCATCGTGAGTGATAGAGATGGATGTTTTACGTCCAATGACTGGAGGTTGGTGCAGCAAATGCTGGGGACTAAGTTGAAGTTCAACACAGCCTTCCATCCGCAGACAGATGGGCAGACCGAGAGGGTAAACAGGACGTTGGAGGACATGCTTCGCATGTGCGTTCTGGACTTCAGAAAGCATTGGGAAGACCATCTGTATTTTGGGGAGTTTTCGTACAACAATAGCTACCAAGAGAGTATACAAATGGCGCCTTTCGAGGCCTTATATGGTATAAAGTGTCGCAACCGTTGTCGTGGCTAGAAACGGGTGAGGCAAGGTTGTACAAAAAGCAAGAGGTGGAAAACGCTACTTCATTGGTGTGAACCATCCGGGAGCATTTGCTGATCGCTCAGGATAGACAAGATAAATACTACAATGCCAAGCACCGGAATGTAGAGTTCACGGTTGGCGATTGGGTGTATTTGAAGATAAAGCCATTCAAGGGTGTTTCACGAGTACGACGCTTGAATAAGCTGAGCCCGAGGTACCTTGGACCATTTGAGGTCCTGGAGCGGATCGGTGAAGCGGCTTACCGTGTGAAGCTATCAGTGGAGTTAAGTAGTCTACACGACGTATTTCACATTTCATTCTTGCGGAAGGCGGTGCTAGAGCCTTCGCAAGTGATCGTAGTTGATCAAGTACTGGTGGACGAAGGGTTGATAACTAGGGTCAAGCCCGTTTGTATTTAGGACTCTGAAGTCAAGTGACTTCATAATATGGAGATCAGAATGGTCAAGGTCCATTGGGACACTTGCGGTCATGAGGAGCTCTCTTGGGAACGGGAGCAGACCATGCTTGAGGAGTACCCAGAGTTATTTTACTCAGGTACCGCTTTTGGTTTTCTGTGTTCTTTTCATTTGGTAATTTCGTGGACGAAATTATTTTAAGAGGGAGATAGTTGTAACGCCCCGAAACTCAAAAGTGTGATGGGTGGTGTTTTGATCCAAATATGGGATTTGGTAGAGGTGACACAGCCTTGGATACAGGCGTGTCCCAGGGTGTGTCGTGCTCGGGTTCGACGATGGTCGTGCAGTTGGCGAAATTCAAGTCCGCGGTCGTCGGGGCAGTAAACACGGCCTGGGACACGGGCATGTCCTGTAAGATCCGCCTTTTCCCTTTTCGAAGGCATCCCGGATCTTATGCCCAGAACCGCCGCCTTACGGTGACACTAACTCCTGAGTTAGTCGACACCGTAAGACGCCGATTCTGCCGGCTATTACGATCATTTTTCACTAGAGATGCGGAAGTAAAGTGTATAAACAACCCAATACACATGTCCACAGAAGTCACAGAGCATATCATATATATGGAAATGAAAAGCTGCTACAGTCCAAAAATGAGTACAAAAGTGAAATAGGGCTTAGGCCCATATACATCAATAGATATCAAACTCTCTCTCACAAAACAGAAAGCTGTAAACTAGCTATCCACTACATCTCCTCCCACCTGAGGACGTACGGTAGTAGTGTCTGGTGGTGGTGGTAGCTGCTCCTCATGCCCTGCCTCCTCGAACTCCTAAAAAGGGGGAGTCAACGTATGTTAGTCAAAAAGACTAAGTCGTATCCTCAACACCTCCTCCTGTCGCTCTTAGGCACCGGATGGAAGGAGGATGCGGAGGACAACAAGGGGTAGCAAAGTGGAAGCAGGTGACATTTCTATCTAGCAGGAGTAAGTAAAATCTAGCAGTTCTATATATAATCTAGCAGTTCTATATAAAGTGCAAGTAAGTAAAGACAGTGCAGAAAGAAAAGGACTGCAGTAAAAAGATAGAACTGAAAGTAAATGCAGTACAGAAAGGAAAGTACGCTACTGCTACTCCTACTCCTATCAATATCACAGAAGTACCCTAACTTATATGAACGCCCATACGAACTTATAAGTTAGGGTTTCCAAAAGTAACTTATCATATAAACCGCCCATACAATTTATATGATAAGGATCTATGAAGCGTATGTCCTAATAAATGAATGAATGTTATGATGAGTATGTTAAACATGCAAGTGCAACACACACACACGACTCCGTGATCACAGACCTTTAGTTCCCTCTTTTTGAGAGCTTGCATCACTCTCGGGTACTACCGTTGTGGCTACGGCAACAGTGGAGCGGGCTCTCCACTTCTAGGTGGGTATAAGCACTACCAGACCTAGACCCCTCTCATACGCCTCTGTACACGTCTTAGGTGCACTCTAGAGTTTTGCGTACGTATTTTGCTGACTGCCCGTCAGTCTTGTAGGTCGAGTGTACGTCTTCGGGGATTCCGCAGTATTATATATTTAGCATACTGGCCCCTCCACCCGTACTCCTCGCCCGAGTCATCGTACTGCCATCGGTGCATCGACTGGCCAGTCCCGCGTGACTCGCCACTAATTTTATGCACATGCAAGGTATTAATCTGAGCTTCCTGCTCGTACTGATATTGTCAACACATTCCCTCCAATCCAATTTGGGTGAGCAAGTGCTTGTATCCCTCCAACCTTAAGAAACAGGTGAGCAAGCCACTCGTATCCCTCCAACCCGGTTAGGATGAGCTCATTACTTGTATCCCTCCAACCTTGTGAAATAGGTGAGCAAGTAACCCATATGATGTTTCCAACCTTATTTAACCGACGAACCTATCGCGTAGAACTCCAAACCTATTAGACTACTCTCGTCTAAGGTTTATTACACCTAGTGATTTAGAGTGAATCCCAGGACTGCCCAAGGCATGCCCCGTGAGGGGGTCTCGAGGGCACTAGGAACCAAGACGGGCATGAAACCCGAAGTTCCCTTTCGCAAGGATAATTAGTTTTAGTTGATGTTTACCCGTTACCCACGATTCTCCTTTAGTGTTACTCCTTAGTAGCCTAATGACTTATGGTATTATTATCGGAAAGGCGACGGTCTTCCGTCGGACTCCGTTATGCCTATTGTAAAGTGATTTGCACTCTATCACTCGTTGCTATACTCATGATGCTATCAACACCACCCGGGTTTATTCCCAATTTCCACGACTATCCCATTTTACATTCTATCTCCCGGTGGTCCTAGAAGAGTAAGCCTACTTATTCTAAATGTGGCCCCAGACCTAATACCACCCTGCCATTTCAAATTACACTACCATCCCCATCGTTCGGTTCATTAATCTAGGGTGGTATTATCTAGATAGGTATTTACGTACGACGCTTCTATCGAGACTGAGCGACTAGGGTAAGATGACCTAACTAATGATCTCTTGAATGAACTTCCAAATGCATGTATTGTGTTTAATCACATGAGATTATTATAGATATGCTACATCGAATTATTCATTATTTTATCTCCTCCAGAATCAGTCAATTATTGTTGAGGGTAAAATTGTCATTTTCTCGTATACTTATAAGTTAACTCTTCAATTTATCAAGTCGAATCTCAAGGGCTCGTATATGTCTCCCATGAGTTTAAATAATATCATTAGGGTTTTGTAAATCTTCTAAACCCTAGTTTGATTCATTTTAGAAAATGCTTAAGTGTTCACCAAATTCTCAAAATCGTCAAATTCACTAAGTGCGGGATTTATACTCCCCAAAAATCCCAACTAATTTAGGGTTTGAAATTATACCCTACTGGTCTGCTGAATCAGGGGGTGTGCATTCTAAATGCACCCCTTTAGGCAAATATCATAAATTTACTATTTGCACCCCGAGTCTAAGTAGTTCAATTCTTGCATGCGGGTCTTTCCCAACATGACTTGTCCCAATTTCAGAGAAATTTCTACCACTGGTCCATATGGTCCCTACTGACCAGCCACCAAAATTTGGGGTCATTTGGAGTTAGCTAACTCCAAGAATCACCTAGTTAATCCCTAGGGGTATTTTGGTAATTTTCCCACATTTTGTTTCCCAATCAAGCCCATTTTTGGGCAAGGCCTGAATATGCCCTAATTATACCTCTGACCAAAATCTCAGGTCAAGGGGGCTTCTGGTTTGGCTTGGGCAGCCATTTGAAATTCTGCAAAATTGCTATTTGCAGCCCAAGTCAAATATTATTTCTCAAACATGCAAGTGAGATTCCTCATCATGCAATGCATCAATTTAGCCCAAATTTTAACCATGGGTCTAATATACCCATGAGAGGGTGCCACCAAAATTTGGGGCCCATTGGAGTTGGAGAACTCCAAAAATCACATTTATTTACTTTTGGGTATTTTTGTAAAAACTATAGCAAAATGTTTTCCAAAAATTCCATATTTTTGGCAGGGCCTAAACATGCCCTAAATACACACATGACCAAAATTTCAGGTCATGATGACACTTGGTTTGGCTTGGGCATCAATTTTACTTTCTGCCCTAGTCTAGGAGCAGTCCTAGAAAAACAGCCCTACAGCACAAAATACTGGACCAAAACTTGAATTTAGGGTGGCAAATTAAAGTTAACACCTTTAGCTACAATTTTCATGTTGGACAAAAATTCATCAGGTGGCCATAAGGGCCTTAACATCAACATGCAAAGTGGCTGCCAAAATGTCACAAATTAACCCACTATTCATTAAATGAAATTGTAACAGATTTATTAAATATTAACTAAATGTATGATCAGCCTGCCCGAATTTTGAAGAAGATCGGACGGTGGCTGCTCTTCTTCTCCATGCACCATGCATGGCCACAACCCGTGCAGGCCATTCTTGCGGGGTGGTTCCCGGCCATCGCCGGCGGCGGGACCTCCGGCCAAGGCCTTCCCCGGCCTCACGGTGGTCGGGGCTAGGGCTGGCCGGCGACTGGGCGGCGGAGAGCGGCGGACGGCGGCGGCGCAACCAAACCAAAAAGCTCCCGGGCCGCCATTTTTTTACAGAATTTCAAGCTTTTGATTTCCTAACGTCGAGCTCGTTTGAGCTCGACCTCTAGCCTAGTTGATCTAGGAAACTAGTACACTTGGAGGGGAGGGGATACGGACCTGTGGCGGCGGTTGTGGTCGAGGGTGGCGGCGGTTTCCCATGGAGTGAAAATTCCGGCGATCTCCTCTTTGGATAGCCATGGCAGCAGCTGGTCTCTCTTTCTCTGGGGTGGAATGAGTGGGAATGAGGGAGGGAGCTTGGTTTTGGGCTGAGATAAGAGAGGGGGGCGATTTCACCAATGCTTGGCGATTTCACCAAGGTGACGATTTCACCAAGGTGGGGAGGGCTCGGGTTGGTGTGTGTGGCCGGCTAGGTTGCTTGGGAGTGGGCCCCACTACTCCAGCTGGGTTAAATAGACCCTAATGGGTCGGGTTCCAAGGTTAGGGGCTGAGTTGGTGAGTGGAGAGAGGGGGTTTGGCTCACATATTGAGATAGGAGAGAGAGAGGCTCGGTTTTGGGTTTGGGTTTGACCCAATGTGGCATGGTGGGTCCCCTCTCCTCATAATACCCCTACATGGTCAGCCAACCCATTGTGGGTTGGTGGGATGAGCCCAAGTGGCCCAAAATGACTCCTTAGCATTTTCTCTCTCCTATTCCTCCTCTTTTCTCTCTCCTGGGTAATTTCCAAAATTGCCATTGCATGCCCCTATTTTTCTCTTCCATAGGGTTTATAAGGTCACTTTAGGCCCACATGATGAATTTGGGTTGGTTTGGGTGGACCCAACCTAGTGAAATGGGCTAGGGCACCATTTTCACTATTTAGGTCAACATGTTGACTTGACCCAACATGGGTCAACTAGTTGACCCCATGGCCTACCCTAGGGACCACTTAGATTGTATTTAGGGTTAGGACAATGTGGTGGGGTCATGGTGTGGCTAGGGTTTGTATTTAGCCTAGTTTGACCTAGGTTGACTTGGGCCCCATAGTGGGCCCCACATGGTCTAAATCCTCCTCCTAGGGTCAAACCTAGCTAAACCCTAGCATCCACCACATGTCTAACCCAAATCTAAGTCATTTGAAATTTGGGATGTTACAAACCCTATAAACAAAAAAATAATTTCGTCCCCGAAATTTAAGTTCGGGCTACGGGGTTTCTACGACAAGCTTATAAAGATTCGAAACGTAACTAGAAGGAAAATATAAAACTAAGTTGTACCTGAGGAGAATAGCTCCGGGTGTCGCTCCATCATGAGATCCCTCGGCTCCCAGGTGTGCTCCTCCCGTCCGTGGTTGGACCACAACACCTTCACGAGAGGGACCTTCTTTTTCCGCAACACTCGGACGGCGGTATCGTCGATCCGGACCGGCTCTAAATGAACTGATCGATCTGATGCTACTGGCCCGTCGGTAGTAGAAATATACTGCTCAGGGCGAAGGAGTGCTCGTCGTAGGGAGGAGACGTGAAAGACGTCGTGCAGAGTTCTCAACTCGATCGGTAGCTGCAGTCGGTAAGCCAAGGGGCCGATCCGCTCTAGGATCAAGTAAGGCCCCATATATCTCGGACTGAGCTTCTTGTGCCTCCGCACCCGGGAAACACCGTGCACTGGACGTATCTTCAAGAAAACCCTGTCTCCCACCTGGAACTCCACCTTACGATGCCGCGCATCGTAATACTTCGCCTGTCTGCTCTGGGCCTCCAACATCCGATCTCTGACCAGACGTATCTGAGCCTCCGTATCCTCGACATACTCTGAACCGTGAGCTCGTGTATCCTCATCTTGTACCCATGATAGAGGTGTCCGACACCTCCTCCCATATAGTGCCTCGTAGGGAGCCATCCCAATGCTCGCCTGGTGACTGTTGTTATAAGAAAACTCAATCAAGGGCAACAGTCGCTCCCGGGGCTTCCCCGTATCCAAAATACAAAGACGCAGCAGATCCTCCATAGTCCTGTTGGTCCGCTCTGTCTGGCCGTTGGTCTGTGGATGGAAGGCAGTGCTGAAAGAGAGCTGCGAACCTAAGTAAGCATGCACTGCCCTCCACTCCCTAGGAGTGAATCGACCGTCACGATCCAAGACAATCGTCCTGGGGACGCCGTGGTATCTAACGAACTGCTCCACAAACAATCTCACCAATACGGTAACTGGGGCATCCTTCCGGATCGGTATGAATCTGGCTACCTTGGCCAATCTATCGACGATGACCCAAATGGAATCGTGCCCAGAGTGGGAGCGAGGCAACCCATGCACAAAATCCATAGCAATATCCTCAAACTTCCACTCTGGCACCGGTAATGGCTGTAATAACCCTCCTGGGCTCTTGCATTCAGCTTTCACTAGCTGACATGCCTCGCAGTGTGTAACATAATGTATGATCTCCCTCTTCATCCCGGGCCAGTACATGCTCTTCCGTAAATCAGCCGACATCTTGGTGATACCGGGGTGCACTGAGTACTGTGATTGGTGCGACTCCCTGAGTATGTCCTCCCGGATACCACCTCCTGCGGGTATATATATACGGCCACGGAAATGAACGAGGTCGTCGCGTAGCGTGTAATCCTCTGCCTTGCCCTCAGCTAGGGCTCTGAATATCGGCTCTAAATCTGCATCCTGCCTCTGATGCGCCCTGATGCGCTCCCGAATGTCACAATCACTAATCAGGGAGTTCAGATACTCCCGGTATAGCTCTGGCTCAGTCTCTGACACCACAGTAATGTGCATGTCCTCCATCAATTAACAATCAGAATATTTCTCAATCGCAATTTAGATTGTAGTCCCTTACAACCTCGATCACTTAAAATATATATAAGTCAACGATCTCGTAAGTAGAAGTCTCTTCTATTCACGTCCCCTTTGATTATTACTTATCCACCAACGTGAACTTATGGTCACCAAAAGAGAATTCAGGCACACTAGACCAACACTATTATGTATATTAGCTAACCCATCTTCCGAGATCATGGTGTGATGAAAAATTATCATTTTGCTTTTCCCCAAATTTAAGACTTATCACAACTCAACCTAAAAGTAATACATAATTCATAGTGTGTTCACCTTTTGAGCATACATCAAGCGATCATTATTGATATTGATGTTCGTACAAATTTCTCCCAATCGCTTTTCACACGTAGTATAAATTCATAGCTTTACGAGTGTATCTTTTCAAAAATGGTGGGGTCTAGCACAAATCGATTTCGGCATAAAGAGAATCTTATTAATCACTAATTACTTCTCGTGTGGTTTCTCCGTATATGCTTTTGATAGTCAAGAACTATATATCATTGTCATGAATCCTCCTAACAGTGATTATAATGGTATCAACGTATGTATCTCGGTTCTCAACGCTATCATAATTAATGGGCATATATATGTGTACAATTTTAACTCATCATCCACCCCTTTTTCAATTTATTGAGTCCTTACATTTCAAATGTCATGCCACAAGAAATTAATCTTATCTACCAAAATATTATCTTATTTCAATTCTTAAGTTCCAAAATAATGACTTTTGCTTAATTGAGTCATTCAAGGTTATAGTTCATCATTGTGATCAAGTAATCGACTATATCACGTAAGCGTGGGTAGTACTGATATTTCATCATTGTGTTTAATTCTCCAAATCTCAGCCCCTTTTAGGATCAAATAAGGTAGTACTAAATCATGCATAACCATGGTAAAGCTTAATTATTATATCCTAAACACAAGATGTTATCTTATCAAGATTTCTGATTATAACTTAAACTATCTCTCAAGTATAATGATAAGTAGACCATTCAAATTGAAAAGGATTGATTCTTTGAGGGAACGCACCATCTGTAAATCATCATCGAACACTTTTGTTTTGGTTCCTGAGATCATCAGAGTCACATCCACATGATTATTCTTAGAGTATAAATCCTTCAATTAAGTAAGATTCTTCACTTGATTCTCCGTTTGCTGGGGCTACGATACTCTCATTATTATAGACATAATCGTTTAGATATTCAACATTTTCACATTATGGACTCTCATCCTATAATAGTTAAGAGTTGCGATCATTCCTTCATATTAACATGAAGTTACTTTGTCCTAATATGTATGTTTCCGACCTAATGACTTGTGTATGTCAAGTAGGCACAGGTAGCAATGATCGATTGTTGTGTTTACTTCTTCCAACCTGTAACTATCAAAGTCACTTTCCTAAGAGCCTTAACTGTGCAAAAACCTTTTTGATTAATCTTCTTACTTGAACGCATCTTCAATTCGCACTGATCCTTCCCATGGTATATCTGAGTTCCTTAATTATGTGTTACAATGATCGATTCGAGGTGTTAGAGCATCTCGGAACATACTTGTGGAGGCGATAATCAATCAACCCTTAATTGTATGTAAATCTATCTACAACTCATACTGGTCCAAATTTGATCCTTGAACCCAATTTCTTCGGTTTCATGTGTATGTGTAAATGACTTATACCGTGTCGGTATTAAGGAAGATCACGAGTGCTCATTAGAATGTGGACTAAGTAGTTACTTAGTTCCTTAAATTCGAAATTGGGAAACTTATTGAAGTCTTATACGGTCTCCCCTAGTTTCAAGGTCATATATACACATCACTAAGCCACTCTTTATATATCTTTCAAGGAATTAAACTTAATGTTCTCCTTGTTCACTCACACGTATGGTCTTGGAGTAATTATGAGGGTGGAAAGTCATTCTCGAAGCATTCTACTTTCCTATTTCACTCGTGAATTGGTTGTGTTCACAACTTGTCGTTAATAGTCTATACTATTTAAGATAAATAAATAGTGTGAAATTCTTCAAGAGTCTTAACCTTCTAGGAAGGATTGATCATCATACCGATCATGTATATACAAACCCACAACTTTACTTGAGCGATCCTTGAATAAGCCAAGTTTTTAGATCACTACGCTTGCGACCCATGTTTTATGAGAAGGGCTTAAAGAATTTCGAGTCGCTATCAATTTAACCCTATAAACAAAAGGTTAAGCCCCCATATATTTTGGTTAATTTCCTTTAACATTCACAATGTAGTCCTCATGTACATGCCTTAATCATTAGGGCTAACAATCTTTGGCATGGATTTCCACTTCAATTGATATGTTTTCTATTTTAGGTCTTCAAGGTTACCATACGACAATCTGTTCAAGGTCAACACGTGACCAAACCAGGAAGTGTCACTTCTAAAATTTGAATTCTTATTCGATCTTTGGTATTTATCATCATGATTGTCTTGACCTAATCCAGTCATCAGTACTAGGATTAAGCTTATGAGTACCCTACTGTTCCACTAATAAACTTATGCGCCAACTTCTCCTCGAAGCGGTCCTATCAATTTGAGTAAGAATTGGTAACATCACTCGATATGCAGAGTAGGGACATCGACGTTTAAGCCTTAAGTAGGGATTCTGGCGTTAAGATCTTTCTTTAATCGATTTGGTTATCCTCGTACCTCAACTAATCTATATCTTATGTCGATCTTCGGCCTTAGGTACGACACAAAATCCTCTTGGTAAGTCAAACTAGGGTGGTGTCCTAGTTGGATTGGCCTAACTCATTGCTTAAAATGGACTGTTTTATGTGACTTTTTACACATGGGCACACCATTGCTTCCGCTGAATAGTTTGTCCGCAAACTACTCTCGAGCGGGGTGTTCCAGTGTTGTGGACTTCTTTCTCTAATGATCGTATTTTTCAAGTGATACCAGTTTGTAAGATCCGCCTTTTCCCTTTTCGAAGGCATCCCGGATCTTATGCCCAGAACCGCCGCCTTACGGTGACACTAACTCCTGAGTTAGTCGACACCGTAAGACGCCGATTCTGCCGGCTATTACGATCATTTTTCACTAGAGATGCGGAAGTAAAGTGTATAAACAACCCAATACACATGTCCACAGAAGTCACAGAGCATATCATATATATGGAAATGAAAAGCTGTTACAGTCCAAAAATGAGTACAAAAGTGAAATAGGGCTTAGGCCCATATACATCAATAGATATCAAACTCTCTCTCACAAAACAGAAAGCTGTAAACTAGCTATCCACTACATCTCCTCCCACCTGAGGACGTACGGTAGTAGTGTCTGGTGGTGGTGGTAGCTGCTCCTCATGCCCTGCCTCCTCGAACTCCTAAAAAGGGGGAGTCAACGTATGTTAGTCAAAAAGACTAAGTCGTATCCTCAACACCTCCTCCTGTCGCTCTTAGGCACCGGATGGAAGGAGGATGCGGAGGACAACAAGGGGTAGCAAAGTGGAAGCAGGTGACATTTCTATCTAGCAGGAGTAAGTAAAATCTAGCAGTTCTATATATAATCTAGTAGTTCTATATAAAGTGCAAGTAAGTAAAGACAGTGCAGAAAGAAAAGGACTGCAGTAAAAAGATAGAACTGAAAGTAAATGCAGTACAGAAAGGAAAGTACGCTACTGCTACTCCTACTCCTATCAATATCACAGAAGTACCCTAACTTATATGAACGCCCATACGAACTTATAAGTTAGGGTTTCCAAAAGTAACTTATCATATAAACCGCCCATACAATTTATATGATAAGGATCTATGAAGCGTATGTCCTAATGAATGAATGAATGTTATGATGAGTATGTTAAACATGCAAGTGCAACACACACACACGACTCCGTGATCACAGACCTTTAGTTCCCTCTTTTTGAGAGCTTGCATCACTCTCGGGTACTACCGTTGTGGCTACGGCAACAGTGGAGCGGGCTCTCCACTTCTAGGTGGGTATAAGCACTACCAGACCTAGACCCCTCTCATACGCCTCTGTACACGTCTTAGGTGCACTCTAGAGTTTTGCGTACGTATTTTGCTGACTGCCCGTCAGTCTTGTAGGTCGAGTGTACGTCTTCGGGGATTCCGCAGTATTATATATTTAGCATACTGGCCCCTCCACCCGTACTCCTCGCCCAAGTCATCGTACTGCCATCGGTGCATCGACTGGCCAGTCCCGCGTGACTCGCCACTAATTTTATGCACATGCAAGGTATTAATATGAGCTTCCTGCTCGTACTGATATTGTCAACACATTCCCTCCAATCCAATTTGGGTGAGCAAGTGCTTGTATCCCTCCAACCTTAAGAAACAGGTGAGCAAGCCACTCGTATCCCTCCAACCCGGTTAGGATGAGCTCATTACTTGTATCCCTCCAACCTTGTGAAATAGGTGAGCAAGTAACCCATATGATGTTTCCAACCTTATTTAACCGACGAACCTATCGCGTAGAACTCCAAACCTATTAGACTACTCTCGTCTAAGGTTTATTACACCTAGTGATTTAGAGTGAATCCCAGGACTGCCCAAGGCATGCCCCGTGAGGGGGTTTCGAGGGCACTAGGAACCAAGACGGGCATGAAACCCGAAGTTCCCTTTCGCAAGGATAATTAGTTTTAGTTGATGTTTACCCGTTACCCACGATTCTCCTTTAGTGTTACTCCTTAGTAGCCTAATGACTTATGGTATTATTATCGGAAAGGCGACGGTCTTCCGTCGGACTCCGTTATGCCTATTGTAAAGTGATTTGCACTCTATCACTCGTTGCTATACTCATGATGCTATCAACACCACCCGGGTTTATTCCCAATTTCCACGACTATCCCATTTTACATTCTATCTCCCGGTGGTCCTAGAAGAGTAAGCCTACTTATTCTAAATGTGGCCCCAGACCTAATACCACCCTGCCATTTCAAATTACACTACCATCCCCATCGTTCGGTTCATTAATCTAGGGTGGTATTATCTAGATAGGTATTTACGTACGACGCTTCTATCGAGACTGAGCGACTAGGGTAAGATGACCTAACTAATGATCTCTTGAATGAACTTCCAAATGCATGTATTGTGTTTAATCACATGAGATTATTATAGATATGCTACATCAAATTATTCATTATTTTATCTCCTCCAGAATCAGTCAATTATTGTTGAGGGTAAAATTGTCATTTTCTCGTATACTTATAAGTTAACTCTTCAATTTATCAAGTCGAATCTCAAGGGCTCGTATATGTCTCCCATGAGTTTAAATAATATCATTAGGGTTTTGTAAATCTTCTAAACCCTAGTTTGATTCATTTTAGAAAATGCTTAAGTGTTCACCAAATTCTCAAAATCGTCAAATTCACTAAGTGCGGGATTTATACTCCCCAAAAATCCCAACTAATTTAGGGTTTGAAATTATACCCTACTGGTCTGCTGAATCAGGGGGTGTGCATTCTAAATGCACCCCTTTAGGCAAATATCATAAATTTACTATTTGCACCCCGAGTCTAAGTAGTTCAATTCTTGCATGCGGGTCTTTCCCAACATGACTTGTCCCAATTTCAGAGAAATTTCTACCACTGGTCCATATGATCCCTAATGACCAGCCACCAAAATTTGGGGTCATTTGGAGTTAGCTAACTCCAAGAATCACCTAGTTAAGCCCTAGGGGTATTTTGGTAATTTTCCCACATTTTGTTTCCCAATCAAGCCCATTTTTGGGCAAGGCCTGAATATGCCCTAATTATACGTCTGACCAAAATCTCAGGTCAAGGGGGCTTCTGGTTTGGCTTGGGCAGCCATTTGAAATTCTGCAAAATTGCTATTTGCAGCCCAAGTCAAATATTATTTCTCAAACATGCAAGTGAGATTCCTCATCATGCAATGCATCAATTTAGCCCAAATTTTAACCATGGGTCTAATATACCCATGAGAGGGTGCCACCAAAATTTGGGGCCCATTGGAGTTGGAGAACTCCAAAAATCACATTTATTTACTTTTGGGTATTTTTGTAAAAACTATAGCAAAATGTTTTCCAAAAATTCCAAATTTTTGGCAGGGCCTAAACATGCCCTAAATACACACATGACCAAAATTTCAGGTCATGATGACACTTGGTTTGGCTTGGGCATCAATTTTACTTTCTGCCCTAGTCTAGGAGCAGTCCTAGAAAAACAGCCCTACAGCACAAAATACTGGACCAAAACTTGAATTTAGGGTGGCAAATTAAAGTTAACACCTTTAGCTACAATTTTCATGTTGGACAAAAATTCATCAGGTGGCCATAAGGGCCTTAACATCAACATGCAAAGTGGCTGCCAAAATGTCACAAATTAACCCACTATTCATTAAATGAAATTGTAACAGATTTATTAAATATTAACTAAATGTATGATCAGCCTGCCCGAATTTTGAAGAAGATCGGACGGTGGCTGCTCTTCTTCTCCATGCACCATGCATGGCCACAACCCGTGCAGGCCATTCTTGCGGGGTGGTTCCCGGCCATCGCCGGCGGCGGGACCTCCGGCCAAGGCCTTCCCCGGCCTCACGGTGGTCGGGGCTAGGGCTGGCCGGCGACTGGGCGGCGGAGAGCGGCGGACGGCGGCGGCGCAACCAAACCAAAAAGCTCCCGGGCCGCCATTTTTTTACAGAATTTCAAGCTTTTGATTTCCTAACGTCGAGCTCGTTTGAGCTCGACCTCTAGCCTAGTTGATCTAGGAAACTAGTACACTTGGAGGGGAGGGGATACGGACCTGTGGCGGCGGTTGTGGTCGAGGGTGGCGGCGGTTTCCCATGGAGTGAAAATTCCGGCGATCTCCTCTTTGGATAGCCATGGCAGCAGCTGGTCTCTCTTTCTCTGGGGTGGAATGAGTGGGAATGAGGGAGGGAGCTTGGTTTTGGGCTGAGATAAGAGAGGGGGGCGATTTCACCAATGCTTGGCGATTTCACCAAGGTGACGATTTCACCAAGGTGGGGAGGGCTCGGGTTGGTGTGTGTGGCCGGCTAGGTTGCTTGGGAGTGGGCCCCACTACTCCAGCTGGGTTAAATAGACCCTAATGGGTCGGGTTCCAAGGTTAGGGGCTGAGTTGGTGAGTGGAGAGAGGGGGTTTGGCTCACATATTGAGATAGGAGAGAGAGAGGCTCGGTTTTGGGTTTGGGTTTGACCCAATGTGGCATGGTGGGTCCCCTCTCCTCATAATACCCCTACATGGTCAGCCAACCCATTGTGGGTTGGTGGGATGAGCCCAAGTGGCCCAAAATGACTCCTTAGCATTTTCTCTCTCCTATTCCTCCTCTTTTCTCTCTCCTGGGTAATTTCCAAAATTGCCATTGCATGCCCCTATTTTTCTCTTCCATAGGGTTTATAAGGTCACTTTAGGCCCACATGATGAATTTGGGTTGGTTTGGGTGGACCCAACCTAGTGAAATGGGCTAGGGCAACGTTTTCACTATTTAGGTCAACATGTTGACTTGACCCAACATGGGTCAACTAGTTGACCCCATGGCCTACCCTAGGGACCACTTAGATTGTATTTAGGGTTAGGACAATGTGGTGGGGTCATGGTGTGGCTAGGGTTTGTATTTAGCCTAGTTTGACCTAGGTTGACTTGGGCCCCATAGTGGGCCCCACATGGTCTAAATCCTCCTCCTAGGGTCAAACCTAGCTAAACCCTAGCATCCACCACATGTCTAACCCAAATCTAAGTCATTTGAAATTTGGGATGTTACATGTCCCAGGGCGTGTCAGCCACTCAAGGCTTTCTACTCAACGATCGTTGAGTGAGGACGCACGGCCTGAGCCTAGGCGTGTTCAGGTCTGACACGGGCGTGTCAAATTTGACACTGGTGTTTCGAATACCCGTGTCCTCCTTGGTTCGTTTGGCGAGTTTTTCTAAGACAGCTACACGGCCTGGGACACGGGCATCTCCCACGGTGTGTCTAGCACACGACATGTGACATGGGCATGTCACATGGCCGTGTCGTGCTCTGGACGTTCTGGCCCTGTGTCGATGGAGGCACACGCCCAGCTACACAGGCGTGTACTGGCTGACACGAGCATCTCTAGCCTAACATGGGCGTGTCGAGTGCCCGTGTTCTTTTTGGGATTCGACGGTTTTGATGGTTAATGAGTTACAAGGCCTTGGACACGGGTGTTTTGCAAGCCATGTTCGGCCTAGGAAGTTTATTTTTGGGCCATATAGCAGCCATTCGTTTCCTTATTTTTGGATCTAATGGCTCAGATCTCTCCATGCTAGGGTTAAGGCTGGGACTGAGTGTTTAAACCCTCATTTCTTTTGGGTTCACTCTCTCATTAACTTCTATAGAGAAGGGATAGCAAGGAGGAAGAAGGAAGAGAGATCCGGTCTCCGGAGGAGATTCAGAGCGCCAAATTGCAAACCGAGCTCGGATCTGCGGAGGCAAAATCATCGCGGTGCTTTTCATCCGCATAGTTTTCCATGGCGCCGAGGAAAAATGCTAGGGTAATGATTCTCATCTTTAGCATGTGAAGATCTTCTTATTTTGCATGGGAAAACCCTCTCCCGCAAGTGTGCGGTGAGTTTGCAGTATTCCTTGGGGTAGATATGTAAAGTCCCCCTTGTTTAGAGTCCGGAATCGTAGTACGGACATAGACATGGTGCGTGAAGCCTACCCAGACAAGTTAGTCTATATCGGTGATGTTGCATTGCATGAGTAGCCGGAGAAGACTCCGTGTCATTGATTGTTTTTTGGGTTTCTACGGAGCAGATTGCAGCAGGTATCCCTGGGGATTAACCCCAAGGCGCACCCGAAAAACTGGGCGAAAATGCATTTCTTACATCTTGTTGGCCTGGGAGCCAACCTTGAACATAACTGGGTTATGTGCTTGTGTGATCCAATTTGGGATCCGGGAGAAGCTTGGCCCGCGCATACGTCTTAAACTGACTAGGCGGTGTGAGCAACGGGCAAGTGGAAATGGACCCGGGCTATGTGGTTTGGTGACAGATACCTAAAAAAGGGACTGGCCACTGGCATAGTCGTGCGATTCTTAGGCTTAGACCGGAAAGATCAAAAATGCTCACGAGATTTGCCGTCCAAGGGATGGTGGCGAGATCGTGGTTATGACCAGGTCAACCGAGTTAGTGCCCTGGAGTACGGGGTGTGTGGCCGTGTGAGCCTGTACCTGTGATGATGTGCTTATTCACTATTTTACTTGCTATGCTAATAAGTGCAGGGAAGAAGCTTTGCCGCCCCGAGTTTGGGGGCGGAATCATTATAATTTGGTCAGCTTTAGCTGACCGTTATTCTTGTTTGCCACCATTATGGTGATTTGTGCTTGCAGGTACTGCGGAGCCGAGCGACAAATAGCGGGCAAAAGCCCAAGTTGCTGAGCCGGCCCTCGAAGGCCTCATTTGTTTACTTATTTAAATCATGTTTGGCCGGCCTGCGAGCCGAAGTTTGTAAAACACTATTTATTTAAGTGAACTGTAGTAAGGCCATAAGGCCAGCACTCTTTGGTACTTTGTATTTCGTTCTTGTTTGGTCTGTTTGTGGACATTCATGCTTGTTGGCAGGCTTCTTATTGTTGCAACTTAATAAATTGCTTCCGCTAGATACTTTGGGTAGGACGTGTGTATTGGTTGAATAGTTTCATTGAATAACCCACCGGTCTGTCCGTGGTATATGGCGTCAGGCCCCGGTCAGACCTACTACTATATGCTATGTGACGAATATGGGTGTTACAAAGGACAATAACTCCGACGATCTCTTTCCTTTGTAGTGATTCAAAAGAAAGCGGCTTGCGTCTTCATCGTCCGGTGCGGTTCTGTGGAATTGCGTGGAAGTAGATCCTTCCACCTTCATTGTGTGTTTCCTCCACTCATCTTTGTGGACTGATTTGCAAATCTATTGCTTGGGACTGGGTAACGATTTCTAATCCTCCTCTTGTGTGATTCCTCTATTTTATTGTGAGATTTGGCGGTTTAGAAGGCTAGTAATTTGTCCGGATTTATATTGAAATTAGTGCCCTAATAAAATGTGAATTTCAAGCGTTTAATTTATCTGGATATTTTCGTATAAATTAGATCGTGTAGATCTTGTGAATGCTAGTAGAAATCGGTTTCATTAACCCTTGATTTCTCCTTGAATTCAAGTGATTTGGACTAACTCATATTAATTAATTTGCGATTGATTTTGGACTTTGTGGAAATCGTTATTTTAGTCTGGATCTTCTCTTTTTGGGTTTGTGATTGCTTGCAGATAATATTAATTTTATTAGCTAATTGTTCGGATCGTATAGGTCCTATACGATTGAGTGAACATTGGCACATAGCCCTTATTTAATCTATAAAAGGGGTAGCGACCATTTGCTTTGTGCATTATTAAAGGATGTGTCATTAATTGGTTGAATTCACCGGTAGTGTTAAAGAGAGATACTGCACGATACGTGTTTGTTTTATTGTCCGAACCAAAGAGAGCATAGTATTTATCCCATCGGAACCATTGGCCTGCATCAGAGTACAAATGGAAGAAAGAAAATGAAAAAGTTCTAAGTCCTAGGAGGCCGCTGCTCGGGAAGAGGGGGATGTCTCCCATCCCAACCCATCTCACGTGCATGTCAAAAGTGCTCATTGGCCACAACCATCGCATCGTTGCCCTGGCGCAGCTGCTCCTCCATCTTCGCAAGTCATCTAACAGATCCCATACTCACCCGCATAACGACCAACTCCTTGTGATAGAGCTGGATGTGATGGTCGGTCATCGATTGACACAACTCCAGCTCATGGATCATGTTGAAGCGGGTATCCTAAGCCTCCAGCCGGTCCTGTTGTTGTTCTGTCTTCACCACCCTCACCTTTAATGTCAAGATCCGGCAATGAGAATCGCAGATGGAGAGTTGGTCGAATATGGCCTCCAGCTCGATGTAGGCGCGGGCGGTAGCGTGGCAACATTCATTACCGGAGAGCCCGAGGGCATCGATGAAGGCCGCTCCATGGGTTGCAGGACAACCTATCAAGACAAGAGAAAGTCTCCAAATCAATTAGAAGTCCATATTAGCATTCAGACCAATTCAGAAGTAGGTGAGCTACCTTGCCAGGGAGATTGAAATCGGCGAGGGGACGGGTTGTGGCGAGATGATTCTCGCGGGCCTGACAATGAGCTTCCCAAGTGCTCGGTGGTATCATCTTCTCAAGTCCTGCCACCTTTTCCTGCTGGTCGTCCTGGTGCTCCATCTCCTTGAGCTCCTAAAATTATACGGTCACAACCGGTCATTAGTCATAAAGACTAAGACATTATCATCCTCGCCTCACCCCCACAACTCCTAGGTACCGAGCAGGAGGACGAAGTGGAGGACAACAAGGGGTATAAAAAGGAAAGCAGGTGACAATGGATCTAATCTATCAAGATTATGTAATAATAAGTATATCTCTACTCTAACAGTTCTATATAGTACAAGTAAAGTAAGAAAGAACTGTATTGAAAGGAAGTGTTGTAAACAATGTGAGGAATGAAGCAGAAAGTAAACTATCTACTGTTAACTATCATCACAGAAGTACCTTAACTTATATGAATGTCCATACAAACTTAAAAGTTAAGGTTTCAAAATGTAACTTATCATATAAAGTAGCTCATACTAATTTATATGATAAAGATCTATGCTGCATATGACCTAAATAAGTATGTATGTTATGTATGCATGCTATGATTCATACAAGTGCAACACACACACGCGACTCTGTAATCATAGACCTTTAGTTCCCACTTTTTGAAGTTTGCTTAGATAGTTTACTTTATGCTCTGTTCCTTACTTTGTTTACAACACTTCCTTTTAGTACAGTTCTTTCATACTTTACTTGTACTATATAGAACTGCTAGAGTAGAGATAAACTTATTATTACATAATCTTGAGAGATTAGATCCACTGTCACCTGCTTTTCTTTTTATACCCCTTATTTTCCTCTGCTTCGTCCTCCCACTCGGTACCTAGGAGTCGTGGGGGTGAGGTGAGGATGATAATGGCTTAGTCTTTATGACTAACGGTCGGTTATGATCGTATTATTTTATAAGCTCGAGGAGATGGAGCACCAGGACGACCAGCAGGACGAGGTGCCAGGACATGAGGAGTTGATACCACCACCACCTACTACTACTACATCCCGGTATCAGGTGTTGACACGTGTACCGATGATAGTTAGCTTCCACTTAGTTTGATTTTGTTACAGAGAGATTTGATATCCATGTACAGGGCATAAGACCTTTTCTCTTTCATTGTACTCATTGTGGACTATTGTTGTACTTTCATTTTCATATATATATGATATGTACTGTGAACTTTGTGGACATCTTAGTTATTAATACTTGTTTTACTTCTATTCTCTATTGGCCGAAATAGGTTGAATGATTATACTCGCCGGAAGGATCGGCGTCTTGCGGTGTCGACTAACCGGTGAGTTAGTGTCACCGTAAGGCGGCGGTTCTGGGCATATGACCGGGTTACCTCCTTGGTAAGGGGAGAGGGGTATTATAAACCAGTATCAGAGGGGTCATACCTGTGCGTACGCTTCAACTAATAATCCACCCCTTTCCTATCTGCTGAGTCATTACATTTTCAATGTCATGCCTTGACAAATTAATATTTTATGTGCTCGAAGTTTCAACACAAGTATGCTCGCACTAACTTTCCTATACATGTTCATATAGTTGTCTTTATTAGGCAAGCATGGGTGAATACTCATCTAAAGCCATTATATTCATGAGATTAGCTCAACCGTTTGCGGAATATGTATGAGTAACCTTCAATCTAACCTTCAAAAATTATGTCATGGTAGAGACTATCATTTTTCTAAATTCATGAGTTATCATCACTTACAAACACCAAAAAATTATAATTCGCACTATCAAATATATGCAAGGTTGAATTTATTCGTTCCTTGGTGCATAGGATATGCTTGTATTGTCTACTCATGATCAAATTTTTCTAAGTTCACTAAACATAATAGTGCATTTTTACTCGTAAAGTGGGCATTTCAAATCCTCTGAATTATTATAATACTTGATTCTAAGGATAATAGCATATTCATAATCATGAGTTTGTTCTCAAAATCCAAGATATTTCTGAAGGCGATTATTATATCATCGAATACTTTTCTTTTGATTCTTGTAATCATCAGAATCACATCCAAAGGATCATACCTATAATATATGTCTTCCAATTTTTATTTTTCACTTGACTTTAAGTTTTTCTGGGATCGTTATACCCCCAGTGTTATAGACGTAATTACTCAAATATTTGAATCCTTACATGATGGGCTCCAATCACGTCATAGTTAAGACCATTAATCACTCCTTCACATTACCATGATGTTACTCTATCCCGATCTGTATGCTTCAAACATAATGACCTGAGTATGTTAGATAGGCGCGGATAGCATTGATCAATCATCATTTTCACTTCTCCTAATTCTACCCATTTAATATTTGACAGACATAGTCACTTACCTAAGAGCCATAGCTATGCAGAATTTCCAATTATCCTTCCGACTTATACTGAATTCTCAATTCACATTGGCTCTCTCTTGCGATATATCTGAGTTCCTTAATAAAATCCTTAACCGACAGTATAGTCATTAATCGTGTGTTACATTGATTAGGTTAAAGTGTTAGAGCATCTAGGAACGTGCTTTGTTAAGATAACACACTCCTTTAGTTATACATAGAACCATTGTATCGTCGGAACTACTTGATTTTAGTTTTTTTCGGAAAGCCAGATGTTCGAATTCTTGTGGATTGTACGCAACTTGTTTTGTTCTTTGGATATAACATGTCATTATACATTAATATCTTTAAGTTGTGTCAAGTAATTATCTAATTCACAAGCCCGAGAAAGTTTCTAACGTCTCATGATGAATTTCCATGTTCTATGGTTTTAATATATCCAAGCGGGCAACCCTCTACGTATATCCCAACTTTGAGGGAGGGTTGATCATCTTACCAATTATCCGTACATAAGTCTCGATTTTCATACAGATAATGTTCAAATAACAATTCTCCAAGATCACTATGTTTGCGACACAACGTTTTATAAACAGGGTCTAGGGAAATCCAAGTAATTACCAATTTAGCCCAATAAACAAAAGGATAAGCCCCCATACATTTTGGGCTTAATGTCTTTAATATCCATAGTGCAATCATCGTATATATGCCTCAATTCTAAGGTCTAACAATCTTAGACTTGGACTTTCATATTGAGACATATTGATATGTTATATACCTTAGGCTCTTAAGTTTACTATTTATGACAATCTTCTCAAGGTCAACATGTGACCCAACCAAAAATGGGTCTCTTCTAAAACTTGAATTTTTTTATTCGGCCTTTGGTATTTGTCATGGTGGTTATCTCCACGTAATCAAGTCATCGGTATGAGGGTTAAGTTTACGAGTTCCCTAATATTCCATTAATATACTATAGGGACCAATTCTCCTTGAGGCGGTCCTATCAGCTTGGGTAAGAATTGATAATATCACTTGATAGGTGGAGTAAGGACATCGAAGTTTAAGCCTTAAGTAGTGACTCTTGCATTAAATTCTTCCCATAGCAAATTTGGGAATCCTCGTACCTTAACCAATCTATATCTGAGGTCGATCTTAGACTAGGATATTTCAAAAAATCCTCTTGGTAAGTCAAACTAAAGTGGTGTTCTAATTGGTTTGGCCTAACTCATTGCTTAAATAGACTATTTTCTGTGACTTTTTACACATGGGCACACCATTGCTTCTGTTGCATAGTTTGTCCGCAAACTAATGTCGAGCGGGGTGATCCAGTGTTGTGGACTTCTTTCTCATATGTGTTTGTTCAAGAGATGCAAGTTTGCAGGACAAAAACCCGTCCTGTATCCAAACATCCGAGCCTCTATCTTGCAGGACAAAAACCTGTCCAGTATACACACATCCGAGCCTCCAGCTCGCAGGACAAAAACCCATCATGTATCCAAACATCTGAGCCTCCAGCTCGCAGGATAAAAAAACCTGTCCTGTATCTAAACATCCGATCCTCCAGCTCACAGGATAAAAACTCATCCTATATCCAAACATCTGAGACTCTAGCTTGCAGGACAAAAACCCGTCCTATATCCAAACATCCGAGCCTCCAGCTCACAGGAAAAAACCCCATCCTATATCCAAACATCCGAGCCTCCAGCTCGCAGGACAAAAACCCGTCCTATATCCAAACTTCCACGCCTCCATCTCGCAGGACTAAACCCATCCTAAATCTCTCCAACCCTTCATAGGTGAGATTGTCACATCATTATCTTTATCCTGAATCCCTCCAACCTTTCACGGGTGAGCTTGTCACAATGTTCTCTTATCCTATTAGACTACTCTTGTCTAATGGTTATTATACTTAGAATTTTGGGTTAATCCTTGGACTGCCCAGGGCATGCCTGGTGAAGGGGTCTCGGGGGCACTAGGAACCAAGATGGGCATCAAACCCAAAATTCCCTTTCTCAAGGATACTTACTTTAATTAGTGTTTACCCATTATTATACCCACTCTCGATATTACTCTGTGTGTTGAGTTAACGACTTATGGTATTATTAGGAGAATGGCGGTCTCTCGCCGGTCCTCGTTCTAGTTACGCACCTTAAGGTTTTGCACTCTAACACTCATTTTCAAGTAATGACCTACTGGACACCAACCATGGTTTCAACTTCCCAATATAGTTCTCCTTCTAACCAATTTTCATATCCCCCTGTGGGTCCTAGTGTTATACACTACTTTTGTTATACGCAGCCCACCACCAAACAATAACCCATGTGATATGACTCTCAATCCCTTGGGCCAAATGCCCCTAAATATTTATCATGGGTGTATCTTATGTGTGAAGTTGACCCTTTATGATTTCACCATTTTTTTAAGTATTTAGGGTCTTAAATTAAATCATTTGATAAGTGAGCTATGTCACTTTGTATATGGACTACCTTATCCAATGGTCCAACATACCTAAGTAATTTACAAGGAGTTCATATAGGTTGAATATACTATCTACCAAGGATCATAATTTCTCCATTTGAATTACCATATATTTTCTATTTATGATTAAATCAATAATTAATTTATTTTCCAAATGAAGTACCAAAAATATAAAACCACAAATTCCTGAAAAATTACTGGTAGTCAATATTGATATAATATTACTCAAAACAGAAGTTCATTATCCTAGTCAGTTATTTGACCTAACATAATTTCATATGAACATTATTACCAAAATGCCACTATTAGGGTTTTCAGCATACATAATCATTCAAAAATTCTCAAATAATTTTACTGGGTTTTAATCACATAAATTAGATACTATAAATTTTTCCATAATATTTCAACAATAATTTCCCTTACTTTTACTTAATTTTCATAAGGGGCAAAAATGTTAAATCTACTAAAACCACAAGATAAAATTCTCAAACAAGCTCATAGATTTTTCCAGAGTTGTAAAATATTTTATTAGGTATTTTAACACAATTTTAGAATTTAATAAGATCAGTAGCCTTATTTTCCAATTTTATTTCTAAATAGGCCCATTTTCCAATTATTCAAAATAATGGGATTTTTGATCCCAAATATCCCAACCTTCATATGGGAGGTGTATTTCATCCCTATAAGCCTCTTTCCAAAATTTCATAGACATGCAGTGAGCCAAATGAGCTAATTCCCATTTCCCCATTTCCACTATAGGCACACCAATTACAAATCTACATCCATCATGCATGTTGGATTTCCCTAACATGTAGAGGTCAAAATTGCCTGAAAATTCTACCATGGTCATATAATGACCCAATGGCCATGCCACCCAAATTTGGGGGGCATTTGGAGGGGGAAATCTCCAAAAATTTAAATCCATTAATAATTGAAATTTATCCAAAAACTATAGAAAAATACTTTCCAAAAATTCTGATTTTTGGTCAGTACCTAAATCTAACCTAATTACTTACATGGCCAAAATTTCATGACATGTGGACTTGAGTTTTGGCTTAGGCACTTATTTAAAAATCTTCCCTAGCCTCGGACTAGTCTTAGTAGAATGGCCCTAGAGGGCGATAATGTGCTTCAAATTACAAGTTTAGTGTGCCAAATTAAAGGTAAGACACATAGCTACATTTTTTATGTTGGTCACCTGTTCTGAATTGGCTTTTAAGGGACCTAAATTTAACACCCAAGATACAGAATAAAGTGTGACAGATTACTAAGATTAATATATTTATACAGCACGAATCTCAAAGCACAAACGGAGGGCATCCGTTCATCTTCCTCCTCCACCCAAGGGACGAGATTGCAACGACCTGGAGACTCTTCAAACCTCATTTCCCAGCCATCCAGCCACCTCCCCTGTCGGACACCACCACCACCACCTCCGTTGAGGTGGGGGCTAACGTTTGGCGGCAACTTGACCGTCGGAGGCGGCGGTTTCTGACGAACCCGAGCTCCTTCAAAACTATGGATTTTCTCCCACACCTCACATGGATCTAAGTTCAATTGAGCTTGAAATCTTTCCTAAATAATACAGGAAGCTAGCAAAGAGGGAGAGGAGGAGAAACGGACCTTGATTTGGGCCCGATGGTAGCTGTGGCGGCGGTTGGCCGTGAACTTTCTCCTCTCAGGCGAGCTTGCTCCTGAACCTGATTCTCCACAATTTTCCTTGATCCAGGTATCGATTTCAACTCCTCTCGACCTTCTGAAGCTGATGGTGAGGTTAGTGTTGGATGATATGGGTTATATAGAGAGGTGCCATTATGGGGTGGTTTGTCATGAGCTTTGGTTGCTCCTACTTGGCTCCAAGTTGCATGTAATTGAGCTGGAAAGGTTGGGAATTACTGTTGGGGTTCAGATGTGGGCTTAATAAGAAAAGAGGAGGGTCATAGGGCCTTCATCCCCATTTTCCTCTTTTTTCTCTCTCCTCCACTTAGCAAATTCCTAAACTACCCCCATGCATGTCATCTCTCTCTAAATCTAGAGGGAAGGGGCTATAAATGGTCATTTGTGCTGATCATGGGCCTTGGCTCATGGGCTTTGCCCAGTGGGAATGGGCTTGGCCCCCATATTTTCTTCCTTTAAGCCATATGTTGACTTGTTGACTTTTAGGTTGACTTGGTCTGAAAGTCTCTAGTGTCGACTAAATCCACCTATGGGGGGGGGGAATAGGTGTCGTGCAGTCTTTTGTGGAATTAGATTTACCTGCACAAATTAACAAACACAGCACAGAAAACACACAAAGAATTATAATGGTTCCCCGATATGGGTATGTCCACTTTCCCCCTTCGACCTATCTCCCACCAAGGGACGACTCGGTCACTTCTCCAAACGGATTGAAATCCAATCCTCACACTACGGAAGGAACCCTTCCAACAAAGGAGTCACAACTCCACCACCACAGGTTTCACCCAACCCTTAAACCTAGGAATTAAAATTCCTTTACAATAAATCAAAATTGAATGTAAAAGAAAATACAAACAAAGCTTTTGGAGATTCCGATGTCCTTCTTTGTTCGTTGAAGCTTTCTTGAAAGTTACGAACAGTCCACAACCAGATTTATCTCTTGGAGAGGATCTTGTCAAGATCGGCAACGGCTAGTGATTGCGGTGACCATACTTTGTAGATCCAAACTTCTTGACGAAGCAAGAAAGGTCTACCAACGATCTCAGTCGGATCAATCGTCTCCACCGATTCGGAATGGAGAACTAGTCTCGTTCAATGAATCGAGAGACAAGAGATCTCAAGAGAGATGCGTGAGACGCTCGGCTTGCCTCGGTACTATCGTCGGAAGATCAGAGAAGCACTAGGATCAACGACGGTGACGAACTTGCGAGCGGCTACAGGCGATCGGTGGTTTCCGCGATTGGCTAGGGCACAACGTCGGCTACTTTTTATTTCGCGTGAATACTTACTGTAGAGGTTCAAAATATGGGTATATATATACTAGAGGCCCACCCTAAAGACCGTTGTGGGACCCACAAGGAGAAACCCTTGCCCCGGCCGAAACAACGCATGACACCTTGGTTCGGTCCAGCGAGCGAGAAAAATTGCCTAAGGCAAAATCGGCAGGAATCGTTGGTGATTCTCGTCAAAGTCGGCGGGAATCACTCACAATTCCCATCAATTCTGCCTTGGCAGAATTCCAGTTGGAAAACTGTCAGCCGGAAGAAGTCGGCGAGAATGCAGACTGATTCTCGTTGAATCGGCGGGAATCATTAACGATGCTCGTCGAAGTCGGCGGGAATCACAAGTTACTCCTGTCGAAGTCGGCGAGAATGACTTAGTGATTCCCGTCGATTTTTACTTAGAAGATTTTTCTCTTCCTTTCTTTGAAGACTTGGTCTTTGGCCCATCTTTGCTCCTTCTTCTGCTCTTGATCTACCTTAACCCTATACTTGAAAATAAGTACACTCCAATAGAGAGAGCACACGTGAGTCAACACACTGATCTACTCAACGAGGGATTACGTTGTGCAGACCCGTGTATATTGACCCACTGCACCCTGACATTAGTGTGTACTTAGTATGGAATAGCTGCAAGCACAACTTGATAGAAGATCGTCAAATACATTGTTAAATCAACTTAGCTTGTTCAGGGGCTTCTTCAAATCAGGTCCATTGTGGATACAATACCCAACAATCTCCCCCTATTCTAAGAAGCCTAAACCCTACAAGCTAAGGTGAACAGAAATGATGGGAATGAAAATCATAAAATGAAAATCTAGTTAAGAGTGAAATCCATTACCATTCTCCTGAGAGCATACTTAGCATTAGCAGCCACCTTAGCCTTAGCCGAGAGAGTAATCTCCCCCTTTTCGGCTTCTGCAAATATGGGACTTCACTTGGAGCACAAAGCTCCCCCTCAGTTCTTGCATCCGTGCCCGATCTTGAGTTCCTCGCTGATGCTCCCCCTTGATCCAAGAGCTTGGAGCCCTTCATTCTTCAATCTTCATAGTTCAGCATGCCGAGTTCAGTTTTGAAGAGACTAAACTTTGCCTCATCTAGGGGCTTTGTGAAGATATCTGCAATCTGCTTATCTGTGGGGACATAGTAGAGAGAGATATCTTTGTTTTCCACATGCTCCCGAATGAAGTGGTAGCGCACTTCAATATGCTTTTTTATGATGTGTGACACTGGATTGTTCGCAATTGCTATTGCGCTCGAGGAGTCGCAATACATAGGAACTTCTCTGAACTGCAAGTCATAATCTTCGAGTTGATTTCTGATCCATAGAAGTTGTGTACAACAGCTGCCTGCTGAGATGTACTCAGATTCAGCCGTAGAGGTTGTGACACAGTTCTTCTTTTTACTGTTCCACGAAATAAGCCTTCTTCCGAGGAATTGGCATGTCCCGGAAGTGCTTTTCCTATCATCCCTACATCCTGCAAAGTCAGCATCTAAAAAGCCTATCATCTCGACATCATTATTTCTTGGGTACCACAAGCCAAGATTTGGTGTACCTTTAAGGTATCTAAGAATTCGCTTTGCAACGACATAATGAGATTCCTTAGTGTTCACCTAATATCTGGCACAAACGCTTGTCGAAAACATAATATCTGGTCTACTAGCAGTAAGGTAGAGCAGGGATCCAATTATGCTTCTGTATTTGGTTTCATCAAAAGGTTTTCCTTTCTCATCCTTGTCCAGAGACACAGTGGATCCCATTGGAGTCCTCATAGATGTTGCATTCTCCATTCCGAATTTCTTGAGGAGTTCATTTGTGAACTTCGTCTGAGAAATGAAAATTCCATCCTCAGACTGTTTCACTTGAAGTCCCAAGAAGTACTTCTGCTCACCCATGCTGCTCATTTCAAACTTCCCTTGCATAAGTTTAGAAAACTTCTTGCACAGGTTGTCCGTTGAGCCGAATATTATATCATCGACATAGATTTGCACCAGCAAAATCTTGTCTTTGACTTCCCTAAGAAATAATGTCTTATCTATTTTTCCTCTCGAGAACTTGTTCTCAAGAAGAAAACAAGACAGAGTCTCATACCAAGCTCGAGGAACTTGTTTTAAGTCATATAATGCTTTATTAAGAAAGTAAACATAATTAGGGAATGTGGATTAACAAAACCTGGGGGTTGCGCGACATATACTTCCTCTTTCAAATTTCCATTTAGGAACGCAGATTTCACGTCCATCTGATAGACAGTGAATCCTTTGTGAGAAGCATATGTCAGGAACAACCTGATCGCCTCGAGCCGCTGGAAGTGGGCAACTAGTTTAATGACTGCCTTATCATTTATATAGACCCCACCAAAATGAGTGCCCTGGTCAAACCAGTCACCCATATTGGTTCAAACTAATTTTGTTTGAAAGTAGACCCATAGGGATACCTTTCATGTGTTGACCATTTTCTCTGAAAATGGCTCTAGCTATTTTTAATAATTAAAATCAAATAATACAAAATCTGTGACAGAATGAAATTAATTAAATATTCTTAAGCTATAGTTTCTGATCTGACCCAACACGAATCTTGACGTATCATGGACGGCATCCCATCATCGTCCCCGCGGGCCAACGGCCAGGATTTCTCCTTCCTGGGCCAACTTCTAGTGGCTGCCGCCGGTGCTCCGGCCACCTCCCCGGCCTGCCACCGCCGCTGACACCTTCGTGGTGGTCGGGGCAATCTCCAGGCGGCGGCTAGGCCGCCGGGAAGCACTATTCCGGCAAACCCGAGAGGATGAATTTTCATGGAAATTCCATGATTTTGAAATTCCGATTGAGTTCAGTTGAGCCCTAACCTCGGCCCTAATGATCCCTACGATCTACCCATGAGAGAAGGAGTGGAGGAGGACCTGTCGTGGCGGCTGTAGCCGTGCTGATCGCCGGATTGGCATGGTGGTTGCCGGTGGTGGTCGGCTTGTTCAGAAATGGAGGAAAGGGCTCGGCTTCTTCAGGAAAAGAGTGGGAAATACTCCTTGGACCTCACTGAAGCTTTTAAAGAGGGAGAGGAGGGAGTTAGGTGGCTGAATTGCCATGTGCCATTTTTGGCCTAAGTCAATCTTGGCGGCTAGGTTGGTAGGGGGATGGAGCTTGCTCTAACCAGTCCACAATGGCTACAGCACTCCCCCTTGTCCTTCTGAAATGAATGGGGAGGTTGGGGAGGGGGGAGGAGGAGCACAAAGTCCTCCTTCCTTCTTCTTCCTTTTCTTTCTCTCTCCTCCATGGGTGACTTCCTCTCTCCTAGTCACCAAGCCTGAATTTTTGGCTCCTGCATGTCCCATGGCAGCCCACAAGTCCATTTGGTCACTTAAGTCATGGTTAGCCCAATTGAAATGGGCTTGAGCTTGAGTTAGCCCATTTGGGCTAACTTGACCCAAAGTTGGACTAGGGCCCACCTAGGTCAATTTGGTCCTTGAGATTTCTTTAATGGGTCCTTGGAGACCCATTAGCCTCCCCTAGGGTCAAGGTGGGGTTGGATTGGCCCTTGGAGGTCACTTGGCCCTTAACTAGGGCACTTTGACCATTTTAGGTCAAGAGTTGACTTTGGTCAACCTAGTCTTTATGATTGGTCCCAATAAGTCCTTGGTGACCTATTGGCCTCTCACTAGGCCTTTGAGGGTAGGGGTGGGGTCCATTTGGCTAAGGGGCTGCAATTGACCCTTGTGTAGGTCAATTTGACCTATTTAGGGTTAGAGTTGGCTTTGGTCAACTTAGCTCCCTTGACTACCCTCCATGGGTCCTTAGTGACCCATTGACCCCTACCTAGGGTTATGGAGGTATGGGTGGGGTATATTTGGCTAATAGACTGCAATGGACCCTTGTGTAGGTCAATTTGACCTAGCTACGGTTATAGTTGACTTTGGTCAACTTAGGTCCTTTGATTGCTCTCCATGGGTCCTTAGTGACCCATTGACCACCTTCTAGGGTTATAAGGGTATGGGTGGGGTCTTGGAGTCTTGGTGAAGCCCCATGATCACCTTTAACCAAGGTTTAGAAATCTGCTAAGTGCAGACCATAGTGGCCCTATCCACACCACCAGGTCCACTTGACTCTTTCTTGGGCTTCCTAGGGTTTTGTCATGACAAAACCACTCTTAGGGGTCTAGTTGGAAATGGGATGTTACAATATCTGTAATCTGCTTATCCGTGGGGACATAGCAGAGAGAGATATCTTTGTTTTCCACATGCTCCCGAATGAAGTGGTAGCACACTTCAATATGCTTTGTTCTACTGTGCGACACTGGATTGTTCTCAATTGCTATTGCGCTCGAGGAGTCTCAATACATAGGAACTTCTTTGAACTGCAAGTCATAATCTTCGAGTTGATTTCTGATCCATAGAAGTTGTGCGCAACAGCTGCCTTCTGAGATGTACTCAGATTCAGCCGTAGAGGTTGCGACACAATTCTGCTTTTTACTGTTCCACGAAATAAGCCTTCTTCCGAGGAATTGGCACGTCGCGGAAGTACTTTTTCTATCCTCCCTGCTTCCTACAAAGTCAGCATCTGAAAAGCCTATCAGCTTGACATCATTGTTTCTTGGGTACTACAAGCCAAGATTTGGTGTACCCTTAAGGTATCTAAGAATTCGCTTTGCAGCGACATAATGAGATTCCTTAGTGTTCACATGATATCTAGCACAAACGCATGTGGAAAATATAATATCCGGTCTACTAGCAGTAAGGTAGAGCAGGGATCCAATTATGCTTCTGTATTTGGTTTCATCAAAAGGTTTCCCTTTCTCATCCTTGTCTAGAGATACAGTGGATCCCATTGGAGTCCTCATAGAGGTTGCGCTCTCCATTCGGAATTTCTTGAGGAGTTCATTTATGAACTTCGTCTGAGAAATTAAAATTCCATTCTCAGACTGTTTCACTTGAAGTCCCAAGAAATACTTTAGCTCTCCCATGCTGCTCATTTCAAACTTTCCTTGCATAAGTTTAGAAAACTTCTTGCAAAGATTGTTGTCCATTGAGCCGAAGATTATGTCATCAACATAGATTTGCACCAGCAAAATCTTGCCTTTAACTATCCTAAGAAACAATGTTTTATGTATTTTTCCTCTCGAGAACTTGTTCTCAAGAACAAAACTAGACAGAGTCTCATACCAAGCTCGAGGAGCTTGTTTTAAGCCATATAATGCTTTATTAAGAAAGTAAACATGATTAGGGAATGTTGGATTAACAAAACCCGGGGGTTGCACGACATATACTTCCTTCTTTAAATTTCCATTGAGAAAAGCTTATTTCACGTCCATCTGATAGACAGTGAATCCTTTGTGAGAAGCATACGCCAGGAACAATCTGATCGCTTTGAGCCTTGCAACTGGTGCAAAGGTTTGGCCGAAGTCAATCCCCTCCTCTTGTCTATAACCTTGAGCCACCAGTTTGGCCTTGTTCTTGATGATGAACCCGTGTTCATCAAGCTTATTTCAGAAGATCCACTTAGTGCCGATCACATTCTGTTTCTTTAGTCTGGGAACTAGCGTCCAGACGTTGCATCGTTCAAATTCATGCAGTTCATCTTGCATTGCCAATATCCATGACGCATCTTTGTTCGCTTCGTCGAACTTCTTTGGCTCAACCTGTGACAAAAAACTTAGGTGCACAATCTCGTTAATTGTACCTCTGCGAGTTTTGACACTGTCCCAAGGATCTCCTATGATCTGATCTCTTGGGTGATCCCTCACGTGTCTGAGCTCTAAGAGTCTGGCATCTGGAGCTCCAAAAGCTTCTTGGGCTCCTCCCTCTTCTGGGAGAATTTCTCTATCCTTACTGTCATCTTCTCTAGGTGGTGTTGAGGTGAAGACCTTGACGTACTTGGGAGTTTCATCTTTAGCAGTCTCATCTAGACTTAACTGTTCAAGCCTTGCACCTGCATCTTCAAGAATGACACTGGAAGAATTGCTATGAAGCAGGCTTCCTTCATCAAATACAAAATTAATGGACTCCTCTACCACTAGGGTTTTCTTATTGAAAACCCTATATGCCCGACTATGGCTACTATAGCCCATGAAGATGCCTTCGAAGCATTTTTCTCCGAATTTAGTACGTGGGTACTTCCCATTATTGAGTACATAGCATCAGCAACCAAAAATACTTAGATAGGACATGGTTAGTTTCCTGCCTTTCAATAGCTCATAAGACATCTTACGATGATTCTTGTTGATCAAGGCCCGATTTTGCACGTGATAGGCTGTATTGACAGCCTCTGCCCAGAAGTACTTTGGGAGAGAAGCATCATTCAACATTGTCGTACATGCCTCAATGAGCGTTCTATTCCTCCTCTCCGCAACTCCATTTTACTGAGGAGTATGCGGGGAGGAAAACTCATGAAAGATACCATGTTCTTGACAGAATTCTGTCATAGCTCCAGACTCGAATTTTGTTCCATGGTCACTTCTGATTTTGACCATGGAGCAGTTAAGTTCGTTCTTAATCTGTCTGATAAAATTAGTGAAGATGACAAATGTATCTGACTTTTTTTCAAGAAGAACACCCACGTAAACCGAGAGTGATCAACAAAAATCACTAGTGTATAGGATTTGTCTCCTAAGCTATGAACTTGTACTGGACCGAACAAGTCCATGTACAGAAGATAAAGACATCTGGAAGAGTCTTTGACAGTAATGCCCTTAAAGGTAGCCCGAGTCTGTTTGCCCTTCAGACATGCAGGACAAGGGCTATCTTTGAAGCACTTAATAGTAGGGGCATCCCTTACTAAATTCTTAGAAAACAACATACTAATAGTTTTGAAATTAATATGTGCCAATTTCTTGTGTCATTGTTCACATAGAGATGCACTGTCTTTTGCTACTAGGCAAACGGGGGTAGAAGAGTCTAAGATAAGAAAATCTAAGCAAAAAATATTTCTACTCCTAATGCCAGTTAATACCATCTCCGAAGAGGCACACGATATTATCAAGCACTTTTCCTTCCAGAACTTAACGTCGTATCCTTTATCACAAAACTGGCTTACACTGATCATGTTATGGTTTAACCCTTCAACATAGGCCACGTCTGTGATAGAGAATACTCTGTTGGAAATCATACCATAACCCCTGGTGACTCCTCGATCAGATCATCCAAAGATGACTTTGGGTCCATTTTCGACTAGGGAGTAATCACACAACAGGCTTCTTATACCGGTCATATGTTGGGAACATCCACTATCCAAGTACCAGATTGGCGTTTTGGTGGCCTTTGGACATACCTGCAAAAAAGAATTAGTTACCCTTAGGAACCCAATCGAACTTGGGTCCTAGATTCCTTGTTAGCACACTCCCCCTCGGTTGGTTAACCCTACGAGTGGTCGGCCTCGCATTGCTAACAAAAGCAGTCTCATTGTATCTTGGATTAAACCAGCAATCCACGGCAAAGTGACCAACTTTGCCACAGCACCAACAGTCAAACCTGTTGTACCGTTTCCTAGGCTCCTGCTTTACCCTTGGAACGATGGGTCCAGCCGGGGCCTTGGATCTAGAGGTGGAGGCATCATGATGACAGTAGTCACACGAATTCTTCACTTCCTGTTCCTTCAATATAACAGGCTTGGCCTTTGGTGCCTGCTTACTATTATGGCCGCTAGAGAAATGGCCATAATTCTCTACTTGGATTTTCTCATAAGGTACCTTGAAGACACTCTCACCGTAGTAGTGGGGGAAGGTCCAACCATCATACCGGCTCTTGGGCTTTTCAACCGAGGGCCGGAAGAAGTGGCCATAGGTTTACTCAAAGTCCTCCTCATTGCAAAGAAAGCCAGGCTTTCTGAATGAAACAGGACCGAGTGGGGCCTTTCCCTTTTCTGCAGTAGATGCCTTCTTAGTAGCCTTATTTTTCCTCTGATTTCTGTTTCTCCGGGATGATTTACTAAGTACAGCCACATGCCCTATGCCAGCCCCCTTAGCCTGAGCAGAGAATTCATCAACCAGAGGAAGAACGGTCTTGGGCATAGAGAAGCTTTTGACATTCTTCCTCCATGCCGCAAGCTGTTCTTACAGCTTATTGATTTCTTCCTGTTTTTTTTCAAGGAGCCTTAGAGAATCTGAGTGCTCATAAGTTAGGTCCAGGTGTTCCTATCGGAGAGAAATTAAGCTAGTGATCTCTTCTCTTAGGGACACATCCTCAGCCTTAAGGAATTTGACCTCCTTTTTCTGAGCCCTCAACCTCTTTCGGCACTCTTCGAAAGTATTGAATAGAAGCTCATAATTTTCGAGGAGTTCAGCCTCACGGGCAGATGGACTGTCCTCATGGTCATCTTTAGGAGACTCAGAGTCAGAGTCAGAGTTAGAGAGGGGGTGCGATCTTTTACCTTCCCAATAAATGGGGGACAATCTCCATCTGAGTCGGAGCGACCCATTAGCCCAAAGTAGGCTTACTCATCATCACTGGAGTCTGAAGAGTCAGATTCACTCAGTGTCTTTGGCTTTTTAGCAATGTAGCTCCTCTCCTTATTCTTATCTTTAGAGGACTTGTGCTCCTCTCCCTTCCCCTTATCTCTCTTGCTTTGGTGGCAGTCAGCAACGACTTGGCCTGGCTTATAGCATCCAAAGAAAATAATGTCAGCAGAGCGATGTTTGTTCTGTTTAGATTCATACCTGTCAGAAGAGTAATTCTTCTTCTGATGTCTGGAGGAGGAGCCGTCTCTCTTTCTTTGATTCCTCATCTTGAGGAACTTTTTTAACTCTCGAGTGATGAAGGAGAATTCTTCTTCAGATAGCTCTGAGCCGGAAGAGCATGGCTCAGAGTCTTCTTCCTCATCCTTTTTCCAGGAGCGGGACGAGGCTGTACCCTTGCCTTTCCTTGAGTGATTGGCTTTCATGGCTACAATATTTTCTTTGGCAGCGGCTTTATCGGCTTTTTCTTCTTCAGCTTTTCTGGTTTTCAGCTGAAGCTCATAGGACATAAGCTTCCCAAATAGAATCTGTGGATCAGTTTCTGCCAGCTTGCCAAATTCTCTGATAGTGCAGATCTTGGTGTCCCATTCCTTAGTATGGGATCTAAGGAATTTGACATTTAGTTCACAATCGGTGAACACTCTGCCATAACCCTTCAGGGCATTTACGATCTTCAGAAAGTTCTCGAATGTCACTCTGATTTCTTCCTTGGGACCTTGCCTGAAGGCCTCATACTTCTGGTTCAGAAGGGATCTTCGATCATCCCTTACTTCATCTGTTCCTTCCATCAGAATGATCAGGCAGTGCCATATGTCCTTGGCAGTCCTGTAGTTGCTGAAATTTTGCATCATGGAATCATCGACGACGCTTACTAAGATGTTTTGAGCTTTCTTGTCGAGTCTGACAAGCACCATCTCATCCTTATCCATTTCGGAGAGCTTCTTGGGCACCATCTTGGTAGGATCAATGGTGGAGGCCTTAATGGGGATATAAGGGCCCTCCTCCACTATCATGAAGAGTCGGGGGTCGATTGCTTCCATATAGAACCTGATCCTTTCCTTCCAGATGGGAAATTTCAGCTTGGTGCATACTGGGATCTTTCCTGAATACATGAGTCTGTCCATTCCTGAGATCTTCTTTCTTATTGACACTAGAAGCAGGATCTTACTCAAGGTGTTAACCTTATTGATTAGTAACCTCCCTCTGATACCACTTGAAAGTCTCTAGTGTCAACTAAATCCACCCATGGGGGGGGGGGAATAGGTGTCGTGCAGTCTTTTGCGGAATTAGATTTACCTGCATAAATTAATAAACACAGCATAGAAAACACACAAAGAATTATAGTCGTTCCCCGATTTGGGTATGTCCACTTTCCCCCTTCGACCTATCTCCCACAAAGGGACGACTCAGTCACTTCTCCAAACGGATTGAAATCCAATCCTCACACTACGGAAGGAACCCTTCCAACAAAGGAGTCTCAACTCCACCACAACGGGTTGCACCCAACCCTTACAACTAAGAATGAAAATTTCTTTACAACAAATAAAAATTGAATGTAAAAGAAAATACAAACAAAGCTTTTGGAGATTCTGATGTCCTTCTTCGTTCGTTGAAGCTTTCTTGAAAGTTACGAAGAGTCCACAACCAGATTTCTCTCTTGGAGAGGATCTTGTGTAGATCGGCGGCGACTAGTGATTGCGGCGGCGATACTTTGTAGATCCAAACTTCTTGACGAAGCAAGCAAGGTCTACCAACGATCTCAATCGGATCAATCGTCTCCACCGATTTAGAATGGAGAACTAGTCTCGTTCAACGAATCGAGAGACAAGAGATCTTAAGAGAGATGCGTGAGACGCTCGGCTTGCCTCGGTACTGTTGTCGGAAGATCAGAGAAGCACTGAGATCAACAGCTAAGACGAACTTGCGAGCGGCTACAGGCGATCGGCGGTTTCCGCGATCGGCTAGGGCACGACGTCGGCTACTTTTTATTTCGCTTGAATAGTTACTATAGAGGTTCAAAATATGGGTATATATATACCAGAGGCCAACCCTAAAGACCGTTGTGGGACCCACAAGGAGAAACCCTAGCCCCGGCCGAAACAGCGCACGACACCTTGGTTCGGTCCAGCAAGCGAGAAAAATTCCCTAAGGCAAAATCGGCGGGAATCGTTGGTGATTCCCGTCGAAGTCGGCGGGAATCACTCACGATTCCCGTCGATTCTGCCTTGGCAGAATTCCAGTTAGAAAACTGTCAGCCGGAAGAAGTCGGCGGGAATGCAGACTTATTCTCGTCGAATCGGCGAGAATCATTAACGATTCTCGTCGAAGTCGACGGGAATCACAAGTGACTCCCGTCGAAGTCGGCGGGAATGACTTAGTGATTCCCGTCGATTTTGACTTAGAAGATTTTTCTCTTCCTTCTTTTGAAGACTTGGTCTTTGACCCATCTTTGCTCCTTCTTCTGCTCTTGATCTACCTTAACCCTGTACTTGAAAATAAGTACACTCCAATAGAGAGAGCACATGTGAGTTAACACACTGATCTACTCAATGAGGGATTACGTTGCGCAGACTCGTGTATATTGACCCATTGCACCCTGACATTGGTGTGTACTTAGCATGGAATAGCTGCAAGCACAACTTGATAAGAAATCGTCAAATACATTGTCAATTCAACTTAGCTTGTTAAGGGGCTTCTTCAAATCAGGTCCATTGTGGATACAATACCCAACATGGTCAACTTGATGAGTGGGTTGGACCCACTTGATGGTCATGGACCCTATGGCACCACCCAACATGGGTTGGGCAATGGTGGTGCCCCACTTGGGCTAATTGGGCCTATAGGTGTGGGTTTGACCAATTTTAGGGTTAGGGTTGGCTTGGGTCAACTTGGGTCAATGGGTGACCCAATGATGTGTCTATTGGTTCACTTAGATTGCTTTTAGGGTTAGGGGCATATTGGTGGAGCCAATGTGTAGCTAAGATTCCAATTTGGGCTAGTTTGACTTGAGTTGACTTGGGCCCTATAGTGGGCCCTATGTGACTACACCCTAACTCCATGGGTCAAACCTAACCTAAAATCAAACCCCCACCACATTTCCTTACCTATTCTAAGTTAAGCGGCCTAATAGGAAATAAGATGTTACAAATTCCAATAAACAAAAAAACAATTTCGTCCCTGAAATTCAAGTTCGGGTCTACGGGGTTTCTACACACAAGAATTTAAGAAACTTTAAACAAAATTAAAGTATACCTGAGGTGAAAAGCTCTAGGTATCGTTCTTGCATCAGATCCATTAGCACCCAAGTATGCTCCTCCCATCCATTGTTGGACCAGAACACCTTGACCAAGGGAACCTTCTTCTTCCGCAACACTCGAATCACTGTATCATCGATCCGGACCGGCTCTAAACGGAAAAATCAATCAGGTGTTATCGGTCATGCTGTTGATCCGGACCAGCTCTAAACAGACTGATATATCAGGTACTATCGGGCTTGCTGTTGTGATAATATGCTGCTCTGGCAGAAGGAGGGCTCTCCGAAGTGAGGAGACGTGGAAAATGTCATGCATAGTCCCTAACTCTAGCGGCTGCTCTAGCCTATAAGCCAAAGGATCGATCCGCTCCAGGATCAAGTATGGTCCCATAAATCGAGGGATGAGTTTCTTGTGCCTCCGCACCCGCGAGACACCATACACCGGACGTATCTTCAAGAACACTATGTCCCCCACCTAAAACTCCACCTTTTGATGCCCCGCGTCATAATACTTGGCTTATCGACTCTGAAACTCTAGCCTCTGATCCCTGATCAGTCATATCTCAGCATCCATATCCTCAATATATTCCGATCAAAGTGCCCTAGGGTCCACATCATGAACCCAAGATAGTGGTGTCTGGCACTTCCTACCCTACATGCCTCGTAGTTGTTGTTATAAGAAAACTCTACTAGAGACGACAGTCTCTTCCAGGTGTATTTTCGTTATATTTTGGGATACTCACAATCAAAATTATGTGGACATATTTCCAACTCTCCCGACGTATTATCATTAAAATAAACCTTAATCACACATTGGATTTGGAGAGAGATGACATGCATGGGGGTAGTTTAGGAATTTGCTAAGTGGAGGAGAGAGAAAAATGGGGATGAAGGCCATGTGGCCCTCCTAACCTTCAGTGAGGCCTAAGGAGCAGAAATCGATAGCTGGAGCAGAGGATTAGCCGGAGAAACTAGGAAACGAGCTAGCTCGCTGGAGCAAGGGTCGGCCATGGCGCACAACCACCAAACCCGCCATCAAGCTCGTCTAAGGGTCCGTTTCTCCTCCTCTCCCTCTGTGCTAGCTTCCTAGATCATTTAGGAGATATTTTGATTTCAATTGAGCTTGGATCCATGTGAGGTGTGGGATAAAATCTCAAGCTTTTGAGCTTGCTCGGATTCGCCGGAGAGGCCGTTTCCTACCACCATTTTGGCACCAAACGATGGTCACTACCTCAATGGAGGAGGTGGTGGTGGTAGCCGACTGTGGAGGCCAAGGGGTGGCTGGGAAATGAAGTTTGAAGAGGCTCCAAGTCGGGGAAATCTCGGCCCTTGGTTGGAGGAGGAAGATGAATGGATGCCCTCTATTTGTGCTTTTAGATTTCGTGCTGTATAAATATATGAATCTTAGTAATCTGTCACACTTTATTCTGTATCTTGCGTGCTAAATTTAGGTCCCTTAGAGGCAGATTCAGAACAGGTAACCAACATGAAATTGTAGCTCTATGTCTTACCTTTAATTTGGCACCCTAAATGTGTAATTTGGAGCACTGTAGCTCCATGTAGGGCCATTATACTAAGACTGGACCGAGGCTATGGCAGAATTTTAAATAAGTTCCCAAGCCAAACTCTAAGTCCACATGTCATGAAATTTTGTCCAAGCATGTAATTAGGTTAGACTTAGGTACTGACCAAAAATAAGAATTTTTGGAAAGTATTTTTTTATAGTTTTTGGAGAAATTTCAATTATTAAATGATTTGATTTTGGGAGATTTCCCACTCCAAATGCACCAAAATTTGGGTGGCATGTCCATTGGGTCATTATATGACCATGGTAGAAATCTCAGGCCATTTTGAACTCTACATGTTGGGAAAATCCAACATGCATGATGGAGGTAGATTTGTAATTGGTGAGCCTATAGTGGAAATGGCGAAGTGGGAATGAGCCAATTTGGCTCAATGCTTGTCCATGAAATTTTGGACAGAGGCTTATAGGGATGAAATACACCTCCCATAGGAAGGTTGGGATTTTTGGGATCAAAAATCCCATTATTTTGAATTATTGGAAAATGGACATATTTAGAAATAAAATTGGAAAATATGGCTACTGATCTTATTAAATTCTAACATTTTGTTATAAGCCATAATAGGGCATTATACATCTCTTGAAAAATCTATGAGTTTGTTTGGGAATTTTATCTTGTGTTTTAGTAGATTTACCATTTTTGTCCCTTATGGAAATTAATTAAAAGTAAGGTAAAATACTGTTGAAATATTATGGAAAACTTTATAGTATCTTATTTCTATGATTCAAACTAAGTATAATTATTTGAGAATTTTTGGATGATTATGCATGCTGAAAAACCTTAATAGTGGCATTTTGGTAATAATGTTCATATGCAATTATGTTAGGTCAAATAACTGACTAAGATCATAAACGTCTGTTTTGTGTCTTATTATATCAATATTGATCACCAGTAATTTTTTAGAAATTTTTGGTTGTATATTTTACGTACTTCATTTGGAAAATGGATTAATTATGGATTTAATCATGAATAGAAAATATATGGTAATTCAAATGAAACAATTATGATCCTTGGTAGACAGTCATATTCAACCTAGATGAACTCCTTATAAATTACTTATGCATGTTGGACCATTGGGTAAGGAAGTCCATATACAAAGTGACCAAGCCCACTTAATCAAATGGTTTAATTTAAGGCCCTAAATACTTAGAAAAATGATGAAATCATAAAAGGTCAACTTCACACATATGTTAAACCCATGGTAAATATTTAGGGGCATTTGGCCCAAGAAATTGAGAGTCATATCACATGGGTTAATGTTAGGTCATGGGCACCGTATAGCAAAAGTAGTGTATAACATTAGTACCCACAGGGGAATATGAAAAGTGGTTAAAAGGAGAACTATATTGGGAAGTTGAAACCATGGTTGGTGTTCAGTAGGTCATTACTTGGTAACGAGTGTTAGAGTACAAAACCTTAAGGTGCGTAACTAGAACGAGGACCGGTGAAAGACCACCATTCTCCTAAAAATACCATAAGTCGTTAACTCCACACGCAAAGTAACATCGAGAGTGGGTAGAATAATGGGTAAACACTAATAATAGTATGTGTCCTTGAGAAAGGGAACTTTGGGTTTCATGCCCATCTTGGTTCCTAGTGCCCCCGAGACCCCTTCAACGGTCATGCACTGGGCGGTCCAAGGACAAACCCTAAATTACCAAGTGTAATAAACATTAGATAAGAGTAGTCTAATAGGTTAAGAGAACAATGTGACAATCTCACCCCTATAGGGTTGTACGATACAGGATGAGTTTTTGTCCTGCGAGCTGGAGGCTTGGATGTTTGGATACAGGACGGATTTTTGTCCTATGATCTGGAGGCTCGGATGTTTGGACACAAGACAAGTTTTTGTCCTGCGAGCTAGAGGCTCGGATGTTTGGATATAGGATGGGTTTTTTTCTAGCTAGCTGGAGGCTCAGATTTAAAATAACTTGCATGTGCATAAAATATATAGTGGTGGGTCATGCGGTACTGGACCAATCATCATAATGATGGTAGTACGGTGACTCAGGTGAGGTTTGAGGGTTTGAGGGGCCAGTAGGTTGTTTATACTGCGGTTTGGAGGACAATCCCCGAAAACGCACACCTGACCTTAAAGTCTTGTGGATTTGCTAGCAGTTTAGTACATGGTGACTCTGGTGTTCTTGAGAGGCGTACAGAAGGTCTAGGCATGATAGTGTGTATACCCGCCTAGGAGTGGAGATGCCGCTTCACTGCTGCCGTAGCCACAATGGTGGTACCTGAGAGTTAAGCTAACTCCAAAAGTGGGAAATAAAGGTCTGTGCACACAGAATAGTGTGTGTGAGTTGTACTTGTATGAATCATAACCCGCATACCATATCTTACATACATACTTTGGACATACGCACCATAGATCTTTATCATATAAATTCGTATGGGCTCTTATATATGATAAGTTACATTTATGAAATCATAACTTATAAATTTGTATTGGTATTCATATAAGTTAAGGTACTTCTGTGATGTTAGTGTAGTAGTAGCTAGTTTACTTTTCTGCTCAGTAATTTCCTCTACTTACCGCAATTCTTTTCAGTACTGTTTTTACTTCTTTACTTGTACTATATAGAACTGCTAAAGTAGAGATATACTTGTTATTTTATATATATGATATATTAAATCCACTATCACATGCTTTCCTTTCTATACCCCTTGTTGTCCTTTGCTTCGTCCTCCCTCTCGGTACCTAGGAGTCGTTAGGGTGAGGCGAGGATGAAAATGGCTTAGTCTTTATGACTAACGGTCGGTTATGACCATATCCATTTAGGAGCTCGAGGAGATGGAGCATCAACACGACCAGCAGGACGAGGTGGCAGGACATGAGGAGCTCGTACCACCTACTACTACTACTACTGCAGCCTGGTGTCAAGTGATAACTCGTGTATTGATGATAGATTAGCTTCCACTTAGTTAGATTTTTTCTGAGAGATATTTGATTACTATGTACTGGGCATAATCCCTTTTCATTCATTATGTACTCATTGTGGACTATTGTATCTCTCATTTTATTTATATTATGATGTTGCTGTGATGTGGACTTGATATATAATTGCTTTTATTTCTTCTATTCTTGATTGGCCGAACAGGTTGAATGATCAAACTAGCCGGCAGGATCGGCGTCTTGTTGTGTCGACTAACCCGTGTGTTAGAGTCACCGTAAGGCAGTAGTTCTAGACATAAGATCGGGTTACCTCCTTAGTAAGGTGGAGGGGGGTCTTACAAAATGGACCCCATGGCCATGCCACCCAAATTTGGGGGCAGTTGAAAGAGGGAATCTCCCAAAATCACATTTATTTAATAAATGAAATTTCTCTAAAAAATATAGAAAAATACTTTCCAAAAATTCTAATTTTTGGACAGGACCTTATTATAACCTAAACATATGCTTGGCCAAAATCTCCTTGCATGTGGACTTAGGGTTTGTCTTGAGCATTCATTTAATATTCTGTCCTAGCCTAGGATCAGTCTTAGTAGAATGACCCTACAGGGAGCTATAGTGCTCCAAATTACAACTTTAAGGTGTCAATTTAAAGTTAAGACCTAGATATACCTTTTTCTTATTGAACATAATTTCTGTAAATGCCTCTAGAAGGCCTAAATATTGCATGCAATTTGACTGTATAAACTAGGACAGAAAATACACATTTAATTATTTCATAAAAATCAAGGGCATCGGGTCATCTTCTCCAATGAGCCAATGGTCATCTTATATATATATATATATATATATATATATATATATATATAATGTTGTACTATGACCTATGGACTTATTAGTTTTTACTTACTACTTACACACTTCTATTCTCGATTAGCCGATAGGTTGAATGATCGTACTAGCCGACAGGATCGGCGTCGTGCGGTTTCGACTAGCCCGTATTCTAGTGTCCCCGTAAGATGGTGGTTTTGGGCATAAGACTGGGTTACCTCTTTGTTAAGTGGAGAGTGAAAGTGGGAACAAGATCTATCTCAACTCTAGAGGGGGGTGAATAGAGTTTATTTAAAGTAAATTCACAATTTTAAACTAGCAAAACTTTTAAGAAGACAGTAAAAAGAAGAGCACAGCACACAGTAAAGAAAACACACAAGCAAACCAGAGAACACAAGGAGCTATAGTGGTTCCCCAAAAACCTGGGTACATCCACTCTTCTACCACCCTTGGTAGGAATCCACTGCAGGAAGGGTTGATCAGGTGTCCTGGCACCAATGAGCTTTTGATAAGGTGCTCAAAAACCAAACTAGATTTTTTGATCAGGTGTCTTGCCACCACTGAGTTTTGACAAGGTTCTCAGAACCAGAATCAAAGCTTTTGAAGGGAGTTTTGAAAACCCTTTTACAGAGGGAAAGGAAAAGAAAAAGAAAGAGTGAAGTTGTCTTCTCTATCTCAATCAAAGAGAGAAGCACAAGTGGATTTGTGTTGTCAAAGCTCCCCCTGAGATGTTGACTAGTTCAGGAGTGGAAGCTTTGCTTCAGGGTGATAGGTCTTCAGAAGCTTCAGATCTCCAGCAGAAGATGGTTTCAGCAGATACTGAAAGATGAGTTGTCTGGAGTCCTTGAGATGAAGCTAAGATCACTTTTTCAGTATGCCAAAATGTTCAACTGATTCTCCAGGGTTGATTACTTGAGTTTTCTTGTATTGATCAGACTGTCCTGAGAATCACTTGTTCTTTTTCTTTCTTATCTGTGTGTATCACTATCTCTGTCTCTATCTGTGTATGTGTATCTAAATCTATCTTAGAGAAAACAAGAGAAACAACTTTTATTCTCTGAAGATCCTATGTCCAAGATAGCCGTTAACAGACATTAAATGCCTTCCATAAAGTTTTGTCTTCTAGAGGAAAGTCCAATAAAACATTCTCAAAAAGAATTCCTTGAAACTTTCTCTAGAATAAATGAAAACGGCTGGCAGATCTCTTGACATAAATGCTGAGAGAATTTGAAAAACCTTCCAAAGTCTGACTGAATTTGAATCCTTAAAAACGTCGATCTCTCAGGAAAAACGTCGATCTGAGCTCTACGATCGTCGACCTGAGCTCATAGATAGGAATGAAGATCAGACAGAAAGCGTCGACCTGAGCTCGAAGATCGTCGAACTAAGCTCAGCGACCTAAAGAAATAAGCTGGAGATAGATCATCGATTTGAGCTAGACGATCGTCGACCGGAGCTCGACGATTCAGCAAGGTTGAGCTCAGAGAGCGTCGAACGGAGTTCGACGTTTCGTCGACCTAAGATCGACGATAATTGTCTTAGACTTGGCTCTATTTCCTTGATCTTGGAATGGTCCTGGGGGCAGCTTCAAACCTAAGTTCTAAGCCCTAGACACATTCTAATATTGACCTTTTTAACTATACATCTAGGTCAAACTGGTTTCCTAAGAAAAACATAGTGATCCTTACCCAAATTAGTAATAGGGTGTTCCAACAATCTCCCCCTATTTGGGTTAGGATTACTATTTACAAATCTCAGAAAAAAAAACAACAACAACATACTGAAGAGCAATAAACTAAAACAAAATAGCAGAGCAAGCAATCATAGCAGCAATCAAATAGAATTTCAGCAAATGTTCAGAGAGATTGTGATGTCTGCTTACAGAAATTACTTCTTTTCACTTCATTTCTTAAATATAATTTCTCTGTTAGGATTAAGGGCTTCCTTCTTTGACCTTCTATCATCATCTGCACCTAAGGAGGTTTGAGCTCTTGGCCTAGGAACCACAGCCTCAGGATGCAACTTCATGTAGTCCACTGGGTCAAAGAATTTTCTTGAAGAATACCTTTCCAGTTCAGCTTTTCTTTGATCTGATAGAGTAGTAATATTAGAGGTGTCTTTCCCTTGTTCTCTGGCTTTCTTCAACTGATCCAAGGCAGCTAGTTCTTTCATCCTTGCAGTCCATGACACTGGATTATTCTCTGGATCTTTAAAAGGCACTGCAGGCTCATATCTATTGACAGTTTCTAAAGCAATAGGAGTTCTAGTCTCAACTTTTTCTCTGAGTTTATAAGGGAAAGGACCTTGAGCAGAGTCCATGTGTCTTTGTCCTTCCCTTACATGAAATCTATGTCCTCTTTGACTTCCTCTATACTGTCCCCCTCTGGACTGATAACCCCTTTGGTATTGCCCCCTAGGATGGTATCTTTGAGAGGACTGGGAGGAACTTTGCTTAGAAGCTGGGGTTTGAGAAGCTGAGCCTCCACCTGTCCCTGAGTCTGGAGGAGGAGAAGGAGGAGGCTGAAATTGAGATGAACCTTTCTCATACTTTTCAAACTTTCTTTTCTTTCTCAAAGCCTTTAGTTGATTTTTAGAGTATTGCATCCAATGTTCAGTAATTTGCCAATCATGCAAAATATAGTATGGAATGTCATTTGAATCTTTAGCTTGAGCAGGAGGAACCTTCATCATGGCCTTACTTCTGGCCTTCCTTTTCTTGGCAATAGTATTAGAAGAATCATCAGATTCAGTTTGAAACTGATCACTGTCTGAACTTTGAGGTCTATCATATAAGTCATCAATACTCTTTATATACTTTTCTTATTGTTTTACTTGATCAGGGGTCAGAGCAGGAGCAGCAGCAACAGCAGAAATTTGAGCAACAGCAGAAAAGAAGTTGGAGCAGCAGTAGAAGCAGATTCTTCCAGATATGTAGCAAGTTCTTTAGCAGCAGTATCCTCAACAACAGAAATCATATCAATATCTTCTGATACAATTGTAGAAACAGCAGCAGCAGCAAAACTGAAAGCATCAACATCCACAGCCTTAAAAGAATTGACATATGAGGCAATTAGGCTGGGATCACATACAGAGATAGGCATAATGGCCTTAGTGAGGTCTTCAGCTTGATGCACTGGCAGAGAACTGAAATAAACAGAATCAAATAAAGAAAGCAGACTCTGAAAGTCCACTACCAAAATAGGAGCAAGACTTGAACCTTCAGCAGCCTCAGGCACATCCAATGCTTCATAAGGCATCTCCCCCTACCTGGGTTTAATGGTAACTAAATCAAGGCACCCAGATGAAGGGATTGCCTGGGAGGAGAGGAAGGAAGAAAACTTAGTAGACAGCTCCTAAACATGTTGCAGGAGTGGATCCAAGGAGGTCTCCAGCAGTGAGGTTAGCCTTAGGGCTAGCAACACATAGAGCTTGTCTGTCAGGGCTGAAAGATCTACATGCTCAAGATTGGCTTGAGCAGAGGTAGGAGTTGAAGTGACTGGGATGAGGGTGGCTGGAGCAGATGTAATGGAGAGTGTGGAGATAGGAGGTGTTGGGATGGATGGCTCTGAAGGAGGAATAGTGTAGATAGATGTTACTGAGGTGGAGATGGATGAGATGGAAGAGGTAAAGGATGGGGTGAAGGATGGTTGAGAAAGGATGTCTTGAAGAAGTTGTTGGTAAGAGGATGTAGAGGGAAGCTCAGGAGGAGTTGGAGGAGAATCATCCATGAAGGAGTCATCAATAAGAGAAAATGATGGAGTGGTGAAAGATGGATAAGAGAACAAAGGGTGGAACTATTCTGAGGTAGAGGCTGGAGGAGGTGAAATTGGTGAAGAGATTGTAATGGAGGATGATATGATAGAGATTGAGATTGGTAAAGAAGTTGAGGTGGTGACTGGGATAGAAACAGCTGGAGGAGGAGAGGAAGAAGCAGGCAATCCTTCTGCTGGGGAAGATACCTGAGGAGTGACTGTAACAGTCCTGGTGCCTGAAGCAAGTGGTGTTGCAGCAGCCTTGCTAGGGTTGATGATCTGCCTGTCCCATCTGCTGAAGAGGGCACAGGTAAGCCTCTTGGATTCATTGATGTACATCCCACTAGAGGTCAGCAGCTCAGGGCACCTGGAGTGCAGGTAAACCCCTAAAATCCTCCCATAGCTTACACAGCTTTTGTTCAGCTTCTTCTTGATCAGATTGAAAAAGATGGATCCCCAATCTAAATGTTTCTTGTCAACCAAAGCTCCCATTAAACAAATTGGTATCTTGATATTGTATCATGGGCTGAGTGCTTTGTCAGAAGCACTTTTCCAACCACATCAGCCAGAAATTGGAATTCAATGGAAAGGTTCTTTTTCAGCAATTTGTTAGGGTTCACAGCAGTGTGACCCATTTCTATCCAGCATAGAATCATACTCTTCTCCAAACAAATCTATGGAGTCATCTCCAGTACTAAGAAGGAAAACCTCTGTTAGAAGGGCGGCGGACAAAGGTACCTGAGTCCCTTTGATTGAGCCGATTAGAGAATTCTCATTCTCATTCGTGGCTGTAAAATACCATTCCTTTATCTCTCCTGCTGCAATCTTCATTTGGGTGGACATGATCTAAACCAGTTGCTGTTCTCGAAAAAGGTTGAGAATATCCTTGAATCTTTGATCACTTCCATCAAAAGAATTCATATCAATGTCGAAACCTGTATCAAATTTCATCTTTGAAATAGCAGCACTTGACACAGTCATCTGTACCTGCAAAGATGAAACAAACACGACCAAGTGTAGAAGGTTTGGAGGGAAAGAGAGAAAGTTGCAGAGAGTATGAAAGCGTAAACGACGAGCGGCGGCCGAAAAATGATTTTATATTAAGGTTCGACGCGAAAAATGAAGGATCGTCGATCTCCGTTCGACGATCAGGACTCCTGATGGAAGCTGAAAGGGCTTCAATATCGTAGATCTCAGTTCGACGATCTAGGGAGAACGTCGAGCTAAGGTCAACGATCGAAGGCCTGAAAGAGATAGTGTACAACTATCTGACACGCTCAGAACTCAGGTCGACGTTTTGAGAAAACGTCGATCTCCGTTCGACGCTTTCTGGGAAAACGTCGAGCTCCGTTCGATGCTTTCTGGGGAAAACGTCGAGCGTAGTTCAGAGTCAGAAAACTATCCTACAGACACAAAAAAAGGTGAGTTTTTAGCCTAATCTTGGTCTGTTTTTAGCTTTTGAAAATCTTGTAATTTATTTTAGGCTTCCTCCATCTAACATGCCTAACTGATTGAGGAAGAAGTTGTGTTTCTTTTCATCCAAGGGCTTGGTGAAAATATCTCCCCTTTGCAAATCAGTTGGGATATATTCAAGTTCAATTTTGTCTTTCTCAACATTATCCCTTAGAAAATGATGCCTAATTTCTATGTGTTTTGTCCTACTATGGAGGACTGGATTTTGTGCAATGGAAATAGCACTGGTGTTCTCACAAAATATTTTAGACTTATCTAAGTTGTAACCATAGTCTAGGAGGTTTTTTTATATCCACAATATTTGTGAACAACAACTGCCTACAGCCATGTATTCAGCCTCAGCAGTTGAGGTTGACACAGATGTTTGTTTCTTACAATACCATGAGACAAGTCTATCACCAAGAAACTGATAAGTTCCACTGGTGCTTTTCCTGTCTATTCTGCATCCAGCATAATCAGCATCTGAAAATCCAGTTAAGTCAAATGCTGAATCTTTTGGATACCAGAGTCCTAGATTTGGACAGCTTTTAACATACCTAAGATTCCTCTTTACTAAAGTTAAGTGTGACTCTCTAGGACTGACTTGGAATCTAGCACATATACATGTAGCAAACATTATGTCAGGCCTACTGGCTATAAGGTACAATAGAGAGCCAATCATTGCTCTATATGTTGTCTGATCAACTGGTTTCCCATGTTCATCAGCATCCAATACAACATTGGTAGGCATGGGTGTTTTCATACATGATGCATCAGACATCCCAAATTTCTTAACCAATTCTTTTGCATACTTGGTTTGAGAAATAAACATGCCTTCAACATGTTCTTTGACTTGCAATCCTAAAAAGAAGGATAGCTCACCCATGCTACTCATTTCAAATTTAGAGTGCATAAGCTTGGAAAACTTTTTGCACAAATTTGAATCAGTGGACCCAAATATAATATCATCTACAAAAATTTGTACTAGTAGGGTATGGGACTTATGGGTTCTAATAAAAAGAGTTTGGTCTACTCTCCCCCTAACAAAATCATTCTTTAGCAGAAAGCATGCTAGAGTCTCATACCATGCTCTAGGAGCTTGCTTGAGACCATATAATGCTTTGCGTAGTTTAAAAACATAATCAGGATGGGTTAGAGAGATAAAACCTGGAGGTTGTCTGACATAGACTTCTTCTTTGATCTCCCCATTGAGAAAAGTACTCTTCACATCCATTTGATAGACTTTGAATCCCTTGTGAGTAGCATAAGCCAGGAAGATTCTTATGGACTCTAACCTTCCAACTGGTGCAAAGGTCTGGTCATAGTCTATCCCCTCTTCTTGAGAATATCCTTGAGCAACTAGCTTTGCCTTGTTCCTTACAATAATTCCTTGATCATCCAGCTTATTTCTGAACACCCATTTGGTTCCAACAATGGAATGATCCTTTGGCTTAGGCACTAGTTCCCAAACCTTGTTTTCTTTCAAATTGATGCAACTCCTCTTGCATTGCAATGATCCAGTGTGGATCTTGCTCTGCATCTTGAATGGTTTGAGGTTCAATTTGAGAGAGGAAGCAAGTGTGCATCAGGTTCTGGTTGACCTGATTTCTGGTTTGCACACCAGCTGAGATGTCTCCAATCACTTGGGAGATTGGATGATCTCTTGGTGTTATTAGATCAACAGGGGGTGTTGATTGTTCACCAACCTGTGTTGTTGTTTCCTCTTGTGGGACAACAACTGGCTCTTCAAGAAATTTTCTTCCAGATGTGAAGCAGCTTCTTCATCTTCACTACTTTCATCCTTTTGAGTGACTTGTAATCTGTCCAATTCTTCAGCTAGAGAATGCACCTGCAAATGTTCTATGGTAGAAGTATTCTTCTCCTTGAAAGACATGTTAGCTTCATCAAAAGTAATGTGGACAGATTCTTCTATTTTAGAGTAGTTTTATTATAAACCCTATAAGCTTTACTGATCATGGAGTATCCCAGAAACACTCCTTCATCAGCTTTTGCTTGAAATTTTGCTAAATATTTCTTGTCATTATTGTGAATGTAACAAGTGTAACCAAAAACTTTAAAATAGTCTACTTTAGGTTTCTTCCCTTTGAGCAATTCATAGGGAGTCTTGCCCTTCAGTTTATGTATTAGACTTCTATTCAACACATAATTGGAGGTGTTCACTGCCTCAGCCCAAAAGGATAGAGGTAGGTGAGCATCTGTCAATAATGTAGTTGCAGATTCAATAAGGGTTCTATTTTTCCTTTCAGCTACCCCATTTTGTTGAGGAGTTCTAGGAGCTGAGAAAGTATGCCTGATCCCTTCACTTTGACAGAACTCTTGCATGAGAAGAGAATCAAACTCTGTCCCATGATCACTTCTAATCAGGGCAATGTGAGTGTTGAACTCAATCTGAATGCACTTGAGAAAATCTATTAAACACTTAAAGTAATCAGACTTCTTCCTCAGAAAGAATACCCATGTGAATCTTGAGAAGTCATCTACAACCACTAAAGTATAGGATTTCCCTCCTAAGCTTTGTACTTTAATGGGTCCAAAAAGATCCATGTGTAACAGATACAAAATCCTAGGTGAATCACTCTTATTAATTGATTTAAAGCTATTTTTAGTTTGCTTGCCTAATTGACAAGCCTTGCAGAGTCCTTCCTTCTTGTATGGGCCAGAAGGCAGTCCTCTAACAAGGTTGTCCTTGGATAGCCTAGTAATGGTTCTAAGGTTAACATGTCCTAGTCTCTTATGCCATAGAATATTAGGTCTAGATATGGAATTAAACAGGCAAATATCTACCTTAGATGAATGAAAGTCTACTAAGTAAATATTACCTTTCTTGTTACCGGTCAACATAGTTGTGTTGTCTTCTGACTTGATCTTGCATATTTCTTTGTTGAAAGTCACTTGATATCCTTCATCACACAGCTGACTAATGCTTATCAGGTTGTGCTTGAGTCCTTCAATATAGGCTACTTTCTTGAAGGTGACTGTCCCAATTTGGACTGCACCATATCCTTTTGTAGTTCCAAAGTTTGAATCATCAAAAATTACATTGGGTCCAAGATTGGCTTTAAAGGATGTGAAGTTGTCCTTATTCCCTGTCATGTGCTTTGAGCACCCACTATCCAGATACCATAGCTGGTTTGATGTTGGATAGGTCTTCACCTGCACATAAACAGCTTATATGTTTTTGACCCAGTTAACCTTGGGCCTAAGTTGATATCCCTTAAATCCAGAAATAAAAGACATCCCAGGTTGATTCTTATAACCTTCAGGATGGTATCTCCTAGGAGGTATTATCCATTCAGTATAAGTATTAAAGCATTGGGATGAAGCACTTCTAGGATTGAATTGAGATTTGCCTCTAAAAGAAGGTTCAAAGCTCTGAACTCCGTTCCACGATCGTCGATCTGAGTTCGACGATCTTGGGTAAAATCGTCGAGCTCCGTTCGAAGATCGACTGTAAGGGAGTTCAGAGTTCAGGAATCGTTGAGCTGAGTTCGACGTTTCAGCCTGAGATCGTCGATATCTGTTCGACGATCGTCGACCTCTGCTCGACGTTTTCTGTTGAACTTTGCTTTTCTTAGGTAGATCTAAATTCTTCCTAGCTACCTCTACAACACACTTCCCTTTATCAGAAATAAATTTGATTGGGGTGGTTAATACTATGGGTTGGCTAGATGAAGCACCCAAGCCCAGTGTACTATTTAATCTTGAGTTCACTGTGCTTGTGATGTCCATTAATTTGATACTTCTCCTATTAAGGGATTCTTCAAATTGCTTGGCCTTGGATAGTTCACTTTTCAGTGAAGCTATCTCCTCTCTATAGCATTCTAACTCTTCAAAGAGTTTGTGGTTCTCTGATTTTACAGTGCTATACTCAAATAGTTGTTTTCTGAGGGAAGTGATTTCCTTCTCAGACTCCAACAGATCTAGGCATAGTACTTTAAACTCATGTTTAAAGTCCTCAGAACTGAAATCAAATGAATTGATTACCTGATCTTCTTCTAGTTGAGCTTCTGAATCTGATTCTGACTCTTCTGCTTCTGAATCTGTTTGAGAGGCATTGATATCCATCATGCAAAATTCCTTTTCATCAGCATCATCATCATCATCACTGGAGCTGGATGAGGCTTCAGAGTCCTCTTCAGTTTCACTCCATGTCTCAGCAACAAATGCCTTCCTTGTATGTTTGTTCTTGCTAGAGGAGGATTTGTCTGAGCTGTTCTTTCTGAAGTCTTTCTCCTTTCTTCTTTCTCTTCTATCTTTCTTGTCCTTGTTCTTGTTTTCTGGACAGTCAGGCACAATATGGCCTGGTTTCCTACAACCAAAACATATAATTTCTTTATTGTTATTTGATTTATCATACCTAGGTTTATCATGACCCTTGTATGATCTCTTTCTGAAGTCTTTTCTGGCCATCTTGTAGAATCTTTTGGCCAATAGACTTAGGAGCTCATCATTTCCTGTAGCTTTATCTTCAGGCTCCTCTTCTGTAGCTTTGAAGGCTATGGTCTTCTCTTTCCTTGTGACTGGAGAAGTAGCCTTTTGTTCTTCTTCTCTATTTTTAATGAGTAGCTCATAAGATTTGAGCTTGCCCAGGAGAGCTTCAGTGGTAATCTCATTTAGACTTCTGGCATCTTTGATTGGCCAGATTCTTGAATCCCAAGAGCTGGGGAAGCACATTAAGATTTTGTCATTCAGCTCAGTCAATGAGATTTCTTTATCCAGAGTCTTTAACTCATTGACAATCAGACTTAGTCTATTGTATATGTCAGCCACTGATTCAACTTCTCCCTTTTTGAAATTCTCATATTGGCTTATAAGATGGGATCTCCTGTCTTTCCTTTCATCAGTAGATCCTGAGACAATTTCAGAGAGCTTGTCCCAAATTCCTTTGGCTGAGTTGTATTCAGCTACCTTCTGAAATATCTCATCAGACATTGTCTGAGCTAAGATGTTCATGGCCTTGGCATCTGCAGTCTTCCACTTCTTTATTTCAGCTTCTGTTCCTGAAGGAGGTGGAACAGCATTTGTACTTGAGCTTGCTGGTGGACTTGGGCATACTGTCAAAACAGAATTAAATATGTCTTCATCAATAGAGTTCATGTAAAGTCTAATCCTTGCTTTCCAAAGTGCAAACTTGGATAGATTGCACACTAGAGGCCTAGTGCTTGCATAATCTTTGTTCTGTGCCATATCTTTATATAAAATTAAATATAATGAAAATAACCCTCTTAAAAGATTGATCTTATCAAGGATCTTTTGGTTCAGGTGTTAGCCTGTATGAACAACCAACCTCCCTCTGATACCAATTGAAAGTGGGAACAAGATCTATCTCAACTCTAGAGGGGGGTGAATAGAGTTTATTTAAAGTAAATTCACAATTTTAAACTAGGAAAACTTTTAAGATTTAACTTATATATAGGTGTAAGGTGCCTGCTATAGAATTAACAAGACAGTAAAAAGAAGAGCACAGCACACAACAAAGAAAACACACAAGCAAACCAGAGAACACAAGGAGTTATAATGGCTCCCCAAAAACCTGGGTACATCCACTCTTCTACCACCCTTGGTAGGAATCCACTGCAGGAAGGGTTGATCAGGTGTCCTGGCACCAATGAGCTTTTGATAAGGTGCTCAAAAACCAAACTAGATTTTTTGATCAGGTGTCTTGCCACCACTGAGTTTTGACAAGGTTCTCAGAACCAAAATCAAAGCTTTTGAAGGGAGTTTTGAAAACCATTTTACAGAGGGAAAGGAAAAGAAAAAGAAAGAGTGAAGTTGTCTTCTCTGTCTCAATAAAAGAGAGAAGCACAAGTGGATTTGTGTTGTCAAAGCTTCCCCTGAGATGTTGATTAGTTCAGGAGTGGAAGCTTTGCTTCAGGGTGATAGGTCTTCAGAAGCTTCAGATCTCCAACAGAAGATGGTTTCAGTAGATGCTGAAAGATGAGTTGTCTGGAGTCCTTAAGATGAAGCTAAGATCACTTTTTCAGTATACCAAAATGTTCAACTGATTCTCCAGGGTTGATTACTTGAGTTTTCTTGTGTTGATCAAACTGTCCTGAGAATCACTTGTTCTTTTTCTTTCTTATCTGTGTATATCACTATCTCTGTCTCTGTCTGTGTATGTGTATCTAAATCTGTCTTAGAGAAAACAAGAGAAACAGCTTTTATTCTCTAAAGATCCTATGTCCAAGATAGCCGTTAACAGACATTAAATGCCTTCCATAAAGTTTTTCCTTCTAGAGGAAAGTCCAATAAAACATTCTCAAAAAGAATTCCTTGAAACTTGCTCCAGAATAAATGAAAACGGCTGGCAGATCTCTTGACATAAATGCTGAGAGAATTTGAAAAACCTTCCAAAGTCTGATCGAATTTGAATCCTTAAAAACGTCGATCTCTCAGGAAAAACGTCGATCTGAGCTCTACGATCGTCGACCTTAGCTCAGAGATAGGAATGAAGATCAGACAGAAAGCGTCGACCTGAGCTCGAAGATCGTCGAACTGAGCTCAGCGACCTGAAGAAATAAGCTGGAGACAGATCGTCGATCTGAGCTAGACGATCGTCGACCGGAGCTCGACGATTCATCAAGGTTGATCTCAGAGAGCATCGAACGGAGTTCGACGTTTCGTCGACCTAAGCTCGACGATAATTGTCTTAGACTTGGCTCTATTTCCTTGATCTTGGAATGGTCCTGGGGGCAGCTTCAAACCTAAGTTCTAAGCCCTAGACACATTCTAATGTTGACCTTTTCAACTATACATTTAGGTCAAACTGGTTTCCTAAGAAAAACATAGTGATCCTTACCCAAATTAGTAATAGGGTGTTCCAACAGAGAGGGGTCTTACAAACTGGTATTACTTGAACAAATGATCATATGAGAAAGAAGTCCATAACACTGGGTCACCCCGCTCGAGCATTAGTTTGCGGACAAACTATGAAGCGGAAGCAATGGTGTGCCCATGTGTAAAAGTCATATAAAATAGTCAATTTAAACAATGAGTTAGACCAACCACCTTAGTTTGACTTACCAAGAGGATTTCGTAGCGTATCTTAGTCTAAAATTGACCTCGGATATAGATTGGTTAAGGTACGTGGATACCCAAAATTACCAAGGGAAGAATTTGATGCAAGGGTCACTGCTTAAGGCTTATACTCTGATGTCTTTACTCTACCTATCGAGTGATATTATCACTTCTCACCCAAGCTAATAGGATCGCCTCAAGGAGAATTGGTGCATGTAACCTATTAAGGGAATAGAAGGGTACTCGTAAACTTAACCCTCATACCGATGACTTGATTGTGTGGAGACAACCACCGTGACAAATACCAATAGTAGAATAAGAGTTCAAGTTTCAGAAGAGACCCATTTTGGTTGGGTCATATTTTGACCTTGAGAAGATTGTTATATAGTAACCTTAAGGGCCTAAGGTATATAACATATCAATTAGCCTCAAGGTGGAACACCAGGTCTAAGATTGATAGACTTAAGGATTAAGTGCACATATAAGAGGAATGCACTATAGATGTTAAGGGAATTTAGCCTAAAAGGTATGGGGATTATCCTTTTGTTTATTTGGCTAAATTGATAATGACTTGATTTCTCTAGAACCTTTTTTAGAAAACGTTGTGTTGCGAATATAATGATCTTGAAGAATTGGTATTTGAACATTACTTGGATGAAAATCAAGACTCGTGTACGGATAATTGGTAAGATGATCAACCCTCCCTAGAAGTTTAGGATATACATAGAGGGTAGCCCGCTTGGATATAGTACAACCCTAGAATAAGGAAATTCACCATGAGATGTTAGAAACTTTCTCAGACTTGTGAAGCAGATGATTACTTGGCACAACTTAAAGAGAGATCGCAATTTCATCGATGCATAATGACATACTATATTCAAAGAATGAAACAAGTTGCCTATAATCCATAAGAATTCGAACAAATGGCTTTTCGATAAACTAAAATCAAGCAGTAACGACGACACAAAGGTTTTATGTATAATTAAAGGAGTGTGTTTCCTCAACAAAGCACGTTCCTAGATGCCATAACACCTTAACCCAATTGACGTGACACACGATTAATGATTATATCGTCGGTTAAGGATTTGATTAAAAAACTCATATGTATGGCAAGAGAAAGCCAAGGTGAATTGAGAATTTAGTACAAGTCAGAAGGATAACTGAAATTTTTGCATAACTAGGGCATATGATTATCACATATTAAATGGGTACAATTGGGAGAAGTATACACGATGATTGATCACTGCTACCCGCGCCTACCAAACATAATTGGGTCATTAGGTTGGAAATATACAGATTAGGATAGGGTAACGTCATGGTAATATGAAGGAATGGTTGCGGGTCTTGACTGTTATATGATTAGAACCCATTAGTGAGAATTCAAAGTGTTTGAATAATTTTGTTTATGACATTGGGAGTATAACAACCCCAGAAAAATTAAGATCAAGTGAAAAATCATACTGAATTGGAATATGTATATTATAAGTACGATCATTTGGATGTGGCTCTGATGATCACAAGAATCAAAACAAAAGTGTTCGATGATACAATAACTGCCTTCAGAGAAATTTGGGATTTTGAGAGCAACTCATGATTATGAACATGTATAGGAAAATTAATACGAGCAAATAAAAGATTAATTTGTCAGTACATGACACTAGAAATGTAATGACTCAGCAAATTAAAATGGGGTAGATGATTAGTTGAAGCGTATGCATAGGTATGACCCCTTGATTATGATATCGTCATGAACCGGGACACATAAGTTGATAACATTATAACCACCATTAGGAGGATTCATGACTATTGAATATAGATTTTGACTATCAAAGGTGTATACGGTGAAATCACATGAGAATTAATGAGTGTTTAATCAGATTCTTTCTTATGATGAAATCGGCTCGTGACAAAACTTATTATTTCGCAAGGATTTCTTATATCTTATAAATTAGACTCCATTTGGAAAATCGATTGGGAGTCATTTTGTGAACATCAACATTAATAATGATCGCTTGATGTATACATGAAGAGTTCACTCTACAAATTATGTAACGTTACTTAAGTAGAGATGTAATAAAGCATGAATTTGGAAGAAAAAAAGGGGGTGATAGTCTTTTCATCAAATCTTAAGTTTGGAGGTTGGTTAATTACTATACATAAGTTGGATCTTCGTCATAAATAATATCATGATAACTTGCATTTGAAGAATCAATATGGTATAAACCATAAGTCATGATGCAATTCTAGAAGAGAAATTTGAGATTTATGTCCTCAATTCTACATATAAGAGTATTGATTCTCACGTACTTGGTGATCATTGCTCGTAAGGGACTCTGAACCAACGTATGATTCAGGTTTATTTAATGATAATGTGCCGAAAGACTTGGAAATATGCCCACGTAATCTTGATTATGAATATCATGAAGTGTAATGAAAATACACTTGGTGGGGACTGTTACCTCTGATAGAGTTTTCTTATAAAGAACAACCGCAAGGCAAGCATTGGAACGAGTCCTTATGGGCTCTATACAAAAGGAAGTGCTAGAAACCACTATCTTGGGTTCAGGATGAGGACCCCAGGGCAATTGGATCGGAATATATAGAGGATAAAGATGCTCAGAAATGACTGATCAAGGATCAGATACTGGAGGCCCAGAGTAGGTTGGCCAAGTACTACGATGCGCGATATCGGAAGGTGGAGTTCCAAGTGGGGGATAGGGTGTTCTTGAAGATACATCCGGTGCATGGTGTCTCTCAGGTGTGGAGGCACAAGAATCTCATCCATCGATATATGGGGCCATACTTAATCCTAGAGCGGATCGACCCCTTGGCTTACAGGCTGGAGCTGCCGCCAGAGTTAGGGACTTTGAAGGACGTCTTCCACGTCTCCTCATTATGTAGAGTTCTCCTTCTACAAGAGCATCATATTACCACTACAGAACGCCCGATATCACCTAATAGATCAGTTCGTTTAGAACCGGTCTGGATCGATGATACGGTAGTTCGAGTGTTGTGGAAGAAGGATCCCTTGGTAAAGGTGTTGTGGTCTAACCACGGATGGGAGGAGTACACCTGGGAGCCGAGGGATCTGATGCAAGAGTGGCACCAAGAATTTTTCACCTCAGGTATACATTAATTTTTTAAAAAGTTTTTTAAATTCTTGTGTGTAGAAACCCCGTAGACCCGAACTTGAATTTCGGGGACGAAATTGTTTTTTTTTGTTTATTGGGATTTGTAACATCCCATTTCCTATTAGACCCCTTAAATTAGATTAGGTTAGGACATGTGGTGGGGGAATGTGGTTAGGTTGGGTTTGATCCAAGGAATTAGGGTAGATACACATAGGGCCCGCTATGGGGTTCAAGTAAAATAAGGTCAAGCTAGCCCAAATTGGAACCATAGGTACACATTGACCCCACCACTATGTGCCTAACCCTAAAAGCAATCTAACTAAACCAAGAGCCACATCATTGGGGTCACTCATTGACCCAAGTTGACCCAAGTCAAACCTAAACCTAATTTGGTCAAATCCACACATATGAGCCCAATTAGCCCAAATGGGGCACCACCATGACCCAACCCATGTTGGGTGGTGCCATAGGGTCCATGATCATCAAGTGGGGCCAGCCTACTCATCAAGTTGACCAAGTCAACCCAAAAGTCAACAAAGTCAACATGAAGCCTAAAGAAGAAAAAGAAAAGCCAAGCCCATTCCCAATGGGCTAGGCCCATGAGCCAAGGCCCATTCCCAATGGGATAGGCCCATGACCCAAAGCACATCATCATCCCAAGTGCTCATTTATAGTCCCTACTCTCTGGATTTGGAGAGAGATGACATGCATGGGGGTTGTTTAGGAATTTGCTAAGTGGAGGAAAGAGAAAAAAGAGGAAAATGGGGATGAAGGCCAGATGTCCCTCCTCTTCTCTTCCCTAGCCCACATCTGAATCACAACAGTAATTCCCAACCTTTCCAGCTCAATTACATGGCACTTGGAGCCAAGGAGGAGCAACCAAAGCTCATGGCCGACCACCCTATAATGGCACCTCTCTATACAGCCCATATCATCCAAAACCAACCTCACCATCAGCTTCAGAAGGCCGAGAGTAGTTGAAATCGATACTTGGATCAAGGAAAATGGTGGAGAATCGGGTTCGGGAGCAAGCTCGCCGGAGAGGAGAAAGTTCACGGCCAACTGCCGTCACCGCCGCTGTCGGGACCCAATCAAGGTTCGTTTCTCCTCCCATCCCCTTGTGCTAGATATCTAGATCAAATAGGAGAGACATCGGGCTCAATTGAGCCCGATTCCTTGAGTGCATTTCAAGAAAAATCATGTTTTAAATGGAGCGCGGGTTCGCCGGAAACCGCCGCCTCCGGCGACTAATTCGCCGCCAAATTCTTGCCCCACCTCAACGGAGTGGTGGTGGTGGCTGGCCGAGGAGGTGGCCAGATGGCCGGGAAACACCAGATCAAGGTGCTACAAGTCGGTGCAATCATGGCCGTCTACTGGAGGAGGAAGAACACCAGATGTCGTCTATCTTGATGAATATAAAACTATAGGATATTTGATTATTCTGTTACATTTCATTCAGTACTTTGCAGGCTAATTTTAGGTACCTTATAGGCCAAGGCAGGAATTGTCATAAATATAAAAGTTTTTGATTTTGTTCTTAACTTTAATATGACACCTTAAACATGTAATTTGGAGCACTATAGCTCCCTTTAGGGCCATTCTCCTAGGACTGGTCCTAGGCTAGGGCAGAATTTTAAATAAGTTCCCAAGCCAAACAATAAGTTCACATGTCATGAAATTTTGGCCATGCATGTAATTAGGTTAGACTTAGGTACTATAGCTCCCCACTCTAAATGCCCCCAAATTTGGATGGCATGGCCATTGGGTCATTAGATCACCATGGTAGAAATTTAAGGCCATTTGGACCTCTGCATGTTTGGTAAATCCCACATACATGATGGAGGTGTAATTGTAAAAGGCGTATCATTAGTAGAAATGGGGAAATGGGGAATTAGCCCATTTGGCCAAATGCATGTTCATGAAAATTTGGACAGAGGCTTATTGGGATAATATACACCTCACATAGGAAGGTTGGGATTTTTGGGATCAAAAATCCCATTATTTTGAATTATTGGAAAATAGGTTTGTTTAGAAATAAATTTGGAAAATAGGTCTACTGATTTTATTAAATTCTAAAATTTTGTTACAAGCTCTAATAGGACATTATATATCTCTGGAAAAATCTATGAGCATGTTTGAGAATTTTATTTGTTTTTTTAGTAGATTTACCGTTTTGCCCCTTTTGGAAATTAATAAAAAGTAAAGGAAAATACTGTTGAAATATTATGAAAAAATTTATGGTAACCTATTTCTGTGATTCAAACCCAGTATATTTATTTGATAATTTTTGGATGATTATTTATGCTGAAAACCCTTGTAGTGGCATTTTCTTAAAAATGTTCATATGCAATTATGTTAGGACAAATCACTGACTATGATCATGAACTTCTGTCTTGAGCATTATTATATCAATATTGATCACCAGTAATTTTCCAAGAATTTTTGGTTGTATATTTTAGGTACTTTATTTTGAAAATGGATTAATTATGGATTTAATCACGAATAGAAAATGTATGGTAATTTAAAGAAAAAAATTTAGATTCTTGGTATACATTCATATTCAACCTAGATGAACTCCCTGTAAATTACTTAGGTATGTTGGACCATTGGATATGTTAGTCCATAAACAAAGTGACCTAGCTCACTTAATCAAATAATTTAATTTAAGGACCTAAATACTTATAAAAATGATGAAATCATAAATGGTCAACTTCACACATATGCTAAACCCATGGTAAATATTTAGGGGCATTTTGCCTAAGGAATTTAGAGTCATATCACATGGGTTAATGTTAGGTCGTTGGCAGCGTATAACAAAAGTACTGTAGAACACTAGGACCCGAAAGGGGATATGAAAAGTGGTTAGAAGGAGAACTGTGTTGGAAAGTTGAAACCCTAGTTGGTGTACAGTAGGTCATTACTTTGTAATGAGTGTTAGAGTGCAAAACCCTAATGTATGTAACTAGAACGAAGACCGTCGTTCTCCTAATAATACCATAAGTCATTAGCTCCACACATAGAGTAACATCGAGAGAGGGTAGAATAATGGGTAAACACTAATAATAGTAAGTGTCCTTGAGAAAGGGAACTTTGGGTTTCATGTCAATCTTGGTTAGTAGTGCCCCGAGACCCCTTCACCGGGCATTCCCTAGGCAGTCCAAGGACTAACCCTAAGTTGTTAAGTGTAATATATAAGCATTTGATAGAGTAGTATAATAGGTTTAGAGAACGATGTGACAATCTCACCCGTTAATGATTGGAGGGATTCAGGATTAAGAGAATTATTTAACAATCTCACCCGTGAAGGGTTGGAGGGATTCATGATATTTAGTTCTGCGATCTGGAGGCTCGGGAGTTTGATATCAGGATAGGTTTGGTCCTGCGGGCTGGATGCTCGGGAGGTTTTACTTCAGGACAGGTTGTTCCTGCGAGATGGAGGTTCGAGTTGGAATATCTTGCATGTGCATAGAAACAAACTAGTGGCGGGTCATGCGGTACTAGGCCAATCGTCACACTGATAGAAGTATGGTGACTCTGGCGAGGTGTGAAGGTTTGAGGGGCCAGTGGGTTGTTTTACACTGCGGTCTGGAGGATAATCCCCAAAAATGCACACTCGACCAAAAAGAATGGTAGGTAGCCAGCAAATAGTACATAAAGACTCTAGAGTGCACTTAGGACGTGTACAGAGGCGTATGAGAGGTCTAGGCATGGTAGTGTGCATACTTGCCTAGGAGTGGAGATGCCCGCTCCACTACTGTCTTAGCCACAACGGTAGTACCAGAGAGTTAAGCTAACTCCAAAAAGTGGTAACTAAAGGTATGTGATCACAGAGTCGTGTGTGTGAGTTTCACTTGTATGAATCATAACCCACATTCTATATTATACATACATACTTAGGACATATGCACCATAGATCCTTATCATATAAATTAGTATGGGCTCTTTTATGTGATAAGTTACATTTGTGAAACCTTAACTTATAGGTTTGTATGGGCATTTATATAAGTTAAGATACTTCTGTGATGGTAGTTTAGCAGTAGATAGTTTACTTTCTATTCCGTTCTTTACTTTACTTACCGCAATTCTTTGTAGTACTGTTCTTACTTACTGTACTCATACTATATAGAACTGCTAGAGTAAAGATATACTGTTATTATATGACCATGATAGATTAGATCCACTGTCACATGCTATACTTTTTGTACCCCATGTTGTCCTCTGCTTCGTCCTTCCGCTCGGTACCAAGGAGTTGCGGGGGTGAGGCAAGAACGATAATGGCTTAGTCTTTTTGACTAACAGTCATTTGTGACCGTATCATTTTAGGAGCTCGAGGAGATGGAGCACCAGCACGACCAGCAGGACGAGGTGGTAGGACTTGTGGAGCTGATACCACCACCTACTACTACTACTATTGCAGCCCGTCGTCCGGTGATGACGAGTTTATTGATGATAGATTAGCTTTTGCATTGTTTCAATTTGTGTGAGAGAGAGATTTTTTTGGATATGTACAGGGCATAAGCCCTTTTCTCTTTCTGTACTCATTGTGGACTATCGTACAATTTTCTTTACATAAATATATATGATGTTGTACTATGACCTGTGAACTTATTAGTTTTTACTTACTACTTGCGTATTCTATTCTCGATTGGCCGACAGTTGAATGATCGTACTAGATGGAAGGATCGGCATTTTGCGGTTTCGAATAGCCCATGTGCTTGTGTCCCCATAAGGCAATTATTTTGGTCATAAGAACGGGTTACCTCCTTGGTAAGGGGAGAGGGTTCTTACAAACTGGTATCAGAAGGTGTAATTGTAAAAGGTGTGCCATTAGTAGAAATGGAAAAATGGGGAATTAGCCCATTTGGCCTAATGCATGTCCATAAAAATTTGGAAAGAGGCTTATAGGGATGAAATACACCACACATAGGAAGGTTGGGATTTTTGGGATCAAAAATCCCATTATTTTAAATTATTGGAAAATATACTTGTTTAGAAATAAATTTCAAAAATAGGGCTACTGATTTTATTAAATTCTAAAATTTTGTTACAAGCCCTAATAGGACATTATATATCTCTGGAAAAATTTATGTGCTTGTTTGAGAATTTTATCTTATGTTTTTAGTAGATTTACCATTTTGCCCCTTTTGGAAATTAATTAAAAGTAAAGGAAAATACTGTTGAAATATTATGAAAAACTTTATGGTATCATATTTCTGTGACTCAAACCCAGTATAATTATTTGAGAATTTTTGGATGATTATTTATGCTGAAAACCCTAGTAGTGCCATTTTGGTAATAATGTTCATATGCAATTATGATAGGTTAAATCACTGACTAGGATCATGAACTTCTTTTGTGTGCATTATTATATCAATATTGAGCACCAGTAATTTTCCAGGAATTTTTGGTTGTATATTTTAGGTACTTCATTTGGAAAATTGATTAATTATGGATTTAATCATGAATAGAAAATGTATAGTAATTGAAAGAGAAAAAATTTAGATTCTTGGTAGACAGTCATATTCAACCTAGATGAACTGCATGTAAATTACTTAGGCATGTTGGACCATTGGATAAGGTAGTCTATATACAAAGTGACCTAGCTCACTTAATCAAATGATTTAATTTAAGGACCTAAATACTTAGAAAAATGATGAAATCATAAATGGTCAACTTCACATATATGCTAAACCCATCGTAAATATTTAGGGGCATTTGGCCCAAGGAATTGAGAGTCATATCATATGGGTTAATGTTAGGTCGTGGGCAGCGTATATCAAAAGTAGTGTATAACACTATGACCCACAGGGGGATATGAAAAGTGGTTAGAAGGAGAACTATATTGGGAAGTTGAAACCCTGGTTGGCGTCCAGTAGGTTATCATTTAGTAACAAGTGTTAGAGTGCAAAACCCTAAGGTGTGTAACTAGAACGAGATCGGCAGAAGACTGCTATTCTCCTTACAATAGCACAAGTCGTTAACTCCACACGCAGAGTAACATCGATAGTCGGTATAATAATGGTTAAACACTAATAAAAGTAAGTGTCCTTGAGAAAGGGATCTTTGGGCTTTAGCCCATCATAGTTCCTAGTGCCCCCGAGAGCCCTTCATCAAGCATGCCTTGGGTAGTCCAAGGACTAACCATAAGTTGTTATGCCTTATAAGCATTAGACAAAGAGTAGTCTATTAGGTTAAGGGAACGATGTGACAATCTCACCCGTATAGGGTTGGAGGATACATGACGGGTTTTTGTCCTTCGATCTGGAGGCTCGGATGTTTAGATATATGACGGGTTTATCCTACGAGATGGAGGCTCGAATGTTTGGATACATGACGGGTTTTTGTCCTGCGAGCTGGAGGCTCGGATGTTTCGATATAGGAAGGGTTTTGTCAAGCGAGCTGGAGGCTCGAATGTTTGGATGTAGGAAAGGTTTTTTTCCTGCGAGTTGGAGGCTCGGATGTTTGGATATAGGACGGGTTTGTCCTGCGAGATGGAGGCTCGGATGTTTGGATACAGGACGGGTTATTGTCCTGCGAGATGGAGGCTCAGATGTTTGGATACAGGACGAGTTTTTGTCCTGCGATCTGGAGGCTCGGATATTTTGAAATAGGATGGGTTTTTGTCCTGCGAGATAGAGGCTAGAATCTTTGTACACAGGACGGTTTTTTGTCCTGCGAGATGGAGGCTCGAGTTAGAAATAATTTGCATGTGTATAGAACATATTTGTGGAGGGTCATGCGGTACTAGGCCAATCATCACACCGATGGCAGTACGGTGACTCAGGTGTGGTGTGAGCGTTTGAGGGGCCAATAGGTTATTTATATTGCATTCTTGAGGACAATCCCCGAAAATGCACACCCAACCTTAAAGACAGGTGGGCTTGTCAGCATTTGTATGTGGTGACTCTGGTGTGTTCTTTAGATGCGTACGAAAGTTCTAGGCCTGGTAGTGTGTATACCCACCTATGAGTGGAGATGCCCTCTCCACTGCTGTCGTAGCCACAATGGTGGTACTCGAGAGTTAAGCTAACTTCAAAAAGTGGGAACTAAAGGTCTGTGATCACAGAGTTATGTGTGTGAGTTGCACTTATACAAATCATAACCCGCATACCATATCGTACATACATACTTAGAACATACGCACCATAGATCCTTATCATATAAATTAGTATGGGCTCTTTTATATGATAAGTTACATTTATGAATCCTTAACTTATAAGTTTGTATGGACATTCATATATGAAAGTGAGGGATAGATCTACTTTACACTAAAGGGGGGTGAATAATGTATTTTAAAAACTTTAATTTATTTTATAGTGGATTTAAAGTAGGTGATATATATATATAAAGGAACAAAAATCACAACATACAAATAAAATGAATAACAATCACAGGCGGCACAAGGAAATTTATAGTGGTTCCCCAATAAATCTGGGTACGTCCACTCTTCTACCACCTTGGTAGGAATCCACTATAGGTTTTTGATCAGGTGCCCTAGCACCACAAGATTTATTTTCTAAGGGAGATCTAATAACCCTTTGAGCTTTTGACTAGGTGCCCAAAAACCAACTTAAGTCTTTTGATCCGGTGACTTAGAAACCAAAAGGTCAACTTTTGAAGGGAGTTATAACCCTGTACACAGTTTAGAAAGGTAAATCAAAAGAAGATGATGATGTTGTCTTCTCTTTCAACAGTCTCTGAGAAGACTAAGTTGATGATGCAAAAGGCTTCCCCTGATTTGTGTAGAGATTGTGATAAAGAGAGGGAGACTTTTCTTCAGGGTGTTGGTCTTCAAGAGTAATATTTATCTCCAGTAGCAATTTCAGACTGATGTAAAATTTTATTGTCTCTTGGAGAGTAGAAAGCTTGTCACAAAAACTCTGTGTTTGTCTATGTTAATATGTCTATCTGTCTAAATCTGTAAGCAGTAATTTTTCTAAATATATTTCTGAAAAGATTTCAAGCATTTGAATTTTAAAAACATTCTTTGAATAGATCTGGAGATTCTCTGAGAATTTGTAATAGTTGTATTCAAATATTTAGAATAAAAGCATTCCTTAACTGCCTTGCTGATTAAGTAAAATATTAACTCTATGATCAATCCATATTTTAATGCTGCCAGGAATGGCTATATTCTTTAAGAATATTTAGCATTAAATACCAGAGCATAATTGACTGAAATCAAGCTGTTAAACATATTCTGCTTCTGAAAATAAAATCGTCTAAATACTGCAGAGAATTAGTCGAGATGAACAAAACTTTTGTCGATTTGAGCTTCGAGTTCGTCGAACTAAATCTATTATTCGTCGAACTGAGCTTGGCTATCGTCGAGCTGAATCTTCAAAGCTAAGATTAGATTTCATCAAACAGAGCTCAGCTTTCATCGAGCTAAACCTAGAGGAAGAACTTTGAGTTCATCAATCTGAGCTCGGCGATCGTCAAACTGCACTCAGCTTTCGTTAAACTGATTTCTGCATTCGTTGAACTGCTTTTCTATTGAGTTCTTCTGAAGTAGCAACCCTGAAAAAATAACCTATTACAATAGGCTATACATGTTAGGTCAAACTAATCATCCTAACCAAGTGATATTGATCCTAGCCCAAATCAGTAATAGGGTTCCAACAATCTCCCCCTATTTGGATGAGGATACTATCTACAAAACAACACAAAGCAGAAAAAATATCTAGCAGAAAAAGAGTTTTCAACAGATATAAGGTAAAGAGCTTTGAGAGTTCATAAACAATAAGCATAGTTTAAAGAATATAAAATAATCAAAGACTAAGAGTCCTTCTAAGAATCTTCAGAGGATGATTTAGTGAAGACCAACTTCCTGTTAGGATCTGCAGCTTCCTGTTAACTCATCTTGAGATCTTGAGAGCCAATAATTTTCAAAGATGTAGTCCTAGGCACTACTGCCTCTGGATGTAAGCCCTTGTATTTGTCCATATTGAATAAGTTTTTCTTAGCATACCTGTTAAGGACTTTTTGTCTATAAGAAGACATAGTTGAAAACTGAGAAGTGTCCTTTCCTTCCGCTTTAGCTTTATTAATTTAATATAGAGAAATAAGCTCATTAAACCTTACCATTCTGAAGTTTCGGTCCAACTCTGGATCATAAGCTTGGGAAGGAGGCCTCTCTGGGCTTGGTTGTTGCTGCTGTCTTCTTTGACTTGGATGATGCTGGCCACTACTCTGAGATTCTGACCTTGAAGGTCTATCTTTGTTGTCCTGAGAAGCTTTTGGATAATGAGAAGAAGGATTTTGAGAATGAGGAACACTACCTGCTGTTGGAGGAGGAGAAGGAGGAGGTCCTCTCCTAGACCTTGGAGTTGAATTATATCTCTTCATTTTCTTCCTCCTTTTTTCTCATTTTTGGAATATCTCATCCAATGTGTATGATCTGGAGTGAGAGTAATCCCATGCAGAATATAGTAGGGGATATCAGCAGCAGATGAAGGTTTAGGAGCAACCTTTGTTGGAGCCTTCTTATTTAATTTTCTCTTTTTAGAACTTGAGTCCTCTAACTCATCAGATTCTTCATCATCAGATTCATCTGCAGGCAAATCATATAAATTATAAATTTGTTTAATTAACTCTGACTGATCAGAAATTGAAACTACTACTAGTGTATTTACAATATCTGTATCTACTGCTTGAATGTGTACACTGTCATCTTGTTCCATATCTTCAAAAAGGATGTCATCAAGATTAGGCATTGGGGATTCATCCCATGCATAAGTTGGAGGGGAACAGGCTTGCTCTATAATATCTATTATATTATCAGCTACTTCAGTCTCAAAAACTGGATTATTACTAGTAGAAAAAATCTATAAGACTATTCCTTAGCTGTTCTAAAACTGATGAATCAACTGGGGAAGTATACCATACTATAGCCTTAGAAGAAGAATGCTCAAAAACTGGAGAATAACTTTACAGAGTATAAAAAACTGATAGTAAAGAGTGCAAGTTGACTGTGGGATGAATAGACGCATCACCAACAGTAGCAACTTCTGGAATTTCTACTGCTTCTTCATCTGAAAGATCTGCAATCATTTCTATATCCTGATTATCAAAAACTGCTTCTACTACTGGGACTGGAACTACAGAATTGTTTGAAGCTTCTTCATAAAGCATCTCCACCTACCTATATCTAGGGAGACCTAAATCTATGCCCCCGGAAGAAGGGAAAAAGGAGGAAGAAGACAGCTAAGAGGATAGAGCAAAGATAGAAGCAGCAAGAAGAGTTATAGCTTCATTTATCAGCTTTTTAAGTGTGGGGGTAATAAATTCAAGAATGTTAGCAAAAATATAAGAAAAAAAACATACATTAACTCATTAGGATTCTGAGTAGATTTTGAAGGTTGATTGGAAGTAGAAGGAATAGAGGTAGAAGGGATGGAGCTGTTAGCACAGTTAGAGTAAAGATAAAATGTTTATGGAATGGATGATGGAGGAATGACAATAGGAGTGTCATCAGGAATGATTTCCTGGATTGGTGAGTGTTGTGGAGATATTTGAGATTGAGTTGAATGTTATGGAGATGAATTTAGTAGAGAAAAGTGAGTAGGAGAAGAGAGTAATGGAGATGAAGGTGGTGACAAATGAATGAGTGTATCTGTAGGAAATGAAGTGGATGGAATATCTTCAGATGTAATAGGTGGTAGAGGTGATCGAGGAAGAGGGTCATCAATAGGTGGAGTTGATGATGGAAGTTGTTCAGATATAGAAGGTAGTGGAGAATGTTGTGGAGATGGTTGAGGAGAAGAAATAAGAGGAGCATAAACTTCAGTTGGGGTTGGGTGAGAGGTTGTAATATCCCTTGTTCCTTCAGAAGCTTTCCTGGATGAGGTAGCACTGGAAGGCTTAGGGATAACCCTCTCCTATCTTCCAAACAAGGCAGAAGTAAGCCTTTTGGATGCATTAATATGGGTGGTCTGTGAGACCAGAAGTTCAGGGCACTTAGCCTGTAGGAAAATTCCTAGTACCCTACCATAACAGACAAACTTCTTATTAATTCTCTTCTTAATTGAATCAAATAAAATCATTCCCTAGTTCACAGATTTCTGATTAACCAAAGCACTCATCAACATAAATTGGTGCCTGGTGACATAGTCATGTGCAGAGTGTTTTCCTAACAGAACTTTTCCAAAAATCTCGGCTTAGAATTTGTATTCAATAGAAAAGTTCCTTTTCAGGAGGTGGTTAGGGTTTCCTTGGTTATGACCAATTCTATCAAGCATTTCATCAAATTCACTACTAAATATTTCTGTATAATCTTCACCATTGAAAAAACCAAAAATTTCAGATAAGATATCAGGTGTTAGAGAAACCTGATTTCCTACAACTGATCAGGTAACAGTTATGAGACCTTGAATCCTTGCTGTATAGACCCATTCCTTGATTTCCAAGACGGGGAGTTTGATTCTTGTAGAGATAAAATTTTGCAGATGTTATGCCTCAAACAGTTGCAATATATCTTTGAAAATCTGATCTGAATGGCTGAAGGAGTCCATGTCTATGTCAAAACCTGCATCAAATTTCATTCTAGAGGGAATCTCCTGCGACGCCGCCATTTTCCAGCAAAACCGATAAGATCAAGCACAAGAGACGGGAAATGGAGAAAGCATAGGATAGAGTTCGATGAAAACCTAATTATAAGTTTTCAGAAGTTGAAAAGATGAACTCTGTCAGACGAAAACAACACATCGAACTCTTGTTCGACCAAAATTCTCAAGAGAAACGCATTTCGTTGATCTTCGGTCAATGAAAGTTTTGCAAAAGAAATAGATTTCGTCGAGCTCTGTTCGACGAAAAATACTTGAAACTAATTCGTCGAACTTCGTTCGACGAAAGTTTCTAAAAGAAGGTTCGTCGATCTCCGTTCGACGAACGATTCACGAAAAGAACACAGTTTGTCGAGCTCCATTCGACAAAAGGTGTGCAATTTGTCGATCTCAAAAACAAAAATCAAATTAATTATTCTCCATTTATCATGCCTAGATAATTTAGGAAGAAAGGATGTTTCTTTTCATCTAAGGGTTTAGTGAAAATATCTGCCCTTTGTAAATCAGTAGAAATGAAGACAAGATTAATTTTATTTTTGTCTACATTATCTCTAAGAAAATGATGTCTTATTTCCATATGCTTAGTCCTACTATGATGGAATGGATTTTGTGCAATTGATATTGCACCGATATTATCACAAAATATTGTTGAATAATTTAAGTTGTATCCATAATCCAGTAGGTGATTTTGAATCCACAAAATCTATGAACAGCAAATACCAACTGCAATGTATTCAGCTTCAACAGTTGAAGTAGACACAAAAGTTTGCTTCTTGCAAAACAATGACACAAGCCTATCACCAAGAAATTAACAAGTTCCTAATGTGCTTTTTCTATCAATTATGTATCCAGCATAGTCAATATCTGAGAATCTAGTTAATTCAAATTCTGACTCTATTGGATACCGGAGTCCTAGATTTGGGCAACCTTTTATATATCTTAAAATCCTTTTTACTAAAATTAAGTGAGATTCTTTGGGATTTACTTGAAACCTAGCACAAATATAGGTAGCAAACATTATGTCTGGTTTACCAGCTATTAAGTATAATAAGGGTCCAATGATAGTCCTATATATTTTCTGATCAACAGGTTTGCCTTATTCATCATTATGAACAGCATTAGAGGGCATTGGTGTTTTAATAGCTGAGGCATCTCATGATTTTCTTCTTCACTGTCTTCAGTAATCTGTTGAGAGAGATGTACTGTATCCTCTTATGTTAGGATTAATTCATCCATTTTCTCACACAGATTTGGTACCTGAAAAGATTATATGGTAGAGACATTTCTCTCCTTGTAAAACATATTAGTCTCATCAAAATTTATATGTACAGATTCTTTTATTTTAAGTGTAGATTTATTAAAAACCCTATAAGCCTTGCTGACTTGAGAATATCCAAGGAAAATTCCTTCTGCAGCTTTGGCTTCAAATTTTCTTAGATTTTTCTTAATATTGTTATGAATGTAACACTTAAAACCAAAAACTTTAAAATAATCTACTTTAGGTTTCTTATATTTAAGTAATTCATAGGGAGTCTTACCCTTAAGCTTATGTATTAGACTTCTATTAAGGACATAGTTTGCTGTACTTACTGCCTCTGCCCTAAAGGATAAGGGCAAGTGAGCATCTGCAAGTAATGTACTAGTAGATTCAATTAGGGTTCTATTTTTTCCTTTCAGCTACCCCATTTTGTTGAGGAGTTCTTAGAGCAGAAAAACAATGCCTAATACCTTCCTTCTCACAGAATTCTTGCATTAGAAGAGATTCAAACTCAGTGTCATGATCACTTTTGATCAATACAATCTGAGTAGAGTACTCAATCTTGATGCTCTTAAGAAAATTTGTAAGAACTTTAAAGTTATCTGACTTGTTTCTCAGAAAGAATACCCAAGTGAATCTAGAGAAATCATCTATAATAACTAGGTATATGACTTTCCTCCCAAACTTTGTACAACAATAGGTCCAAAAAGGTCCATATGAAGCAAATACAAAATTTTAGGCGAATCACTCTTAGAAATGGATTTAAAACTATTTTTGGTTTGTTTGCCTAATTGACAAGCCCTGTAGGGTCCTTCCTTCTTGTAAGAACAAGAAGGTAGTCCTCTAATAAGGTTGTCGTTATAGAGTTTAGCAATTATCCTAAGGTTTATATGTCCTAATCTTTTATTTGAGAAATCATTTATTTTATTAATTTGATTGAACAGACAAATTTCTGAATTAGCAGAATTAAAATTAACTAAGTTAATATTACCTTGTCTAATTCAAGTTAAAACAATTTTGTTTTTATCTGCTGTAATAAAATATGATGACTTATTAAAAGATACCTGATAACCTTCATCACATAACTGACTTATGGGGATGAGGTTATGCTTGAGACCATTCATATAAGCTACCTTCCTGAAGGTAACTACCCCAACTTTGACATTGTCATAGCCTTCTGTTTGTCCACAGTTTGAGTCTCCAAAGATTACTTTAGGTCCAAGCTTAGATTTAAAATCTTTTAGATTTTCTTTGTATCCTATCATATGTTTTGTGCAATCACTATCCAGATACCACAGTTCCTCTGTGGTAGGATAGTTCTTTCCCTACATGAAACAAATTATATGTTTTTGACACAGGTTACTTTGGGTCCTACTTCCTTGATATAATCAGTAGAAATAAAAGAATATTTAGGTTGGTCTTTATAGCCCAGTGGTTGATATCTTCTAGGAGGAATTATCCACTCAGTAAAAGGATTCTTAAAATTCTATGTTTGATTATATTGTTGAAAAGTAACAAAATTTCTATTATGAAAATTTAGGTTCGACGAATTAGAATTATTTCGTCGAGCTTCTTTCGATGAATACTACTGATTTCGTCGAGATCGGTTCACAGAATGATAGTATTACTTTTTATGTGTTCCACGTTCATCGATCTCTGTTCGACGAATCATATTGATTTCATCGAGCACCAGTTGTTGAGTAGTTATAACCAAATTCTGGGTTCAGAGTTCGTCGATAGCCGTTCGACGAATAATACTGATTTCGTCGATCTTGGTTCGACGAATTTTGTTGAACATAATTTTTATGAAAATTTTTAGTTTGTTTAGGCTTGTTCTTTTGTGAAACCTCAGTAACTTTTTCTAAATTTTATAATTTCTCTTTTCCTTTTTCAGAGATAAATTTAATAGGTTTAGTTAAAATATTTTTCTGCATAAGATGAGGTTGACTTGATGAAGCTCCCAAGCCTAGTTTACCATTCAACCTGGCATTGACTATGCTTGTGATATTCATCAATTTGATGCTTCTCCCATTAAGGGATTCTTCAAACTTCTTTGCCTCAGATAATTAATTTTCTAATAAAACTATTTGTTCCTTAAGAATTTTTAAGTCTTCCTTATGTTTTGTATTTTCAGAAGACAAGTTGTTCATTTCAATTAGTTTGCCTCTGAGAAGTTTTATTCCCTTCTCAGATTTTATTAAGTCATTACATAATCATTTAAAATCTATTTTAAATTGATCTGAAGTAAAATCAAATGAGGAGATTACCTGATCTTCTTCAGATTATGATTCAGACTCAAAATTGTTGCATGATGCATTGATTGCCATCAAGCAGACTAACTTAGCCTTTACTTCTTCTTCATCTTCACTTGTGCTAGATGAAGATTCAGATTCTGTATCACTCTAATTTTCAGCAATAAATCATCTCTCCTTCTTCTTGTGTTTACTGGAAGATGGTTTGTTGAAATGCTTCTTAGAGTCTTTTTCTTTCTTCTTGTCCTTCTTTTGATTATCAGGACACTCTGGAAGAATGTATCATGGCTTCCTGCAACCATAACAAACAATTTCTTTAGTTGGTGTCCTATCATACCTTGGTTTGTCTTCATTTCTTGAAGATCTTCTTCTAAAGTCTTTCCTTGCCATTTTATAGAATCTCTTAGCCAAGAGACCTATAAGATCTTCATTCCCTGGAGATTTTTATTCTTCCTCAGTAGCTTGGAAAGCAATACTTTTCTCTTTCCTTACTAGGGGTGAAGACTTATGTTTAGCTTATCTGGTTCTGATTAGCATCTCAAAAGATTTGAGCTTACCCAATAGGGTCTCTGTTGTAATCTCATTTAAACTTTTGGCTTCTTTGATTGGCCAGATCCTTGAATCCCATGTGCTAGAGAAACACATGAGGATCTTATCATTGACTTTTGTCAATGTGATGTCGTTCTCTATGGTTTTCAGCTCATTGATAAGGAGACTGAGCCTTGTGTACATTTCAACAACTAATTCAGATTCTCCCTTCTTGAAATTCTCATATTGAGAGATCAAGTGGGATCTTTTGTCCTTTATCTCATCAGCAGATCAAACAACCATTATGTTGAGGGAGTTCTAGATGTCTCTTACTGAAATGCATTAAGCAACCTTCTGGAAAATGTCATCTGACATTGTTTGAGCTAAGATGTTCATAGCTTTGGCATCAACAATCTTTACTTTCTTCTGTGCTTCTGTCCATTCTGGAGGTGGTACAGTACATGCACTTGTTTCCACTGGTAGAGGTGGACCTGTCAAGAAGGAGTTATAGATATCTTCATCAATAGAATTCATATAAAGCCTAATCCTTGCCTTCCATAGTGCAAACTTATTTAGATTGCACATAGAAGGTCTAGTGCTTGAATATTCCTTATTTTGTGTCATGATAAATTTTTAGGTAAAAGTAAAATTTATCAGATCTTATGGTTCAAGTGTTAGCCTGTGAAACCAAAGAACCTTCCCTCTGATACCAATTGAAAGTAAGGGATAGATCTACTTTACACTATAGGGGGGGTGAATAGTGTATTTTAAAAACTTTAATTTATTTTTATAGCGGATTTAAAGTAGGTGATATATATATATAAAGGAAAAATCACAGCACACAAATAAAATGTATGACCCTAGGCTATACATGTTGGGTCAAACTAATCATCCTAACCAAGTGATAGTGATCCTAACCCAAATCAGTAATAGAGTTCCAATAATATAAGTTAAGGTACTTCTGTGATGTTAGTGTAGTAGTAGCTAGTTTACTTTTTTGCTCAGTACTTTACTCTACTTACCGCACTTCTTTTCAGTACTATTTTTACTTCTTTACTTGTACTATATAGAACTGCTAAAGTAGAGATATACTTATTATTATATATTTATGATAGATTAAATCCATTGTCACCTGCTTTCCTTTCTATACCCCTTGTTGTCCTCTGCATCGTCCACCCGCTCGGTACTTAGGAGTCGTGGGGCTGAGGCGAGGACGACAATGGCTTAGTCTTTATGACTAACGATCGGTTGTGACTGTATCATTTTAGGAGCTCGAGGAGATGGAGCACCAGCACAACTAGCAGGATGAGATGGAAGGACATAGGGAGCTCGTACCACCTACTACTACTATTACTGCAGCCCAGCGTCAGGTGATGACGCGTGTACTAATGATAGATTAGCTTCCGCTTAGTTAGATTTTGTGTGAGTGAGATTTGAATACTATGTACAGGGAAAAAGACCTTTTTTTTATTTCATTCTGTACTCATTGTGGACTATTATATCTCTCATTTTATTTATATTATGATGAGGTTGGGATGTGGACTTGATATATAATTGCTTATATTTCTTCTATTCTCGATTGGCCGAACAGGTTGAATGATCGTACTAGCCGGCAGGATCGGCTTCTTGCGGTGTTGACAAACCTGTGTGTTAGAGTCACTATAAGGTGGCGGTTCTGGGCATAAGACAGGGTTACCTCCTTAGTAAGGGGGAGGGGGTCTTACAAACCCTGATACCAGTTTGGAGGTTACATCCCCTTTTCTACTAGGCCCTAAAACATAGATTAGGTTAGGACATATGGAGGGGGTATGGGTTTAGGCTAGGTTTGACCCATGGAGTTAGGGTGGATTCACATAGTGCCATTATAGGGCCCGGGTCAACTCAAGTCAAACTAGCCCAATATGGAGTCATAAGCACACATTGGCCCCACCACTATGCCCCTAACCCTAAAAATAATCTAAGTGAACCTAAGGCCACATCATTGGGTAACTCATTGATCCAAGTCAACCCTAACCCTAATTTGGTCAAACCCACACCTATGGGCCCAATTAGCCTAAGAGGGGCATCAACATGGCCCAACCAAGGTTGAAAGGTATTTTTGGGTCCATGACCATCAAGTGGGGCCAGCTCACTCATCAAGTTGACCAAGCCAACCCAAAAAGTCAACAATGTAAACATGAAGCCTAAAGAATGAAAAGAGGGGCCAAGCCCATTCCCAATGGGCTAGGCACATGAGACAAGGCCCATGACTAGCCCATGTGCTCATTTACAGCCCCTACCCTCTGATACCAGTTTGTAATACCCCCCTCCCCCTTTCTAAGGAGGTTACCCAGTCTTATGCCCAGAATCACCGCCTTACGATGACACTAACACACGGGTTAGTCGACACTGCAAGATGCTGATCTTGTCAGCTAGTATGATCATTCAACCTATTCGGTCAATCGAGAATAAAAGTACAATAAGCAGTCTATAAAAACTAGCAAGTCCACATGTCATAGTACAACATCATATATATATATATAATGAAAAGGTACAACAGTCAACAATGAGTACAGAAAGAGATAAGGGAATATGCCTTTTACATATAGATCAAATCTCTCTCTCTCAAATCAAAACTAAGCGGAAGCAAACTCTAACACAAGTACACTCGTCATCACCTGACGCTGAGCTGTAGTGGTAGCAATACGTGTTATCTACTCCTCATGTCCAGCCACCTCGTCCTGCTGGTCGTGTTGGTGCTCCATCTCCTCAAGCTGCTAAAATGATACGGTCACAATCGACCGTCAGTCATAAAGACTAAGCCATTATCATCCTTGCCTCACCCCCGCAACTCCTAGGCACCAAGCGGGAGGAAGAAGCGGAGTACAGGGGGTATAAAAAGTATAGTAGGTGACAGTGGATCTAATCTATCATAGTTATATAATAACATTATATCTTTACTCTAGCAGGTCTATATATTACAAGTAAAGAAGTAAAAATAGTACTGAAAAGAAGTGTGGTAAGTAGAGTTAAGTACTGAGCAGAAAAGTAAACTAGCTACTGCTACACTAACATCACAGAAGTACTTTAACTTATATGAATGCTCATACAAACTTATAATTTAAGATTTCATAAATGTAACTTATCATATAAAAGAACTCATACTAATTTATATGATAAGGATCTATGATGCGTATGTACTAAGTATGCATGTATGAAATGGTATGCGGGTTATGATTCATACAAGTGCAACTCATACACACGAATCTACGTGCAAAGACATTTAGGTCCCACTTTTTGGAGTTAGCTTAACTCTAAGGTACCACCGTTGTGGCTACGGCAGTAATGGAGCAGGCATCTCCACTCCTAGGCGGTATACACAGTACCAGGCCTAGACCTTCTGTATGCCTGTGAAGAACACACCAGAGTCACCACGCACTAATGCTAATAAGCCCGCAAATCTTTAAGGTCGGGTGTGCGTTTTTGGGGATTTTCCTCCAGACCGTAGTATAAATAACCTACTAGCCCCTCAAACCCTCACACCTCACCCGACTCACAGTTCTGCCATCGGTGTGACGATTGGCCTAGTACTACATGACCGGACACTAATATTTTCTATGCACATGAAAATTATTTCCAACCCGAGCCTCCAGCTCGCAAGACAAAAACCCATCTTGTATCCAAACATCCGAGCCTCCAGCTCGCAGGACAAAACCCGTCCTGTATCCAAACATCTGAGCCTCTAGCTCGCAGGACTTAAACATGTCCTGTATCCAAACATTAGAGCCACCAGCTCACAGGACTAGACTCATCCTGTATCCCTCCAACCCTATATGGGTGAGTTTGTTACATCATTACCTTAACCTATTAGACTACTCTTGTCTAATTCTTGTTATACATAGCACTTTAGGGCTAGTCCTCAGAATGCCCAAGGCATACCCGGTGAAGGGCTCTCGGGGGCACTAGGAACTACGATAGGCTGAAGCCTAAAGCTCTCTTTATCAAGGACACTTAATTTTATTGGTGTATGCCAATTATTAATACCGCAATCTCATTATTGCTCATGAGTATACCTAGTGGTTTAAAGTACTTATTGGGGAGGACGACGATCTTTCGTCGGCCCCGTTATAATTGTTCTCCTGTGGCTTGCACTCTAATACTCGTTAATTTGTAGTGACCTACTTGTGGTCCCGACCAGGGTTTCAACTTCCCAATATAGTTCTCAATCCAACCACATATAATATCCCATGTAGGTCCTGGTGTTATACGTTACTTTTGTTAAATACAGCCCATGACCTAATACTAACCCATATGAGATGACTTCCAATCCTTTGGGACAAATGGCCCTAAATGTTTATCATTGGTTTGTCATGTGTATGAAGTGATCGTTTAAGATTTCATCATTTTTTCTAGGTGTCTAGGACCCTAAATCAAATCATTTAGTTAAGTGATCTAGGTCACTTTGTACATGAACTACTACATCCAAAAGTCTATTATATCTAAGTAATTTATCTAGAGTTCATCTAGATTAAAAATTTATGTTCACCAAAGCTACAGATTTTTCCACTTGCTTTACCATTTATTTTCTATTTTTGATTAAAATCACATTTAATCCATTTTCTAAATGAAGTACTTCAAATATTTAACTAAAAATTCATAGAAAATTACTGATGATAAAAACTATCATAAATATATTGAAAACAATGTTTCATACTCCTAGCCAGTGATTTGACCTCAAATATTACATATGATCATTATTACACAAATGCCACTACTATGGTTTTCAGCATGATTATTTATCCAAAAATTCTTAAATAATTTACAGGGGTCTATATCACAGAAATATGAGCCTACACATTTTTCCATAATTTTCCAAGTCGTATTACCTCTATATTTAATTTAAATCCCAAAAGGGTAAAATTGTAAATCTACTAAATACACAAAATATAATTCTCAAACAAACTCATAACTTTTTACAGAGATGTAAAATGTCCTATTGGGGCTTGTATCAAAATTTTAGAATTTTACAAGATCAGTAGACCTATATCTCATTTTTATTTCTAAAAAAGCTAATTTCCAATAATTCAAAATAATGGGAATTTTGATCCTAAAAATCCTAATTTTTCTATGGGAGGTGTATTCCATCACTATGAGTCTCTATCCAAAATTTCATGGACATTCATTAGGCCAAATGGGCTAAATTCCCATTTTCTCATTTTGCTAATGACACACTATTTACAAATCTACCTCCAACATGCATGCTAGATTTACCCAACATGCAGAGGTCCAAATTGTCTTAAAATTTTAACAAGGTCATATGATGACCCTAAAACTATGACAACCAAATTTTGGGGTATGTGGAGTTGTAAAACTCCCTAAATTATATATATTTAATAAATCATAGTTTGACTAAAACTATAGGAAAATGTCCTCAGAAAATTCTGATTTTTGGACATAGTCTATGTATCGTATACAAACATGCATGATATTAATTTGATTGCATGTGGACCTATATTTTAGCTTAGGAATCCATTTGAAATTCTGACCTAGTATAGGAGCAGTCCTAGAAGAATGACCCTACAAGGAGCTATATTAGTCCAAATTACAAGTTTATGGTGTCAATTTAAAGGTAAGACATAGATCTACAAGTTTTATGTTGGTGATAGTTTTTGTATTTTCCTCCAAGAGGCCTAAAATTAACATGCAAGTCGCTGCATAAAATGTGACAGAAATTTACATAAATAAAATTACTATAGTTTAATACATCAAAATTGATGGCATCCATGCATCTTCTCCAATAAGCCGACGGACAAGCTTGACTCGAATTGGAGCATTCTTATCTTGCTTTTCCCTAACATCCAGCCACCTCCTAGGTCAGCCACCACCACCACCACCACCACCGATGAGGTGGGGTGAAGCGTTTAGCGGCGACTTAGCCGCCGGAGGCGACGGTTTCCGGCAAACCCGAGCTCCATTAAAAACATGATTTTTCTTGAAATGCTCTCATGGAATCGGGCTCAATTGAGCTCTATATCTCTTCTAAAAGATCTAAGAGGCTAGCACAGAGGGAGGGGAGGAGAAATGGACCCTTAGACGTGCTTGGCAGCGGGTTCGGTGGTGGTGTGCCAGGAAATTTCTTCTCTCCGGCAATCTAGCTCCAAAGCTTGTTTCTCCACCGCTTTACTTGATCCAGCAGCAGAATTCAACTCCTCAGGACCTTCTGAAGCTGATAGTGAAGTCGAATGTTGGTGTATTTAGATGGTTGTGGAGTTTTGAATAGGGGGTGGTCAGCCATGCTTTGGATGCTTCACCTTGAGCTCCAAGTGGCATGAAGTTGTGCAGGAAAGGCTGAGAATTATTGCTAGGGTTCAAATGTGAGCTTGGGAAGAGATGAGGAGGGCCACATGGCCTTCATCCCCATTTTCCTCCCTTCTCTCTCCTCTTTTTAGCCTATATTCCTAAATTTCCCATTTGCATGTCACTACCCTCCAATTTCAGAAGGTGGGGGCTATAAATGAGCATATGGGCTGGTCATGGGCCTTGGCTCAGGGGCCTAGCCATTGGGAATGGGCTTGGCCCCTCTTTTCCTTATTTAGGCTCTCGTGTTGACTTTTTGGGTTGACTTGATCAACTTTATGAGTGAGCTGGCCCCACTTGATGGTCATGGACCAAATGACACCTCTCAACCTTGGTTGGGCCATGTTGATGCCCCTCTTGGGCTAATTGGGCCCATAGGTGTGGGTTTGATCTAATTAGGTTTAGGGTTGACTTGGGTAACCTTGGGTCAATGGGTGACCCAATGATGTGGTCTTAGGTTCACTTAGATTGTTTTTAGGGTTAGGGGCATAGTGGTGGGGCCAATATGTGCTTATGAATCCATATTGGGCTAGTTTGACTTGAGTTGACCTAGGCCCTATAGTGAGCAACCCAAGTACACCTGCACCGCTCTCCACTCCCTAGATGTGAATCGACCGTCATAGTTTGAGATAATCATCTTGGGGACGCCGTGGTACCTGACGAACTGCTCCACAAACAACCTCTCCAAAAATGCGACTGGGTTGTCCTTCCTGATCGGTATAAATCGGGCCTCCTTGGTCAATCTATCGATGATGACCCATATAAAATCATGCCCAAAGTGAGAGCGAGGCAATCCGTGTATGAAATCAATAGCTATGTCCACGAAATTCAACTCTGGGACTGGCAATGGCTGTAGTAGTCATCCTGGGCTCTTGCATTCTGCCTTCATTCGCTGGTAGGCCTCGCAATGTGTCACATAAAATATGATATCCCTCTTCATCCCCGGCCAGTATATGTTCCTCCGTAGGTCCGATGTCATCTTGGTGATACCAGGGTGCACTGAGTACTGATAATTGTGTGCCTCCCTGAGTATATCCTCCTGGATACCACCTCATGCGGGTATATAAATGCGGCCACGGAAATGAAGGAGGCTGTCATGCAATGAATAACCCTCTGACTTGCCCCCTTCTAGGGCCCTGAACATCGGCTCCAAAGCTACATCTAGCCTTTGTTGTGTTCTAATGCGCTCTCATATGTCATACTCAAGGATAAAGGAGTTCAAGTACTCCCAATATGTCTCTAGCTCAGACTCAGAAATGACTGAAATGCGCATATCGTCTAGAATCTGCACCAGCTCTATAGCCATACCCCGAGGCACCGATCTAGCAATGTCAGCTCTCCTGCTCAAGGCATCCGCCATGGTGTTTACCCTCCCCGAGTGATAATGCATGGTGTAGTCATATTTAAACAAAAACTCGAGTCATCACCTCTAGCGCAGGTTCAGATCTTTCTGCGAGTCAACATACTTGAGATTCTTGTGATCCGAGAAGATGCACAATGAACCCCATATAGGAAATGCCTCCAAATTTTCAATGCAAATACCACAGCCCCGTGCTCTAAATCATGTACGGGGTTGTTCTGCTTATGCTTCTTCAGTTGTCTCGAGGCATAAGCGATGACATATCCATGTTACATCAGGACTGCACCCATCCCTTGATATGAGGCATTGGTATAAATGTGAAATCCTTTCTTCCTAGATGGAAGTGTAATGACTGGGGAAGAGGTGAGGTTGTCCTTCACCTCCTGAAATGCTTCCTCACACTTCTCCATCCAAGTAAAAGTTGTCTCCTTCTTCGTCAAGGACGTGATGGGGAGTGTTATCCTCGAGAACCCCTCCACGAACTTACGATAATATCCCGTGATTCCCAGAAAATTGCATATATCTGAAGCTGACTTTGGTCGCAGCCAATCTCTAACTACATGTACCTTAGCCAGGTCCACGGCCAACCCGTATCCACTAATAGTATGTCCCAAGAATGCCACCTCTTGCAGCCATAACTGGCACTTAGAGAACTTGGCGTACATCTGATGCTTTCTAAGCTTCCCCAAAACCATTGCCAAATGCTGAGTATGTTGCTTCTTTGTCCGGTAGTAGATCAGAATGTCATCAATGAAGACTATGAAAAATCTGTCCAGGTAGGGCTCGAAGACACGGTTCATCAGACTCATGAATGCAGAAGGTGCATTCGTGAGCACAAAGGGCATCACCGTGAACTCATACAATCCATAGCGGTAACTAAAAGATGTCTTCGGGATGTCCTCCTCCTAAATATATAGCTGATTATATACGCAGTTTTCTAGGACTCGCGAGATATTATCACAAGTTCGTGGAGGGGTTCTTGAGGATAGCACTCCCCCTCACGTCCTTGACAAAGAAGGAAGCAACTTTAATTGGACAGAGAAGTGTGAGGTAGTATTTTAGCAGCTAAAGAACAGGCTCACTTCTTCCCCTATCATTACACTTCCATCTGGTAAGGAAGGATTTCATATTTATACTGATACCTCATATCAGGGGATGGGTGCAGTCCTGATGCAACATGGACATTTCATTGCTTATGCCTTGAGACAGCTGAAGAAGCATGAGAAGAACTACCCTGTACATGATTTAGAGCTCGGGGCGTGGAATTCGCATTGAAGATTACAACTATATTAAAATTACTATAGTTTAATACATCAAAATGGATGGCATCCATGCATCTTCTCCAATGAGCTGATGGACGAGATTGACCTGACCCGTAGCATGCTTATCTTGCTTTTTCTGGCCATCCAGCCGCCTCCCCAATCAGCCACCACCACACCACCTCCGTTGAGGTGGGGGTAAGAATTTGGCGGTGACTTAGCCATTGGAGGCGGCAGTTTCTAGCAAACCTGAGCTCCATTAAAAGCATGATTTTTCTTGAAATGCTCTCATGGAATCGGGCTCAATTAAGCCTGATATCTCTCCTAAACGATCTAAGAGGCTAACATAGAGGGATTGGAGGAGAAACGGACCCTTAGATGTGCTTGGCGGCGGGTTCGGTGGTGGTGCACCATGAAATTTCATTTCTCCGGCGATCTAGCTCCAAAGCTTGTTTCTCCACCATTTTCCTTGATCTAGAAGTTGAATTCCACTCCTCAGGACCTTCTAAAGCTAATGGTGAGGTCGAATGAGGGTGTAGTTTGCTGATGTGGAGTTTTGAATAGGGGGTGGTCGTCATGCTTTGGATACTTCACCTTGATCTCCAAGTGGCATGAAGTTGGGCTGGAAAGGCTGGGAATTATTGTTGGGGTTCAGATGTGGGCCTGGGAAGAGAGGAGGAGGGCCACATGGCCTTCATCCCAATTTTTCATCCCTTCTCTCTCCTCTTTTTAGCCTAAATTCCTAAATTGCCCCTTTGCATGTCACTACCCTCCAATTTCAGAGGTTAGGGGCTGTAAATGAGCACATGGGCTAGTCATGGGCCTTGGCTCATGGGATCAGCCCATTGGGAATGGGCTTGACCCCTCTTTTCCTTCTTTAGGCTTCATGTTGACTTTGTTGACTTTTTGGGTTGACTTGGTCAACTTGATCAGTGAGCTGGCCCCACTTGATGGTCATGCACCCAATGACACCTCTCAACCTTGGTTGGGCCATGTTGATGCCCCTCTTGTGCTAATTAGGCCCATAGGTGTGGGTTTGACCTAATTTGGGTAAGGGTTGACTTCGGTTAACTTGGGTCATTGGGTGACCCAATGATGTGGCCTTAGGTTCACTTAGATTATTTTTAGGGTTAGTGGAATAGTGGTGGGGGCCAATGTGTGCTTATAACTCCATATTGGGTTAGTTTGACTTGAGTTGACTTGGGCCCTATAGTGGGCACTATATGAATCAACCCCAACTACATGGGTCAAACCTAGCCTAAACCCATACCCCCGGTATATGTCCTAACCTATCTAAGTTTTAGGGGCCTAGTAGAAAATGGGATATTACAGGCCCATCTCCATGTGCAACATACTCCACTAGTGCTACATCTCCTGTTGTTGCCCCCTGTCTCCCATCCAGGCCCCTGACATGATTGGTCCACTTACCATTAGTCAAAATACTAAGCAAAATATCATCCCTGCCTCCCCCTGCGACTCCTAGGCACCGTGCGAGAAGAAGGAGAGAGAAGATATTGAGGTGGAGAGTGAACAAGAGCAGGTGACGACGGACCTATATTAGTAGTTATATAATCACAAGCACATTGTAACAAAATCTATGCTACCATTTCTATAGTAATATAGCAGTATAGATAAGTAAGTAGAGATCATCACAGAAAAATAAAGTGACAGGAGAGCACAGAGAAAATTACCTTAATGTATAAGCATGCATGCACAAGCTTATAAAGTCAAGGGATCATTTGGCAGGGACTAACGTATGAAAAGTATCTTACCAATATATACGTTAGGGGTAAAGGTTGAAATGTGATGATGGCATAATATGCTATGTTATGTGGGTTTAATGTTATTTTCATACAAGTACAACACAAACACATGGCTCTATGCGCACAGACCTTTAGTTCCCCCATTTGGAGTTAGCTAAACTCTCAGGTACCTGCCGTCGTGGAAAATAAAGGTAGTGGGTTGGACCACCCCACCTCTAGGCTGACATTCAAACCACCAAACCTAGACCTTCGTATGCCTGAATGCGAAGAACACACCGCGGAGACTCTGCGTACTTTGCTGGCAAATCCACCAGTCTTTTCCTTGGCTAAGTGTAAATCACACCCGCCGAGTCATCGTATTGACGTTGGTGTGAATGACTGTCAAATACCGAAGACCCACCACCTTATGCACATGCATCCATGAATTCTCGAGCAATCAGCTCCCCGTACTAACCTGTCCGTTACAACTACCTTTCGAGCCTTTGGCTCGCCAAGCTAACTTTCCCATTTCCAAAACTACCGAGCCTATAGCTCGGGTAACCAAACCAAGCAAGTCTCCCGGGACATCCGGGTGAGTGAATGTGAAGTACTAGTTGTTAACCCCAAAATCGGCAATCCTCTCCAAGGTGCCCATTTTTTCTGCTTTTCTCCAACAGGTTCCCACCCGCAAGGAGCAGGCTACCCCTGATGTCCACCGTGTCCGCGCAAGGCAGACTGCCGAGTCTAAAGTCGCTCAAAAATGGATGCTCCGCTAGCCGCCCGCCAGGGGCGGCCTCCGTCTGTCAGGCGGATTCTCGCTGGAATCTGCCCAGGCCGCCCGCTAGGAGGCGTCCTCTGCCTGCCGGGCGAATTCCACCTGGAATCCGCTCATGCCGCCCGCTAGGAAGCGGCCTCCGCTGGCCGCCTGCCAGGGGCGGCCTCCGCCTGCCGGGCGGATTCCCCCTGAAATCCGCCCAGGCCGCCCGCTAGGAGGCGGCCTCCGCCTGCCGGGCGGATTCCCCCTAGAATCCTCCAAGGCTGCCCGCTAGGGGGCGGCCTCTGTGGCCGCCCGACAGGGGCGGCCTCCGCCTGCCGGGCGGATTCGCCCTGGAATCCGCCAAGGTCGCCCGCTAGGAGGCGGCATCCGCCTGTTGGGCGGATTCCCTCTAAAATCCGCCCAGGCCCCCCGTTAGGGGGCGGCCTCCGCCTGCCGGGCGGATTCCCCGTGGAATCCGCCCAGGCCGGCCGCTAGGAGGCGGCCTCCGCCTGACAGGCGGATTCCCCCTGGAATCCACCCAGGCCGCCCGCCAGGGGCGGCCTCCGCCTGCCGGGCGGATTCCCCCTGGAATCCGCCCAGGCAGCCCACTAGGGGCGGCCCCTGTCAGTCGGGCGGACTCCCCCTGGAGTCTGCCCAGGCCGCCCACTAGGGGGCGGCCTCCGCCAGCCGGGCGGACTCCCCCCGGAGTCCGCCCAGGCCTCCCACTAGGGGGCGGCCTCCGCCAGCCAGGCGGACTCCCCCTGGAGTCCGCCCAGGCCGCCCGCTAGGGGGCAGCCTCCACTCCGGTAAGGGCGGACTCCTCTTGGAGTCCGCCTAGTTAGCCTAGAGTTACCTACTCAGGATCCATCTACTTGCTCCTCAGGTCGCTCAGCCTGCGTGCCCTCTTCTAGCTTCCAACCAGAATTCTTCCCCAGCAGATAAAAGGCATGTCTGCGGAGTCCGCCGAGGTCATCGACCTCATTTTCTCAGTGCGCCGAAGTCGTCGATGATGACGTCACTGGGCCCCGCTTCTAGAAGATTCTCCCCAGGCCTATAAATAGCCCCCAAGGCCTCTCATTCTGGATGCGCGGGAGGAGAACTGCCACCTTGATCAAAGGCTGTGGACTCATATTTATAGTCCGTCAAAGTTGATCAAGCAAGATCTGCGGCCTCCAAATCCCCACTCCGCCCAGGTCATCACGGGCTGTGGACATAGTTTTTTCTGCCCTCAGCAGGCAGCTTGAGCAGCCTCTGAAGCCTCTGATTTCCAGTTCTTTTAGGTCGTCAAGGGTTGTGGACTTAGTTTTTTCTGCCCTCGGCAGGCAGCTTGGGCAGCCTCCGCAGCCTCCGATTTCCAGTTCTCCCAGGTCATCAAAGGTTGTGGACTTAGTTTTTTCCGCCCTCAGCATGCAGCATGGGCAGCATCTGCAGCTTCAGTTCTCCAGTCCTCTGCAGCCTCTTTACTTAGTTTCTAGAACCTTCTTCCTTAGCCGCCAGCTTCCCCTATTGTACCCTTTACTGCTTTTTCATGTAATGGTGCAATAGCAAGTTGTAACTCTACTTGATTAAAGGAAAAGCCCATCTCAAGAGTGGCATTCAATCCGCGGTAGGCGAAGTCTGCTTTTGCTGCTGCTAGCGGCCTCCTCTCTTTTTCTCTCCTCTCTCGGCACCAACCTGCAAAGCTAACCATCAAAGTAGCTGTCCGCTTGACAGTAGCTGATCAAGCTCCTTTTCTGCTTGAGCAAGCTTCTCCTCTGCTCAAGCAAGCTTCTTCTCTGCTCGAGAAAGCTTCTCCTCTATCCCCGCAACCCTTCTTCCTTCATTCTAAGCTTGTGAGATTGAACAACCCGTTAACTGGTCGGTGTCACATTTCGCGCATCAACAGTTAACACGCGGCCTTTAGATCTCGATCAGACAGTGAAAGCAGTGGTTACTCATGTCAGACCAACAACCAGCCGAGAATCTTTCTCCAAGTCCCAGTGATGATTCTCTTTGGGAGGCCTTAGAGCAATCTCGCAGAGAAACTGCCCAACAGTTTCAAGCCATCAACCGTACTCTAGCAGCTCTCACGCAGTAATTGGCCGCTCAATCTTCAGCAGCGCCAGTTCCTCCAATCAATCCAGCACCAACATCAGAGACTCCTCAAGTCTATCCACCAGCTTATCCGCCGGTCTATCCTCCTCTTTATACTCCAACTTTTCCTCAAGGGCCTGCAGCTCCTTTGCGATCTCAGGATGGTGAGTTTGCAGCTCGGCAAAACTTCTTCCGGGAAGCTGCCCGGGGAAGTCCAGCTAAATTTCTGAATTTTCAGGGAAGCCACCCCTTCTCTTAAGCTCCTGCCTTTGCTCCTCCCACAGCAACCTTTTTCTCCTATCCTCCTACTCATTTTGCAGCTACTTCTCATGCTCCTTACTTTCCTTATGCAGCAGAACCAGAAGAGCCATCGTCGTTTACAAAGAGTGTTCGGCATGAACCAACTCCAGTCAACTTCAGAGAGCCACAGTTGCCTATTTACACCGGGGAGACTGATCCAGTTAAGCATCTTCAAGCTTTTGAATAAGCCGTTGCTCTCAAGACCCTCTCTGAGCTACCAAGAGCAAGCTCCTCGTAACGACCTTTGATGGTAAAGTGAGAGATTGGTTCTATGGACTGCGACCTCAGTTAATCTCTTCCTTTACTGATTTGCGAAGGGAGTTCCTCCTCAGATTTTCTACCTCTTCAAAGAGGAAGGGCGGTCCAGAAGCCCTCTTTGAGATCAGGCAGCGAGATAATGAGACTTGGTCTCATTTTGTGGATCGTTTTCAGAAAGAAATCCTGGACATTGAGATCGTTGATCAAGAAATGTACCGAGTGGCTCTTATTCACGGTCTGCGTGAAGGTCCACCCAAGTTTGAAGCTAACGTCCGAGGACCAAGAACTTATTAAGAGTTGATCGGCTTAGCCAACTCGTATATCCGCGGTTAAAAGAGCAACCCCTGCTTCATCTCCTGGCTTGTATCAGAGAAAAATTCTTCTTCTTACAAATAGCCTCCGAGGTCTCCTCGGAACGACTTTCCATCTCTCTCTAAGAAGGCAATAAGATTTCAGCATCATCATCAATACCCCTTCCAAGGCCATGATCGTACCCAAGAACAGCTGCTACCATTATCAGCATTATCTCCGCTAGCAGCTGCAGTTCATCAGCAGCAAGAAGGTGGCCTGCCAGAGTTTGAGCTAGATGAGGTCATGCAAGAAGTTGGCCAAATCATGAAGGATAAGGCATATTCCAAAAGGCCCTACCAATCGGCGAATCAGAGATCAAGAAATTCAAATCCGTTCTGTGAATTCCACAAAGAGAAAGGTAATTAACTGAAGATTGAAAGGCCCTTCTATAATACCCCCTAAACTCAAAAGAGGGACGGGTGACGTTTTAAGCCAAGTTTGGGTTTTGGAGAAGGTGTCACGGGCGTGTCACGGGCGTGACACGGGCGTGTCACGGGCGTGTTCGGCCACAGGTCATGTGTTCGACGTTTTTACGATCAGCGATCGTCGAGTTGAGGCACATGGCCTAGGACACGGGCGTGTCCCAGGGCATGTCATGCTTGGGAGTTTTCTGAGTCATTTACACGGGTCATGACACGGGCGTATCACATGTGACACGGGCGTGTCAGGTGCCGCGTCGCAGGCCGTGTCCTTCTTGGGAAAAGAGTGTTGGTCGTTGCACACGGGGCGTGACACGGGTCATGACACGGCTGTGTCGCATGCGACACGGGCGTTTCGGAAGCCGTGTCGAATGCTGTGTGCTGGATATCGCGTCGGTCGAGACGGCGAATGGGTGACACGGCAATGCACACGGCTGTGTTCAACCCGTGTTCGGCCCAGATTTTGTAAAATTGGGCTGAATCGCAGCCGTTCTATTTCTTGATTTGGGATCCGACGGTTCAGGTCTGTTGCTGGCATGTTATATCCGGGAATAGGGTTTAGAAGCCCTCATTTCATTTGGGCTTTATCTCTCTAAGATCTAGAGAGAAGGGAGAGCTAGGAGGAGGAAGAAGACCAAAGATCCGGTCACCGGCGGAGCTTCGGAGCTCCAAATAACGATCCGAGTCCGGATCCGCGAAGGCGAGGCCGATACGGTGCTTTCCATCCGACTAGATCGTCATGGCGCCGTGGAAAAGCGCAAGGGTAACGATTCTCTTCTTGAGCATGTGAAGCTCTTCTTCCTTTGCATGGTAAAACCCCTCTCCCGCGAGTGTGCGGCGAGATTGTGGTATTCCATGGGGTAGATATGTAAAGTCCCCCTTGTTAGAGTCCGGAATCGTAGTACGGACATAGGCATGATGTGTGAATCCTACCCGGACGTGTTGGTCTGGATCGGTGATGATTTACAGTACATTTTTTTTAGCCGGAGAAGACTCCGAGCGATTTGATTGTTTTCGGGTTGCTATGCGGTAGAATGCATCAGGGAATCTGGGGGATTAACCGCGAGGTGCACCCGGAAATCCAGACGGAAACGCATTTCATTCATACCGGTGGCCTAGGAGCCAACCGGGTACATAGCGGGGCTATGTACTGTGTTTGAAGGGTATTTGGGACTGGGGAAGCTTAGTCCGCGTCAAAGGCCAATTGGCAACGGCGGGGTGAGCAACGGACTGGTGGACCCCTACCCGCTCCACCTACTCGGTTAAAGCGACCTAAAGTTTTACGTGGGACTTATCGAGGTTTGGAGATCGAGTCTAGGCTACGGCTGAAAGTACTAAATGCTCACGAGGTTGCCACCCTGGGGTGGTGGTGGAGTCAAGGACCGGACGGGGTTCGGACTGGCCCGCCGAGTAAGTGCCCTGAGAGCATGGGGTGTACGGCCGTGTGAGCGTGCACCTGTGATGTGATGCTTATTTTGCTATGTTGCTTGTTTTGCTAATAAGTGCAGGGAAGAAGCTTTGCCGCCCCGGTTTGGGGGCGGAATCGTTATAATTTGGTCAGTATAGCTGACCGTTGCCTTTGTTTACCACCGTGCGGTGGATTGTTGCTTGCAGGTGCTGCGGAGCCGAGAGGTAATTAGCGGGCTAAATCCCGAGTTGCTGTGTCGGCCCTCAAAGGCCAAGTTTTGAGTGTTTTTCTTTTTGTACTCATGTGTGACCGGCCTGTGTGCCGAGGTTTGGAAGACAATTTTTATTAAGCAAACTTTTGTAAGGCTTTAAGGCCAATATTCGTGTATTAAACATTCCTTGTTTTTAGTCGCGTGGACATTCATGTTGGCAGGGTCCTTAATTGTGCAACTTAATAATTGCTTCCGCTAGGTGCTGTGTAGGACGTTGTGATTGGTTGAATGGTTTCAATGCGTAACCAACCGGTCTGTCCGTAGTATATGGCGTCGGGCCCCGGCCGGACCTACTGTTATATACTATGCGACGGATAGGGGTGTTACAAATTGGTATCACACTACTGGTTTCGGTCAAGCTTAAATGAATTCGTGGACGAATTCACTTTAAGGGGTGGTGAGCACATGTGTGTGCGTCATCGTTATAACATGAAAAGAACCCATGAATGTCCACTTAAGAATGAAAATACACATGTTTGAGGAACCTGCGTGTTCCTATAATTGCTTTTTGCAATTTTGTTCAGTCACTTATGGTGTTTTGAACGGCTATAGGTGTCCGAAAGTGGAGCGTGACAGTCTGAACACGTGTTTGCTGAGCAAAGTTCTGCACCAAGTAACGTTCCTGAGACCCCTACGTCTTTGGAAACCATAAGAAGGCTTGTTGAAGCGGTATTCGCTGTGACCAACGCACAACATGGGAGTAATGTGCAACCCTTTGTCCCTGAGATGGCCCCAACATCGGGAGGTATGTTAGAGCAAAGAGCATTTGGGGGTCCATTAGAGCAGCAGATGAGCATGACTGTGGTGCAGGGAGCGCATTCAGTTGACGCATATTTGCAGACCTTCCTTATGTTAAGGCGCTACCCAGGCTTTGAATGGGAAAGCGAGCAATCTATAGTTGATTGATTTTATAACGGTCTGCGCAACGAGTTGCGTATCCTACTGCTAGGACCAAAGTTATTGGGATTCTAAGCTTTGGTGGAGTCGGCCAGAGATTTGGAGGTGGAGTTGGGGAAAACGCACCAAGTACCAGTGAATAGGGTACCAAACCCTACAGATCCTATAAGGACTGTCTATCGTAAGACGATGAGTAAAGAGGCTAAATCATCTACTAGCCAAACCAATTACAATTGTTATTCTTATGGCAAGAAAGGGCACCTCGCCAGAGATTGTTGGGAGAGTGCTCAGAAGACAAGGAAAGTTTTGGCAGGAGCAGTTGAAGCCTTTAATGTAAAGGAAGCGATGTTCAAAATGCCAACCTCAAAATCTGGGTACCGTAGGTGGCATAAGAAGGCTAGGAGGTCGGGGCTAGTCCCTTCCTCTAGCACATCCGGAGCGACTACAGTTCAAACCCCGGATGCATGCTTTGCTTGTGGAAAGCCGGGGCACTATGCCCGGGATTGTCGAAGTCGATGCCTAATGTCCGAAAAGAAGCCGGAGGAGATATCTGTAGAGAAAGGCAAGGCGGTGGCGTCCACCGCATCGCTGTTTACTTCGGCCCAACCGGGAGTTAATATCCTTGGCAAGCAGGAGGCCATGTGGCCGACCGTCGGGATGTCAGGTATGGTTCTTCTTGTTAGCAAACTAGTTCCTTATGCCGGATACCTTATGCGTGGTAACATAGAACTGGAAGTTCTAGGCTTTGTTTTGGAATATTGGTAATCCGGAGAGAGCATAGTTTCGATACGGGAACTTCGCATTCCTGTTATCCGAAGAATCTGTATCGCGCATCGGAGTTTTCCCTTCGATGGTAAAGGAACAATTCAGATGGGTTATTGCACAGTGGTCGTCCAATGCGTGCGGAGATACAGTCTGGGTGGTAAGAGTCTTTTTGAAAGTCAAGGATTCGACTTGCTAGCGTCGTTGTTGCCGCTAGTAGAGTTCGACGTCATAGTTGGTATTGACTGGCTTTCGGGGCAGAGGGCTTTTATCGTTTGCAACCGTAAAGAGACCTAGCTGGGTATTGGGCTGGAGACAACGTTTGCGGAACCGAAGGGATCGAGCAGGACGCTGACGTCTGCCCTCCCAGTGGTCAAGACAGTTTGTGCTGGTGCAAAGCTGTTCTTCACGTTAGTGGAGGCTAAAACGCCTAAGTCCACACTGGGTAGTAGCCCAGTGGTTTGTGAGTATCCCGATATGTTCCCGAACAATCTCCCTGGAGCCCCACCGTAGCGAGAGATCGATTTCACGATTGAGTTATTCCCGGTGCTAAACCTGTGTCACGCTCTCCTTATAGGCTGATTCCTAAAGTGATAGTGGAGTTAAAGGTTCAACTAGAAAAGTTGATGGAGCAAGGGTATGTGCGTCCAAGCTCGTTGCCTTAGAGCGCACCGGTCCTCTTTACCCAGAAGAAGGACGGGAGCTTGCAATTTTGTATCTGTTGCAGAGAGCTGTGTAAGTTTGTAGAAATAGGACAAGTAATCGATCCAAATGATCGATGATCTTCTGATCAGTTAGTCGGGTCTTCGGTGGACTCAGTAGTGGATCGTAAGTTCGGTTACCCTCATCTGAGAATAAGGGTAAGTGTTATCGCAAAGGCGGTGTTAAGCACAAGTGATGAGCAATCCGAGTCTACGATCGTGCTGTCTTGGCAGTCAAGTGTGGCATCATTGTTCATAGACCGGATGAACGGAACGTTCATGGAGTACCTAGTCCAGTTTGTGATCGTCTTCATCGACGACACATTGGGGGTAATTTTAGTGCGAAGAGTATCGCTTCTGAATATCTACTCTTGGTTTCGTGGACGCTAAGAAGGAACCATGTATACACCAAGTTCTCCGAACACGAGTCTTGGGTTATCCTCGTAGCACTTCTCGGTCCTTTAGTTGGTAGAGTGAGAGCGTGTGGGTCCAGCGTTGTTAGTCGCAATACGAGGGTGGCATGTGTTATCTCGGTAGCGGAAGTCCAAAGTTTCTGGTGTGATCGGCTACTACAGGCGCTTCGTAGGGGACTTCCCGCGGATAGTATTACCCCTCGCATCGTTGTCAAGAAAAATCTTAAAAGGATTGCTTAGATGCGCGAGTGCGCCCAAACTTCTAAGGGTTAAAGAGTTGGTCAACCACGGCACCAATGTTAAGTTCGCCGAGTGGAACCAAAAGCCGTGAGATCTACGGCACTGCCTTGGGCAGTGGATTGGACTACGTGCTGCTGCAGCGTGGTAATGTTGTGGCTTATGGCTCACATTAGTTGAAAGAGCACGAGGGGAATTGCCCGGTTCGCCATCTGGAGTTAGCGGCCGTGTATTTGCGCTTAAGCTGTAGAGGCATTATTCGTACGGCGCCTAAGTCAATGTTTGTACCGATCATAGGAGTCTGATATATCGGTTGGATCAAAAGGGTCGGAAATTGAGGCAGCAAAAATGGATGGAGTTCCTGGGGGACTATAAGTTCGAAAGTTATTTTGTGCTTGTTGTACGGCAATGTGTTGCGGATTCGTTGAGACACAGGGCTTCCGCCCAAGCCAACTAGCTGTAGGTTCATGTTCAGGGCTTGACCTGGGAGTTGGAGATGTTAGCTATCTCTTGCGTTGACAAGCAGACTAGCGTCGAAGCGTTATGGAGCTGGTCGGAAGGCCAGTATAGCCTGGCTGATCGTAGTTGGCATACTATGGTTTGTGTAGCTGCTTGAAGGAAATCATGGGTGCGACTCGGTGGGTCAAAATCCCAAATCGACAGTTGTAGGTGGGATACCAAGGAAAGACAACCGTTTGTGCAGCCCAAGCGTGGGCAATTGATGGGTGGAGTTGTGGTATGTTATACCAAGTACTCAATTAACTTAGGAAGCACGAGTTGTGCCATTATCCTAAGAAATTGCTTTGGTGGTCGGGGCTCAAGAGAGCCGTAGCATTGTTTGTGGCTAAGCGCCAGCCTTGCACCTTAGTGAAGGCAGAGTGCCAAGTGCCGGGGGATTCTTGAATCCTTACCTAGTTCGGAATAGAAGTTCGACTGGACTGTGTGCATGGTTTGCCAAAGTCACAGTGAAGCAGCGACGTCGTGTGGGTGATCGTAATTGTGTTGACTTTAGTGTCACACTTCATTCCGCATAGGAAGGAAAATTCGGCGGAGTAACTGGCAAATGTTTTTGGATAACATAGTTAGACTACATGGTGTGCCCCGCAACATCGTGAGCAATCGAGGTGGGCGTTCTACGTCCAATGATTGGAGGTGTTTACAGAAAGTGGTGGAGACTAAGTTGTAGTTTAGTCCAGCCTTACATCCGCGGACAGATGAGCAGACCGAGTGGGTCAACAGGACGTTGGAGGACGTGCTTCGCATGTGCGTTCTAGACTTCGGGAAGCAGTGGGAAGGTAATCTGTTTTGGTAAAGTTTGCGTACAACTTTAGCTACCAAACGAGCATGCAAATGGCGCCCTTCGAGGCCCTTCTTGATAGAAGTCGTCGCATGCCGTTGTCGAGGCTAGAAACGGATGACACGAAGTTGTATTTAAAGTAAGAGGTGGTAAACACTACCCCTTTGGTGCGAACCATATGAGCATTGTTGCAATCGCTCGGGGGAGGCAGTCTAAGTACTTTAACGCCACGTATCGGAAGGTGGAAATATCAGATGGCGCATGGGAAGTTTTAGTCGTTCAAGAGTGTTTCACGGGAGCGACGCTTGGGGAAGCTGAGCCCGGTATACCTTGGACCACTTGAGGTTTTGGAGCAGTTTGCTGAGGTGGCGCAAGAGCCAACGAACTTTATCGTGAGTGATCAAGTTTTGGTGGACGAAAGGTTGGCGTCTAGGGTCAAACCTGTTCGTTTTGGAGACCGTGAAGTCGAGCGACTTTGTCTCAAGGAGATCAAGATAGTCGTGGTCCGGTGGGGCAATTGTGATAGCAAGGAGCTCTCTTAGGAATGAGAGAAATCTATGCTGGATGTGTACCCGGAGCTGTTCCGCCTGGGTACCATTGAGAGTTTCTGTTTTCTCTCCTTTAGTAATTTCGTGGACGAAATTCTTTTAAGGGGGGAGAGTTGTAACACCCCCGAAACTCAAAAGAGGGACGGGTGACGTTTTAAGCCAAGTCTGGGTTTTGGAGCAGGTGTCATGGGCGTGATACGGGCGTGTCACGGGTGTGTTCGGCCACGGGTCATGTGTTCGATGTTTTGACGATCGACGATCATCGAGTTGAGGCACACGGCCTGGGACACGGGCGTGTCCCAGGGCGTGTCACGCTTGGGAGTTTTCTGAGTCAAGTACACGGGTCATGACACGGGCACAGACACGGGCATGTCACATGTGATACGGGCGTGTCGGGTGCCATGTCGCATGTCATGTCCTTCTCGGGAAAAGAGTGTTGGCCGTTGCACACGGGGCGTGATACGGGTCATGACACGGCCGTATCGCATGCGACACGGGCGTGTCGGAGGCCGTGTCGAATGCTGTGTGCTGGATATCGCGTCGGTCGAGATGGCGAATGGGTGACACGACCATGCACACGGCCGTGTTGCAACCCGTGTTCGGCCCAAATTTTGTAAAATTGATCTTAATCGCAGCCGTTCGATTTCTTGATTTGGGATCCGACGGTTCAGGGCTGTTGCTGGCATGTTATATCCGGGAATAGGGTTTAGAATCCCTCATTTCACTTGGGCTTTATCTCTCTAAGATCTAGAGAGAAGGGAGAGCTAGGAGGAGGAAGAAGACCAAAGATCCGGTCACCGGCGGAGCTTCGGAGCTCCAAATCACGATCTGAGTCCGGATCCGCGAAGGCGAGGCCGATACGGTGCTTTCCATCCGACTAGATCGTCATGGCGCTGAGGAAAAGTGCAAGGGTAACGATTCTCTTCTTGAGCATGTGAAGCTCTTCTTCCTTTGCATGGGAAAACCCCTCTCCCGCGAGTGTGCGGCGAGATTGTGGTATTCCTTGGGGTAGATATGTAAAGTCCCCCTTGTTAGAGTCCGGAATCGTAGTACGGACATAGGCATGATGTGTGAAGCCTACCCGGACGTGTAGGTCTGGATCGGTGATGATTTTCTGTGCATTTTTTTTAGCCGAAGAAGACTCCAAGCATTTTGATTGTTTTCGGGTTGCTATGCGGTAGAATGCATCAGGGAATCTGGGGGATTAACCCCGAGGTGCACCCGGAAATCGGGACGGAAACGCATTTCTGTCATACCGGTGGCCTGGGAGCCAACCGGGTACATAGCGAGGCTATGTACTGTGTTTGAATGGTGTTTGGGACTGGGGAAGCTTAGTCCACATAAAAGGACAATTGGCAACGGCGGGGTGAGCAACGGACTGGTGGACCCCTACCCGCTCCACCTGCTTGGTTAAAGCGACCTAAAGTTTTACGTGGGACTTACTGAGGTTTGGAGATCGAGTCTAGGCTACGGCTGAAAGGACTAAATGCTCACGAGGTTGCCACCCTGGGGGTGGTGGCGGAGTCAAGGACCGGACGGGGTTCGGACTGGCCCGCCGAGTAAGTGCCCTGAGAGAATGGGGTGTACGGCCGTGTGAGCGTGCACCTATGATGTGATGCTTATTTTGATATGTTGCTTGTTTTGCTAACAAGTGCAGGGAAGAAGCTTTGCCGCCCCGGTTTTGGGGCGGAATCGTTATAATTTGGTCAGCATAGCTGACCGTTGCCTTTGTTTACCACCATGCGGTGGATTATTGATTGCAGGTGCTGCGGAGCTGAGAGGTAATTAGCGGGCTAAAGCCCGAGTTGCTGTGCCGGCCCTCGAATGCCAAGTTTTGAGTGTTTTTCTTTGTGTACTCATATGTGACCGGCCTGCGTGCCGAGGTTTGGAAGACACTTTTTATTAAGCAAACTCTTGTAAGGCTTTAAGGCCAATATTCGTGTATTAAATATTCCTTGTTTTTAGTCGCGTGGACATTCATGTTTGCAGGGTCCTTAATTGTGCAACTTAATAATTACTTCCACTAGGTGCTGTGTAGGACGTTGTGATTGGTTGAATGGTTTCAATGCGTAACCAACCGGTCTGTCCGTAGTATATGGCGTCGGGCCCCGGCCGGACCTACTGTTATATACTATGCGATGGATAGGGGTGTTACACCTTCGGTGATCGATTGAGAGATTGCTCGTCGAGGGCAAGATCAACGACCTGGTCAAGAAGATTGATTCTTCGAAACCTTCCACCTCCAAGGGAAAGGAGGTGGTTGAGGGTCAGCTGGAGTGCATAGAGGTAAATGATGAGGGCCGTCTGGGGCCCATTGATATTCCAAGTGAGTGCATCGATGTCGTTGACGAAGGTGACCTTGGAAGACTATTCTTAAGCAAAGGGGACACATTTCTTGCGTCATCAGCTATGACCAATCGCAGCTCCTCAAAGCCCCTCGCGATCGTGACCGGTTGCTTTTACTTTACTTTACTCTTCAAACATTTTATTTTTCAACACTTCTAAGTGTTTCGTTTTTCATTCAATAGAGCTTACGTCAGAGACCTCATACTGACGCAGTTCCCTTTTCGTGATGCTTCTCCTCCATATTCTTATCTTTTCCAAAGAGATCACTAAACCAGCGAGATATCGCCAAGTCTTGCTCAGTGCCCCCTCGAGATTGTCCTCTGGCGTAAAACCACAATGACCACGTATGATGAGGAGTTTCTCATATGTATAGTGGGGGCCGTTCAACTCTCGTGCAGAGGCTGACGGGGCTTCGGATCCCGGCCGATATCTAGCGCAGTGTGAGTGCCTAGGGGAGGCCTCCTGTGATTGTTCTATCGTGCTCTGTTAGGGATATGTTATAGTTATGATGATCTTTGCTTGACAAGCAATGGCGATCAAGTGTAGCCTTGTCTATTTGATCATCTCACAACTGTGATGGCCGAACACTCTATTGTACTCTCGATCCGTGCCTCCGCGGGACTCACAACTCCGCTGATCAATCCACAAACAAGCAATAGGCCACTTGGCACAACTAGTCCAATTGATCAGCGATGCTTGTAACCCGAGGCAAGAGAGCAGTGCATCTGTCGATCCTTCCTAGGATTTTTTGTTCTTGTTTCTTTGTGCCCTTCTAAAGGATGCACGGCCAGCCCCTTTGGTTAGGACTACACCCTGGATGACTTTGGAAAGTGATGCATAAGGACCACGGGGAACACTTGTGGCAACATTCAACCTTTTTAGATCATCCCCGGGGTGTAGCCCCTCTTTTCTCTTTTTACCTTCTTACATGTTAACAGGTTAAATTCAACCTATTCTAAGGATCTGCAATATCTTTCTTGACTTATGATCATCTTATATGCGCTGTCTGCATAAGCTTTTATCAGATGATGATCAACAAGTTCTCTTATCAGATGTTAACCACACATCATTTATTCAAAGCATATGGTTCTTCTTGATTGACAAGCCGTGCCATTATAAATTTAATTTCGGATTTTCTTATCTTGCTGACCTGGATTTCATGTTGACATTATATCTTGATCACGTGAGACCATCATTATCACGTTTTGATCTCTTTTAAGTTAATAGCAGAATTTGTCGAGTATCTCTTCTACTTACCAATTATATCTTATCCTATCAACAGTCGACTTTAGCAAGTCCCCATCAGGTACTTGCAACTTATTTTCTTCTCCTATCTGCTTGCTCACTCTCCTTTTTCAGAGACTAGCAGACATTAACAAGTCTCCTCTCAGGTACTTGCAGCTTATTTTCTTCTCCTATCTGCTTGCTCACTCTCCTTTTGCAGAGACTAGAAGACATTAGCAAGTTCCGCTCAGGTACTTGCAGCTTATTTTATTTTCCTACCTGCTCGCTCACCCTACTTTTGCAGAGACTAGCAGACATTAGCAAATCTGCTCTCAGGTACTTGCAGCTTATTTTCTTCTCCTATCTGCTTGCTCACTCTCCTTTTGCAGAGACTAGCAGACATTAGCAAGTTCCGCTCAGGTACTTGCAGCTTATTTTCTTTTCCTACCTGCTCGCTCACCCTTCTTTTGCAGAGACTCGTAGATACCAACAAGTCCCCTTCAGGTACTTGTAAGATTATTATCCTACTAAATTTTCTCTCATCTGTATTTTGGCAGAGTTTAATGGAAGACGGTTACCCTCTTCCTCATTTACAAAAGCAGCTCAGGTACACGCAAGATGTACCTCTTTTTGTCTGCATTGACTTTTTCTTCACAGGTAAAAGATAGACACTGACAGATTTTCCATGGAGAGATATCAGGTTCTATCTCTCCCAATCTCTCATTTTTTTCTCTCCTGATTTCTGAGGGGAGGATCACGATTTTGGTGGGTCTCCTACTTTTTTGAAGTTCCCTTCGTAACTTGAAAAAGTGCGGGGATTATGTTAACCCCAAAATCGGCAATCCTCTCCAAGGTGCCCATTTTTTCTGCTTTTCTCCTACATGTTCCCACCCGCAAGAAGCAGGCTACCCCTGATGTCCACCGTGTCCGCGCAAGGCGGACTGCCAGGTCTAAAGTCGCTCAAAAATGGATGCTCCGCTAGCCGCCCGCCAGGGGCGGCCTCCATCTGCCGGGCAGATTCCCCCTAGAATCCGCAAAGGCCGCCCGCTAGGAGGCGGCCTCCGCCTGCCGGGCAGATTCCCCCAGGAATCCGCCCAGTCTGCCTGCTAGGAAACGGCCTCCGCTAGCCTCCCGCCAGGGGCGGCCTCCTCCTGTCGGGCGGATTCCCCCTAGAATCCGCCCAGGCCGCCCACTAGGAGGCGGCCTCCGCCTGTCGGGCGAATTCCCCCTGGAATCCGCCCAGGCTGCCTGCTAGGGGGCGGCCTCCGCTGGCCGCCCGCCAGGGGAGGCCTCCGCATGCCGGGCAGATTCCCCCTGGAATCCGCCCAGGCCGCCCGCTAGGAGGAGGCCTCCGCCTGCCGGGCGGATTCCCCCTGGAATCCGCCTAGGCCGCCCGCTAGGGGGCGGCCTCCGCTGGCCGCCTGCCAGGGGCGGCCTCCGCCTGCAAGGCGGATTCCCCCTGGAATCCGCCAAGGCCACCCGCTAGGAGGCGGCCTCCGCCTGCCCTGCGGATTCCCCCTGGAATCCGCCCAGGCCGCCCGCTAGGGGGATGCCCCCGTCAGCCTGGCGGACTCCCCCCGGAGTCCGCCCAGGCCGCCCGCTAGGGGGCGGCCTCCGCCAGTCGGGCGGACTCCCCCCGGAGTCCGCCCAGGCCGCCCGCTAGGGGGCAGCCTCCGCCAGCCGGGCGGACTCCCCCTGGAGTCCACCCAGGCCGCCCGCTAGGGGGCGGCCTCCGCTCCGGCAAGGGCGGACTCCTCCTGGAGTCCGCCTAGTTAGCCCAGAGTTTCCTGCTCAGGATCCGTCTTCTTGCTCCTCAGGTCGCTCATCCTGCCTGCCCTCTTCTTGCTGCCAACCGGAAGTCTGCCCCAGCAGATAAAAGGCCAGTCCGCCGAGGTCATCGACCTCATTTTCTTAATCCGACGAGGTCGTCGATGATCACGTCACCTGGCCCTGCTTCGAGAAGATTCTCCCCAGGCCTATAAATAGCCCCCAAGGCCTCTCATTCTGGACATGCGGGAGGAGAACTTCCACCTTGATCAAAGGCTGCGGACTCAAATTTCCAGTCCGTCAAAGTTTATCAAGCAAGATCTGCGGCCTCCAAATCCCCAGTCCGCCCAGGTCGTCAAGGGATGTGGACTTAGTTTTTTCTTCCTTCAGCAAGCAGCTTGAGCGGCCTCCGCAGCCTCCAATTTCCAGTTCTCCAAGGTCGTCAAGGGCTGTGGACTTATTTTTTTCTGCTCTCAGCAGGCAGCTTGAGCAGCCTCCGCAGCCTCCGATTTCCAATTCTCCCAGGTCGTCAAGGGTTGTGTACTTAGTTTTTTCCGCCATCAGCATGCAGCTTGGGCAGCATCTGCAGCTTCAGTTCTCTAGTCCTCTGCAGCCTCTTTTACTTAGTTTCTGGCACCTTCTTCCTTAGCCACCAGCTTCCCTTATTGTACCCTTTACTGCTTTTTCATGTAATGGTGCAATAGCAAGTTGTAACTCTACTTGATTAAAGGAAAAGCCCGTCGCAAGAGTGGCATTCAAGCCGCGGCGGGCGAAGTTTGCTGTTGTCGCTGCTAGCGGCTTCCTCTCTTCTTCTCTCCTCTCTCGGCACCAACCTGTAAAGCTAACCATCAAAGTAGCTGTCTGCTCGACAGTACCTGATCAAGCTCCTTTTTTGCTTGAGCAAGCTTCTCCTCTGCTCAAGCAAGCTTCTTCTCTGCTCGAGCAAGCTTCTCCTTTATCCCCGCAACCCTTCTTCCTTCATTCTTAGCTTGTGAGATCGAACAACCCATTAACTTGTCGGTGTCGCATTTCGCGCATCAACACTAGTATTTACTAGTTAATCTTTAATCATTTTAGTCTTACGATTTAAGGTTAACCTTGGACTGCCCAGGGCTTTCCCTATGAACGGCTCTCGAGGGCACTAGGAACTACGATGGGTTGAATCCCAAAGCTCCATTTTGCAAGGTACTTATTATTGTTAGTATCTACCCATGTACCAACTCTCCTGATCTTACACTTTAACTAAACCTAAGTGTATTTAGACTTCCTCCAAGGGAAATTACATTCATCGTCGATCTAGAGAACAACCTTGTTTCCTCGTCAACTAGACTATCACAACTTGACTCCTACTTATGACCTCTTTCTTATACTACTAGACCAAATACACCAACTACCTCACCTTCCCCTGCCAAGGCGTACATGTTATCTTGCTTCTACAGCTTTACTATGTGCAAACCTAATGAGCTACATGACATGCATGAATGATGACCCCCTTCAAATATTGATCCAAATGACCTAAGATTATTACTGGGGATCTAACATGATATTTTAAAGATAAATTCAGAATATAAAATTTTTCCTAATTTATTTGGCATTTATTTAATTTTCTGAAAAATCAGGTCAAATGTGCTTTTGAACACCAAGTACTTTTTTCTGACATGGTATGGCCTTGAAAAAATTATGAAAAGAGTATAACACAAAAATAACTGTAATTACTGAATTTCACAATTTTACAAAAAGGTTTTAACCTCCAAACTAATTATCGACTAAATAACCACAATGATAGGGCAAAACAGGAAATAGTATAATTATTCATCCAAAAATTATAGGAAAATTACGAGATATCAAGTGTGACCATAAAAATCTACAGACCAAAAATCATAATTTTCTAAGTATGTTTTGTTACCCAAATAAATAATTTAAAATATTCTACTAACATGCACTTTGTGAAGCATCCTATATGCAAAGGCTTCTAATACTTTTATAAAATTTCACAGAGCATGATAAAGCCTTAAAATATCCTCAAACAAAATTTCATGACTCTTCAGTGAGTAATTAGTTCATAATAAATTACTTGATTAATAGGGTAGATACTAGGTTTGTGAATGAAGTATCAAAAATAATGCTCCAAAATTCATAACAAAATTCTCATAGATTAGTGATAACTATTTAAGGTCACTGAATAAATTTCATGGACATCCAAGATCATATAAATAGGTAATAAAATCATGAATAAAAATTCCCTAATTTGTCTTAAACTATTTTAGGGGGGATGTAAGTTCCTTAACGTCCTAAAATCACTCTCTAGGACTTAATTCCACCCTAGGAACTCTCCTACAAAGTTTCAAAACATTCCAAGGACATATGGCCCCATGTCCCTCATTGAGCTCAAAACTCAACCCTAGGGTTCACACTAGGGTTCTAGGGCATACCCAACCTAAACCACCCAAAATATCTTATGAGTGTATTTTATATGACAGTAAGTCCATGGACAAGGATTCATCCCTTTTGGGTGAGGATTGGCCACACAAACCATCAAACACCATTTGCCCTAGTTTGCCCCTTAGGGACCAAACTTTGGTCACACCAATACCTACTTAATTCAAACCCAAATGGGCTCAGATTTTTACCAGTGACCTATCATGAGGCAAAGGATTATCCACCAAAATTTTGGGAAATTCAAAGGTTATTAGACCCTCTAATTAACCAATACATATATTATTAAATATTTACAAAAACTATAGAAAAATGTTTTACAATAATTCCCATTTTTGGATATGTTAGAGGTATAGGTAAGCGTCATTCCCAATCCAAATCTCAAGTCATTTGGATGGCTGGATTGATCGAGCACTCAATTTAGTCTCTGGCTAACCCTATGTATAGACTGCACTATTTTGAGTGATGTGGTAAAACCACTGACCAAAATGGGTTGAAACCAACTTTAAAATAAAGTAGGACTCAAGGGATATAACTTTTATGTTGGCCACTTTTATTGTAGAGGGCTCTACATATTTTTAATAATTAAAACCATCCACTGTATAAAATGGGACAAAAATCTAATTAATATAAATTAATGAATTAAATCGTGCACGAATATTAAAGCACCAAACCGACGGCATCCCTTCATTTTCTCCATCACGCCAATGGCCCAGATGGACCCATCCTTGGCTGACTTTGCTCGTGATTTCCCGGCCACCCGGCCAACTCCCTGGCCGGCCACCGCCACCACCACCTCCGTTGAGGTGGTGGCTATCGTTGGGCGGCGACACAACCGATGGAGAGGTCGTTTCTTGCGAACCAGCAAACCGGCAAACTCAATTTTTCATGGAATATTCTTCAAATTTCCTCACTGGATCGGGATCAATTGAGCCTGATATCTCTCCTAGTTGATCTAAGATGTTAGCATAGAGGGAGAGGGGGAGAAGTCAACCTTCTAGGGTGGTTGAAGCCTTTCCGTTCTCCGTGTCGCCATTGACGGTTGTATAGGTGCTCGGTGCTCTACAACCACAGTGCCAGAGGGCTTGAAATATTCAAGGGAAGTGTGGAAATGATTGCTCTAGGTCTGGGGGAGCTTTTAAAAGGATCAAATGGGGGAGGGGAGGGTTCAAAGCTTCAATGGCCATTAATGGCCATGGGGGAGGGGAATCGACCTCCTGAAATCCCCCTCACCCAGCCACTATTATGGCCGGGAAAGACCCCTAAACTTCTCCTAACTGACTAGAGGAGGTGAATCCAGCCTTTAGGATTGAATAAAGAGGCCCTTGGCCTCCCTTGGCCATGAATGGCCTCTCTTCCTCTTTTTTCTCTCCTCTATTAAAGGTAAACTTGGTTTCTCTCTCCTAGTCACCCCTTTCAGAATTTGAGTGGTATTTGTGTAAATATCAGCCTCCTAAAGCTAGTGGGACACTCAACTTGGGCTTAGCCCAAGTGAGTTGGGCTAGGTTGGGTCAACTTGAGCTAATTTGACCCAATTTTAGGGTTGAATTGAAAAGAATCAGGTTCAAATGTGCCATCAACACCTATCCTGAAAACCATGTTTAGTTATACAGGTGAACTAGATGAAAATACTCTAAGTACAAAAGCATTGAGTGGTGTCGAGACTAATCAACGCCTCGTTGAGTGGCGTTGAGTGGTGTTGAGACCACTCAATGCCGTGTTGAGTGGCGTTGAGTGGTGTTGAGACCACTCAACATTGTGTTGAGTGGCCTTGAGTGGTGTTGAGACCACTCAAAGCCGCATTGAGTCCACTCAATGCCTCAGCATCCAGAATATTTCTAATTCAAAAGCATTGAGTGGCGTTGAGACCACTCAATGCCACATTGAGTCCACTCGATGCCTCGGCATCCAGAATATTTCTAAGTCATAAGCGTTGAGTGGCGTTGAGACTACTCAACGCCGCATTGAGTCCACTCAATGCCTCGACAACCAGAATGTTTCTAAGTAAAAAGCGTTGAGTGGCATTGAGACTACTCAACGCCGCGTTGAGTCCACTCAACGCCGCGTTGAGTCCACTCAACACCTCGTTGAATGGCATCGAGTGCACTCAATGCACTCGACGCATCGTCGAATGGCGTATAGTGCACTCAAGGCACTCGACGCCTATTGACACTAGAACATTCTTTTCCTAAGTTAGAGTTGATTGAACCTTATAGTGGGTCCTACGTGAATCCACCCTAAACCTGGGTCAAACCTCGTCTATCCCCATTCATCCACCACATGTCCTACCCTAATCTTAATTAAGGGGTCTAGTTGTTTGTGGGATGTTATAAATACCAATACATAAAAATAAAAATTTCGTCCCCGAAATTAAGGTTAGGCCTACGAGGTTCTACTTAAATTAAAGTATGTACATCCCTTAGAAAGTTAAAGGTATACCCGACTCGAAGAGATCAGGGTATTTCTGCTGCATCTGATCCCGTGGCTCCCAGGTATGTTCCTCCTGCCCATGATTCCTCCACATGACCTTGACTAGCAGAACCTTCTTGTGCCGCAAGAACTGCACTACCATATCGTCGATCCTGACCAGCTCTAGGCTGACCGATCGATCAGATGCTACAGGTCCATTTGTGATAGAAATTTGCTGCTCCGGCCATAGTAGAGCCCTCCGAAGGGAGGAGACATAGAAGATGTCGTGCAATCCCGCCAACTCAAGCAGTACCTCCAGTCTGTAAGCCAGGGGACCAATCCACTCCAGGATCTAGTAGGGTCCCTTATACCTAGGATTGAGCTTCTTTTGCATGCATACCCGTGAGACTCCATGCATCGGACGTATATTCAAGAAGACCCAGTCTCCAACCTGTAACTCAACCTGACAATATCACGCTTCATAATATTTGTCCTGTCTAATCTGGGACTCCAGCATCCTATCCCGGATCAGTCTCACCCGAGCATCAGTGTCCTTTACAAAATCTGAGACAAGTGCCTTTGGATCCACATCCTGGATCCAAGATAAGGTGGTCCTGCACCTCCATCAATACAATGCCTCGTATGGGGCCCTGCCTATACTATACTGATGGCTGTTATTATACGAGAACTCGATCAATGGAAATAGTCTCTCCCATGGCTCCCCACGGTCTAGGATGAGTAAGCACAAAAGATCCTCCAGTGTTCAGTTGGTACGCTCCGTCTGTCCGTCCGTCTGAGGGTGGAAGGTAGTATTAAATGTCAACCGAGACTCCAGATAAGCCTGGACTTACCTCCACTCTCTGGACGTAAACCGTCCATCTCGATTCGACACGATCGACCTCGGCACGCCATGATAGCAGACAAACTGCTTCGCAAATTTCTGCACCAAATCACCAACCGGAGCATCCTTCCTGATCGGAATGAACCTTACCACCTTCGTCAACTTATCGGCGATCACCCATATTGAATCGTTTCCCGCATGTGATCGAGGGAGACTATGAATGAAATCCATGGCTATGTCATCAAACTTCCACTCTGGCACCAGTAGTGGATGCAATAATCCAGCCTAACTCTGACACTTTTCCTTTACAAGCTGGCATGACTCGTAATGCGTCACAAAGTATGTGATACACTTCTTCATGCCCGGCCAATACATAGTCCTCTTTAGGTCAACTTTCATCTTCATAATCCCCGGGCGTACTAAGTACTAGCTGCTGTGTGTCTATGCCATGATATCCTTCCGTATCTGGCCTCCTATCGGTATATAAACTCTGTCTATAAAACACAGAGGCCCATTCCTCAGTGATTAGTCCCCAGCCATGTCTTCCTCCAAGGCCCTGAATATCGGCTCCATCCTCTCATCCAGCCTCCTTCTATCTCTGATACGATCTCGTATGTCATCAGTGGAACTAATCGACGTCAGGTACTCCCCATAAAGCTTGGATCATCCTCAAAAACCAGAGATATCTTCATATCCTCCAACATCTGTATCAGCTCCATGGCCATCAGCTGGGGATCTTCCCCTGATGTGGTGGCTCTTTAGCTCAGTGCATCTGCCACTACATTTGCCTTCCCGGGGTGGTAATGCATGGAGTACTGATAATTTGATGGTAACTCCACCCATCATCTTTGTCAGATGTTCAGCTCCTTCTGCGTATCTACATACTTCAAATTCTTGTGGTCTGAGAAAATGTCACAGTGGACACCGTAGAGGTAGTGCCTCCAGATCTTTAGTGCGAAGATAACTGCTCCCATCTCCAAGTCGTGTACCGGATAGTTCTGCTCATGTTTCTTCAACTAGCGAGATGAATAAGCTATCACATTCCTGTTCTGCATCAAAACGACACCCATCCCCTGATACAACGCATCCATATAAACCCGAAACCCTTCCTTCCCAGATGGAAGGGCAAGGATAGGGGCCGAGGTAAGCCGACCCTTCAGCTCCTGGAAGGCAGCCTCGTACTGTGGCATCCACACAAAAGGAGCCTCCTTCTTCGTGAAGGATGTAAGAGGAAGGGAAATCTGGGAAAATCCCTCCACAAACTTTCGGTAGTAACTGACAAGTCCTAGGAAACTCTTTACGTTAGTGGCCATCTTTAGCGGTGGCCAATCTCGTACCGCTTGGATCTTTGCTAGGTCCACTGCTATTCCTGCTCCACTGATAATGTGTCCCAAGAAATCCACCTCCTTCATCTAGAACTGGCGCTTACTGAACTTGGCATACAGATGGTGCTCTCGGAGCCTCTCCAAAGTCAGTGCCAGATGATGACTATGCTCCTCCTCCGTCCTCGAGTAAATGAGGTTGTCATCAATAAAAACAATGACGAATATGTCGAGATAGGCCTCAAACACTAGGTTCATCAAACTCATGAACGTGGACGGTGCATTCGTGAGCCGAAGGGCATCACTGTGAACTCATATAGTCCATATCTATTGCTGAAAGCGGTCTTTTGGATGTCCTCCTCCTGAATCCGCAGCTGGTAATAAACTGACCTTAGAACCAGCTTTGAAAACCAGTGAGCTCCCTCTAACTGGTCAAATAGCTCATCGATCCTTGACAGAGGATACGTGTTCTGGACCGTCAGCATATTCAGTGCTCTGTAATCAATATACAATCTGAGCGTTTGGTCCTTCTTCTTCACAAATAATACTGGAGCTCCCCATAGCGAGGAGATCGACCTGACAAACCCAGATTCCACTAACTCATGTAGCTAGCTTCGAAACTCTACCAACTCCTTTGAGGCCAAACGATACAGAGCTCTGGATACCGGCTTAGCCCCCGTCACGAGCTATATCTTGAAGTCTTTCTTCTGATGTAGTGGTATCCCTGACAACTTCTCCGGAAACACATCTGCAAAATCTCGTACCACCAAAATGCTAACCATAGGGTCATGGGTCACAATTATCTCGAACATCACCTGATAGACCTCGTCCCCCTGCAGGTTGGCCTTGACGGCCTGAATAACGAAAGTTGATGGAGGGATACTGGAATAGTACCATCGAAGGTCGCATATGTATTGTTGTATCTGAGTATGACCTTCCTCGCCGGGCAATCGATCTGAGCATAGTTCCAGGTGAGCCATGATATTCCCAGAATAAGATCGAAATCTGATAAGCTTAAGATCGTCGTCGGATCTTAGATGGTTAACCCATCAATGGTCACCCTTAGAAGGCATTTTTCTATAGACCAGACCTCCATCTAATTGGGAGACGCACTCTCCTAGAGACTCCCTCATAATATCTGATGCCCTCCAAATCCCTGAGAAAGTACTCATAGATGAAGTTGTGTGATTCCCCCGTGTCGAATAGGGTATGGGAAGTCTTGTCGTACACCATCACTACCCCTACTATCACCCTTTCTAAGTTCCGGGGCTGAGCCAAGTCAAGGGTATACACTTGTCATCTGTCCTATCTGCGGTCACTGCCCTGACTTCCACGTCCTCGGCCACATCCTCGACCTCCAAGCTGCCGAGCAGGTGGGCCATCCTATAATGCTAGAGGTGGAGCTAACCTCATGGGACAATTCCTCTGAATATGTCCTGGTTGGTTGCACTGATAGCACGTCGGTGCCTTCTCCACTGGCCTCAGCATCTCCCGTATCTGTAAGGGCTAGGGAGCTAGCACCACCGGGTTCCTCTTCTCCTCTCGGTACTCCTGACGGGGTTGGTCCCCGTTCCTCCTTTCTCCAATGACCCGACCTCTCTGCTGGTCTCTCCTGCCACTGATCACGGCATCATTCGCCGATCTTTTCCTGCCCCAAACTGTGAGCTGGTCTGCCTCCAACTTCTTATCCATCTCCAAGATCCTGGCCAAGCTCCTGTCAAAAACAAAGAGGAGGGCCTTCCTCATATCATCGTGAGGGCCCTTGTAAAACCTCTTCTTGTATCCCGCATCATCCAGCTGGTACGAGTGTGCAAAGCGGGATAAATGTGTAAACTCTCGATAATACTCCAATACTGTCCTACTACTCTGCCTCAACTGTCGGAATTTGTCCTCCAACTTGTCCCTTGCCGACTGTAGTACAAAATGCTCCAATAGAGCTACCCTAAACTCCTCCCAAGAAATGTCTGCATACTCCATCCCTGCGAAGGTAGTGTCCAATAGTGAATTCCACCATCTCTTCGCATGGGACACCAAGCAAGAGACTGCTAATGCCGCTGTCTCCTCCGTCGGGCATCGAATCCCGGCCAGCATCTCATAAATCATATCAAGCCACTCCTCTATACAAACTATTGACTCTGTCCTAAGGTAGGATGGCAGGGAAAGATCTCGAAAGATGCTCAGCCAGTTTGCCCGGGGTTTGGCTGAGGATTCAGAGCCTGCTGAGTCATGAATTCCTCCAAGATGGTTGTCAATGTCTGTCCCATCTCTGTTTGCTAAAACAGAGAAGGAGCTAGCGGAGGTGGAGCAACTTTTTGAGCCTGAGATATACCCTGTCGTGGGGTAGGGTTTGTTGCAGGCTTCACAAGGAAAAGCCAATTGTCAAGTTGTTTACCCATAAATTAGCTGAAAAGTGGACTACTGCATGTGATTTCCCTTATGGGGACACTATTTCTTCTGCTGTTAGTTTATCCTCAAACTAAGCTCGCGCGGAGTGTCCCAGGGTTTTTTGTGGACTTCTTTTCTTCGTATTGAGGTTTCCTCTTATACTAGTTTGTAAGACCCCATTTTTTGCTTCGCCTCCGAGACTTATGCCCAGAATTGCCATTTTGCGGTGACACCAACCCTCGGGAAGGTCGCCACTAAAAAATGTTGATCCTGATGGCAGTAACGATCACCAAAGAAGTAGTACATAGTTTAAAACAATTAAGTCTAAGTCCACAATCACATGTAGTATAAAGAAAGCTTAATCACAACAAAGTCCACATAGAAATGAAAAAGAAACGGAAGCAGTAAAATGACAAAGATAAAATAGGCTCTTGCTCGATACATCATTTCCTCACTACAACACTCTCACAGAAGAAAAATATACTAATCACTCACGGATCCTAAAGTTGGTGCTCCTAAGCTAGACTGGCCCACCTTCATGTGCACCGTACTCCGTGAGTGTTGCATCTCTAACTGATGCTCCCTATCTCCCATCCGGAGACCCTGAAATGTTTGGTCCACCGATCGTTAGTCAAAAGACTAAGCCAACTATCGTCCCCGCCTCCCCCCCCCCTGCGACTCCTAGGCACCGTACGAGAAGAAGGAGAGGGAAGATATTGAGGTGGAGAGTGAACAAGAGCAGGTGACGGCGTACCTATCTTAGAAGTTATATAATCACAAGCACATTGTAACAAAATCTATGCTAGCATTCCTAAATGAATAGAGCAGTATAGACAAGTAAGTAGAGAGCATCATAGGAAAATAAAGTGACAGGAGAGCAAAGGGAAAATAACCTTGACGTATAAGCATGCCAACACAAGCTTATGAAGTTAAGGGATCGTTTGGCAGGGTCTAACGTATAAAAAGTCTCATACCAATTTATACGTTAGGGGTAAGGGTTGAAATGCTATGTTATGTGGGTTTAATGTTATGTTCATACAAGTGCAACACACACACGGCTCTATGCCCACAAACCATTAGTTCCCCCATTTGGAGTTAGCTAAACTCTTAGGTACCTGCCATCATTGAAAATATAGGCAGTGGGTTGGGCCACACCACCTCTAGGCCGGCATTCACACCACCAAACTTATACCTTTGTACGCCTCAATGCAAAGAACACACTGTGGAGCCTCTGCGTACTCTGCTGGCAAATCCACTAGTCTTTTCCTTGGCTAAGTGTAAATCACACTCGCCGAGTAATCGTATCGATGTCGGTGTGAACAACCATAAAATACCGAAGACCCACCACCTTATGCACATGCGGTCATTAATTCCCGAACCATCGGCTCCCCGGACTAACATGTTCGTTATAACTACCTTCAGAGCCTTCGGCTCGCCGGCCTAACTTGCCAATTTCCACAACCACCAAGCCTACCACTTGGGTAACCAAACCAAGCAAGTCTCCCAATCCATCGGGGTGAGTTAAAGTGAAGTACTAGTATTTACTAGTTTCACTTTAATCATTTGTCCTACGGTTTAAGATTAACCTTGGACTGCTCGGGGCATTCCATGTGAAGGGCTCTCGAGGCACTAGGAACTACGATGGACTGAAGTCCAAAGCTCCCTTTCGCAAGGTACTTACTATTGTTGGTATCTACCCATGTCCACACCCTTTTGATCTTACACTTGAACTAAACCTTAGTGTATTTAGACTTTCTCCAAGGGAAAGACGATCCATCGTCGATCCCGAGAACAACCTTGCTTCCTAGTCAACAAGACTATCACAACTTTACTCCTACTTATGACCTCTTTCTTGTCCAACTAGACCAAATACACCAACTATCTCACCTTCCCCTGCCAAGGCTTACATATTATCTTATTTCTACAGCTTTACTATGTGCAGACCTAATGAGCTACATGATGAGCATTAATGATAACCCCCTCCAAATATTCGTCAAAATGGCCAAAGATTATTACTGGGGGTCTAGCATGATATTCTAAATATAAATTCAGAATATAAAATTTTTTCTAATTTATTTGGCATTTATTTAATTTTCTGCAAAATCAAGCCAACTATGCTTTTGAACACCAAGTACAATTTTCTGACAAGGTATAACCTTAAAAAATTATGACAAGCGTATATCATCAAAATTACTAAAATTACTGAATTTCAAAATCTTCCAAAAAGGTTTTAACTTGCAAAACTAATTATCGACTAAAAAACCATAATGATAGGGCAAAATAAGAAATAGTATTATTAATCATCCAAAAATTATATTGAATTTACCAGATATCAAGTGTTACTAGAAAATTTTACTGACCAAATATCATAATTTTATAAGAATGTTCGGTCACCCAAATAAATCATTTAAAATATTCTACTAACAGGCACTTTGTGAAGCATCCTATATAAAAATGCTTCCAATACTTTTATAAAAATTAACAAAGCATGATAGAGCCTTAAAATGTCTTCAAACCAAATTTCATGACTTTTTAGTGAGTAATTAGTTGATAATAAATTCCTTGTTAAATAGGGTAGATAATAAGTTTGTGAATGAAGTACAAAAACTAATGCTCCAAAATTCATAAAAAATTCTCAGAGATTAGTGACAACTATTTAAGGTCACTGCATTAATTTCATGGACATCCAAGATCATATATCTATGTAATAAAATCATGAGTAAAAGTAACATAATTGGTCCTAAACTATTTTAGGGGGGATGTAAGTTCCTTAAGGTCCTAAAAAAACTCACTAGGGCTTAATTCCACCCTAGGAACTCTCCTACCAAGTTTCAAAACATTGCAAGGACATATGGTCCTGTGTCCCTCATGAGCTCAAAACTCAACCCTAGGGTTCACACCAAGCAAAAAATCACCAAAAATCTCTTTTGATTGTATTTTATATGACATTAAGTCTATGGCCATGGATTCATCCCTTTTGGGTGAGGATTGGCCACACAACCCATCAAGCACCATTTGCCCTTGTTTGCCCCTTATGGACCAAACTTTGGTTACACCAATACCTACTCAAATAAAATCTAAATGGGCTGAGATTTTTACAAGTGACCTATCATGACCCTAATTGCCATCCACCAAACTTTTGGGTATTTTGGGGTCATTAGTCCCTCCAATTAACCCATACATAGATTATTAAATATTTACAAAAACTATAGAAAAATATTTTCCAAAAATTCCCATTTTTGGATATTTCATAGGTATAGGTAAGCGTGACTTCCAGTCCAATCTCAAGTCATTTGGATGGCTAGATTGATAAGAGCACTCAATTTAGTTTCTAGCTAACCCTATGTATAGACTACACCATTTTGAGTGTTGTGGTCAAACCACTGACCAAAAAGGGTTGAAACAAAATTTAAAATAAAGTACACCACACGGGATACAACTTTAATGTTGGCCATATTTACTGTAGAGGGTTCTACCTATTTTTAATAATTAAAATATTCACTGATAAAATGTGATAGAAATCTAATTAATATAAATTAATGAATTAAATCGCGCTCAAATCTTAAAGCACCAAACCGACGACATCCCTTCATCTTCTCCATTGCGCCAACGGCCCAGATGGCCCCGTCCTGGGCTGACTTTTCCCGTAATTTCCCAGCCACCCGGCCACCTCCCTGGCCGGCCGGCGCCCCCACCACCTCCGTTGAGGTGGTGGCTATCGTTGGGCGGCGATACGGCAGCCGAAGAGGCCATTTTCGGCGAACCCGTAACCTCAATTTTTCATGGAAAATTCTTCAAATCTCCTCACTTGATCGGCCTCAATTGAGTCAGATATCTCTCCGAGTCAATCTAAGATGTTAGCATATAGGGAGAGGGGGAGAAGTTGGCCTTCTGGGGTGGTTAAAGCCTTGTCGATCGCTGTGTCGCCATTGACGGTGGTGGAGGTGCTCGGTGCTCTGCAACCACAGTGCCAAAGGGCTCGAAATCTTCAAGGGAAGGTTAGAAATGATTGCTCTTGGTATAGGGGAGCTTTTAAAAGGATCAAATGGGGGAGGGGTCAAAACTTCAATGGCTATTAATGGTCATGAGGGAAGGGAATAGGCCTCCTAAAATTCCCCTCACCCAGCCACTGTTATGGCCAGGAAAGACCCATGGACTTCTCCTAATTGACTAGAGGAGGTGAATCCAACCACTAGGATTGAATGGAGAGGCCCTTGGCCATGAATGGCCTCTCTTCCTCTTTTTCTCTCTCCTCCATTAAAGGGAAACTTGGTTTCTTTCTCCTAGTTACCCCCTCCAGAATTTGAGTGGCATTTGGGTAAATATCAGATTCCTAAAGCTAGTGGGCCACTCAACTTGGGCTTATCCCAAGTGAGTTGGGCTAGGTTGGGTCAACTTGAGCTAATTTGACCCAATTTAGGGTTGTGTTGAAGAGAATTGGGTTCAAATGTGCCATCAACACCTATCCAGAAAACCCAGTTCAGTTATACAAGTGAGCCAATGAAAATCCTTTAAGTCCAAAACTATTGAGTGGTGTCGAGACAACTCAATACCGCGTCTAGTGGCGTTGAGACCACTCAACGCCGCGTTGAGTGGCATTGAGTGGTGTTGAGACCACTCAATGTCGTATTGAGTGGCGTTAAGTGGTGTTGAGACCACTCAACTCTGTGTTGAGTAGCGTTGAGTGGTGTTGAGACCACTCAATTCCATGTTGAGTCCACTCACTGCCTCAACATCCAGAATATTTTTATGTCAAAAGCGTTGAGTGGTGTTGAGACCACTCAATGGCGTGTTGAGTTAACTAAATGCCTCGACATCCAAAATGTTTCTAAGTCAAAATCATTGAGTGGCTTTGAGACCACTCAATGCCGTGTTGAGTTCACTTAACGCCTCGGCATCCAGAATGTTTCTAATTCAAAAGGTGTTTAGTGGCGTTGAGACCACTCAACGCCGCATTGAGACAACTCAATTCCTCAATGAATGGCGTCGAGTGCACTCAATGCACTCGACGCCTCGTCGAGTGGCGTCGATTGCACTCAATGCACTCGACGCCTATTGACTCTAGAACATTCTTTTCCTAAGTTAGAGTTGATTGAACCCCATAGTGGGTTATATGTGAATCCACCCTAACCCTTGGGTCAAACCTAGTCCATCCCCATTCATCCACCACATGTCCTACCATAATCTTAGTTAAGGGTACTAGTTGTTTGAGGGATGTTACACAATGTATGTGTGAAAGAGTTTAATTTCAACAAGAAATGCGTGAGGGAGTGGCATTGGAAAAGAAGTCGGACTATAGGAGTGAGATCGTGGCCTCTGATGTTGGAAATAAGGAGGGATGAAGGAGATACGGCGCTAACTACAAGCAATGTTTCCCTGGAATTTTATTTTAGTCGATCTACTTTAACATTTGCTAGATTGACTCTGACCACCTCCTTCTCGACGAGGTAATAAACTACTTTACTGAGCAAGAGAGCGATGAAGGCCATTCTGGTGAACACAAATGCACATGCAAGAAGTTGGGAGGTGGATGTGCAACTACAAGTGGAGAATAGAGCGGTGTGTCGTGAGCCGATCCCAATTGTGGGAAAAGAGTTGCACACAACTTTTTTCAGCTGTGGGTGTGCGATAAGAATAGATGGGCATAAATTCACTATTTGGCGCTGATTTTAAAAAATAGAGGTGTGGAGCTCCAAATAATCCGTGCAAAATGTAGCCAAAATTTAAACTGATTTATATTCTATAGAGATAAATATTTCAGGGATTAATTAATTCCAAAAAAGTACATGGACTTAGTCGTGTACAAAAGGACCAGGTCCAGTGGGCCGGGCCGGGCCGAGGTCGGGCTCATGTTTAGAGCAACTACTCGGGCCGATACCCGGCCCGGGTCGGGCAAAGCCAAGTTTTCGGGACGTCCCGGACCCGGGCCCAGACCCGAGCCCGGACCCGGGCGAAGCCCGGGCTAGGGCCGGGCAATGCCCGACCCAGAAACAAGAGCTGTTAATGGCTCCTATTAGAGCCGTTTAATTAACGGCTCTTATTAGAGTCATTTAATTAACAGCTCTTATTAGAGCCGTTTGATTAACTGCTTTAATAAGAGCCGTTTAATTAACGACACTTATTAGAGCCGTTTAATTAACGCCTCTAATAAGAGTCGTTAGTAGCTGGCCCCATTGGCCGCTGCTGTACAGCAGTACAGCTGCTGTTGTACAGTAGCTGTTGTACTGCCGTATAGAGCCTAAGGCCTTGGCTTGACAGCCTAGGCCCTAGGCTCAAAATAATTTTTTTTCTATAACCCGCCGCCCCCTCTCTCTCACTTTCTCTCACTCTCGATTCCCGAACCCGCCCCCTCTCTCACTCTCTCTCACTCTCACTATCTCTCCTACTCACTCTCTCTTTCTCATTCCCCCCAAACCTAACCCGAGTAGCCCCCCTCTCTCTCACTCTCTCTAACTCTCTCTCTCCTACTCACTCTCTCTCACTATTTATCTCTCTCCGACTCACTCACTCTCCCACTCTCTCTCATTTTCCTTCCAAATCTCCAAGGCTGCCACTCCCTCAACGATAGCATGACGTCATGCTCCTCAACGCCAGGGTCATCTACTCAAAGTATGCCTGTTGTGATGGAGCACAATCATAAGACAATAGTTCTGGAGCACTTTGATAAGGTTCAAGTTAGCGCCGAATTCAAGGAGCGATGCAAATTATGCTCGAAACTGCTGACCCTTACCGGCAACTTGACACTATCAAGACACCTTAAGTCTTGTATGTCGAAAAAAGCTCCTGAGTCAAGTGTAAGACCCCTCCCCTTACCAAGGAGGCTCCCATTATTATGCCTAAAACCGCCTCCTTATGGTGACACTAACTCACGGGTTAGTCGACACCGCAAGACGTCGATCCTGCCGGCTAGTACGATCATATAACCTGTTTGGCCAATCGAGAAATAGAAATATAAAAGCAGTGTATATAATAGCTAGTCCACAAGTTATAGCACTATCATTTATAATAAAAATGAAAGTACAAACGAGTCTAAAATGAGTACAACAAAAAGAGAAAGGGCTTATGCCCTATACATGATATCAAATATCTCTTTCTCTCAAAATGATAACATGCGGAAGCTAATCTATCATCAGTTAAGTCATCCAACCTGAGGACGGGATGCAGTAGTAGTAGTAAGTGGTGGTGGTATCAGCTCGTCACGTCCTGCCACCTCGTCCTGCTGGTTGTGCTAGTACTCCATCTCCTCGAGCTCCTAAAATGATTTGGTAACAACCGACTGTTAGTCATAAATACTAAGTCGTTTCCTCCACACCTCGCCCCCACAACTCCTAGGCACCGAGCGAGAGGATGAAGCAAAGGACAACAAGGGGTATAAAAAGAAGCAGGTGACAATTGAACTATACTACCAAGTATATATAGTATCAATCTATTTCTACTCTAGCAGTTCTATATATATAGCACATGTAAAGTATGAAGAACTGAACAGAAAGTAAGTAAGGTGATGTAAGTAAACAAGTAAAGAACGACAATTAGAATATACAACTACTAAGCTACCATCACAGAAGTACCTTAACTTATATGAATGCCCATACAAACTTATAAGTTAAGGTTTCCAAATATAACTTATCTTATAAAAGAGCCCATACTAATTTATATGATAAAGATCTATGGTGTGTATGCCTTAGTTATGAATGTATATTATGCATACTTTTTATGATTCATACAAGTGCAACTCACACACACGACTCTGTGATCACAGACCTTTAGTTCCTACTTTTTGGAGCTAGCATCACTCTCTGGTACCACCATTGTGGCTAAGATAGCAGCGGAACGGGCGCTTATGCTTCCTAGGCTGGTATACACATTACCAAGCCCAGACCCTTCGTACGCCTCTGTACATGTCCTAGGTGCACTCTAGAGTCACTGCGTACTAATGCTGGCCAACTGCCAGACTTTCTTGGTCAGGTGTGCATTTTCGAGGATTGTCCTTTGGACCGCAGTATAAACAACCTACTGGACCTTCAAACCTCACACCTCACTAGAGTCACCGTACTGCCATTGGTGTGATAATTAGCCAAGTACTACATGACCCGCCACTAATTTTGTTTTTATGCACATGCAAGGTATCTCAACCCAAGCCTCTAGCTCGCAGGACCAAACCCATCCTGAAGTCAAACTCTTGAGCATCCAGCTCGCAGGACTAACTGTCCTGAATACCCTCCAACCCTTCATGGGTGAGATTGTAACAACATTCTCTTATCCTATTAGACTACTCTTGTCTAGTATTTATTATACTTAGTAATTTAGGGTTAATCCCAGGACTGTCTAGGGCATGCCCGGTGAAGGGCTCTCGGGGGCACTAGGAACTACGATGGGCTGAAACACAAAGTTCCCTTTCGCAAGGATATTTACTTTTATTAATGTCTACCCATGATCCATACCAAACTCTCGTTGTTACTCTGGGACAAACCTAATAACTTAGGATGTTATTGGGAGAGCCACGGTCTTCCGCCGATCTCCATTTTAGTTATTATCCTTGGGATTTTGCACTCTATCACTTGTTATCAAGAAGTGACCTATTGGACACCAACTAGGGTTTATCTTCCCAACATAGACTCCATCTGAACTGACAACCTTATCCCCTGTGGGTCCTAGTATTATATGTTATTCATGCTAAGTGCACCCATGACCTAATATTGACCCGTATGACGTGTCTTCCAAACTCCTGGGCCAACTACCCCTAATTATTTATCATGGTTTGCTAGGATGTATGATGTTGACCCTCCTAGGTTTCTCTATTTTTCTAAGGACTTAAGCACCAAAATTAATCCTTATAGTTAAGTGACATGGGTCACCTTGCACATGATGTACTATCTATAATGGTTCAGCCAACCTAATAAACTTATCAGATGTTCCATGAGGTTAAATATGTCTCCCTACCAAGTTTCATAATTTTCCCATGTGAAATTCCATTTAATACCCATTTAATATTAAAATCACAAATTGATTACTTTCCAAATGAAGTACAGTATTTATACAATCAGATATTCTAGGAAATTACTGAAGATCCATGTTGATATAATAAAGCTAAATATAGAATTTCAAAATCCTAAACAGTGATTTGACCTAACTTATATCCATATGAACAATATTACCAAAATGTCATTAATAGGGTTTTCAGCATATAAAGACATCCAAAAATTCTCAAATAATTTAACAAGGATTTATTCAGAGAAATAAACTAATGTAAATTTTTCCATAATATTTAAACAATAATTTCCCTTATTTTTAATTAATTTCCATAATGGGCAAAAGGGTAAATTTTACTTAAAATCCAAGTTAAATTTACCTAACAGCCCCATAAATTTATCCAAACGTGTGATATATCCTAATAAAACTTGTGACAAAATTTCAAAATTTTATAAATTCATATGCCCTAAATTCAAATTAATTTTCTATCTAGGCATATTTTCCAATAATTCCAAATAATGGGATTTTTGATCCCAAAAATCCCAATCTTCTCATGGGAAGCATATTCCATCCCTATAAGCCTCTGTCCAGAGTTTCATGTACATGCAATTGCCCAAATGGGCAAAATCCCCATTTTCCTATTTTTACTATAGGCACCCCAAATTGAACATACATATTTCATACATGTGGGATTTCCCAAACATGCATAGGTCAAAATGACCTGAAATTTTTACCATGGTTTTATATTGCCCCAATGGGCATTCCACCAAAATTTTGGGGTATTTGGAGTCATACATCCCCAAATATACACTTAATTTAAATATTAGTATTTCATCAAATACTATAGAAAAAGTTTGACCAAAAATTCTCATTTTTGGTCAGAGCCTAGGTTTAACCTAATCACAAGCATGATCAAAATTTCAGATCATGAGGACTTATGGTTTGGCTTGGGCATTTAATTTAAATTTTGTCCTAGCCTAGGACCAGTCATGGTAGAATGGTCCTACAGGGAGCTCTACTGTACCAAATCCTAACTTTAGGGTGTCATTTTAAAGGTAAGGTCAAGGCTACATTTTTCATGTTGATATATATCTCTGAATGTGCCTCTAACAGGCCTAAAATAAGCATGCAATAATACTGTAAAAGTGTGATATTAATAATACTGTTCATAATATAATGGAATATCAAATTAATTCATCAGATCTGACGGCTCCTGGCAATCATTCCCAAACAGCCAATGACTGAGATAGAGCCGTACTGGGCCAAGTTTGTTGGCTTATTCTAGCCACCTAGGCTGGCGCCACCGCCGGCGATTATCGCTGCCACCTCCATTGAGGTGGTGGCTAGCGTTTCCCGACGGTGATGCTGCCGGAGGCGGCTCCTCCGACGAGCCCAAGCAAGAATAAAAGCTCAGCATTTAAGCTCACGGCTCACATGGTATCGGGCTCAATTGAGCCCGATGTCTCACCTAGTTGATCTAGAAAACTAACACGGGGTGAGGTGAAGTGAAACGAACCTGCAGCCAGGCTTGGCGGCGAGTGTAGTGGCAGTGAGCCATGGCCGAAGCTTGCTCCGACAATCTAGCCCGATTCTTTGTTTTTCAAGTAAAAGCTTTGCTCTATATATCGATCTCCACTCATTTCAACCTCCTGAATCTGATGGTGGGCTTAAATTTTGCTAGGAGTGGCTGGGGGAGGAGTTTTGATTAAGGGGGTGGCCGGCCATGTACATTGGAATTTCCTCCTAGCTGCCAAGTGGCCACCACCCCTTAATTCCTACTAAAAAGAACCTTGGAAGCTCAGCCATGAGCTTGGGCAGAGGGAAGGAGGGCCATATGACCTCCATCCCCTCTTTCCCTCTCTTCTCTGTCCTCTTTTTCTCAAAAATTCCTAAACTACCCTCATGCATGTATTCTCTCTCCTATTTTTGGGGTTTAGCGGCTGTCATTGACCTATTGGGCTGGTCATGGGCCTTGGTTCATGGGCTTAGCCCATTGGAAATGAGCTTGGCTCTCATTTTCTCTCTTTAGGCCTTATGTTGACCAAGTTGACTTTTAGGGTTGACTTGGTCAACTTGATGAGTGGGCTGGCCCCACTTGATGGTCATGAACCCCATGTAATCACCCAACATGGGTTGGGCCATGGTGATGCCCCCACTTGGGCTAATTGGGCCTATATGTGTGGATTTGACCAAATTAGGGTTATGGTTGACTTGAGTCAACTAGGGTCAATAGGTGACCCAATGACATGGCTTATGGTTCACTTAGATTGTTATTAGGGTTAGGGGTATAGTGGTGGGGCCAATGTGAACCTAAGACCCCAATTTGGGCTAGTTTGACTTGGGTTAACTTGGGCCCTATAGTGGGTCGCATGTGACTACACCCTAGCTCCATGGTTCAAACCTAGCCTAAACCCAAGCCACAACCACATGTTCTAACCCAATATAAGTAAAGGGGTCTAATAGGAAATGGGATGTTACCTCAAGTCAGGCCCAAATTTCAAGAGCAGGACAAATTTGGACATACGATCAACTTCGCTAATGGGACCTACAGATGAAACATGTCATCAAACGTGGGTTTCCATTCATCTATTACGATAACGAGGATGCAACAGAATACATACATGGAGGCCATCAGCCCAAATATCAACAGGTAAGTAGAGGTTCTCTTAGGCGCGACGCCATTAAAGCCTATTTAGAATCAAAACATTTGTTTATAAATTTTCTTGAAAATTTTGAGGGTCGTCTAAGTTTAACGAGTGACGTTTGGAGCAGTAGCATAAAAGTAAGATTATCATATATATGTATCACGTGTCATTGGATCGATCCCATTTCATGGGAGTTAAATAAGCGCATAATTTGTTTTGAAGGTTTCGACTATCCGCACACTGGTAAAACTATATATAATGTAATTATGAAATGTGTGTGAGAATTTAAATTAAAAGATAAAATAATGAGTATTTCTTTTGATAACGCCTCTAAGAATAACGTAGTTGTTGATTGGTTAAAACGCGATTTAAAACCAATGCTAAACGTTGCATTTTTTCACACTCGCTGTGTTTGTCACGTTTTAAATTTAGTGGTACAAGATAGCTTAGCCGCTATGGAATCCTATTTTAAAAAAATTCATCTAATTCTTAAAGTCATTTATAGTTCTAGGCAATGATCTCAAGATTTTAAAAATTTTATAAATGCTCAGGATAAAAAAAATTTGAAACCACAATTTGATATGTCTATTAGATGGAACTCAACATATAAAATGTTAAAAAGAGTGTTTCAACAAAAATTATTTCTTATAGAATATTATAATATGGTAAATAGTCATGATTTGACGGAAGATGATTGGGACGTATTAGGACATTACATGGATCTATTAAAAGCTTTTTATAGAGCGATTATTTTTTTATCCGGCGTGTACTATCCGACTAGCTCATTAGTAATTGAAAGTTTTGTAAACATTGCACAAAAATTTAATTATTTTAAGCAATATAATGGATGACTTCCATTAATTGAAATAATGGAAGAAAAAATTTTAAAATATTATAGAGAAATGTCTGCAATGTTTTCATGCGCCGCCGCTACAAATCTGTTACTCATTGTAGACGTCGTAGAAAATTTGATAGAAGAAATCAATACAAACTTAAATTTAAATTTAAATTTCGATGATTGTAATGAAGTTAGTATTATAAAATTTAATTCTCTTTTTACTGAGTGTTACAATTATTATGATAACTTATATGGCTCCCAGCCTCGGGAAGAAATATCGCAACAAAAAATAAAAGATACTTTTAAAAATAAAATTTTAGAATTAGCAGCTAGGAAAAAAGGCGTGCACATGTAGTAGTTTAAATGAATTAGGATTGTACACTAAAATACAATTCCGTGATTTTATGAGCACGGAGGAGATTGAAAACTTCGATTTTTAAAATGGTGGAAAGGTAAAGTTAATACGTATCCTATTTTGACATATATGACTTGTGATTTACTAATAATCCAAGCTAGTACGGTAACTTTGAAGTTTTTTTTTCTCTTAGTGACAAAGTTTTGAACGAGCGGAAGAGTCGGCTCAACGAAGAATATCTGAAAATGTGCATCTGCTACAAGGACTACTTGGATGCTATGAAGAGGAAGAAGCACATTGCAGCATTAGAGGATAGCTCAGAGGAGATAAAAGACGAGATGAACGCAATGAATTTACAAGATGATTGAAAAGCAAGCGCACATCTAGTAGCTGCCTTAAAAGTTAAAACTGTATTTTTCTGTTTTGTTAAACTAATAAATATTGTAGTTTTTTAATCTAAAATTCAAAATGATAATAAATTTCATTTTTCTCAATTAATGTAAATGTTATTTAATATTAATAAAATTAAATTTTTCTTGTCCATGTGAGCGATTTTTTTTATTATCATAATAAAATAATAATTATAAATTTTTAATGTATTAATTTTTTTAAAATAATTTAATAATTATAATTTTGTAAAATAAAATTTTAAATTAAAAAAGCCCGACCTGAGCCCGTCACGAAGGGCCGGATTAGGCCCCTTCCCGGGCTTGGGCCCGAGCCGGATTTAAGAAAAGCCTGGGCCCGTTGTGTAACGCCCCAAAACTTAAAAGTGAAACGGACAGTATCCGAATCAAGTTCGGGTCTTGGTAGGGTGAACACGGCCTGTGACACGGGCGTGTCACATGACCGTGTCGTGCTCGGGTAGTCGAGTCGAGGCCAACGAGCATTGAGTGCTCGAACACGGCCTGTGACACAGGCGTGTCACATGGCATGTCAAGCACACGGCATGTGACACGGTCGTGTCACATTACCGTGTACTCCTCTGGAAGTTTGGTACTGTGCTGACTGAGGGACACGACCCTGAACACGGGCGTGTACTGTTTGATACGGGCGTGTCAGGTTCAGCACAAGCGTGCGGTCACCCGTGTCCATTAAGGGATGTGTTAGTTGGTGTGGCGGTTATGCGTGACACGCCCATGGTCACGGGCGTGTCAATGACCCGACACGGGCATGTCAGGTCGGGACACGGGCGTGTCTCAACCCGTGTCCTTTTCTGTACTCAACAGTCGTGTCTGGATCAAGGCATACGGTCATGTGCAAAGTCGTGTTCGGCCTATTTTAGTGACTTTTTGGCTGGATCTGAGCCGTTTGTTTTCTTTAAATCAGATCTGACGGCTTAGGATTAATCCGCCTTCCTTAAGGCCGGGAGTGGGGGTAAACTCCTCATTTTTCTTTTTGCCTTTCTCTTTCTTAAGTCTTAGAGAGAGGAGAAAGCAAGGAAGAAGGAGGAGTAGGATCCCAGCCGCCGGCGGAGAATCGGAGCACCGAATCAAAAATCGAGACCAGATCCGCGGAGGCATTCTCGTTGCGATGCTTTCCATCTGGCTAGTTTTTCATGGCGCCAAAATGGACTTCAAGGGTAATGATTCTCAACTTGGACATGTGAAGTCCTCTTCTTTTCTGCATGGGAAACCCGCTTCCGCTAGTGTGTGGTGAGTGCGCAATGTTCCTTGGGGTAGATTTGTGAAGTCCCCTTATTTAGAGTCCGGAATCGAAGTACGGGCATATGCATTGTGTGTGAAGCCTACCCGGATGTGTTTGTCTGGATCGGTGATGTTGCATTGTGCATTGATTGTCGGAGAAGACTCCGTATTGTGTTGTTTTTCGGGTTTTCTACACAGTAGATTGTAACAGGGAGCCTTAGGGATTAACTCTAAGGTGCACCCGGAAAACTGGGCGGAAAAGCATTCCTGCTGACTATGTGGACTGGGGCCAACCTTTTATAATTGGGATTGTTTGTGCGAGGCCTTTCTCCAGGAGACATGTAGGGTCTTTCTTTGGAAAACGGTGAGCCCATGGGGTTCATAATTATTAGGCCAGGGAGCCGAACAGGAATAGCAAAACCAACCCGTGCCCTGCAAGTTTGGCCATAAGTACTATGGTATTCGGAGATGGTAGGGTGACTTGAGCAATGGGAAATTGTGGATCTGTACCTGTGTTATGTGGAATATGACATGAGAGTAGCGAAAATTGGCTCTCGTCGGTGGCATAATGAGAGTCTCAGGCCAGGGGCTGTAAAGACTGAAATGCTCAAAGAAATCCGTCAAGTCAAGGACCTCTGAACGGAGGTGGTATCCGGGAAGTTAGGTACACCGTCAATGTGCCCTGAGTGCACGGGGTGGGCGGCCGTGCGAGCCTCCACCTATGGTGAACTGTGCTAGGTTGTACTTTCACTAGGATATTATGGATTGTAGTGAAGCAACGGAATTGATCGGATTCACTGAGAATGTGCCCTGAGTGCACGAGGTGTTTTGCCGAGCGAGCCTACACTTGTGGCGAAATATACTTATGCACTTAATTGTTTAAATGGGCTAATAAAATGCAGGGAAGGAGTACCTCCATCCCAAATAAGGGGTGGGGTTGTTATAATTTGGTCAGCTCTAGCTGACCGTTGCTTTGTTTGTCATCGTACGGTGGAATGTTGCTTGCAGGTGCGGTGGAACAAAGTACCAAATAGCGGGCTGAAGCCCAAGCTGCTGCGCTAGCCCTCGAAGGCCAAAGTTAAATGTTGTTTTATTTCTATCATGTGTGGCCGGCCTGTGAGCCGATGTCTGTAAACCACTATGTTGTTAAGTGAACATTTGTAAGGCCATAAGGCCATGTACTTTTATGTATTGTGGTATTTCTTTCCTAATGTGGTTAGTGGACATTCATGTTTCATACTATCTGTTATTTGGGTTCTTTCAACAAATTTAAAACTTGCTAGTTGCTCTGTATAGTACGTTTATGTTTGGGAGAATGGTTTTATTCTGTAACCCTTCGGTCTGTCTGTAGTATATGGCGTCGGGCCTCGGCCAGACCTACTGCTATATACTATGCGATGGATAGGGGTGTTACAATTTGGTATCAGACTACCGGTTCCGGTCTTGCTTATTGGAATTCGTGGGCGAATTCTTTTAAGGGGTGGTGAGCACATGTATGTGCATCATCGTTATAACAAAAAAAGAACCCATGAATGTCCACTTAGGAATGAAAATACACTTATTTTTGAGGAACCTTAGTGTTCCAATGATTGCTTTTAGCAATTTGTATGTCGCCTAATCGATAGTTATGCTTTATAGGGGACTACGAGTGGTGCGGGGCAGTCGCAAGGTTAGCACTCCTCGGAGAGTAGTGCACTTAACAACGTGCCTGAGACCCTGCTTTCTGTTGAAACCATAAGAAGGATAGTTGAAGTGGTGTTCGCAGTGACTAATGCACAACTCGAAGGGCAAGTGCAGCCCCCTGTCCCTGGGGTGACTTCAACACCGAGTGGTGTGATGGAACAACTGGCTTGTATAAGACCTTTGCATCAGCAGTTGAACATGCTTTTAGTGTAGGGTACGCACTCAGTTGAGGAGTATTTGCAGGCGTTTCTTATCATAAAGCCCTACCCAGGGTTTGATTTGGAGAACGAGAAGACTATAGTTAATAGATTCTACAACGGTCTGCGTGATGAATTACGAATACTACTCGTAGGACCAAAGCTACTTGGATTTCGAGCGTTAGTGGGGGAGGCTAGATCTTTGGAAGAAGATCTGGCCATAATCAACCAGACGTCAGTGCGCAGGTTACCAAACTCCCCAGGTCCCGCAAAGTATGTACACCAAAAGAGGAGTAAAGTGAGACCTGATGTATCTGCTAGTAAAACTCCAAATTACTGTTATAAATGTGGAATGTTTGGTCACTTTGCCCGAGATTGTCTTAAAGAGGATCAAGGGACAGAGAAAGCTATGAAGGAAGTCCAAGAGAAGAAAGACTCCAGTGCTGAGAAGATAGAGTTCAAGGCGCTACCCACCTCGAAGTCCGGTTTCCGTAGATGGTGTAAGAAGGCAAGGAGGTCGGGTCTAGTTCCTTCTTTTGGTGCGTCTTGAACAACTACTTGCCGAGACCCGGACGCATGCATTTGTTGTGGAAATCTGGGACACTTTGCCCGAGAGTGTCGAAGCAGACATTTGGAGTCCGAGAAGAAGCCTAGAGCGACTAACGAAGAGAAGGGCAAGGGGTTCAAGGCAGCTACACCTCATTATGCTTCATCCCGACCTAGAGGATACAACTTTGGCCATCAAAAGGTTATGAAATATGCTGACATGGTGACAGGTATGGTTTAATATTTGGTATGTCAGTTTTAGATGCTTGTTGCCTTACACATATTAGCCTATGTTTGGTTATGATGGGATTTGTATTGATTTTTTGAGTATCCGACGAAAACACTGTTTGTTATGGGAACTTCCCATTCCTTTTTGTCCGAAGGACGTATATCGTGCATCGGAGTTCCTTCTTCGATGGCAAGAGTCAAATCGAGAGTACTGCTGCCTAATGGGTACTCTTTACACCCGAATAGAGACTGTTGTTTGAAGTTACGGTTAGGGAGTCAGGATTTTTGACTTGCAAGCGTCGCTACTGCTATCTGTAGAGTTCGATGTAATCTTTGGAATGATTGGCTCTCGGAGCAGCATGCGTACATCAATTCAAACGTAAGGTGGTCAGTTTGGTACTAGCTATGGTTGTGAGATGTCGGAACTGAAGTATTACTTCAAGAGCTGGTAGAACAGGGTTATGTGCGTCTAAGTTTATTTCCTTGGAGCACATCGGCCCTCTTGTTAAAAAGAGGATGGAAGCTTACAACTATATAATGGTTGCTAGAAGTTGATTAAGTTAACGGGAAAAGATTAAGTATCTAACCCAAGGAGTGATTATATGTTCGATCAACTCAATGGGTCAAGTGTGTACTCAAGTTGAATCGGAAGTCTGGATACTATTATTTGTCGCTAAGGGAAAGTGATATTCCCAAAACGACATCCAGCACATGATATGGGCATTATGAGTTCATCGTTATGCCGCTTGTGCTGATAATTGTGTCGTACGTGTTATGGATTTGAGGTATAGGGCGTTCAGTGAGTACCTAAACCAGTTCGTGATAACCTTTATCGATGACATACTGGTATACTTTTGGTATAAGGGTGATCATTCCAAGCATCTGGATTCGGTATTGGAGATGTTAAGAAGAAATCAGTTGTATGCCAAATTCTCCAAGTGCGAGCTTTGGTTACCCTCAGTCGTGTTTCTTAGTCACGTCTTGAGTGGAGAAAGTGTCGTGGTAGACCCGTCAAAGATATTTACAATACGTGAGATGCTTGTGTTATCTGCATTGGCGAAAAGTTCGAAGTTTATAGGACTTGCCGGCTAGTACAGATGCTTTTTAGAGAACCTCTAGCGGATAACATTACCCCTCACGACTTTGGCGAAGAAAGATCAAAAGTTTGTGTGGTCACCTGAGTGCGCGCAAGCTTTTGAAGAGCTGAAAAGTCGGTTGACCTCGGCAACTATTCCATGTTCACCGAGTAGGACCGAAGAAGTTGAGATTTACAGCGATGCTTGGGGCAGTGACTTGTATTGTGTTCTGCTCCAGCATGGGAGTGTAATAATATATAGCTCGCGTTAGTTGGTGGTACGCGAGAGGATTTATCCGGTCCATGACTTCGAGTTAGCGGTCGTGATATTCGCCTTGAAGCTTTAAAGGCGCTACCTAAATGGCGTGAAGGTCGGTATCTAAATCGATCTAAGGATCCTGAAGTGCTTATTGGATAAAAGGATTTAAACTTGTGGCAGCGGAGGTGGATGGATTTATTGGGGGACAACACCTTCGATATACATGTTGGAGCAAGTTTTGGAGATATTGGAGATCACTTGCGTGGACAAGCAGATCATGGATGATGCTTTTGATAGGTCAAATACTCAATATGGTTTTGAAGATGGACTGTTGTGGAAGGACAGTCGTCTGTGCCCCACAAGTATGGAGAGTCAACGGCAAGACTTGATGTAGGAGGCTCATTATACCAAGTACTCAATTCACCCGAAGTGCACAAAATGTTTAGAGGTTTGAAGAAGTTGTTCTGATGGCCCGGACTGAAAAAGAATGATCCGGTGGAAAAGCTAGCCAAACTCTACATTGATAACATTGTTCGGTTGTATGGTGCACCCCGCAGTATTATAAGTGACTGAGATGAACGCTTCACGTCCAACGATACCAGGCTGGTGCATAAATTGTTGGGAACTAAGTTAAGCTTCAGTACAGTCTTCCATTCGCAGACGGATGTTCAGACCAAATGGGCTAGCAAACGATGGAGGACATACTTCACATGCACGTCTTAGATTATTGAAGACAGTGGAAAGATCACATATACATAGTGGAGTTTGCATATAACAACTGCTACCAGGCGAGTAAACAAATGGCGCTGTCGAGACCTTGTATGGGAGAAAAAGGTCGCACACCGTTGTCTTGGCTGGAGACGGGTGAGTCGATGTTGTACAAACGTAAGACAGTGGAAGACACCACTTTAACGATACATACATTTCAGGAATGGTTGCAAATCGATCACGAAAGACAGGCAGAATACTATAACACCAAAGCATAGGTACGTGGAGTTCGCTGTTGCCGATTGAGCATAGTTTAAAATCAAGCCGTTCAATGGTGTCTCGCGAGCTTGATGCCTGAGGAGGCTGAGTCCGAGGTACCTTGGACCGTTTGAGCTCCTGGAGCGGAGTGGTGAAGCAGGGTATTGACTGAAGTAATCAGTGAACTTGAGTGGACTACATGATGTGTTCCACATATCGGGGTTGCGGAAGGCGGTGCTAGAGCCTTCGCATATGGTTGCGGTCAATCAGGTGTCGGTTGATTGTGGGGTGACGGCAAAGGTCTAGACCGTATGTATTGAAGACTTTGAAGTCATACGACGCCGCAATAAGAAGTTTCTGTATGGTTAAAGTCCGTTGAAATAATTGCGGTCGTTAAGATCTTTCATGGGATCGAGAGCAGATTATGTTAGAGGAATACCCAGGGTTATTTCATTTGGGTAAATCTTAGGTTGTGTATCTTTACATAATTACGTGTACGAAATTATTTAAGGGGGGGAGATTTGTAACGCCCCGAAACTTAAAAGTGAAACGGACCGTATCCGAATCAAGTTCGGGTCTTGGTAGGGTGGACACGGCCTGTGACAAGGGCGTGTCACATGGCCATGGCGTGCTCGGGAGTCGAGTCGAGGCCGATGAGCGTTGAGTGCTCGAACACGGCCTGTGACACAGGCATGTCACAGGGCGTGTCAGGCACACGGCATGTGACACGGCCGTGTCATATGGCCGTGTACTCCTCTAGAAGTTTGGTCCTGTGCCGACTGAGGTACACGGCCCTGAACATGGGCGTGTACTATTTTATACGGGCGTGTCAGGTTCGGCACGGGTGTGTGGTCACCTGTGTCCAGCAAGGGATGTGGCGGTTGGCGTGGCGGTTATGCGTGGCACGCCCCTGGTCATGGGCGTGTCGATGACCCGACACGGGCGTGTTAGGTCGGGACATGGGTGCGTCCTAACCCGTGTCCTTTTCTGTACTCAACAGTCGTGTCTGGATCAAGGCACACGGCCTAGGACACGGCCGTATGCAAAGTCGTGTTCGGCCTATTTTAGTTACTTTTTGGCTGGATCTGAGCCGTTCGTTTTCTTTAAATTAGATCTGACGGCTTAGGATTAATCCTCCTTCCTTAAGGTCGGGAGTGGGGGTTAAACTCCTCATTTTTCTTTTTATCTTTCTCTTTCTTAAGTCTTAGAGAGAGGAGAAAGCAAGGAAGAAGGAGGAGGAGGATCCCAGCCCCCGACGGAGCATCGGAGCACAAAATCAAAAACCGAGACCGGATCCGCGGAGGCATTCTCGTTGCGAAGCTTTCCATCCGGCTAGTTTTTCATGGCGCCAAAACGGACTTCAAGGGTAATGATTCTCAACTTGGACATGTGAAGTCCTCTTCCTTTCTACATGGGAAACCCGCTCCAGCGAGTGTGCGGTTAGTGCGTGGTGTTCCTTGGGGTAGATATGTGAAGTACCCCTTCTTTAGAGTCCGGAATCGAAGTACGGGCATAGGCATTGTGTATGAAACCTACCCGGACGTGTTTGTCTGGATCGGTGATGTTGCATTGTGCATTGATTGTTGGGGAAGACTCCGTATTGTGTTGTTTTTCGGGTTTTATACACGTCAGATTGCAACAGGGAGCCTTGGGGATTAACTCTAAGGTGCACCCGAAAAATTGGGCTGAAATGCATTCCTACCTACTAGGTGGCCTCGGGACAACCTTGTATAATTGGGATTGTTTGTGCGAGGCCTATCTCCAGGAGACATGTAGGGTCTTTCTTTGGAAAACGGTGAGCCCATGGGGTTCAGAATTATTAGGTCAGGGAGCCGAACAGAAAAGGAAAAACCGACCTGCGCCCTACAGGTTTGGCCATGAGTACTATGGTATTTGGAGACGGTAGGGCGACTTGAGCAACAGGAAATGGTGGAGCTATACTTGCGTTATGTGGACTATGACATGAGAGTATCGGAAATTGGCTCTCGTCGGTGGCATAATGAGAGTCTCAGACCAGGGGCCGTAAAGACTGAAATGCTCAAAGAAATCCGTCAAGTCAAGGACCTCTGAATGGAGGTGGTATCCGGGAAGTCTGGTACACCGTCAATGTGCCCTGAGTGCACGGGGTTGGAGGTCGTGCGAGCCTCTACCTGTGGTGAACTGTGCTAGGTTGTACTTTCACTAGGATTTTATGGATGGTAGTGAAGCCACGGAATTGACCGAATTCACTGAGAATGTGCCCTGAGTGCATGTGGTGTTTGGCCGAGCGAGCCTACACCTGTGGAGAAATATATTTATGCACATAATTATTTAAATGGGCTAATGAAATGCAGGTAAGGAGTACCGCCATCCCGAATAAGGGGCGGGGTCATTATAATTTGGTCAGCTCTAGCTGAGCATTGCTTTGTTTGCCACCGTACGACGGAATGTTGCTTGCAGGTGCGACGGAACAAAGTACTGAATACCGGGCTGAAGCCCAAGCTGCTGTGCTGGCCCTCGAAGGCCAAAGTGAACTGTTGTTTTATTTCTATCATGTGTGGCCGGCCTGCGAGCTGATGTCTGTAAACCACTATATTGTTAAGTGAACATTTGTAAGGTCATAAGGACAAGTACTTTTATGTATTGTGGTATTTCTTTCCTAATGTGGTTAGTGGATATTCATGTTTCATACTATCTGTTGTTTGGGTTCTTTAAACAAATTAAAAACTTCCGCTAGTTGCTCTGTATAGGACGTTTATGTTTGGGAGAATAGTTTCATTCTGTAACCCTTCGGTCTGTCTATAGTATATGGCATCGGGCCCCGACCGGACCTACCGCTATATACCATGCGACGGAAAGGGGTGTTACACATTGGGCCCGGTACCGGGCCGGCCCGATCGGGCTTTATGCCCATGACTGCATGGACTTGCAGAGTGATTTTAAACATAGATAAATATCAAATTATTCTAGCCTTTAAATTCAATTATAATTACTTAACGTCGCACTAAATATTTCATGCATCTAATAAAACTTTGGCATGCATAGCGTTGTTTGATTAGCATTGTAACGGTTCGGTTTGTAAGCAAAACTGCAAACCGAGCCACACCTATGTGGTTCCAAAAATTTTGAACCAAATCGAACCGCTTAAACATTAAAACCGAACCGAACCAAACTGAATGGTTCGGTTCAGTTTTAGTGGTTTAAATAATGTGATAAGCTTAAAGATTTATAAATAGAGATCAGAGATGGTGTAATGAATGAGACTCAACCACCCAACATGAAAGTTCAAACCTCGTCGTCTCGTCGAGGCTACTAGGCAGCGTCGGAAATGTACGGACAAACGACGGCTTGGAACTGGAGTAAATAAGTAGAGAATGGAGATGAATGAAGGACTAGCGCGCAGGAGATGGAAAAGAACGAAATGGCGGAAGACTGGAAGATGCACGCGACTAGGCAAAATTGTGGAGAAGCAGCTTTTCCCCTGCTTCTCGCCAGGTGATATCGCCGAAAAATCACACCCAGGCACATGCCGCAGTATGTTCTAAGGTGGGTCCGCCCATGATCGTAAAAGTCAAAACCATGAAGCGTATGGTTTAATGCATGGTTTAATGAAAATATGAAATGTAATTAACTGTTGTATGATTAACGGTATGATTTAATCAAAATTAATTAATAAATTAAATGTTTTTATACACAACGGTTCAACTCGGTTTGATTTGTCATGCAAAACAATAAACCGAACTGAACTGTATAGTTTTCTAAAATCAAAACTATAACCGAACCGTGGGCTACTGAAACCGAACCAAACCAAATGGTTTGGTTTTGTTCGGCTCGGTTTTGCGATTCGGTTAGTTTTGACTTACAGGCTTAAATTCGATGACAAATTAATGTCAGTGTTTTTTTTGTAACTTTCATGAACTTATGAGTTTAATTTTGATGATAATAAATTAAATATTTATAACTTATATGATACTTAAAATAACAATGGTCTCAAACCATTTGATTGCCCTAAGTATATTCCTCCATTTTGTTTTTTTTGTCAAATTTAATAAATTTTACGTGTGAGCCCTCCATCAAGGATAACTTCACCCTAGCCGTCTGATTCCATCACCCTCCTCCACCCATTTCGTGCAATAATTTTTGCCGGTGAACGTTATTTTCTGCAATATTTATTTGTTTCGTCTCCCTCTTTTGTGCATCAAATGTAGAATATAATGTATGAAAAATCTTCCATCTTCTGCTCTATTGAATGTGATATTCTATACTATCTAGAATTTCCTACGTTGTTCTAACAACGTCGATGTTCTTCACTGTAAAGCCTCTATTTTTTTTAATGTTGGACCTCATTTAGCTTCTCAGTATTTTAAATTTTATTTATTTTATATAGTGTTTGAAATATATAAGCTTAAGTTTTTTTAATTCTAAAAAAATCTTGAGTTGCTTCTCTCAGAATATATTTCGAAATTAGGCAAATAATATATATGTTTTGTAGACAAGAACGAGATCTACAGCTTTCATGTTGAACATTTTTCCAAAATGTGCACGGTTTGACACGAATATGACCTGAAAAGTTGTTAGATAAAATTTTAAAATTTATTATTATTATACTCATTTCGAGCAAGCAATCTTTCGGGCGAGATTCCGGTCAAATCGTGCAAATTTTAGAAAAATGATCAACATGAAAGTTTTAGATCTCGTTATTGGCTATAAAAAGCATATATTATTTGTCAAATTTTGACATATATTGTGAAAGAATCAACTCAAACTGTTTTGGAGTTAAAAAAGATTGAACTTATATATATATATATATATATATATATATATATATATATATATATATATATATATATATATATATATATACCAGATTATAAAGAAATATGCTGGCCTGCATATAGCATGAGTTCGAAATTAGAGGGTAATTAGGTGGCCGTCGGATTTCAGATTTTTGATCATGAACCGTTGGATCAAACCAACCCTCTATCCAGACTTTTTTTTATAGGCCTCTTAAACCTACTCTAGGACAGTCCTAAACCTACTATAGGACAGCAAAAAAATGATCAACATGAAAGTTTTAGATCTCGTTATTGGCTACAAAATGCATATATTATTTGTCAAATTTCGACATATATTGTGAAAGAATCAACTCAAATTGTTTTGGAGTTAAAAAAGATTGAAATTTTATATATTTATATATATATATATATATATATATATATATATATATATATAACATATTATAAAGAAATATAGTGGCCTGCATATAGCATGAGTTCGAAATAAGAGGGTAATTAGGTGGCCGTCGGATTTCAGATTTTGGATCATGAACCGTTGGATCAAACCAACCCTCTATCCAGACTTTTTTATAGGCCTCTTAAACCTACTCTAGGACAGTCCTAAACCTACTATAAGACAACAAAAAAACTAGCGGACCTGCAACCGGTGAGCCCGCAAACAACCCGCAAGCTCATCCCGCGAAAACCCTACAAGCAAGCCCGCCCGCAGGTCAGCAAGCCAACATTACTTCAAATACTGAATGCGGAATATTAAATATATACCCGCAAAAATCCTTAGAATGGCCGGTATGGGACTAAAACAGGCGAGTGAACTCTTCACCCGCCGCGGAAATCAAATTTTTTCGGGAGTCAAATCGGGGGTCTAAAGACTTCAAATCAAAAAATGTTCAACATGAAAGTTATTCGTCTCGGAGATATCTACAACTTTCATGTTAACCACTTTTTCTAATTTCGCTCCGTTAATCGGCAAATCCACCCCCTGAAGTTCCCGGAGGAACTCCAGGGGATCCGGATCCCCCAATATGAGGGTCAAGATCGCTCCAAAACGAAAAGTGGTCAACATGAAAGTTGTAGAATTAGGCGATCCGAACAACTTTCATGTTGATTACTTTTTGATTTGGAGCCTCCTTGGCCTTCGATTTGGGACCCGAAAAGTCTGGGCGGCGAGACTGCTACAGTAAAGGCACGAAAATCAGGTTTTTCGGGGCCCAATATGAGGGTCAAGATGGCTTCAAAACGAAAAGTGGTCAACATGAAAGTTGTAGATCTCAGCGATCCGAACAACTTTCATGTTGATCACTTTTTGATTTGGAGCATACTTGTCCTTCGAATTGGGACCCGAAAAGTCTGGGCGTCGAAACTGCTACAGTAAAGACATGGAAATCAGGTAATATAATAATAAATATAAAAAAACAGCCCGGGTGCGGGCGAAGCCCGCCATCGCCGGCCGGGTACTGTGGCGGGTGGCCATCGGGCAGGAGGCCCGTGCCTTTCACTCGTATATATATATAATCGTAATATATATATATATGTTTATCTCTTATAAAGAAGTAGTTTTGAAATTTTGCAAACATCACAAGCCATCAAAATCGTTCAATATACCCCAACCTTCATTTATTCGCCATCGGATTTGAATCATATTACTGCCAAAACCTGGATTCCAAAACAAAATTATATAATATGTTAATCCCTGACTGCGGCAAAATTATTTCAATGCACTGCAGCGCTTGAGTTGTCCCATCACAATTACACTCCTTTTCCTTTCATACCGGCGCCTCTCATCCTCCCGCCTGGACTTCCACATCTGCTCGACGCTGTGCAGTGGCACTCCTCTCCAAACAAGCACTGATCGGCGCTGCGCAGGGCACTTCTCTCCCACCGGAAAACAAGCGCTGCTCGGCGTTGCGTAGTCAACAGTGAAGGAAGCAGCCACCGACAACACTGCAGGGATGCTTCCACATCATTGCGCCTTCCATCGCACGCCCTCTTCTCCGATTTCTTCAGTCGCTGGATCCGAAAACACTGCAGGGACACTTCCACGTCACTGCGCCTACCATCGCACACCCTCTGCTTCGATTTCTTCAGGCGCTGGATTTCTTCCTCTCTGGTGCTGGAGTTCAAGATCTCAGGCGCTCGGCTCTGCATAGGGACAACTTCAGCGCAGCGCCTCTTCATCTTCTTTATCCGAATGCCAGCCTCTTCATCTCCCTGTTTTCAATATTGTTTCCCTGCAATCCTATTTTCAATGTTGTTTTTCTGCTCTCTGTTTCCTCCCACTTCAGTTATTTTTGGAAGCAAGTCTTTTTGTTTTTCATTTGTTATTTTTATAAATACTCATTTTTTCTAATCCTGTTTTCAATCCCGTGATTTCTAACCATATTATCTCTTCTCTTCCATCTTCCAGGTCTTCAATTTGAAAAGAAAATTTCAATGCTGATTTGAATGTGCAGATATAATCCAATTCACCTTAGAATCTATTTTATATTTCTTCTAGAGGATTCTACCTACCCTAGAATTCTCTCTCCCAAGTTTCAAATCCTTTCAAGGTCAACTGACCCCTTGCCCTTCACAACCCTCAAAAGTCCTACCTTAGGGATTGAGTTTGGATCCAAGGGTAAAACAATCCTAAACCACTCCATATTCTCTAAGAGGGTGATAATGGTCCTACCAAGTCAGTGGTAAAAATCTCAGCCCCTATTGAGATGATTTGCCCACCCAAAGCCAAAGTACACTCTTTATTTAAGAATCCTTCACTAAGGGAGAGTTAGGGTTAGGTCATTACCTATCCAAAACACCTCAAAATGAGGTGAATTTTTATACAAAGCCATATCATAATGTTAGGGACCTCTCACAAATATATTGGAGGGTTTGGAGGTCATTAGATCGCTTTATTAAAATACCCTAGTATTATTAAATAATAACAAAAACCATAGGATAAAGTATCCCCAAAAATTCCCATTTTTGTACTGGCCCTAGGTATGACTAAGGTTGACCCCCTGCTCAAATTTAAGGTCATTTGGACAAGGGACGAAGTGTGGGCACCCTTTTGAATCTCAGGATAGCCCTAGGTATAGGTCCCACCAAAATGGGTGCCCTGGTGCAACCAGAGGTCCACATTAGATCGAATTAATTTTGGATAAAAGTAGACCCATAGGGCTACAAATTTCATGTTGATGACTTTTTCACTAGAGTGGCCTAAGTATTTTTAAAAATTAAAACAATTTACTACAAATAGTGTGACAGAAATGAAATTAAAATAAAAATGAATTATTAATCCGACGCACGAATCTTGGCGCAAATCCAAGGGCTGCCGAGTCGTCTTCCTCCTCCAGCCAATAGCCTCGATTGCTTATGCCTGGGCTGACTTCAAACCGTCGCTGCCGGCCATCCGGCCACTTCCCTGCCCGGCCACCGCCACCACCACCTTCGTGGAGGTGGTGGCTACCTCCAACCGGCGGCGAGGCCGCCGGTGACGACTATTCCGGCGACCCCACCAAGAAGATTTTCGGCCCAAAACCATGAAAACCAGAGATTAGTTCGAGCTCAATTGAGCCCGAACCTTGAACCTAAACATCTCTATGATCTACCCATGAAGTAAGGAGAGGAGGAGGACCTTGTCGGCGGCCTGAAGGCACGACGATCGTCGAGAAACAATTTTCGATGGTGGTGCCACTCGACTTCTGCAGAGGTATAGTGGGAGGGCTCAAAATATTCAGGTAAAGGCTGGGAAACGTTCCTCTTGGGCCACTGGTGGTGTTTAAAGGCTCGGTTGAGGAGGGGAGAGGCCAAAACTTCAATGGCCATTAATGCCATTGAAAGCTTGGCTCGGATTAGGAGGAGGGGGCTGAACCAGCCCCTTGGTTGCCGGGAAACGACTGGAAACTTCTCCCCTTCCCCAGGGGAGATGAATCAAGCTATTAAGAGTGGCCTTTGGCCTCCCTTGGCCGGGTTTGACTTTCCCCTTCATTCCCTCTTTTTCTCTCTCCTCCATTACCATGGAATGGAGCTCACTGTCTCTCCTAATCATCAAGTTTACCTGGTCAACCTTGGGGTCTATTGGCAGCCCACATATACACCTAATATTCCTAATGAAGCTATATGAGGAGGCTTGAGCTTATGCTAGCTCATTTGGGCTAGGTTGACCCAAAGTAGTCTTGGGTTGACTTTGGTCCTTTTGACCTTTTGGGTTTCCCCTAATGGGTCCCTAGTGATCCATTGATCTCTCCTAAGGCTTAGGTGGGGTGGGACAGGACTAACTGGGCACCTTGAGGGTCATATAACCCTTAATAAGGGCATCTTGACCAAGTTGGGGTTTGAGTTGGCTTGGGTCAACTCAAGCTTGGGGGCTGACCCCATTGAGTCCTAGGTGACCCATTGACACCACTTTAGTTCTAAGAAGACCTAGGCAAGGTTGGTCGGGCACATTAGATGCCAACTGCCCTTAGTTAGGGCACCTTGCCCAATTTAGGCCTATGGTTGTCCTAGGTCAAATTAGCCACTTTGGGTTGACTCTAATGGACCCTTAAGGCTCTAGTGGACCCTCTAATAGGTTAGTGATGTTGTGGTGGGGACATGGAGTAATGGTGAAGCCCTAAGGTCAATCCCTAGGTTTGGTGATGAGGTTGTGCCATAGACAGACCAAGGTGATTCTCACCTTGGCCTTTGATCACTTGGCCCTTTTAAGCTTCCTAGGGTTTTGTCATGACCTAGTAATGACCAAAACAACTCTTAGGGGTTTAGTTGGAAATGAGATGTTACAAATCCCAATAAACAAAACAAAAATTTCGTCCACGAAATCAAGGTTAAGCCTACGGGAATTTCTATCGAAGAAAAAGAAACTTGTAACATCCCATAAGAAGTGAAAGATTACATCACGACGCCATGTTTGCTAAGTGAGGTTTAAAGGGAAACCTAAATCTATGACTAATTCGCCCAATTGGCAAAGCCAAGACCCCAATAAACAAAAGATTAGCCTTTACTCTTCCTAGGGCAGTCCTACTAGTTAAAAACAGGAAGGTAAATTGAACATCCTGAGAGGTTGTGAGGTATACCTGACTGAACAGCTCTGGATGCTTTTGTCGCATTAGGTCCTGCGGTTCCCAGGTATGCTCCTCCTGGCCATGGTTCCTCCACAGAACTTTGACTAACGGAACCTTCTTGCGACGCAAGATCCGTACTCCTCTGTCATCGATCCGAACCGGCTCCAAGTGAACTGACCGGTCTGGAGCTACCGGCTCATATTTGGTCAAAATATGCTGCTCCGGGCGTAGTAGAGCCCTCCTAAGTGAAGAAATATGGAATATGTCGTGTAAACTTGCCAGTTACGGTGGCAACTCTAGCCTGTAAGATAGGGGCCTGATCCGCTCCAGGATCCTGCAAGGGCCCATATACATAGGGCTGAGCTTCTTCTTCCGACCACGCACCCGTGAAACTCCGTGCATGGGCCAGATCTTCAAGAAAACCTTGTCTCCCACCTGAAACTCTACCTGACGGTGTCAGGCATCGTAATACTTAGCCTGTCGGCTCTGCGCTTCCAGCATTCTGTCCCGTATCAGTCTCACCTGAGCCTCGATGTCTTCGACAAAATCCGATCCCAACACCTTCGGATCCTCATCCTGAACTCATGAAAGCGGAGTCCTACATCTCCTTCCGTATAAGGGTTCATAAGGAGCCATCCCTATACTGGACTGGTAACTGTTGTTATAGGAGAACTTAACCAGTGGTAAAAGCTTCTCTCAAGGTCTGTTTCGATCCAAAATGCATAGTCGTAGGAGGTCCTCCAATGTCCGGTTGGTGCGTTCCATTTGCCCATCCATCCGGGGATGAAATACTGTGCTAAAGGTCAGCGGCGTGCCTAAGTAAGTATGCACGGATCTCCACTCCCTGTATATGAACCGACCATCCCGATCTGACACGATCGTCCTGGGCACCCCGTGGTAACGAATGAACTGCTCTACGAATCTTCGCACTAGTACCCCAACCGAGTCATCTTTTCTGATCGGAATGAATCTGGCCACCGTCGTCAGTCGATCGACGATGACCCAAATCGAATCGTTTCCCGTCCGTGATCGGGGGAGGCCATGAATGAAATCCATCGTGATGTCCTCAAATTTCCACTCCGGCACCGGAAGTCGTTGTAGCAATCCTGCGGGGTTTCTGCATTCCGACTTCACCAGCTGGCATGCCTCGCAATGAGTCACGAAGTATGTAATGTCCTTCTTCATCCCTGGCAAGAACATCGTCTTCTTCAAGTCTGTCGTCATCTTGGTGATCCCGGGGTGTATAGAATATCTGCTACAATATGCTTCCGCCATGATGTCCTCCCGAATCTGACCTCCTGCGGGTATATAGACCCTGCCTCTGAAATATATCAATCCATCTCTTAGTAAATAATATCCCATTGAACCCTCCTCCAAGGCTTGGAATATTGGCTCTGCCCATGCATCTGTCTTCTGTCCATCCCGGATGCGGTCCCGAATATCATCTATGGCAACCATCGATGCTAGATACTCCATATACAGCTCTGGATCATTCTCAGACACTAGGGATATTTGCATATCTCTGAAAGACCGGACTAGCTCCATGGACATCTGTTGGTACCCTAGTTTGGATATGAGTTAAGTCTTCTCATTAGTTTCTTGACCCAAGATTTATTTATGGTCAAAGATTAGATTTAGGTTAGATTCCATCAGTTGTGTAGAATTATTGTTTATCTATTTTCTGGTTAAGTTTTTTTTAGTTAGACTATAGTCGAACGCCGCTCGACTATCGTCTATCAGTTGATCGACTATCGTCTATCAGTTGATCGACTATCGTCTGACAGCAGGTCGACTATCTCTGAGTTAGTTCATCTCTGTTAGCTCGACGATCTGTGGTCTCAGTATCGTCGATCGTCGAGTCCTGCTCGACTTCTTTTTCCTAGACAGATTTCTTGTAGGTCGACTATCTGCTCTGAGAGTTCGACGATCTCTGTGTGTCGTTCGACGATCTTTTGTCTGCATTTAGAGATATTGTATTCTTTCTATTATGTGAATTATTTCTCATTTATCTGGCTTATTTTATTATAGATTATTTCATTGATTTTATGCTTACATATCAAGGTAATCTTTGCCTCATTCTTTATGCATAAGTCAAGTTCTATTTGACAAAGTCTTTTGTCCTATTAGTTGAAAAATCTTTATGCTTTATCTGTCATGCTATCCTTTATAGCCGTTAGACACAGATGTCTTTCTTTGGCCGTAAAGAGTTTGTTTTTGATGTGACTTTCTCTAATATCTTTTGGACTTGCAGAACGGATAAGCAGCTTCTAAGAAAGCTTTATCTCTTTATAGAATGTCCTTTCTGCAGGCTAGCTGTATTGTGTTATTTGTAGCCCAGATTGCAGATATCAGAAGAAGACAAGATTCAAATCAAGAGAAAGATAGAAGCCGTTACAAATGCTGATATATAAAGAGCTAGTGAGAGAAGTTAAAAAAATACAGATATTCATATATACAGATACACAGATTCAACAGCAAGAACAAATGTAGAACAACTCTCTTTAGAGCTCTCTTCTTCAATCCTGAGTTCATCCTGCTTGCAGGAACATTCATACTCAGAGCTTCAAGAAGAAGAAGAAGAAAAAAAAGCTGTTGAAGAAGAACAACCATTCCACATCAAGAGTCTTCTTCAAGCTGCTCCTTCAAGAACTTCAAGACAACAGATCTTCTCTGTCAAGAGTTCTGAAGAGAACCTACACCCTGAAGCAAGGCTTCTTCCTGGATATTCTCTAAGCCAGGGGGAGCTTTGATTCCTTCAAAGCTTTTTATAGCTTAGTGCAATCAACTAGCTTCTCTAATTTTGTTTAACAATAGAAAAGACATTCTAACTCTCTCAACCTCCTGTACAAAGGGTTATTACTCCCTTCAAAAGTGAACCTTGGTGGCAGGGCACCTTAGCAAAAACCTGTGTTGGATTTTGAGCTCCTGATAAAAGCTCAAAGGGTTTACTTGATCTACCTGAATCAGATCAATTGGTGGCAGGGCACCTGAACAAATACCTATAGTGGATTCCTATCAGGGTGGTAGAAGAGTGGATGTACCTATTTATAGGGAACCACTATAAATCTTCTTGTGTTGTCTGTGTTGCTTATTTTAATTACTTCACTGTGGCTGTGACTAGAATTAACTAGGATTGCTAGTTGCTGTGTTAGGACTAAAGATTAAACTGTAATTACAGTTAGCTTTCTCTTGTGCACCTCACTTTGTGTTAGGCTCTAGAGTTTCATATATCTATTTACTTTTTCCACAAATTAACTCTAAGGGAGTTGAGTAGATTCTCATATTTTTGAATACTCTATTCACCCCCCCCCCCTCTAGAGTTGTATCTATCCTCACTTTCAATTGGTATCAGAGGGAGGTTGACTGACTGTACAGGCTAACACTTGAGTCACAAGATCTATATAGATACCAAGTTTATAGATATTCACATCATGGCCCAGTACAAGGATTACTCTAGCACCAGACCTCCAGTATGCAACTTAGCTAAGTTGAACATCTGGAAGGCAAGAATCAGACTGTATATGAATTCTTATGATGAAGATATCTTTTCTTTTATTTTGATAGGACCACCAACACCACCTGCTGCAACTACTGCTACAACTTCAATAAATCTTAGTGCAGTGCCACCTCCTGACTATAATGATGTTTACAAGAAAGCAGAGATAGCTGATGCAAAAGCTATGAACATTCTGGCTTAGACCATGTCTGATGAAACATTCCATAAAGTGGCTGATTGTACCTCAGCAAAAGCCATGTGGGACTCACTGAACCACATTGTAGCTGGTTCAGTTGATGAGAGGAAGGACAGAATGTCAGACCTCTCATCCCAATATAAGAATTTCAAGAAGACTGAAGCAGAATCAGTTTGTGCAATGTACACTAGGCTCAGCTCCATCATCAATGAGCTGAGAACCCTTGATAAAGAGATCACATTGACAGAAGTCAATGACAAAATATTGATGTGCTTCCCCAGCACATGGGATCTCAGGATCTGGCTCATCAAAGAGTCCAGAAGTATAACTGAGATTTCAACTGAAGCTCTCCTTGGCAAGCTCAAATCATTTGAGCAAGTACTGAAGACCAGGGAAGTTGAAGCTGAAGCCAAGACTCCCACTCATACCAGGAAAGAGCAAACTCTTGCTCTAAAGGCTGTTGATGCATGTGAAGGAAGCCAATCAAATGAGGAGCTAATGGCACTCTTTGCCAAAAGATTTCTCAAAATGGGCAGAAAGGACTTCAAAAAGAATTCTTCAAGATATGAAGACAAGCCAAGGTATGACAGAACACCGGCTAAAGAACTTATATGTTATGACTGTAGGAAACCTGGACACATTCTACCTGAGTGTCCAAAGGAAAAGAACAAGGAGAAGAGAAAAGACAAAGAATATCAGAAGAACCATTCCAAGTCCTCCTACAAAAACAAGAAGAAGGAGAAAGGATTTGTGGCTGAAACCTGGAGTGATACTGATGAGGAATCTTCCTCCTCAAGCTCCAATGAAGATGAGGAAGATAAGAAGGCAAAAGAAATTTGCCTAATATCAATTGATGCCTGCAGCAATCATTCAGCTAAAGAGAGTTCTGATGAAGAAAAAATGCCTACTGAAGATCAGGTGAAGACCTATCTAATTACTAAAGACAAATGGTATTTGGATAGTGGCTATTCCAAATATATGACAGGAAACAACAACAATCTGTCAAGCTTCAAGGCAAGGCTTGGACCAAAGGTGATCTTTGGGGATTCCAACTGTGGTCAAACAGAAGGATATGGTAAGTTTACCATTGGAGCAGTGACATTCAAAAGGGTTGCATATGTAACTGGGCTGAAGCACAACTTAATCTCAGTAAGCCAGTTATGTGATGCAGGTTATCAGGTATCATGTTGGAGTTACCATGGTGATCTAGAAGTGGTCAAACATGTAATCTCACTTCCAACGCGATATGAGCCTGCAGGGTCGCACATAAGAGCATGTGGAGAAGTTGGAAGATTGACTATGTTGGTAAGGGTTTCCAATCACCACACAGAATGGGGTCGGGCAAACGTTGCCAAAGGAATTTCGTCGAGAGTCGTCGAGTATGACTCGCTGACTAAGGCAGAGTCGACGGGAGTCGTCGAGTATGACTCGCTGACTAAGGCAAAGTCGTCGAGAGTCGATGGGAGTCGTCGAGTATGTCTCGCCGACTAAGGCAAAGTCATAGAGAATCAATCTGTTGATTCGTCGAGAATCGAGGACAAAGTCGTCGAGACTGTCTGCTGATTCTCGCCGAATCTGGCTGCTGATTCTTGCCAAATCTGTCTGTTGATTCTCGCCGAATCTGTCTTCTGGATCCCGCCGACTGATTCTCTCCGAACCTGTGCTGATTCTCGGCGAATGATTCTTAAACCCTACCTGGGTGGTCTGCGGATAGCGATACTCTTAGGTCTATTTATGCCTTTGGTATAAATAGAGACTTAGGGTTTCTGAAAGAATAGATCGGGCTTTTTCTCCTGTGGCTGGATCGAACCCGACGGAAGTGTTCCGCCGCTCGCTCCGCCGATTCCCGAACCCCGCCGACGGAAGAGTTCCGCTTTCGCCGCCTCGTTCACTTCGCCGATCACCTTCTCTACTACAACAGTCGCCGGTGTTACTATTCCTGGCGCGAACCTAGCAGTCCGTGGAAGTGCAAGGTGCGGTTGATCTCCTTCCCAACCCTTCGTGCGACGAAGCTCGGTGTTCTCCTGCTCGTGTGGATTTCTGCAGAGACATAGACGTTATTCTACGTAGAACTCGCCACTGATAAGGACTCAAATCTTGGAGCATCTCTGTTGAGTTTTGACTCAACTCCGGAAAGGTAACTTTTACCTAGTTGTTTGTTAACTTCTTGATTCAACATTCATGGCCCGATCCCAATCTCTTTGGGTTGTTCTTGATTTTTATTACTTCCGCTGCGTGCACAAGCGTTTTGTCATCTTCTTAGAGAAACCCAACAGTGGTATCAGAGGCAGGTTACGGCCATGATTGTTGTTTTGGAAGTTAGGTTATTCCAGTACGTGTAAACTTAGGGATTTAGAAGCATTCTAAATGTCTAGATTTAATCCTGGAACATCAATTGTTGATGGTTTTTCCAAGGGAAATCGGTGGGCCCATAACCCACAGGTTAGGGGCTCTGCCCCTTGGAACCCGGTCAGGAACGTCTAGGATTTCGTGGTAATTTCTAATTGTTAGAAATTGTTGTCTCCTTAGCAGTAACCGTCCCTCGAGTGGTTAATGAACCAGTGCATTGTTTTGGATTTTGAATTCAACAATGAGAGACGAGCTTGTCTACTGCTTTAAGTTGAGTTGCCTTTGTCTTTGTCCAATGCATGTAAATCTGAAGATTTGGAAGAGTTCGGATGTTCAGACTTAGCCCTTTCTTCTATCAAATGTTGATAGTACCATGTTGTGCACATAAGGGATGCATGCTGTTTTTAGAGATTGTTTTTTTGTGGATGTGCACATTGATCAAATGTTGATCCTTGTTAATTGTTAACCAATAATCAAAAAAAATCCCTTCCTCTAATATTAAGTGTTCGGATGCCTTCCGATGGATGACACTCTTCCTGCCTCGATCGATGAAGTGTGGGCTTGCCAAAGCAAGGTACATTAATCTATCTTGGTAAGGGTGCGAGTTAATAATTGTGATATCCAACTATCGACATCGGGTCTAACTTAACTAGGTGACCTCAAAGGTTGAGTGCCTAGAGGCATAGGGTTGGCACGAACCATATGATGGATGCGAATAAGGAGTTATTCACCAACCATACAAGAATATCATGAGGATGTAATTGGCAAGCGTTGCCTACCTAAATAACCACATCGTGAGAGAAAAGCCAAAGCTGACGCGTTGTGTTGGTGAAATACGGATCTTGTCCACTAAGAGAGTAGCTCGCATGAACTCTCCGAATTTATAGTGAGGTCCATCATTTCGAATAAAATAGTGGGAGTTTTAATTGAAGTCCAAGTTAAAATAAATTGTATTTTGAAATTTTGGTACTGATATTATTCTGCATGAATTCTTGTAGAATTCCATGGCAAGTGGTTCACACTCCACTCTGTCTCTGAGAGCCATCCTTGAGAAGGATAAGCTCAATGAGACTAACTACATGGACTGGTACAGGAACCTGAAAATTGTTCTTAGGCAAGAGCGAAAGCTCTATGTCTTGGAAGAAGAAGCCCCTGAGGTGCCGACTGGGAATTCTTTCCGTACTAATAAGGATGTAACATCCCATTTCCGGCTAGACCCCTAGGAGTCGGTTGGTCGTCACAGAACCCTAGGAAGCCCAAAAAATTGAAATGAATCGACCAAGATTTCGGGTCACGGGTTGGTCACGCCCGTGACCGACCCATCACGCCCATGACCTAGGGCGTGACTCCTTCTACGATCGTCGATCTCAGGGAGACGATCGTCGGGAGCAGAATTTTTGACCCGGCCCTGTCACGCCCGTGACCTAGGGCGTGACCACCCTTCGACGACCGTCGATCTCAGTTCGACGATCGTCGACCCCAGAATTGGCCACCCGGGCCTGTCACGCCCGTGACCTATGTGTCACGCCCGTGACATTGACTGAAATGACGGTTCAGGCCCGAAATTATTCTAACACGCGTGGAAATAAATGCTGGTGTGGGAAGTTACACCAGGAGTAATTATGGGTCGTTTCCTACTGTAATTTCTTAATAAAATAAGGAGATGTGGTCCAATAGGAAACCGTCAACTGGACATACCTTTTTTTATCTTCCACCGTTTCTTATCCCTTCACCGTAACCGAAACCTTCATGACCATTAAGGTTTTACCCTTTCACCTCCCCACTTGCTGATTTATAAAAGCCCACTTGGAGCAAGAGGAGAAGTTTACATGCTCAATCAAACAAATTCAGACGTTTGCTCTTGTTGTAGGAGAAGTTCAGCAACGCCACCACCACGCCATGGCACCCCGTCGTTCATCTCGCCTCCAAACCGCGAACAAGGTCCTCCTCTGCTTCTTCTCTCATGGGTAGATCTTAGGATCCTTAGAAAGGAAGTTCGTGCTCAACGGAGCCGGACCTATCTCTCATTTTCATGGAAAACCATGAAAAAAAATGTATTTTCGAGTTCGCCGGAAACCGCCACCTCCGGCGGCCAAACCACCGCCGACCGCTAGCCATCGCCTCGACGGAGGTGGTGGTGGTGGTGGCTGGCCAGGGAAGTGACCGGACGGCCGGCGACGATCACGGAAATGTTACAGGGAAAAAATGGTTTATGAGTTCTGTTTTCGGTTTCATGTAGAAGATGAACAGTAAAATCAATTTTATAATATATAAATTATGTATATAATACATAATGGAAAGATAAATTATCTAAGTACATTTTGAGGCTGTAAAATGAGGCACTTAGAGGCCGTTTTAGGAAAAATGACCAGTCACAAAAGTTGTAGCCCTTTGTGTCTAGTTTAAACTAAAATTAATTTCAACCCGTTTGGGTAAGCGGTTCGACCGCAGCACCTGTTTTACTGGGGGCTATACTTAGAGTTGGGCAGAAATTAAAATGGATGCCCACTCTTCGTCCCTTATCCAAATGACCTGAAATTTGGGCAGGGGGTTAACCTTAGCTATACCTAAAGGCAGACCAAAAATGAGAATTTTTGGAGATACTTTGCCTAAAGTTTTTGTTTCAATTTAATTAAGTTAGAGAAATTTATTTAAGTGGCCAAATGACCTCCAAACCCTCCCAAATTTTGGTGAGTGGTCCCTGGCTATAAAACCTAGATCTGTACAAAATTCCAACTAGTTTGGAGGAGTTTTTGGTAGGAAATCTTCTACCCTTAACTAGGCATTAGCGAGACATCTTTTAGTAAAAAGTGCACTAAGAGTTTGGAAAGGTCAAATCACCTCAACAGAGGCTGATTTTCTGACCTCTGACTTAGAAGGGTGTTATAACCTTCTTGGAGAAGAATGGTGAGGTTTAGGGTTGATTTACCCTAGGATCCAAGCTCAAACCCTAAATGAAGGGTTTTGAGGGTTGTGAAGGACATGGGGGCAATTGCTCTTGTATTGCCTTGAAACTCTGTAGAGTTGACAAAAGCCTGATAAGAATCGTCTGGATGGAATCTTGGAGTATTTGGAGACAAGTAGATACCTTAAAACCCTAATCTTAGTTTTAGGGTAAAATATAAAATAGGTAAAACCAGTCACTAAACCTTACTTAAAAGCTGTGAAATTCGGGTAGAGTGAGTTTTGGAACAGGTAGAACTTATAGCAATTTTTCTGGAATTTTATGTTGATTATTGCTAGCACTTCATTTGTAAAACTTGCTATGGCCTTAAATGATGTTTTAATTATTTAGAAATTTTTGTTCATTGAAACCTCATGAAATCTTCGAGGTAAATGTTTTAGGTCAGAATAGTTGCCCCTGAATTTTTGTATGATTTTTAGTTGAGTAATTCTAGTACTTCATTCACAGATGTTAGAAAGGGGTTTTATGGTTTAAAAATTTATTATGGATGATATAGTTGTTGGAAAATTATGAAACCTGGCCAATGTTATTTTAAATGTCTTATCTGCTTAGTATAATTAATTTACAATTTCTGGATGGATATTTTCTGTACTTGATTCATAAATAACAAAAGATAGAGACTATTTCTAAAATAGTTTTAGTGCCCTTTTGATGGTAGAAAAATTGTGATACTTTGGATTTACCATATTAGGATAACATAATATTTATAGTAATATTTCTGGACATCTTGCATGATTACTTAGGGTAGTTCATGTTCAAACCGGTAACCCTTGGGTCTTTCGAGGAAATTAATTAAACATCAGACAAATTAGGAAAATTACCACTTTCTGGATTTAGGCTAGTTATATCATGATAAGTATCCAGTAAATAATTTAGGGCATTTGGATGAGTATTGGATCATTGCATAGCCGGTTCGACATATAGTCTAGGTCGGTCTGCATATAACAAATTTGTGAAATGCAATATGACATGATCTGAGGAAGTCATTGGAGTTGATCATTTTGTCTGGTTGGACAATTGTGGATGATATCACGATAGGATGATATGAAGAGTAGTAAGAAGTGGTGATAGCTAGAGTTAAGGGGTGCTCGGGTTCGACGAAAGATCGTCTTCCCCGAAGAGTGGAAGGTTTAAAATCACCCTAGGATAGTCTATCGTAATATGAGAAGGGAATCGGGTTAAGGGAGATCAACCAATAACAATAAGTGCCTTGCGAAAGGGAACTTCGGGCCGTAATGCCGCCGTTTTGGTTCCTAGTGCCCCTTGAGAGCCCTTCACGGGGAATACCGGGGGCAGTCCTGGGCTAACGTAAACTGTAATAACAAACCGACAAGAGTAACTTAGTAACTAGGGCTGCACCCTTCACAAACACTGTTGGCACAGGAAGATTGATGAGAGCTTCGGCTCGGTTGGTTAAGAGACGGACGGGATGGTCCGGGGAGCTTCGGCTCGGTTGGTTTGGAGACGGACGTTTTGGTCCGGGGAGCTTCGGATCGGCTTTTGTGTGTTTACGATTAATCTTGCATGTGCATAAAATGGAATGGAAATTAAGGTGGTGGGTCTTCGGTATTGGAGGGTCGATGCACCGACGCCAATACGCTGACTCGGCAAGTGTGGTTAGCACTTTGCCAACAGAAGTCCGGTGCGCCAGCCGGCAAGAGTACGCAGGCGTCCGCTTAGTGCACCAAGCGTTGAGGCGTACGATAGGTCTGACCGGTAGTGCTTTACTGGTTTAGAGGTGGGCGAGGCCCAACCCACCGCTTCCGTCTGCCACTACGGAGGTATCCTGGGAGGTAACGGCTCCGAAAGGGGGAACTAAAGGTCTGTGTGCACAGAGTCGGGTGTGTGAGTTGCACTTGCATGTTTCATCATACCCACTTGCATGTCATAGCATAATCGATTCATTTAATCCTGACACCTAAAGTATAAGTGGTATGGGACGCTTATACGTTAGGACCTGTAAAACGACCCCTTGGTCTATAAGCTTGTGTGGGCAAGTTTATAAATCAAAGGTTAATTTCAATATATATACATGCTGTTGTTTTATAACTGACACCCCAACATATAGGTGGTATGGGACACTCTATACGATGGGAGCCTCGCAGAAGATCCCTTGGCTTATGCGCTTTCGCACATAAGTTAAAGGTTACCTTTCTTATTTTCTATTTCTATTATATTAATATAGAATTGCTAGATTAGTTCCGCTGCCATTTATTTCTTGATTAAATCTCCACTTTTCATGTCCTTCCCTTTCTTCCTCTCCGCTCGATTCCTAGGAGCCATGGGGGAAGGGGTAGGGGATGATAGGGCTTAGTCTTTTAGACTAATGGTTTTCGAACCATATCATATTAGGGGATCGCGGAGCCCAGCATGGAGGAGCAGCCCAGGAGGCCGGTACGCTTGGAGATGGGGCAGTCTAGCACTGGAGTCCAGACTGCAGGGACCGTAAGTCCTGACCTTCAGTAGAGTTTTAGTTTTGCTTCTGCATTGAGTGATTTTGTAGTGAGTACTTGATGTATCGGGCATGAGCCCTTATATTTCTAGTATCATTGTACTCTGATGTTTTCTGTGGACACTCCCTTCGTGGAGTTTATATACATGTGATTTATTATTGTGGACTGCATTGCTCTTACTTTAATTATTGTGCTACCTTTCTGTGATCGAATTGGCCGGCAGAATCGGCGCCTTGTGGTGATGAACCTTCAGGACGTGAAGGTGTCACCGCAAAGCGGTGACTTTGGGCCTAAGACCCCGGGTTTTAAAAAGAAAAAAAAGGGGGTCTTACAAGTGGTATCAAAGCCAACATCGATCAGAAGAAAGTAGCAGTCCACAAACCCCGAGTCACCCCCGGGTGAGTTTAGTTTGGGGACAAACTAAGCAGCAGAAGCAGCGGTGTGCCCAAATGGGGATCATAAATAAATTGTCCACTTTTATTTAAGATTGAACGTTTTCTCGGTATGGGTTTTTGTTACGCAGCCTCTAGCACAGCCTATGCCACAAGGCAGAGTTCAACAGGCTCAGGATGTTGCACCACCTCCACCGGTCCCCACTCCTTTCCTTCAGTCAGACATGGGACAGACTCTGACTGCCATCCTAGAGGCCTTCAGGGCCCAGCAGGTTCCGGCCCCGCAACCAAATCCGGGGGCCAACTGGCTAAGCATCTTCCGAGGTCTGTCTCCCCCGTCCTACTTGGGGACAGAGTCGGCGGTTCGGACGGAAGAGTGGCTGGATATCATGTACGAGATGTTGACCGGGATACGGTGTCCCTGGAAGGAGAGGGTGGCTCTAGTTGTCTCTTGCCTGGAGTCCCATGCAAAGAGGTGGTGGAAGACGCTGTTGGACACGACATTTGCCGATAGGGAGGTTGCGGAGGTTACCTGGGAGGAGTTCAGGGCCGCACTGCTGGAGCATTTCGTTCCGCAGTCGGCCAGGGATGATTTGGAGGAGCGGTTCTTACAGCTGAAGCATGGCACCCGGACCGTGGTGGAGTACCATCGAGAGTTCGACCATCTGGCTCGATACGCAGATTCCTACCAGCTGGACGAAGCAGGGTATATCAGGAGGTTCTATAAGGGCCTGCGGGAGGACTTGAGGGAGGCTTTGTTGTTTGTATCTGACGGGCCCATCTCCCGGATTTTGGAGATGGCAAAAAGGATTGAGGCAGATTGGCACGCCACCCGCGGCCGGAAGCGGCCAGCAGAGGATCAGGGACGGAGAGGTAGAAATGACCAGCGGCGAGGTGTTGTACCAGAGGGGAGGAGGACAGAGGACCAGCCTCATCAGGACGTGAGGCAGGAGCAGAGGGAACAGGTGATATTGGCCCCTCAACCTCTTCGGATGCAGGAGATGCCGAGACCCGGGGGAATGGCGTATCCCCCACCAGAGTGCTTCCTTTGTCATCAGATTGGGCACATTCGGAGGAACTGCCCCATGAGGGGGGCACCACCTCCAGCACCACAGGGCGGCCCACCAGCTCAGCATTACGGAGGCCGAGGACGCGGCCGCGGTCGTGGATACCAGGGGGGAGATCGTAGACAGGAAAGGGAGCAGGTATATGCCTTGGACCTTGCGCAACCTCGGAATCCGAAGCAGGTCATAGCAGGTACGCTGCAATGCCTCTTTATTTTCATAGAATTTCCCTTTTAATGGTTAAAACTTTGAATCGCACTAGATAGATTAGCAAGGAAAGTAAAACTCACTATAGAACCCTAAGATATCTAATCACCCCAGGTATAGTCTTCATCAGCGGCAAGCCGGCTCGCACGCTGTTCGATACTGGAGATACTCACTCCTTTGTGTCGGAGACGTTCGTAGAAGGACTGGAAGGCGTGGAGCGGTTCACAGGCTCGAGGATGAGGGTGCGACTGTAATGACCCCATCCGTTAAATGACGTATAGTAGAAGGTCCGGCCGGGGCCCCACACTATATGCCACAAACAGACGGTGAGGTCACAGGATAATACCAAACCAAACACGAATCCTAACTCAGAGCATTCTAGCGGAAGCTTTAAGTAGTAATTTGAACTCTAACCAGGAATGTCCAATATATAAACCACCTTTATATATATCACGGAATGTACCCAAATACATAGAGTTTGGCCTTAAGGCCTTACAGTTCCTCTTTTTACAACGTATGGTTTACAAACCTCGGCGCGCAGGCCGGCCATACATGAGTAAAAGCAAATAAGCAAAAACATTCGCTTAGCCTTCAAGGGCTAGCCGTAGCAGCAGCAGCAACAGCAGTAGGGCTTCAGCCCTTCACCTACCACTTGGCTCTCCAGCACCTGCACGGGAACAATCCACCCAACCGGTGGCAAACAATGCAACGGTCAGCATTCAGCTGACCCAATTATAACAATCTTACCCCTTTCTCGGGGCATTAGCATTCTTTCCCTGCAAAGCATGGCATCATATAGCAACTATGTGCGTGCAGGCACATTCAAGCCATCACAACTATCGGCCACACGGCCCGACAGTCCGTGCACATAGGGCACATTTTCGGTGTACCGGAATACCAGGGTCAACACCACCGTCTACATGGTATTTGAGCATTCTAGTCTTTCCGGCGCGCGGGCCTAAGACTCTCATTAGGCGCTCCAACAAAACCTATAACCAGGCTTCCAAGTCGGACGGACCTAACGCAGGTACGGATCAGCCACCCCCCGTTGCTCAAGTCGCCGTGCCACCTCGAATACGGAAGTATCCATGGCTATTTATAGGCGCGGGTCGGTTTCACCTTTCCTGTTCGGCAATCTGCCTTTTCATCGAGTTGCAGCCCAACGGCTCAACCGCTCATAAAGTGGCAACGCACGGCCACAAGAGTTGCTTCCAACCCTCTTCATTTCCTGGACATCATCCAGTACTTCCTGCCGCACCAAGCAACAGGTAGGAACAAGGCAACACAAGCCATAATCACGGAGCCTTCTCCGATATGCAAACAAGCATCACCAATCCAGACCATATCCAGATGGGTTTCACACAGCATGCCTAGAGCCGTACTCCAATTCCGGCCTCTAACAAGGGGGACTTCACATATCTACCCCCAAGGGACACCCCAACCCACCGCACACTCGCGGGGAAAGATTTTCCCTATGCAATGCAGAAAAGAAGGACTTCACATGTCCAAGAAGGGAGATCGTTACCCTTGTCAATCTCTTGGGAGCCATCGAAAACTAGACGGTGAGAAAGAACCGCAACAGCCTTGCCTTCACAACGCCGGCTTCGGATCACGAATCGGACCACGGGAACTCCGCCGATGGCTTGATCTCCTCCTTCTTCTTCTTCCTCTCTCTTTCTCTCTTCCTTAAGCAAATGAAGAATAGCTTTCTTCATCAGCCTCTACGGCTTATATCCAGCCAGGAAATCACCTGAGCCCTTGGATCAAAAGAGAGAAATCTGAACGGCCACGATTTGCCCAAAAACCCAAATTTTTGGCTGACACGGCCTGTGACACGCCCGTGTCACAGGCCGTGTACCCTTAAGCGGTTCATACCGACTGAGATTTACCAGAACACGGGCATCGACACGCCCGTGTCGAACCTGACACGCCCGTGCCATTCTTGAGACACGCCCGTGTCACCCCCGCCTCATCGAGCTGCAAGCAGTACACGGGTCGGAACACGGCATCGGACACGCCCGTGTCCAACCTGACACGCCCGTGTTCAAGGCTTGGTTCAAGGCCGTGTAATCTTCTGACTCGGGCCACAATTTTATTTGCGTGACACGCCCTGGGACACGCCCGTGTCCCAGGCCGTGTACCCTCGACACGCCCTGGGACACGCCCGTGTCCCAGGCCGTGTAACCTGACCTGCACCTCAAAATTATTTTGAGTCTTTTGGGGTCTTTTTGGGGTGTTACAACCCTCCCCCCCTTAACAAAATTTCGTCCCGAAATTTGCACGGTAAGGAAACAAGAACCAGCAATGCTATAACTATGTTATAACAAAAAGTACACGGTCTACAGTTTATACAAATAACTCGGGAAACTCAGCTCGCATGGTCTGCTCTCGCTCCCATGTTAGCTCTTCACGGCCACAATTGTCCCATCGGACCTTGACCATCCCGATCACTTTGTTCCGCAACTTTTTCTCGGCTCGATCCTCGATCCGAATGGGTCTAACCCTCGTCGTTAGCCCATACTCGGCCGGTACCCGATCATTCGCCACTACCTGAGCTGGATCCTTCACCGCCTTACGAAGGACTGAGATGTGAAATACATCATGTAATCCACCCAAGTCTGCTGAAAGTGTTAGTCGATAAGCAGCTTCCCCAACTCGCTCCACCACCTCAAACGGACCAAGATACCTCGGACTTAGCTTTTTCAAACGCCGAATCCTGGACACGCCTTTGAAGGGTTCGATCTTCAAATATACCCAATCACCCACCGCGAATTCCACGTTCCGGTGTTTGGCATTGTAGTACTTTGCTTGACGATCTTGGGCTATCAATAGCCTCTCCTGAATAGAGCGTATGAGCGAGGTAGCTTCTTCGACTTCCTTTTTCACACTCAGCTTAGATTCGCCTGCTTCTGCCCAAGCTAACGGTGTACGGTATTTCCGACCATATAAAGCTTCAAAAGGCGTCATACCAATACTCGCTTGGTAGCTATTATTATAGGCAAATTCGACAAGAAATATATAATCTTCCCATCTCTTACCAAAGTCTAGGGCGCACATGCGGAGCATATCCTCCATCGTCCTGTTGGTTCGTTCAGTCTGGCCATCCGTTTGGGGATGAAAGGCCGTACTAAACGCTAACTTTGTACCCAACATTTGATGAACGAGCCGCCAATCATTCAATGTGAACCGCCCATCACGGTCACTAACGATGCTCCGAGGAACACCGTGCAGTCGAACAACCTGCTCCACATAAAGCTTGGCCAAGGTTTCCACTGAATCGTCTCTTCTGTTTGGAAGGAAGTGCGCCACTTTTGTCAACCGGTCCACAATCACCCAGATTGAATCATGGCCGCGTTGAGATCTCGGCAACCCATGCACGAAATCCATCGAAATATCATCGAACTTCCACTCCGGAATAGGTAACGACTTCAGGAAACCGCCAGGCTTCTGGCATTCTGCTTTCACCAACGCACAGGTATTGCATTCAGCCACATAACGTGCGACATCTTTCTTTAATCCGGGCCACCAGAACAGCTTTTTCAGATCTCTGTACATCTTTGTGCTCCCTGGGTGAACTGAGTACTTTGCAAAGTGAGCTTCGTACATCAACTCTTCCCTCAATTTACCCACACTCGGGACGCACACTCGACCATTTCTTCTTAACAAACCGTTATCCCAAGAGAATTGGTCATCCGGCCCATCTTTTGCATAGCGTTGGAGGCTTTCATCAAGCTCCGTTGCTCGTCGAACTCTGTCCGTAAGGTCATATTGCACCTCCGTCCAGTTCAAGCATGCATCGGCTGACGAACCCTTGTCAACACAAGATATCTCCAATGCTTCCAATTCCTAGATTAAACGCTGATCATGCCTCTGCAACCAGCTTGCCCGTACCGGAGTCTTTCGACTCAAAGCATCAGCGACCACATTTCCCTTCCCGGGAGTATAGTGAATCTCGAAGGTGTAGTCCCCAAGGAACTCCATCCATCTTCGTTGTCGCATATTCAGATCCTTCTGATCCAACAAATACTTTAGGCTTTTATGATCTGTATAGATATCCACTTTAACGCCATAAAGATAGTGCCGCCACAACTTGAGCGCAAATATTACCGCCGCCAACTTCAAATCATGGATGGGGTAATTCCGCTCATGCACTTTCAACTGGCGCGAGCCATAAGCAATCACTTTACCAAACTGCAGAAGAACGCAGCTTAAGCCGCTCCCGGAAGCATCACTATAGATCTCATACCCATCGGTACCACATGGCGATGTCAACACAGGCGCCGTGGTCAACCGACTCTTCAACTCTTCAAAAGCTCGCGCGCACTCCGGCGTCCAAATGAACTTTTGATATTTTCTCGTCAGCGTGGTCAGAGGTAAAGCAATCCGTGAGAAGTTTTCCACAAACCGTCTATAGTAGCCCGCAAGTCCAAGGAAGCTCCTGACCTCGGCCACTGAAGACATCACTGGCCAATCTCGGATGGCACTTATCTTCAATGGATCCACCGCGATACCCTCTCCGCTTACCACATGGCCTAAAAAGGCTACTGAAGAGAGCCAGAACTCACACTTTGAGAACTTGGCCAAAAGCTTATTCCTCTGCAGGGTCTGCAAGACCAACCGCAAATGGTTTGCGTGATCCTCTTCCGACTGAGAGTATACTAAGATGTCATCGATAAACACAATAACAAACAAATCCAAGTACTCTCGGAACCTTCGATTCATTAGGTCCATAAATACCGAAGGCGCATTACATAGGCCAAACGGCATTACCGTGAACTCATAATGACCGTAGCGTGTTCCAAACGCCGTCTTGGGAATGTCACCTTCCCTTATCCGCAGCTGATAATAACCCAATTTCAAATCCAATTTGGAATAGACCGTTGATCCTGCCAGCTGATCAAAGAGGTCATCAATCCGCGGGATCAGATATTTGTTTTTCTCCGTCAGCTTATTCAATTCGCGGTAGTCAATACACAACCGTAAGCTACCGTCTTTCTTTTTCACAAATAGAACAGGCGCGCTCCAAGGTGACATACTTGGGCGTATATATCCCTGCTCCAACAACTCTTGCAATTGGACTTTCAACTCAGCCATCTCTTTTGGCGCAATGCGATATGGAGAGCAGGCCACAGGTTTCGCACTGGCACCAACTCAATAGCGAAGTCAATCTCCCGCTGGGGTGGTAACCCAGGAAGATCTTTAGGAAACACATCGGCAAACTCTGACACAACTAGTACTTCACCGACACTGGCCTTTGGCTCAACAGCCTGAATTAGCGTGAAGAATAACTCCGCGCCCTTCTGAACAGCATTGACGACTTGGAGTGCAGACAATAGAGTCCCGCCAACTCCTCGCATACCAGCGAACTTCGTCACAAGTCCGGTATTCTGGCCCAGTGTAATCTCCTTGGAGTTGCAATCAATAAAGGCACGCTGCTCCGAGAGCCGGTCCATACCAAAGATCACATCAAACTCCGAGAACGGTAGCACAGCTGCACTCAAACCGAAATCCCGACTTCCTATTTGCACATCCACATCGCAAGCCCTATTCGCAAGCATCACACAGCCATTCGGCAATAGCACCCTTGTACTATCCACCGTCACATGACTTGGTGCCCCAATGCGAGATACGAAATCCTCAGACAGGAAAGAATGCGAAGCACCCGTATCAAACAGGGCTCTCGCCAAATTATTCCGAATCAGGACAAAGCTTGCAGCACACACACATGCACAAGCTATACATAACCAAAAACCATAGCACATAAGCAAGTAAGCTAACTCAACTCGTACCTGTGACGACGTCACTTTGCTTAATCGCTTCCTGCTGGCCAAGCTGATATATTCGGGGCTGTGCCTGAGACGTAGAGGAATCAACCACCGCTTTGCCCTTCTCAGCATACGACGCACCCGCCTTCTTATCCCCTTTGGGCTGAACAACCCGACAGTCACGGGCGATATGCCCCACTCGACCACAGTTATAGCATGTACGAGAATCCGGCCTTGATGTCGCTCCCGACACAACGGTCGTAGTCACTTGCCCAGACGGCTTGGACCTCTTGCCCCCTTTCTTCTGGTAAAACGATTTGCTCGGGCGAGGTGCTTGAACCTCTGGCTTTGACACAACTAAGCCCTTGTTCCCTTGCACCCGCCGCATGTCCTTCTCCAACGCACACACAGTATCAACCAACGCCTGAAACCCTTGGTTCACTGAACTCGAAAGCAGGAATCGCAACTCATCCCGCAATCCTTCATAGAACCGATTCGTTTTCCTTTGGTCATCCGCGAAGATGGTACCCACATATCGTCCCAACCTAGTAAACTCATGCAAGTAGATATCCACACTATCTTCCCCTTGCGTTAACCTTTGGAACTCATTTTCCATAGCAATGCGTTGCGCCGCTGGGACATGTTTCGCCAGAAATATTCGAGAGAACTCCTCAATCGACACTTGCGTTAATTGCCTGCCCGCCAAATGGTGTAGCTCAACCTCGTCCCACCACAACCGCGCCGCTCCTTCAAGCATGAAGGTGGCCAAGGTGACCTTTAGAGTTTCCTCCGCCCTGATCGCTGTCATTATCCTCTTGACACGCGATAACCAATCTTCCGCCTGCGTTGGGGATCCCATTCCCGCAAACGTAGGAGGACTGAAGCTCATGAATTGCTTCAACTGTCGGTCAGCTGCTCGTGGATCTACAGCCTCAACCGGCTCGGGTCTTACAACAACACGAACTGGCTCGACTGCCGGCTGCGCTTGCCCGGTCGGCTGAATCATTGCAAATAGAGCCTCAGCAACTAAACGAACAGTTTCCGCAGATGGAGGAGGTGTGGGCACCTCAGCTGGTGCCGCACTCTCATCAGAACGCTGGGGCTCAGACTGCCCAGCACCACTATGCGTCACCTACAGGTGGACAAGACACACATTAGCGAACGCATGCAAGCAAAACAACACAAAGAGGAACGCGCAGATTCCTCAACCAAGATTTTGTACATTCCTTAGTGGACATTCCAGAGTTCATTAGCGTTACAGCAGGGCGCATAAACACGCGCTCACCACCCCATAAAAGAATTCGTCCACGAATTCGATAGAGGAAGACCAAACGAAGCTGATACCAAAATGTAACGACCCCATCCGTTAAATGACGTATAGTAGAAGGTCCGGCCGGGGCCCCACACTATATGCCACAAACAGACGGTGAGGTCACAGGATAATACCAAACCAAACACGAATCCTAACTCAGAGCATTCTAGCGGAAGCTTTAAGTAGTAATTTGAACTATAACTAGGAATGTCCAATATATAAACCACCTTTATATATATCACGGAATGTACCCAAATACATAGAGTTTGGCCTTAAGGCCTTACAGTTCCTCTTTTTACAACGTATGGTTTACAAACCTCGGCGCGCAGGCCGGCCATACATGAGTAAAAGCAAATAAGCAAAAACATTCGCTTAGCCTTCAAGGGCTAGCCGCAGCAGCAGCAGCAACAGCAGTAGGGCTTCAGCCCTTCACCTACCACTTGGCTCTCCAGCACCTGCACGGGAACAATCCACCCAACCGGTGGCAAACAATGCAACGGTCAGTATTCAGCTGACCCAATTATAACAATCTTACCCCTTTCTCGGGACATTAGCATTCTTTCCCTGCAAAGCATGGCATCATATAGCAACTATGTGCACGCAGGCACATTCAAGCCATCACAACTATCGGCCACACGACCCGACAGTCCGTGCACTCAGGGCACATTTTCGGTGTACCGGAATACCAGGGTCAACACCACCGTCTACACGGTATTTGAGCATTCTAGTCTTTCCGGCGCGCGGGCCTAAGACTCTCATTAGGCGCTCCAACAAAACCTATAACCAGGCTTCCAAGTCGGACATACCTAACGCAGGTACAGATCAGCCACCCCCCGTTGCTCAAGTCACCGTGCCACCTCGAATACGGAAGTATCCATGGCTATTTATAGGCGCGGGTCGGTTTCACCTTTCCTGTTCGGCAATCTGCCTTTTCATCGAGTTGCAGCCCAACGGCTCAACCGCTCATAAAGTGGCAACGCACGGCCACAAGAGTTGCATCCAACCCTCTTCATTTCCTGGACATCATCCAGTACTTCCTGCCGCACCAAGCAACAGGTAGGAACAAGGCAACACAAGCCATAATCACGGAGCCTTCTCCGATATGCAAACAAGCATCACCAATCCAGACCATATCCAGATGGGTTTCACATAGCATGCCTAGAGCCGTACTCCAATTCTGGCCTCTAACAAGGGGGACTTCACATATCTACCCCAAGGGACACCACAACCCACCGCACACTCGCGGGGAAGGATTTTCCCTATGCAATGCAGAAAAGAAGGACTTCACATGTCCAAGAAGGGAGATCGTTACCCTTGTCGATCTCTTGGGAGCCATCGAAAACTAGCCGGTGAGAAAGAACCGCAACAGCCTTGCCTTCACAACGCCGGCTTCAGATCACGAATCGGACCACGGGAACTCCGCCGGTGGCTTGATCTCCTCCTCCTTCTTCTTCCTCTCTCTTTCTCTCTTCCTTAAGCAAACGAAGAATAGCTTTCTTCATCAGCCTCTACGGCTTATATCCAGCCAGGAAATCACCTGAGCCCTTAGATCAAAAGAGAGAAATCTGAACGACCACGATTTGCCCAAAAACCCAAATTTTTGGCTGACACGGCCTGTGATACGCCCGTGTCACAGGCCGTGTACCCTTAAGCGGTTCATACCGACTGAGATTTACCAGAACACGGGCATCGACACGCCCGTGTCGAACCTGACACGCCCGTGTCATTCCTGAGACACGCCCGTGTCACCCCCGCCTCATCGAGCTGCAAGCAGTACACGGGTCGGAACACGGCATCGGACACGCCCGTGTCCAACCTGACACGCCCGTGTTCAAGGCTTGGTTCAAGGCCGTGTAATCTTCTGACTCGGGCCACAATTTTATTTGCGTGACACGCCCTGGGACACGCCCGTGTCCCAGGCCGTGTACCCCCGACACGCCCTGGGACACGCCCGTGTCCCAGGCCGTGTAACCTGACCTGCACCTCAAAATTATTTTGAGTCTTTTGGGGTCTTTTGGGGGTGTTACAGCGACTATCGGATGGATCTGAGCTCCTTACCACGGATCACTGCAATATGGAGGCAAAAATTGGTGGAAAGGCATTCGAGGCTCCAGCGACGATTTTGAGGCTGACAGACTACGACTTGATCCTAGGTATGGTATGACTGCACTGGAACCATGCCCAGATTGACTGTCAGGCAAAGAGGATCACCGTGAGACACGGGAACTCTTTCATTATCATCGAAGGTATAAGACCTGCCTCTCGTATACTCTTATCTTCGGTACTGGCCATTAAGGCCCATCTGCAGGGAGAGGAGGTCTATCAGATTCTTTTTGAGATGGCGGGAGTTAAGGAGTCAGTGACAGACATTCCGGTGGTGCGAGATTTCGCTGACATATTTCTAGAAAAACTGCCAGGACTACCTCCACACCGAGAGCAGGACTTCCAGATACAGCTTGTGCCGGGGGCCAAGCCGGCATCTAGGGCCCCTTATCGGATGGCCCCGAAGGAGTTGGCAGAGTTTCGGACTCAGTTGCAGGAATTGGTTGAGGCAGGATTTGTTAGACCGAGTTCCTCACCATGGGGAGCCCCGGTCCTATTCGTGAAGAAGAAAGATGGGAAACTTCGCCTGTGTATCGATTATCGAGCACTAAACAGGCTGACCGTCCGGAATACCTACCCACTCCCACGGATAGACGAATTGTTCGACTAGCTGGAGGGAGCCCATTATTTCTCGAAGCTGGACTTGAGGTCAGGATACTACCAACTACGGATCCAGGAGGAGGATATCCCGAAGACGGCCTTCAGTAGCAGATATGGCCTGTATGAGTTCACCGTGATGCCCTTCGGACTCACGAATGCTCCGTCGGCGTTCATGAGTCTCATGAACCGGGTTTTCGAGGCCTACTTGGATGTGTTCATCATAGTATTCATAGACGACATCCTGATCTACTCTAGGACAGAGGAGGAGCACACTCGGCATCTGGCACTGACTTTGGAAAGGTTGCGGGAGCATCGCCTTTATGCGAAATTCAGCAAGTGTCAGTTTTGGTTGAAGGAGGTGGCTTTCCTAGGCCACATTATCAGCGGAGCCGGGTTGGCGGTGGATCCGGCAAAGATTCAGGCAGTCCGTGATTGGCCGCAGTTAAAGACAGCCACCGATGTACGAAGTTTCTTGGGACTTGCTGGGTATTACCGGAAGTTCGTGGAGGGGTTCTCTCAAATTGCCCTCCCACTCACGTCTTTGACGAAAAAGGAGGCACCTTTCGTTTGGACCCCGCAGTGCCAGGCGGCTTTCCAGGAGCTGAAGGACCGACTCATCTCAGCCCCTATTCTGTCCCTTCCATCTGGAAAGGAAGGATTCCAGGTGTATACCGACGCATCATACCAGGGGATGGGAGCAGTGCTGATGCAGAACGGACACGTCATAGCATATGCCTCCCGCCAGCTGAAGACCCATGAGAAGAACTACCCAGTGCACGACCTTGAGATGGGAGCGGTCATTTTTGCTCTGAAGGTCTGGCGCCATTATCTTTATGGAGTCCACTGCGACATCTACTCCGACCACAAGAACCTGAAGTACGCAGACACTCAGAAGGAGTTGAATATCAGGCAGAGGCGCTGGGTGGAGTTCTTAGTAGACTATCAGTATGAGATGCACTACCATCCAGGGAAGGCAAATGTGGTGGCCGACGCGTTGAGCCGGCGAGCTGCCACTTCCGAAGCTGGGCCCCAGGTTATGTCCATGGAGCTAGTCCGGTCATTCAGAGATATGCAGATATCCCTAGTGTCCGAGGATAATCCAGAGCTGTATAGGGAGTATCTGACATCGATGGTGGCCATAGACGATATTCGGGATCGCATTCGGGACGGACAGAGGACAGATGCGTGGGCAAAGCCGATGTTCCGAGCCTTGGAGGAGGGTTCGACAGGAGATTATTCCCTGAGAGATGGATTGCTACATTTCAGAGGTAGAGTATATATACCCGCAGGAGGCCAGATCCGAGAGGATATTATGACGGAGGCGCATTGCAGCCGGTACTCTGTGCACCCGAGGATCACAAAGATGACCGCTGATCTGAAGAAGATGGTGTTTTGGCCGGGCATGAAGAAGGACATTACGTACTTCGTAACCCATTGCGAGGCGTGCCAGTTGGTGAAGGCGGAGTGCAGGAACCCCGCAGGATTGTTGCAGCCACTCCCGGTGCCGGAGTGGAAGTTTGACGATATAGCTATGGATTTTATACATGGTCTTCCCCGGTCTCGGATGGGGAATGACTCGATCTGGGTGATTGTTGATCGGTTGACGAAGGTGGCCCGCTTTATACCGATCAGGAAGGATGACTCGGTGGGAGTGCTGGCACGGAAGTTCGTGGAGCAGTATATCCGATATCATGGCGTGCCCCGGACGATAGTGTCGGACCGCGATGGACGGTTTACATCCAGGGAGTGGCGGTCAGTGCATGCATACCTGGGCACCCGATTGACTTTTAGCACGGCCTTCCACCCTCAGACGGACGGGCAGACAGAGCGCACCAACAGGACGTTGGAGGATCTACTACGATTGTGTATACTGGACCGAGGGGAGCCGTGGGAGAAGATGTTGCCGTTGGTCGAGTTCTCCTATAACAATAGCTACCAGTCCAGCATCAGGATGGCGCCTTATGAAGCCTTGTATGGAAGAAAATGTAGGACCCCGCTTTCTTGGGTTCAAGACGAGGATCCGAAGGTGTTGGGATCGGATTTTGTTGAAGACACCGAGGCTCAGGTGAGACTGATCAGAGATAGGATGTTGGAGGCGCAGAGCAGACAAGCTAAGTACTATGATGCCCGACATCGTCAGGTGGAGTTCCAAGTAGGGGACCGAGTGTTCTTGAAGATCCGGCCCATGCACGGAGTCTCACGAGTGCGCGGTCGGAGGAAGAAGCTCAGCCCTAGGTATATGGGCCCTTACCGGATCCTGGAGCGGATCGGACCCCTAGCCTACAGGCTAGAGTTGCCACCAGAGCTGGCAGCTCTACACGACGTCTTCCACATTTCTTCGCTGAGAAGGGCTCTACTACGCCCGGAGCAGCAGATTTTGACCACCGAAGGGCCGATAGCTTCAGACCGATCTGTTCACTTGGAGCCGGTCCGGATCGACGACAAAGGAGTACGGATCTTGCGCCGTAAGAAGATCCCCTTAGTCAAGGTTCTGTGGAGAAACCACGGTCAGGAGGAGCACACCTGGGAACCACAGGACCTGATGAGGCAAAAATACCCGGAGTTGTTCAGTCAGGTATACCTCACCACCTCTTGGTATACTATAAATTACCTTCTTGTACAAAACCGGTAAGATTAGATAAGGAAAATTGAGAACCTAGGCATGCGCAGGAAAGTAGGGGCTAATCTTTTGTTTATTGGGGAGATTGCCTTCGTTTATCAAACAAGTAGTCGCTTGAACCCAATAGAAAAATCATATGGGATATTACAAGTTTAATTTATTCCAATTGAAAACCCCGTAGGCTCAACCTCAATTTCGGGGACGAAATTTTTGTTTTGTTTATTGGGATTTGTAACATCCCATTTCCGGCTAGATCCCTAGGAGTCGGTTGGTCGTCACAGAACCCTAGGAAGCCCAAAAAATTGAAATGAATCGACCAAGATTTCGGGTCACGGGTTGGTCACGCCCGTGACCGACCCGTCACGCCAGTGACCTAGGGCGTGACTCCTTCGACGATCGTCGATCTCAGGGAGACGATCGTCGGGCGCAGAATTTTCGACTCGGCCCTGTCACGCCCGTGACCTAGGGCGTGACCACCCTTCGACGACCGTCGATCTCAGTTCGACGGTCGTCGACCTTAGAATTTGCCATTCGGGTATGTCACGCCCGTGACCAAGGAGTCACGCCCGTGACCTAGGGCGTGACCACCCCTTCGACGACCGTCGATCTCAGTTCGACGGTCGTCGACCTCAGAATTTGCCATTCGGGCATGTCACGCCCGTGACCAAGGTGTCACGCCCGTGACCTAGGGCGCGACCACCCTTCGACGACCGTCGATCTCAGTTCGACGATCGTCGACCCCAGAATTGGCCACCCGGGCCTATCACGCCCGTGACCTATGTGTCACGCCCGTGACATTGACCGAAACGACGGTTCAGACCCGAAATTATTCTAACACGCGTGGAAATAAATGCTGGTGTGGGAAGTTACACCAGGAGTAATTATGGGCCATTTCCTACTGTAATTTCTTAATAAAATAAGGAGATGTGGTCCAATAGGAAACCGCCAACTGGACTTCCTTTTTTTTTATCTTCCACCGTTTCTTATCCCTTCACCGTAACTGAAACCTTCATGACCATTAAGGCTTTACCCTTTCACCTCCCCACTTGCTGATTTATAAAAGCCCACTTGGAGCAAGAGGAGAAGTTTACACGCTCAATCAAACAAATTCAGACATTTGCTCTTGCTGTAAGAGAAGTTCAGCAACGCCACCACCACGCCATGGCACCCCGTCGTTCATCTCGCCTCCAAACCGCGAACAAGGTCCTCCTCTGCTTCTTCTCTCATGGGTAGATCTTAGGATTCTTAGAAAGGAAGTTCGTGCTCAACGGAGCCGGACCTATCTCTCGTTTTCATGGAAAACCATGAAAAAAAATTTATTTTCGAGTTCGCCGGAAACCACCACCTCCGGCGGCCAAACCACCGCCGACCGCTAGCCATCGCCTCGACGGAGGTGGTGGTGGTGGTGGCTGGCCAGGGAAGTGACCGGACGGCCGGCGACGGATCACGGAAATGTTACAGGAAAAAAAATGGTTTCTGAGTTCTATTTTCGGTTTCATGTAGAAGATAAACAGTAAAATCAATTTTATAATATATAAATTATGTATATAATACATAATGGAAAGATAAATTATCTGAGTACATTTTGAGGCTGCAAAATGAGGCACTTAGAGGCCGTTTTAGGAAAAATGACCAGTCACGAAAGTTGTAGTTCTTTGTGTCTAGTTTAAACTAAAATTAATTTAAACCCGTTTGGGTAAGCGGTTCGACCGCAGCACCAGTTTTACTGGGGGCTGTACTTAGAGTTGGGCAGAAATTAAAATGGATGCCCACTCTTCGTCCCTTGTCCAAATGACCTGAAATTTGGGCAGGGGGTTAACCTTAGCTATACCTAAAGGAAGACCAAAAATGGGAATTTTTGGAGATACTTTGCCTAAAGTTTTTGTTTCAATTTAATTAAGTTAGAGAAATTTATTTAAGTGGCCAAATGACCTCCAAACCCTCCCAAATTTTGGTGAGTGGTCCCTGGCTATAAAACCTAGATCTGTACAAAATTCCAACTAGTTTGGAGGAGTTTTGGGTAGGAAATCTTCTACCCTTAACTAGGCATTAGCGAGACATCTTTTAGTAAAAAGTGCACTAAGAGTTTGGAAAGGTCAAATCACCTCAACAGAGGCTGATTTTCTGACCTCTGACTTAGAAGGGTGTTATGAAAGTGAGGGGATAAGTTGTAAACTACTCTAGAGGGGGGGTGAATAGAGTATTCAAAATTTTAAGAACACTTAGTCAGCTCCCTTGGAGTTTATTTGCGGAATAAAATAATCTGATACTTGAACCCTAAGAGCCTAACACAGTGAAGTGCACAAGTGAGAGAGTTAACTGAAATTTCAGTTTAACTATAAGCCTATCACAGCAACTAGCAAACCTAGGTAGTTCTATCACAGCCACAGAATAAAATGAATAAGCAAGATAACCAGATGGACACAGGATATATAGTGGTTCCCTTTAAATAGGTACATCCACTCTTCTACCACCCTGGTAGGAATCCACTACAGGTTTTTGCTAAGGTGCCCTGCCACCAATGATCTGATTCAGGTAGATCAAACAGACCCTTTGAGCTTTTGATAAGGATGCTCAACCACAGGTTGTTGATAAGGTGCCCTGTCACCAACGTTCACTTTTGAAGAGGTGTGAACAAACTCTTTTTACAAAGGGGTTGAGAGGGTTAGATTATCTTCTCTGTTGTGAATACAGATTCGAGAAGATTTGTGGATTCTCTAAAGAATCAAAGTCTCCCCCTGGCTCAGTGAAAGTCCAGGGAAAGCCTTTGCTTCAGGATGAAGGAGTTTCAGATAAACTGAAACTAAATCCTCAGAGATCTGAAGACTGATTTTTATCAGGTCTTAAGATTCTGGAACTTGAAGCAGAACTGGAGCTCTTTCTGAAGTCTTGAAAACTCTAAGCAGATGCTCAGGAGACTTGAGAATGAAAGATGATTGCTCTGGGCTTTTGCTTCAGGAAAACTTTGAGCTCTTCTTGTTGTGAGATTGTGAAGAGCTGCTCTGATGATGCTTGAGCGAATGAATAATATTTCTCTGTGTCTGTAACTTCTCCTTTGCTGAGAGAAGAATTTCTCTTAAATATGTCTTCACGTTTTTCTTTTGGAACGGCTCTATTGATTTGAATTCTCGAGCCCTGCAACAGATTATCTCAAAATAGAATATAGCAATAGGAATAGAATGGCCTGTTAACTTTCTGTCAGTCCCAATAAGGAATAAAATAAGCGGGAAAAATATCTCAGCATAAAGACGTACCATTCTTGGAAATAGTACATAGTACCAACGGCTAGAAAACAGGCTGGAAAGATAGAGTCAACGCAATTTGTGTAATAGGACAAAATGCTTTATCAAGAATACGAAATCCCGTAATTTATGCTTGACATATTTGGTAAATAATTCATTTGAATTTAAGCCATAAATTAGCACAAACATTCTTCAGAAAATCTTTCTAACCACAAGTTAACACACTTGGAAATAAACCAAGGAATAAAATAAATACGAACAGATAAAAGCAGACAGAAAACGTCGAACAAGAGTTCGATGATCGTCGACCTGCAAACAGATCGTCGACTAATAGCAGGAATCTGTCGGAACAGAAATCGTCGACCAGAAATCGTCGACCAGCTAATAGATCGTCGACCGGCTAACAGATAGTCGACCAGCGAACAGATCGTCGACCAGCTAACAGATAGTCGACCAGCAAAGGCAAATATCTGTCAAGACAGAAATCGTGAAGCAAGAACACGATCGTCGACCTGATGATGACAGATCGCCGACCATCCTTCAGAGCGTAGTAAGCTTGCTCTGAGATCGTCGACCAACGGTCGACGATAATTGTCTTGACTTCAATGATTCAATAGCCCTGCTATCGTCGACCAATGATCGACGATCGCGAGGCCTCGTTCGACGATGGTCGAACGGAAAAGCCTTAACCTCAAAAACATCTAGAACTTCTAACCTAAGCTCTAGGTCAGTTTATAAACTGCCCTAGGGAGACTAAACAGAGTCTAAACATGATCATATATCTTTATATGGATCAAGAGGGGCTGGAAAGGGATTACATAAGCCAAATCACATCTAGGGTACCAACAATCTCCCCCTATTTCGGTTATGTTATCCAATCCAGTTTAAAGGCTAAAGCAGACAACAACAAATCTAAAGATTAACCAGAATGATAAAACACAGGCAATACACAGAAAATATAACAAGCATAAATCAGCAGAAATGGAATGTATCAAGCAGATTTATCAGCAGTTTTTGCATCAGATGAGTTTTTAGGTATTGCAGCTGGTTTGAAAATAATCTCTCTGTTAGGATTTGCCGCTTGTCTCTTGGATAGCATTAGATCATGTTCACCTATGATTTTCTTTTCAGCATAACTTGGTAGAACTGCAGCAGGATGTAGCTTCATGTATTCTTCAGTATTAAAAGCTTCTGGATTGACTTGAAATCTGCTGAGTTCCTTTTCTCTGAATTCTGACATTGTTGAGTAAGCTGTAGGATCTAGTCCTTGAGATTTGGCTCTCTCCATCATGCTTAGTGCAATTGACTCTTTGAATCTTGCCATAGAGGCAATCCTTTCAGCTTCAGTTTTATCTGATGGAGAGGGAGGTCTATCAGTATCTGTATGAGCTGCAATCTCTATGTTTCTTTGAAGAGCTGTAGCAAGTTTGCTTGAATCAAGAGGAATCTGCACAGCCTTCTTAGGATCAGTTTGAGCATATAGAGATTTTGGAGGTGCAAGCTCAATGAACTTTTTATGGGATTTTTCTGAAAAGACCACTCTTTTTCCTTTTGATTCAGTTGTCTCAGCAGCAGCAGGTTTTCTTGAAGACGAGAATGAACCTTTCCTGGGAGGAGAAGGAGGAGGAGAGAATGTAGGATGCTGAAAAGTCATCTCCTTTATTTGTTCCACGAGAGCATTGTCATTTCTTTTTCTTCCCTGTCCTGAAACATCTTGGCCTCCCTGGCTTTGATTGCTCCTTCTTTGGTAGGTCTGAGAAGTGTTAGAACTGGCTGACCTTGCAGAGGGGGCAGAAGATAGACTTCCAGAGGCTCCAGCACCAGGAGGTGGAGGAGGACCTCTGGGGGGAATTTCTGAACAGGAGTGTCATATCTCTTTGTCCTCTTCTTCTCTTTAGTCTGATTCTTTGACAGTCTCATCCATGGCTGAAATTCCTTGCTCTTAGGATCTATTCCCTTCAGAATGTAATAAGGAACATCCTTGTTAGGATTGGCAGTAGGAGGAGCAGGAGCTTTTCTTTTCTTGGAAGCAACTCTTTTCCTTTTCTTAGTGGAATCAGAATCATCAGAATCATCATCATCATCATCAGAATGAGATGAGTCTTTCCCAGCATAATCATCAAAGTCAAGTTCAGAAGAATCCTTGGCAGCAGATTCAGCTTTGTCTTTCTTTTCTCTTTCTTCTTTCTCTTTAGCTTCCTCAATGGCATCTTGCCTAAGGAGGGCATCAAGATCCACATTTGGAGACTTCTTCCATAGTTCTGATTCTGGATACAACTCAGGAACTGTCTTGGAGACCAGTTCTGCAATAGAGGGAATGGATAGAGGATAGGTAAGGATAGGTGGAGAAAAGATGACGATATCTGCAGGGGCAGATGCTTTCTCTAGAGAGATGGCTAGGGAATCCAGATGATAATTAGCCATCCCTTCAATGTACTCAGAGACAATGTTCTCAGCCACAAAGGCTATAAATTGTTCTAGGTTTAGAGTACCTGAGCTTGAGTCCATTTCAGTCATCTTGGGAGCATTGTCTGCCCTATCTTGCACATCTTCAATTTCTTCAGCAGCAGCATCAGCAGGGATGTTGATGTTTTCAGCAGCAGCAGCATTTATGGTTGTGCCTGCATGCAAAGAAAGATAGGTTAACAACCAAGTGGGAATAAAGTATTCCCCCCAAGGTGAACAAACAACAGGTAATAGATAGGATTACCTGAAGATCTACACAGGATACCACTTTGCATCTAGGAAGGAGGTTATAATTCCTTCTAGATGTTCAGTGACATCAGGGATAGACACCTCTGCAAGGCACAAGAGGAGTGCCATACAGGAAAAGAAAAGAGTATCCTTGACCAAGGGGTCATCAAGGTACTCAGGTCTATAAGGGACCACTATCTCTTGAGGAGGAAGAACAAAAGGAGTAGATGTGAGTGAGGACTCACAGTCTAGGTTAAGAAATGATTCCAAGTCTTTATCAGAATCAAAAGACTTAGCAGCATCAACTTGCAATACTGATGTGAGATCATCAGCAGCTGTGATGGAAAGGAAGAGATAAGAAATTAACTCTAAGATGGAGTTGAATTAATTAGAATCTTAAATAAAGCTATACAATCAGGTTGAGCAGCATCATACTCACAGGTGTCCATGGGGACTTCCTCATTTTCTTTTTCAGGAACTTCTTCCTCAGAAGCTAGATTCACTGGGGAGTGAATGTCTTTGTTAGATACAAATATCAAATTGAAGTCCTGATTATAACCTTTGAAGGAAGAATTTTAAGGTTTACCTTCTGGTTCTTTCTCTAGAATCTCTTGAGGTACTTCTACAGATCCTTGAAGGGGAAGAGAGGAATTGTCCTGAAGGGTCAGGGCATCACCTGAGACCGCTTCAACAGACATCTCCCCCTGCATGACTTCAGTGGGAACTGGAGTCATGCATCTTACAGAAGGGGGCTCAGCAGAAGATGAGATGGATTTGATGGCATCAGTGAGAGAATTGATGGAGGCAATGAGAGGGGCATTGGCAGCCTCAATCATTTTTTGGATGGAGGGAGTAATGAGCTCGACAATTTGTGCAAGCAATTCAGGAGTTATCTGGAATGCTGATGATGTGGAGGTGGATGGAATGGAAACAGGATGATCTTCCACATGATCAAATGAGTCATGTGGAGATGGGTGAACGTCAACATGAGTGTGGGATTCATGTTGAGAAAGATGCGTGAGGATGGTAGCAGTCACCATGTCAACACTGGCTGTAGCTGCCAGATGTTGTGGTGTTGGTGACTGGTGTGGAGATGCAGGTGGAATGAAGGATGCATGTTGTGATGGCACTTCAGATTGAGTGGAGGGTAATGCAGGAGATGTAGATGCAGGGGTAAAGAGGGAGGATGAAGGGATTGCTGAGCCTTCCCCAGTAAGCGGGAGAGCGGCCGAATCAGCCCTTGTGTCTGAAGGAGGGTTAGGATCAACCCTGGCTGACTTCTTGATAATCCTCTGAGATTTCTTGAAGAGAGAGGGGTCCAACCTCTTGCTTGCATTTACTGCAGACGGTGTAGAAACAAGCAGCAGGGGTGCTTTCACATATAGAAACACACCCAGTACCCTTGCAAAGTTTACTTCTTTCTGATTGTTCTTTCTCCTTATTAGTTCAAACAGAACTTTTCCCCAGGCAATCTGTGCCTTATTCACCAAAGCTGACATCAGGGCAAACTGTTGCCTGTTGATATTGTCATGAGCAGAATGTTTTCCCAAAACGACCTTGCCCACCAGGTCGGCCAGAAACTTGTATTCTGGAGACAAGTTTATCTTCAGCAGCTTAGCCGGAATCCCTTCGGCATGGCCCATCACAGTGAGCATGCGGCCATATTCCTCTGTGCTTTGCTCATATTCCTCAGTACCTGTTGGCAGTCCAAACAGCTCAGTCAATACTTCAGGAGTCAGAGTGACCTCCTCGCCATTTATCTTTCCTGACATCGCTTCGTCGCTGGAGGACGAGGTGTATACCCATTCACGAATTTCTGGTATATGAATCTTAGGAGAGAACGACATAAATTTCTTGAGGCCTTGGTCTTCACATAGCTGCAGAATATCTTGGATTGGTTGATCGCATCGGCTGAAAGAATCGAAGTCGACACAGAAGCCAGTGTCGAACTTCATTCCGAAGAGAACAGCAAAAGGAATCGCCATAGGATTTGAGAGAAGATGGCGAATCGAGAAGCAAAACAGGGGAGAAGAGAATCGCGCGGGATTAGAGTTCGAGAGCGAATTCTAAGCCAGAAGATGGAATATGAAAAGACGGAGCGGAAGGACGACGATCTCCAGACCTAAATCGACTATTTGAAGCAAATCTGCGATCGTCGATCCCGGAATAAAATCGGTCGTCGAACACAGACCGACGATAGTCAATGTTTGACTAAATGGTAAACATCGACCGCCTACACGCAATTACCACGATCGTCGATCAATAAATGATGGTCGACGATTCTCCACCCAGCACAGAAAATCTGTCATCGACCATTGGTCGACGATAGATACCTAAGGAGAGATCGTTGACCAGTTGGTCTACGATTTCTGCCTTACTACAGAACGAGCTGTCGTCGACGGTTGGTCGACGATAGTTCTGACCTGGTCGAAGATCGTCGATCAGTCGTTCGACGATTTTAGACAGAAAACAAAACTAACCAAATTTTCACTATTCTGAACCATTAATCATGCCAAGCTGGTTCAGGAAGAACAAATGCTTTTGTTCATCAAGGGGCTTAGTGAAAATATCTCCTCTCTGCAGGTCTGTGGATATAAATTCCATTACTATCTTGTTCTTTTCCACATTATCTCTCAGAAAGTGATGTCTAATCTCAATGTGCTTGGTCCTGGAATGGTGCACAGGATTTTGAGCAATTGATATTGCACTGGTACTGTCACACAGAATTTTTGTGTTTGAGTGTGTGTACCCATAATCCACTAGCTGATTTTGAATCCACAGGATCTGTGAACAGCAACTAGCTGCTGCTATATATTCAGCCTCAGCAGTTGAAGTAGACACAGATGCCTGTTTCTTGCAAAACCAAGAGACAAGTCTCTCTCCCAGGAACTGACAAGTCCCTGAGGTGCTTTTCCTGTCAACTCTATAACCAGCATAATCAGCATCTGAATATCCAATTAATTCAAATCCTGACTCAGCTGGGTACCACAGTCCTAAGTTAGGGCATCCCTTAAGGTATCTCAAAATCCTCTTGAGAAGAGTTAAGTGAGATTCCTTTGGGTTGACCTGAAACCTAGCACATAGGCATGTAGCAAACATTATGTCAGGCCTACTTGCAGTCAAATACAGCAGGGAACCAACAATGGCTCTAAAGTTCTTTTGATCAACAGGCTTGCCATTGACATCAGAATCAATAACTGCATTTGAGGCCATAGGTGTGCTCATTGATGAAGCATCTGACATTCCAAATCTTTTAACCAGCTCTCTGGCATATTTTGATTGAGAAATGAAAATGCCATCAACACTCTGTTTCACTTGGAGACCAAGGAAATAGGATAATTCACCCATGCTGCTCATCTCAAACTTAGAGTGCATTAGTTCAGAGAACCTCTTGCATAGTTTGGGATCAGTAGAGCCAAATATAATGTCATCTACATAGATTTGAACTAACAGTTGTGAGTCCTTATGATGTCTAATGAACAGGGTTCTATCTACTACACCTCTCACAAACTTGTGTTCTAGAAGAAAATTTGCTAAGGTCTCATACCAAGCTCTAGGAGCTTGCTTAAGTCCATATAGAGCCTTTTGGAGTTTGAACACATGAGTGGGTAAGGTTGATGAAACAAACCCTGGTGGTTGTTCAACAAACACTTCTTCCTTTAAATCTCCATTGAGGAAGGCACTCTTCACATCCATTTGGAAGACCTTAAATCTTTTATAGGCAGCATAAGCTAGGAAAATCCTAATGGCTTCTAGTCTGGCTACAGGGGCAAAAGTCTGATCATAATCTATGCCTTCCTCCTGTCTATAGCCTTGAGCTACTAGCCTAGCCTTATTTCTAACTACTATGCCTTGGGCATCAAGCTTGTTTCTAAACACCCACTTGGTGCCTATGATCCGTTGGCCTCTTGGTCTTGGAACCAAGGTCCAAACTTTACATCTTTCAAACTGGTTAAGCTCCTCTTGCATTGCTATAATCCAGTGGGGATCAAGCTCAGCATCTTTAATGGTTAGGGGCTCAACCTGAGAAAGGAAACAAGCAAACATCAAATTTTTGTTTTGTTGATGTCTTGTCTGGACTCCTGCTGAAATGTCTCCAATCACTTGAGATACAGGGTGATCTCTAAGTGTGACAAGATCAGTAGGTTCAACAATGATCTGATCTTCAACGGTTTCAAGATTTAATTCCTCATGTGGAATTTGATCAACTGTTGGAACAGGTGCTTTAACTTCAAAAAGTTCTACATCAGATTCAGAATCTGAAGAAGCAGCCTGAGGAGTTTGTTGGGGATGATTCTCCTGTGTGAGTCTCAAACCTTCCAAATCCTTACTTACTCCTAGGACTTGCACTGTACTATTAGAGGAAGAGTCCTTCTCCTTATAATACATGACTGTCTCATCAAAAGAGACATGTGCAGACTCTTCTATCTTAAGAGAGGATTTATTAAGGACCCTATAGGCTTTGCTTACTTGAGAGTATCCTAGAAAAACTCCCATTGAAGCTTTTGCCTCAAATTTTCTATGGTATTCTTTGTTATTGTTATGAACGAAAGCAACACAACCAAATACTCTAAAGTAGTCTATTTTAGGTTTCACTTGCTTAAGTAATTCATAGGGAGTCTTACCCTTAAGTTTATGTATCAGACTTCTGTTCAATACATAGTTAGCTGTGCTGACTGCTTCAGCCCAAAAGGACAGAGGCATGTTAGCATCTGCCAACAATGTACTTGCAGCTTCAATTAGGGTTCTGTTTTTCCTTTCAACTACCCCATTTTGTTGAGGAGTTCTAGGAGCAGAGAAGCTATGTTTGATACCTTCCTTCTCACAGAATTCTTGCATAAGAAGAGACTCAAACTCAGTACCATGATCACTTCTGATCAAGGCAATCTGAGTAGAATACTCACTCTGTATACACTTTAGAAAATCTGTAAGAACCTTGAAGTTATCAGCCTTAGTTCTCAAGAAGAATACCCAAGTGAACCTAGAGAAGTCATCTACAATTACTAAAGTGTAAGACTTTCCTCCAAGACTCTGTACAGCAATAGGACCAAATAAATCCAAATGTAGCAAGTACAGAATCCTGGGAGAATCACTTTTATTAACTGATTTAAAGCTATTTCTTGTTTGCTTACCTAATTGACAAGCTTTGCAAAGGCCTTCCTTCTTGTAGGGGCAAGAAGGTAAACCTCGTACAAGATTGTATTTAGCCAACCTAGAAATGTTTTTCAAATTTACATGACTAAGTCTCTTATGCCAAAGGGTATTATTACTGGTTACTTCATTAAATAAGCATATTTCAGATTTGGAGGAATTAAAATCTACAACATAAACATTTCCAACTCTAATACCTACTAACACCACAGTATTATTTAAAGAAATATTGCAAGCAGTGTCAGTAAACCATACCTTGTACCCAGCATCACACATTTGACTTACAGAGATTAGGTTGTGCTTTAGTCCTGAGACATAAGCTACTTTCTTGAAGGTTACAGCTCCTATGGTGAAGCTGCCATACCCTTCAGTCTGTCCACAGCTGGAATCCCCAAATACAACTTTTGGTCCCAGCTTGGCTTTGAAACCTGACAGGTTCTTCTTCTTTCCTGTCATATGCTTTGAGCATCCACTATCCAGATACCATTTGTCATGTATGACTGGATAGGTCTTCACCTGCAGAAAGAACAGTTATACATTGTGGACCCAGGTTACCTTGGGTCCAGTATTCTTCACAAAAGAAAAACTAGATATAAAAGATTTTGCAGGCTTAGATTTATATCCTAAAGGGTGTGATCTCCTAGGTGGGATAATCCATTCAGTTGAAGGATTAAACAACCTGGGGTGGTGATTAGGATTTGAAGTTCTGGAAGTTTGATTTTTATTTTCCAGCTTAAGTCCAGATCGTCGATCAATGGTCGACGATCGCCAGCCATATCGTCGATCATTTATGGTAGAACGATGTTCTGGATTCCACGATCGTCGATCACTGGTCGACGACTTTTGTAAAGCTAGAAATTTTTTCTTCCTATTCTCTTTCTTAATCTTATTCTGAATTTTCTTGCATTTTTCAATTTCCTCAGTATTCTTTATTCCTGATTCAGAAACAAATTTTACTGGAGTGCTAAATCTCTCCTTTGTGAGGAGGATGGGTTCACTAGGTGTAGCACCTAAGCCTAGTTTATCATTACCAACCCTAGTGTTTGCTATACAGGTTATTTCAGATAATTTAAGGCTTCTGCCATTTAATTGTTCTTCTAACCTCTTAGATTTAGCTAGTTCTAATTTTAGGAATGTTATTTCTTCTTTTGAGCTCTCTAATTCCTTTTCTAATCTGATTATTTCAGTACCTTCCATGTCTAGTTCCATTATTTTTAATCTAAGTGACTTAATTTCTTTTTCAGATAATAGCAAATCTAAACATAGAGTTTTAAATTTTAGTTTGAACTCAGGAGATGAGAAATCAAATGAGTCGATTACCTGGTCCTCCATAAAGGAATCTTCTTCATTGTCTCCTTCTTCTTCAGAATTCTCTGCAGCTGACAGAGAGCTGCAGGCATCAATGGCCATGAGGCAGACCTCTTTGGCTTTCCTCTCTTCTTCTTCTTCAGAATCACTGGAGCTAGAGGAGCAGGTATCCTCTTCTGTTTCACTCTAGGTAGCAGCCACAAATCCCTTGTCCTTCTTCTTGTATTTGTGTGATGAGGACTTGGAGTGGTGCTTCCTGTATTCTTTCTCATGTTTCTTCTCCTTGTACTTCTTCTCTGGACAATCTGGGGCAATGTGTCCAGGCTTGCTGCAAACATAACAAATGATTTCTTTAGATGGAGTCTTGTCATACCTTGGCTTGTCCTCATGCTTGGAGAACTTCTTTCTGAGGTCTCTTCTTCCCATGTTGAAGAACCTCTTGGCAATGAGTGCCAGTAACTCCTCATTTGATTGACTTCCTTCAGAAGTCTCAGCAGCCTTAAGAGCTAGAGAATGCTCTTTCTTTGTAGGAGTGGGAGTCTTCACTTCAGTTATAGCAGCTCTACTCTTTAAGGTTTGCTCATATGACCTGAGCTTTCCCAACAGAGCTTCTGTGGAGAGTTCCACAGTGTTTCTTCCATCCTTGATGGGCCATATCCTTGAGTCCCATGAGATGGGAAGGTACATCAGGATCTTGTCATTTACTTCTGACAAAGTTATCTCCTTGTCCAAAGACCTCAGTTCACTTATTATTGAACTGAGTCTTGTGTACATTGTGTCAATGTCTTCAGCATCATCCTTCTTGAAATTTTCATACTGAGAGGTGAGATGGGATCTCCTGTCCTTCCTCTCATCAGCTGAGCCAGCAACTATGTGGTTGAGGGAATCCCACATAGCTTTGGCTGAGGTACATTCAGCCAGCTTCTGGAATATCTCATCAGACATTGTCTGAGCTAGGATATTCATTGCTTTTGCATCAGCTGCCTTTGCCTTCTTGTAAGTTTCATTGTAGTCAGGTGGTGGCACAGCACTGAGATCAGCAGAAGTGGAAGCAGCAGCAGGCCTAGCAGGTGGTCCTGTCAAAATAGAAGAAAAAATATCTTCATCAATAGAATTCATGTATAGTCTTATCCTGGCCTTCCATATGCCAAACTTGGACAAGTTGCATACAGGAGGTCTGGTGCTTGAATAATCCTTAGACTGGGCCATGTGTGAAAGTGTTTGTGAATGGTATCAGGAAACAACTTATCACAGGATCTTTTAACTCAGGTGTTAGCCTGTATGAACAGCTAACCTCCCTCTGATACCAATTGAAAGTGAGGGGATAAGTTGTAAACTACTCTAGAGGGGGGGTGAATAGAGTATTCAAAATTTTAAGAACACTTAGTCAGCTCCCTTGGAGTTTATTTGCGGAATAAAATAATCTGATACTTGAACCCTAAGAGCCTAACACAGTGAAGTGCACAAGTGAGAGAGTTAACTGAAATTTCAGTTTAACTATAAGCCTATCACAGCAACTAGCAAACCTAGGTAGTTCTATCACAGCCACAGAATAAAATGAATAAGCAAGATAACCAGATGGACACAGGATATATAGTGGTTCCCTTTAAATAGGTACATCCACTCTTCTACCACCCTGGTAGGAATCCACTACAGGTTTTTGCTAAGGTGCCCTGCCACCAATGATCTGATTCAGGTAGATCAAACAGACCCTTTGAGCTTTTGATAAGGATGCTCAACCACAGGTTGTTGATAAGGTGCCCTGTCACCAACGTTCACTTTTGAAGAGGTGTGAACAAACTCTTTTTACAAAGGGGTTGAGAGGGTTAGATTATCTTCTCTGTTGTGAATACAGATTCGAGAAGATTTGTGGATTCTCTAAAGAATCAAAGTCTCCCCCTGGCTCAGTGAAAGTCCAGGGAAAGCCTTTGCTTCAGGATGAAGGAGTTTCAGATAAACTGAAACTAAATCCTCAGAGATCTGAAGACTGATTTTTATCAGGTCTTAAGATTCTGGAACTTGAAGCAGAACTGGAGCTCTTTCTGAAGTCTTGAAAACTCTAAGCAGATGCTCAGGAGACTTGAGAATGAAAGATGATTGCTCTGGGCTTTTGCTTCAGGAAAACTTTGAGCTCTTCTTGTTGTGAGATTGTGAAGAGCTGCTCTGATGATGCTTGAGCGAATGAATAATATTTCTCTGTGTCTGTAACTTCTCCTTTGCTGAGAGAAGAATTTCTCTTAAATATGTCTTCACGTTTTTCTTTTGGAACGGCTCTATTGATTTGAATTCTCGAGCCCTGCAACAGATTATCTCAAAATATAATATAGCAATAGGAATAGAATGGCCTATTAACTTTCTGTCAGTCCCAATAAGGAATAAAATAAGCGGGAAAAATATCTCAGCATAAAGACGTACCATTCTTGGAAATAGTACATAGTACCAACGGCTAGAAAACAGGCTGGAAAGATAAAGTCAACGCAATTTGTGTAATAGGACAAAATGCTTTATCAAGAATACGAAATCCCGTAATTTATGCTTGACATATTTGGTAAATAATTCATTTGAATTTAAGCCATAAATTAGCACAAACATTCTTCAGAAAATCTTTCTAACCACAAGCTAACACACTTGGAAATAAACCAAGGAATAAAATAAATACGAACAGATAAAAGCAGACAGAAAACGTCGAACAAGAGTTCGATGATCGTCGACCTGCAAACAGATCGTCGACTAATAGCAGGAATCTGTCGGAACAGAAATCGTCGACCAGAAATCGTCGACCAGCTAATAGATCGTCGACCGGCTAATAGATAGTCGACCAGCGAACAGATCGTCGACCAGCTAACAGATAGTCGACCAGCAAAGGCAAATATCTATCAAGACAGAAATCGTGAAGCAAGAACACGATCGTCGACCTGATGATGACAGATCGTCGACCATCCTTCAGAGCGTAGTAAGCTTGCTCTGAGATCGTCGACCAACGGTCGACGATAATTGTCTTGACTTCAATGATTCAATAGCCCTGCTATCGTCGACCAATGATCGACGATCGCGAGGCCTCGTTCGACGATGGTCGAACGGAAAAGCCTTAACCTCAAAAACATCTAGAACTTCTAACCTAAGCTCTAGGTCAGTTTATAAACTGCCCTAGGGAGACTAAATAGAGTCTAAACATGATCATATATCTTTATATGGATCAAGAGGGGCTGGAAAGGGATTACATAAGCCAAATCACATCTAGGGTACCAACATGTTATAACCTGCTTGGAGAAGAATGGTGAGGTTTAGGGTTGATTTACCCTAGGATCCAAGCTCAAACCCTAAATGAAGGGTTTTGAGGGTTGTGAAGGACATGGGGGTAATTGCTCTTGTATTGCCTTGAAACTCTGTAAAGTTGACAAAGGCCTGATAAGAATCGTCTGGATGGAATCTTGGAGTATTTGGAGACAAGTAGATACCTTAAAACCCTAATCTTAGTTTTAGGGTAAAATATAAAATAGGTAAAACCAGTCACTAAACCTTACTTAAAAGCTGTGAAATTTGGGTAGAGTGAGTTTTGGATCAGGTAGAACTTATAGCAATTTTTCTGGAATTTTATGTTGATTATTGCTAGCACTTTATTTGTAAAACTTGCTGTGGCCTTAAATGATGTTTTAATTGTTTAGAAATTTCTGTTCATTGAAACCTCATGAAATCTTTGAGGTAAATGTTTTAAGTCAGAATAGTTGCCCCTGAATTTTTGTATGATTTTTAGTTGAGTAATTCTAGTATTTCATTCACAGATGTTAGAAAGGGGTTTTATTGTTTAAAAATTTATTATGGATGATATACTTGTTGGAAAATTATGAAACCTGGCCAATATTATTTTGAATGTCTTATCTGCTTAGTATAATTAATTTACAATTTTTGGATGGATATTTTCTGTACTTGATTCATAAATAACAAAAGATACAGATTATTTCTAAAATAGTTTTAGTGCCCTTTTGATGGTAGAAAAATTGTGATACTTTGGATTTACCATATTAGGATAACATAATATTTATAGTAATATTTCTGGACATCTTGCATGATTACTTAGGGTAGTTCATGTTCAAACTGGTAACCCTTGGGTCTTTCGAGGAAATTAATTAAACATCAGACAAATTAGGAAAATTACCACTTTCTGGATTTAGGCTAGTTATATCATGATAAGTATCCAGTAAATAATTTAGGGCATTTGGATGAGTATTGGATCATTGCATAGCCAGTTCGACATATAGTCTAGGTCGGTCTATATATAACAAATTTGTGAAATGCAATATGACATGATCTGAGGAAGTCATTGGAGTTGATCATTTTGTCTGGGTGGACAATTGTGGATGATATCACGATAGGATGATATGAAGAGTAGTAAGAAGTGGTGATAGCTAGAGTTAAGGGGTGCTCGGGTTCGACGAAAGATCGTCTTCCCCGAAGAGTGGAAGGTTTAAAATCACCCTAGGATAGTCTATCGTAATATGAGAAGGGAATCGGGTTAAGGGAGATCAACCAATAACAATAAGTGCCTTGCGAAAGGGAACTTCGGGCCGTAATGCCGCCGTCTTGGTTCCTAGTGCCCCTTGAGAGCCCTTCACGGGGAATACCGGGGGCAGTCCTTGGCTAACGTAAACTGTAATAACAAAGCGACAAGAGTAACTTAGTAACTAGGGCTGCACCCTTCACAAACACTGTTGGCACAGGAAGATTGATGAGAGCTTCGGCTCGGTTGGTTAAGAGACGGACGGGATGGTCCGGGGAGCTTCGGCTCGGTTGGTTTGGAGACGGACGTTTTGGTACGGGGAGCTTCGGCTCGGCTTTTGTGTGTTTACGATTAATCTTGCATGTGCATAAAATGGAATGGAAATTAAGGTGGTGGGTCTTCGGTATTGGAGGGTCGATGCACCGACGCCAATACGCTGACTCGGCAAGTGTGGTTAGCACTTTGCCAACAGAAGTCCGGTGCGCCAGCCGGCAAGAGTACACAGGCGTCCGCTTAGTGCACCAAGCATTGAGGCGTACGATAGGTCTGACCGGTAGTGCTTTATTGGTTTAGAGGTGGGCGAGGCCCAACCCACCGCTTCCGTCTGCCACTACGGAGGTATCCTGGGAGGTAACGGCTCCGAAAGGGGGAACTAAAGGTCTGTGTGCACAGAGTCGGGTGTGTTAGTTGCACTTGCATGTTTCATCATACCCACTTGCATGTCATAGCATAATCGATTCATTTAACCCTGACACCTAAAGTATATGTGGTATGAGACGCTTATACGTTAGGACCTGTAAAACGACCCCTTGGTCTATAAGCTTGTGTGGGCAAGTTTATAAATCAAAGGTTAATTTCAATATATATACATGCTGTTGTTTGATAACTGACACCCCCAACGTATAGGTGGTATGGGACACTCTATACGATGGGAGCCTCGCAGAAGATCCCTTGGCTTATGCGCTTTCGCACATAAGTTAAAGGTTACCTTTCTTATTTTCTGTTTCTATTATATTAATATAGAATTGCTAGATTAGTTCCGCTGCCATTTGTTTCTTGATTAAATCTCCACTTTTCATGTCCTTCCCTTTCTTCCTCTCCGCTCGGTTCCTAGGAGCCATGGGGGAAGGGGTAGGGGATGATAGGGCTTAGTCTTTTAGACTAACAGTTTTCGAACCATATCATATTAGGGGATCGCGGAGCCTAGTATGGAGGAGCAGCCCAGGAGGCCGGTACGCTTGGAGATGGGGCAGTCTAGCACTGGAGTCCAGACTGTAGGGACCGTGAGTCCTGACCTTCAGTAGAGTTTTAGTTTTGCTTCCGCATTGAGTGATTTTGTAGTAAGGACTTGATGTACCGGGCATGAGCCCTTATATTTCTAGTATCATTGTACTCTGATGTTTTCTGTGGACACTCCCTTCATGGAGTTTATATACATGTGATTTATTATTGTGGACTGCATTGCTCTTACTTCAATTATTGTGCTACCTTTCTGTGATCGAATTGGCCGGCAGAATCGGCGCCTTGTGGTGATGACCCTTCAGGACGTGAAGGTGTCACCGCAAAGCGGCGACTCTGGGCCTAAGACCCCGGGTTTTAAAAAGAAAAAAAAGGGGGTCTTACAAAGGATACTTATAAAAAGTATACTGATGACTCCTTAGACATCGAATGCTTTATGCTTGCCACCATGAACTCTGAGCTTCAGAGGCAACATGAGAACATGGTGTGCAAGGAGATTGACGAGCATCTCAAGAAAATGTTTCAAGGGCAAGCTCGTCAAGAGAGGTTTGACGTCACAAAAGCATTGTTTCAGTGCAAGATGGGAGTTCGAGACTCAGTAGGGACTCACGTACTCAAGATGATTGGGTATATAGAGAACCTTGAAAGGCTTGGTTTTCCTCTGGGTCAAGAGTTGGTCATAAATCTGATCCTGCAATCGTTGTCGGACAGTTATGAGCAGTTTGTCTTAAACTACAACATGAATGAAATAGACAAGACACTGCCCGAGCTCCTAGGCATGTTAAGAACTGCCGAGATCAACATGAAGAAGGCCAAGCCTGCCAGCCCCATACTGATGGTGCATAAGGGCAAGGGCTAGGCCAAGGGCTCTATGAAGACGAAAGTGGGACCTAAGTCACATTTTGAGCCCAAGTCTTCTGCACTGAAGAAAAAGAAGAGCACGGTGAAGGAAGGGAAATGCCACCACTGTGGCAAGGCTGGTCATTGGAGGAGGAACTGTCCTTCTTACATTGAGGGTCTGCAGAAAATGAAGGGAGGTATGACTTCTGCTTCGAATATTTATGTTATAGAGACAAACCTTTCTGCTCCTTCATCTTGGGTATTGGATACCGGATGTGGTTCACAAATTTGTACAAATGTGCAGGAACTTGAAAGGAGAAGATTTTTGAGTAAAGGGGAGGTGGACCTGCGCGTCGGCAATGGGGCAAGAGTTGCTTCTATAGCTGTAGGGGTTTACCGTCTTTCTTTGCCCAGTGGGCTTGTAATAGAACTAGATAATTATTTTTTCGTTCCGGCCATAACTAGAAACATTATATCCATTTCATGCTTGGACATGATTGGATTTTATTTTATAATTAAGAACAACTGTTGTTCTATATTTAAGAATGATGTTTGTTATGATGTAGCCCAATTGTTTAATGTTCTTTATGTTTTGAACTTGGACCATCTGATCTATAATGTAGAAAATAATAATAGACTAAGAACAAATGACTCAAACCCTACATATCTATGGCAATATCGTTTGGGCCATATAAACGAGAAGCGCATATCCAAGCTCCATAAAGATGGACTTTTGGACTCATTTGATTATGAATCATTTGAGCCATGTGAATCTTGTTTGTTAGGCAAGATGACTAAAACCCCTTTCACTGGTTATACTGAGAGGGTTGAAGATCTCTTGGGTGTTGTACATAGTGATGTATGCGGACCCATGAGCTCCATGGCAAGATGTGGGTATTTCTACTTCGTTACATTTACTGATGATTTTAGTAGATATGGATATGTGTATCTTATGAAGTGCAAATCCGAGACCTTTGAAAAGTTCAAAGAGTTCAAGAATGAAGTAGAAAACCAGTTGGGTAAAAGGGTTAAAGCACTCCAATCTGATCGAGGTGGCGAATACCTGATTCATGAGTTCCGTGATCATCTGAAAGAGTGTGGTATTGTATCACAGCTCACTCCACCTAGAACACCATAACGTAATGGTGTGTCTAAGAGGAGAAATCGTACTCTGTTAGACATGGTACGTTCGATGATGAGTCATGCAGACTTGCATGTTTCCTTTTGGGGTTTTGCTTTAGAGACTGCTGCAATGACACTAAATCGCGCTCCAACGAAAATGGTTCTGAAGACACCATATGAGATATGGACTGGGAAGCGTCCTAGTATGTCGTTCATTAAAATTTAGGGTTGTGAGGCATACGTGCGACGTCAAATGCCTAACAAGCTGGAACCTAAATCAGATAAATGTTATCTGGTGGGATATCCTAAGGAAACGAAAGGGTATTACTTTTACCTACCGTCCGAGGGCAACGTGTTTGTCGCAAGGACTGGCATCTTCTTGGAAATAGAATTCTTATCAAGAAAGCCTGAAAAGGTAGAACTTGAAGAAGTTCAAGAACTACAGGTAGTGAATGAACCGGAATTGGATTCTGAGACCGGACTACAAGATGTTATAGCTAGAGAACCTGCTCAAGAAACACAAGTCCTACGTAGATTTGGTAGACCGAGATTTGAGCATGAGAGATATGGATTTCTCATGCCTCAAATAAGTAATGTGTTGCTTATGGATCATGATGATGAACCAGCAACCTACAAAGAGGCTGTGAATGGACCGGACTCCGACAAATGGCTTGAGGCTATGAAATCCGAAATGGACTCCATGTATGCAAACCAAGTTTGGAACTTGGTGGAACCACCTGAAGGGGTACGACCCATAGGGTGCAAATGGGTCTTCAAGAAGAAGACCGATGGATGGGAATGTACAGACATTTAAAGGGCGACTGGTGGCTAATGGTTTCAAGCAAATTCATGGTATTGACTATGATGAGACCTTTTCCCCTGTTGCCATGGTAAAGTCCATAAGGATATTGCTTGCTATTACTGCGTAATATGACTACGAGATCTGGCAGATGGATGTCAAAATGACTTTCCTTAATGGAAACCTCCTTGAGGAAGTGTACATGACACAACCCGAGGGTTTTGTATCCCCAAATGAAGACACTAAAGTATGCAAGCTGAATAGGTCCATTTATGGACTGAAGCAGGCCTCTCGAAGTTGGAATCTTCATTTTGATGAGAAAATCAAAGAGTTGGTTTCATCAAGAATGAAGACGAGCCTTGTGTTTACAAGAGAATCAGTGGGAGCGTTGTTGTCTTCCTGATATTGTATGTAGATGGCACACTGTTGATTGGGAATGACATTCCTGCCCTAAAAGTTGTTAAGAACAATCTAGGGAACTGCTTTTCTATGAAGGACTTGGGTGAAGCGACTTATATACTTGGTATTAAGATCTATAGAGATAATCGAAGAAGTTATTGGGTTTGACCCAGAGTACATACATCGAGAAGGTGTTGAAGCGGTTCAACATGCTTGAGTCCAAGAAAGGATTATTACCCATGTCTCATGGTGTGAATCTCTCTAAGGACCAGTGTCCAAAATCTTGTGAAGATAAGGACCGCATGAAGTTGATTCCATATGCTTCGGCAATTGGATCAATCATGTATGCAATGTTATGTACTCGACCCGATGTCTCCTTTGCTTTAAGCATGACTAGAAGGTATCAGTCAGACGCCGGTGAGTGTCACTGGATTGCAGTCAAGAATATCCTGAAGTACTTGAGAAGGACAAAGGATGTGTTCTTGGTGTATGGTGGAGAGGAAGAGCTCGTTGTAAATGTTTATACGGATGCTAGCTTCCAAACTGATAGGGACGTTTCAAAGTCTCAATCAGGGTTTGTGTTTTGCCTTAATAGAGGAGCTGTGAGCTGGAAGAGTTCCAAGCAAGAGACAGTTGCTGATTCTACAACAGAGGCCGAGTATATCGTTGCAGCTAATGCAGCGAAGGAGGCTGTATGTATTAGGAAATTCATCGGCGAGCTTGATGTAGTTCCTAACATTGTTGGTCCCGTAGTTCTCTACTGTGATAATAATGGTGCAATTGCACAATCTAAGGAACCTAGATCTTATAAGCGCTCCAAGCACATACTTCGGCGGTTCCATCTTATTCGTGAGATTGTCGAACGAGGAGATGTGAACATTTGCAGAGTGCCGACTGAGGAGAATATTGCGGATCCACTTACAAAGCCTCTCGCGCAGAGAAAGCATGATGGTCATACTAGATCAATGGGTATACGATACCTAAATGATCAACTCTAGTGAGAGTCTTGTGGGTTGCATGTAAACATATATTCTGTTGGTTGTTTATTGTTTATTCATATGATGAATCTTGTACCTATATTTTTCTTTTTACAATTAATGGCATGTTCTTTTATTATGATTTCTTTATGCGATAGTTAAATGTTAACATAATAAATACCCTTAGAATGTTCGCTTCCATAGGACATCAAGTACGTGAATTGAATGTGAGAGCCTATGATTTATTTGAAGCTTCAATCTTGAAAGGTCCCTGGTCGTTGTATCATCATAGAAGCTAAGGGTGATGATGATACATTAAGACTAGCACGTGCGTTGACTGATGATCAGTTCTCATAGGTCATGATATTGTGATATCAAGTCATCACGTGGGTACTTGTTAATGAACAAGTTGTACTGGACAGACCCAACCTGAGACTACTTTGTGGATTGTTATCTAAATGTGTCATGAGTAGGTTGTTGGGGCTGCGGTCCGGAATCGCCCCAGCGCTGCGGTGCTATGCGGTAATGGCTTAACTGGCTGCCCCGTGGATCCGCCCGAGGACCTTTGATATAAAGATTAGTTGCGCCGTCCTCCATCAGTCCGGGCTTTTGGTGCGAGTGGTTGCGCTAAGTCCTCTTAAGTGGTATCAGAGGGAGGTTGCGGGTTCGAAACTCGGGGTCATTTCCGGGGGGGATTGTTGGGGCTACGGTCCGGAATCGCCCCTGCGCTGCAGTGCTATGTGGTATTGGCTTAACTGGTTGCCCCGTGGATCCGCCCGAGGACCTTTGATATAAAGATTAGTTGCGCCCTCCTCCATCAGTCCGGGCTTTTGGTGCGAGTGGTTGTGCTAAGTCCTCTCATAGGTCTCAATTGACAATGGTGTTGTGGTCATTTGACCTGAAGTCACAACATTCATCAAGTGAGGAAGAGCGTGCTTTGATGTCATCTAAAGTCTTCCTTGAGAAAGGTTGATGATAAGGGTGGTTATTGGGCACGTTACGAATCATTTGGGTGTTTGTGTATGAGCAAATATGGGATTTGTCCTCCTATATGACAGGAGTTGCATCCATGGGCCCCTTGATGGAACTGGACTGAGAAATGCATGGGCATGCTGGGTTGAGTCAATATGTGATATTGGACTCACCATTCTCTAGAAGTCCGTTTTAGATCAAGAAACTTGGATTGAGCTATTATGAGGGTGACACGTGTAACATCCTGACTTTTATTGGGCCACCAGAACCCTAGTGGGCCCAATAAAAGTGGCCCGGACCCTACCCATGACCCGGTGAGGGGTAACCCAAGGTAGGAAATAGAGCTAGAGGACTCCGAATTGAGTTCCGTCAGTTCATGTGGCCTCGTATAGTCAATACGAGCACATCGGAACTCATTCAATTGAACCTAGAGGTCATATAGTGGGTTTGGCCATTACTCGCAGAACGTCGCGAAAATGAGATTTTTGGATATTGACATAGAGAACTCTGATTTGAGTTCTGTCAATTCTCATGACTTCGTATAGTTGATACGAACGCATCGGAACTCGTTGCGTCGCGATTCGAAGCCTAACGATGATTATGGGTATTTTGACCGTTTTAGCACGCTGCGACGCGCAAATATCGGACTTTCGCCAAACGAACTCCGATTCGACCCCGGTCAGTGGCGTTGGACTCGTATAGTCAATACAAAGTCAACGGAAGTCATCCCGATCAATTTCGATGATAATTGGTCAACCCATGGTCAAATCAAGCATAGTCGCGCACCGAAAAGCGTGCGCACACCAATTATGACACGACACCCGAACCTTGACCCGACCCCGATGACTTGGACCCACATTGACTTTGACCAGCAAGGGGGACCCACCCTAGGGTTGACTTAGTCAAACCCTCTTAAAAATCCACTTTTTGGATTTTTTTCCCAAATGAAGAGCCCACCTCCCCCCTCATGGCATGATTAGGAGCTAATAATATGTGTATTCTTGGGCTATTAAAACCAGCCCACACCATGAAACCAAGAGTGTCATGGACCAAGGAAGCCCACTACCCCTCCTCTCCTCTCTTTCTTCCCCCTCTTATTGAAGGCCCAAGCCCATGAGGGACTAACCTCATTTCCCACATGGGGAAATGAGTTTGAGCCTCCAGCTGTCCATGGACAGCTGGAGGGTGGAGATTAATCCCTCCCTAAGGAGGGATTAATCCCACATTGGCTAAGGGAGGAGATCCCCTCCCCCCAAGCTTATATAAAGGCCCCCTCCTAATATTCCTTCACACAGCTCTCTGAGCAAATCCCCTCCCCTCTATTAGGCCTCTACCGGAGCTTTGGTGGCCGGAAAAAGGCAAGCCAAGGAGCTCCTCCCCCTCCTCCACCACCCTTATCCATGGCCGACCAAGCCGGCCCCTCCCAAGCCCGCCAAACCCAGGTAGAACCTTCTCTTCCTCCCCCTCCCCATTTCTGACGTGGTGCATGCGAGCTCCGGCGGCCGGAGCGCCGCCGCCGTCACCCCCTCCCCTCCCTCTTTTTAAAAAAAAATGGCTCCGGCGATGGCCGGCGGCGGCAGGCCGCCGGACCACCGCCGGAGGGAGCGCCCACCACCGGGCAGTCGGCCGGTGGTGGAGCCACGGCCGGCCGGCGGCCGGCCGGCGGCGGGGAAGGCCCGTAAGGGCAGCGGGATTCGTTTCAGCGGAAGAGAGAAGATGGTGAACAGTACTTTTAATTTATAATTTATATTATTATAATATTATAATATTATAATAAGGGGTTTAATTTTTTAGAGGCTAAAAGAGGGCCCTCAGGAAAAAGTGTTGAACATAAAAATTGTTCCCCTTGATGAGGGCAATCTTCACAAAAATTTTGAGAATTTTTAGAGTTAACTTGGTATTTTTAAAAGCCCAAATAAAATTTGTTTGGCCAAATTAAAGGCCCAAAACACTTTGGAAAATTACAAAAAAATTACTAGGCTTATTTTAGGCTCTCTTAAGAGTTGTATCAAAATTTGGGATCACGAGGTTAAGTTTTGATATTTTTCCTAAAATTCTAAAAGCCTAGGGTCGCGCTCGGAAATTATTACGCTCATTTTCTTCGAAAATGAAAATTGGAGCGCGCGACTATCCTCACTAAAAAGAATAATAAAATTGTCATATCAACGAGAGTGGCCGAGGCAAGTGACCGAACTCTGTGTGCTCCGAGAATTCGTGAAACCGTCGAGCGCCTCGCCTCTCGGGTGATTTGGGTACGCTCGGAAGCGAGAGTACGAGTAGTGCTATGCGAATTATTCTCGATAACTAATGAGGGCGCAACTCTTGATAAGCCCCTGATCTGATTAACCCGTGATTAATAAGGCGCAACCAGATTCTAATCGGATCTTAATAATGGGTGCAACCCAATGAAGTCTTATTAAAAACTGAAATAGAACTGAATGTGCCTCCTGAGAACGGAGATGGAACTGAAAATCTCTCCTGAGAACGGAGATGGAACTGAAAATCTCTTTTGAGAACGGAGATGGAACTGAAGCCTCCTGGATGGAGTAATTGGACTACTAACCATTTTCTTTATGATTATTCCAGTCTTGTACTGGTCCTGTTCTTTTATTCTTTTCAGTTCAGTACTTTCAATTCAGTTAAACTCCAGTCTCGTACTGGTCAAGTACTTCCAATTCAGTTATACTCCAGTCTCGTACTGGTCAAGTACTTTCAAATCAGTTCTACTCCAGTCTCGTACTGGTCAAGTACTTTTAATTCAGTTCTACTCTAGTCTCGTACTGGTCAAGTACTTTCAATTCAGTTCTACTCCAGTCTCGTACTGGTCAAGTACTTTTAATTCAGTTCTACTCCAGTCTCGTACTGGTCAAGTACTTTCAATTCTGTACTACTCCAGTTTTGTACTGGTCATGTTTCTTTCCAGCACTTTAAATAAACAGCATAAACACCGCATTTATCCTCATTGCAATTTACTATTATAATCCCGGGTCCTGCTCTGACGAGCAGTCGTTATTAAGGTTGAGCCATAGTTGGGGATAACCAGAGTTGAGGTATTCCTCCAGGTCTAGCCCAAAATAATGCGCTCCCACGCTCCTTGACGAAGGTAGAGCTGAACGCCACTGCCCGAAGTTTAAGCCTAGTAGGGCAGGCCGACGTAGACCCAGTGTGTATTATGTTTGTCGTTGATTGATTGTTTGTAAATTGCTTGCGGTGGAATAGTGGAGGGTCAGTCCCTTCCGCAGACCGTTCGTACCGGTGCGGGAAGGTTGACGACTCAAGGCGACAGGGAGATGGGTACCACGGGTGACCGGCCGTTATATTCCCCGTCGGGTTTTCCTCCGCTGGTCGGCCAAAATGATTCGTTGGATGTCGCTCACATCCAAGAGTACACAAGGTTGTACGTTATGGCCTGGGGTTGTGCGGTACGATCACCCCCAAAAGTGGCAGGACTGGCCACTGTCACCGACGGCCACATCGGTGAGGCCCGCGGGGCTCGCTACCCTGCTGGAACAGAAGCGGTCCAAACTATGTCGACATAGGGTTTGTGTGCGCGGCTGTAAATGCCTGCGGTATGTGCGCGGCTGTGAATGCCTGCGGTATCTGCGCGGCTGTGCATGCTTGCGATAGAATTCAGGATATGGAAACCTGTTGTGCTGATGAGCTAGTAGAGCATGGTTATAACCGTTTTATACTATTGCAGCTTTGTCCGGTTATACTGCACTCTTTTATATTTGCTCCTAGCTGTTCATATATGAAATATTGTGCTAACCCTCTCTTGCTTCGACTATTTACTTCTGTTGGGTGGGTGCGTGCTCGTCCCCAGGATGTGGATCCGGGGAGGAGATTTGTTTCTGCTTAGCTCTGTGACTAACGGTTATTTGATTAACCATTCACAGGAGGTGGAGCACCGTAGTGACCCGCTGTCGCAGGAGATTACGCCAGCAGCTAGGTCTACTCGAGCAGATGCACCCCCGCCGTCCCCAGAGTTTAGAGACGTGAGTTCCGCCGAGCAGCGTAGAGAGAGAGTATATGAGGATTATATGTAGCACATGTATAGCCTACAGGCTTATATAAGTACTTAGGCTTCGGCCCTAGAACCGTTGTAATTCTGATATGTGATATATAAATCTGCAATGGTTTCCTGTTAATGCTTCCGCTATATTCTGATGGGTTGTGAATGTTATGATTCGAGCCAACCAAGTCGACCATCTAGTGCTTGGACAGGGTGAATCGTTTCCCCTATGAGTACTGGGTGGGCGTCTTGGGCCAGTAGTACCCCTCCGGCCCGACCCGGGCAAAGGTTGGGGGGGTGCTACATCACGGTCCATACCTCTAGTTCTTTCCAGATATAAGGGAAAAAGGGACAAAGACAACGCTTGGACATTGTTCATAAAGGCTTTTGAGTTATGAACTTTTATTGCTTGGGTAGCAATGATGCATTGCTAGATGCCGCTCATTGTTTGTGAGGTTTTTGGTTTGATACTTTAAAGATCAAGTGGGAGACTGTTGGAGTTACCATAGTGATTTAGAAGTGGTCAAACATGTAATCTCACTGCCAACGCGATATGAGCCTGCAGGGTCGCACATAAGAGCATGTGGAGAAGTTGGAAGATTGACTGTGTTGGTAAGGGTTACCAATCACCACACAGAATGGGGTCGGGCGAACGTTTCCAAAGGAATTTCGTCGAGAGTCGTCGAGTATGATTCGCTGACTAAGGCAGAGTCGACGGGAGTCGTCGAGTATGACTCACCGACTAAGGCAAAGTCGTCGAGAGTCGACGGGAGTCGTCGAGTATGTCTCGCCGACTAAGGAAAAGTCGTCGAGAATCAATCTGTTGATTCGTCGAGAATCGAGGACAGAGTCGTCGAGACTGTCTGCTGATTCTCGTCGAATCTTACTGCTGATTCTCGCCGAATCTGTCTGTTGATTCTCGCCGAATCTGTCTTCTGGATCCCGCCGACTGATTCTCGCCGAACCTGTGCTGATTCTCAGCGAATGATTCTGAAACCCTAACCTGGGTGGTCTGCGGATAGCGATACTCTTAGGTCTGTTTATGCCTTTGGTATTAATAAAGACTTAGGGTTTTGGAAAGAATAGATCGGGCTTTTTCTCCTGTGGCTGGATCGAACCTGACGGAAGCGTTCTACCGCTCGCTCCGCCGATTCCCGAACCCCGCCGACGGAAGAGTTCCGCTTCCGCCGCCTGGTTCGCTCCGCAGATCACCTTCTCTCCGGCGACAGTCGCTGGTGTTGCTATTCCTGGCGCGGACCTAACAGTCTGTGGAAGTGCAAGGTGCGGTTGATCTCCTTCCTGACCCTTCATGCGACGAAGCTCGGTGTTCTCCTGCTAGTGTGGATTTCTGCAGAGACGTAGACGTTATTCTACGTAGAACTCGCCAGCAACAAGGACTCAAAGCTTGGAGCATCTCTGTTGAGTTTTGACTCAACACCGGAAAGGTAACTTTTACCTAGTTGTTTGTTAACTTCTTGATTCAACATTCATGGCCCGATCCCAATCTCTTTGGATTGTTCTTGATTTTTATTACTTCCGCTACGTGCACAAGCGTTGTGCCATCTTCTTAGAGAAACCCAACATATCATTCACTGACACTCTTTGCAATATTCTTTTAAATAGTAATGTAGTGTTAGTAGGCATTAGACAGGGTAACATTTACTTAGTAGATTTTAATTCAACTAAATCTTAAATCTGCATGTTTAATGAAGTAATAAATAATAACATCTTATGGCATAAAAGGCTTAGCCATGTTAACCTCAAGAATATATCTAGGTTATCTAAATACAACCTTGTTAGAGGTTTACCTTCTTGCCCCTACAAGAAGGAAAGTCTATGCAGGGCTTGTCAATTAGGCAAGCAAACCAAAAAATCTTTCAAATCTGTAAATAAGAGTGATTCACCTAGAATCATGTATTTATTGCACTTGGACCTTTTTGGCCCAATAAAAATACAGAGTCTAGGAGGGAAATTTTACACTTTAGTGATTGTAGATGATTTCTCTAAGTTCACTTAGGTGTTATTTTTGAGAACTAAGGCTGATAACTTCAAAGTTCTTACAGACTTTCTGCTATGTGTGCAGACTGAGTATTCTACTCATGTTGCCTTGATCAGAAGTGATCATGGTACTGAGTTTGAGTCTCTTCTCATGCAAGAATTCTGTGAGAAAGAATGTATAAAACATAGCTTCTCTGCTCCTAAAACTCCTCAACAAAATGGGGTAGTGGAAAGGAAAAATAGAACCCTAATTGAAGCTGCAGGAACATTGTTGGTGTAAGACCCCCATTTTTTTTTCTTTTTCGGCACCGGGGTCTTAGGCCCAGAATCGCCACCTTGCGGTGATACCTTCGCACCCGGGAAGGTCGTCACTACAAGATGCCGATTCTGCCGGCCAAAATCGATCACAACTGTAGCAATAGAATGAAAACAAGTCCACTGAAAATCACATGTATAGAAAATAAGCTCCACGAAGGGAGTGTCCACAGATAGTACATATAATAAAAATCTTGGGCTTATGCCCGGTACATCAAGTCCTCACTACAAATCACTCATCGCGGAAGCAAACTAATACAACTACTAGTGTTCGGGACTCACAGTCCCTGCTGTCTGGACTCCAGTACTAGACTGTCCGATCTCCAAGCATGCCGACCTCCAGGGCTGCTCCTCCATGCTGGGCTCCGTGGTCCCCTAAATGATGTGGTTCGAAAACCGTTAGTTTAAAGACTAAGTCCTATCGTCCTCCGCCCCTCCCCCCATGGCTCCTAAGCACCGAGCGGGGAGAAGGAAAGGAAAGGACATGAAGGTGGAGAATGTCAAATAGCAGATGGCAGCGGAACTAGACTAGCAGTTCTAAGTATGGTAATAATGATACAAAATAGAATAAGTAACCTTAACTTATGTGAAAACACATAAGCTAAGGGATCTCTTGCAGGGCTCCTATCGTATAAAAAGTCCCATACCGATTTATACGATAGGGTGCCAGTTTTACTAGCAGGCTAAAATATATAATACTGAAAGAGAACCTTGACTTATAAGCACGCTCGTACGAACATATAGGCCAAGGGGTCGTTTTGCAAGGCCTAATGTATAGAGCGTCCCATACCGCTTATACATTAGGTGTCAGGTTATATGCAATGGTTATGCTATGAAATACAATTATGCTATGATGTGAACATGCAAGTGCAACTCACCCACTCGACTCTGTGTACACAGACCTTTAATTTCCCCTTTCGGAGCCGTTACCTCCCAGGATACCTCCGTAGTGGCAGACGGAAGCGGTGGGTTGGGCCTCGCCCAGCTCTAAACCAGTAAAGCACTACCGGTCAGACCTATCGTATGCCTCAACGCTTGGTGCACAAAGTGGACTCCTGCGTACTCTTGCCGGCTGGCGCACCGGACTTCTGTTGGCGAAGTGCTAACCACACTTGCCGAGTCAGCGTATTGGCGTTGGTGCATCGACCCTCCAATACCGAAGACCCACCACCTTATACCTTTTATGTACATGCAGTAGTTATGAGTCCAAACAACAACCGAACCAAATCTCCTCGGACTATCCCGTCCGTCATAAATCAACAACCGAGCCGAATCTCCCCGGACTATCCCGTCTGTCATAATCAACAACCGAGCTGAAGCTCCCCGGACCACCATGCCCATCACCATAACCTCTGGGCTTATTGCCCGAGTAACCCCAAACTATCTCCTGGGACATTGGGGTGTGAGAGTGTGAAATCCTAAGTTTACTATTTACTCTTGTGGCGATTTTATACCTACGACTTAGGTTTTACCCAGGACTGCCCAAGGTATTCCCTGTGAAGGGCTCTCGAGGGCACTAGGAGCTATGATGGGCTGAATCCCAAGGCTCCCTTTTGCAAGGCACTTATTCTTGTTGGTTGGTAACTAATCCCATATCCATTACCCATTTCTTTTTCATATTACGGTAGACTAAACCTAAGGTGATTTTGACCTTTCACTCTATGAGGAAAGACGATCTTTCGTCGACCTCAAGCACTACTCAACACTACCGACTCATATCTCACTACTTAACCTAAACTTCTAGGATGACTCATCCACATCTACAAAAATCCAGCAAGATGGCTAACTCCAACTATGCCAAGTCATTTCCTTTCAACCATTTACTAAATGTAGACCACAAGGTTAAATGCCATGTATAATGGGGAGTACATCAAATAATCTTCCAATACTCCTATAATAATTAATGGAGGTCTATTATGACCTTTAAGCCCTAAATCCAGAGACCCAAAATTTTCCTTATTTATTTAATAATTTATTTAATTATTCTAATGACTATAATTTCTAATAATGAACATAAAGTACCATTTTCAGGCAAGATATCATTCCACTAATTTTATAGGATATTTAAAATAAGGATTTAACTCATCTTCCAAAATATCTCAATTTTTCAGTAAGGTTTTATCCCAAAATTCCTATTTCATTTTAACCCTTGAAAATTCATTTACAAAAATAAGAAAGACTATATTGCTTCCAAAAATTCAGATAAAATTCCAGTATGATTCTAATGACATATAAATGATTTGTGCCAAATTTCATAATTTATTTATCAGTAACTAATCTTAATTAAATTATTGAATAATTTCCTCATTTAACAAGCTTGTGAAGTAAGTACCTCAAATATGTATCCAAAAATTTTTATAAAATTTATATATGTATATAATGATTCAAAACTTCCTCTGCCAAACTTTCATGACCTTCCAAGGATCAGAAGGACCATAATGATCAATTTATTATATTGAGGCATCCCTTGTATTACAAATTAAGTACTATAACTATTATCCCTAAATTCCCAATTAAATTACCAGAGGCTCCTAATATTCTTATGACCAATCTACCAAAATTTCACCTTTGTTTGAGGAGTTTAGCTAGCCCATTTCAACCCTACAATATTTGTGCCCTAAACTAGGGTTAGGGTTTTGTGGGTCCCAAACTTTCCAAAACACCCTAAGATTTTAACCAGAGGGTTATAATTACCATAATACCATCCCTACAAAATTTCATAGTCATACAAGGTGTTTTGGCCACATGCCCTTCACAAGGTACAAAAGCCCTTCCTTAGGGTTTGACCTAGGATCTTGGTGCAAATCAATTCCAAACCTCCCCATATTTCATTGGAAGGTGCACAAGTTCATGAAAAGTCAGTGTTCCAAATTTCAGCCTCTGTTGAGGTTAATTGAACACTCTAAGCAAAAGTCACACTTTGGACCAAAATGCCCTTCTTAGGGCAAGGCTAGGGTTTGCATGATTTCCATTCAAATCACCTCCAATCTTAATGAAATTTTAACCAGAGGTCTATATTGACCTCATATACCTCCCACCAAAATTTGGATGAATTTGGACTTCATTTGACCCATAAATTAATTTACCCTAGATAAATTAAATTATTTACAAAACTATAGAAAAATTATCTCCAACAATTCCCATTTTTGGACAGGGTCTAGATATTAGTTAGGGTGACTCCCTGCCAAAATTTCAACTCATTTGGGCTAAGTATGAAGTGTGGGCACTCTGTTTAATGTCTGCCTAGACATATGTATAGACCCCACCAAAATGAGTGCCCTGGTCAAACCAGTCACCCAAATTGGTCCAAACCAATTTTGTTTGAAATTAGACCCATAGGGCTACTTTTTATGTGTTGACCATTTTTTCTGAATTGAAGCCTAAGTATTTTTAATAATTAAAAACATTAAATACATAACATGTGACAGAAAATGAAATAAATCAAACACATATCCTATATTTATCATCAGCAGCACGAATCTTGGCGCAAGATGGATGGAATCCCGTCATCTTCTTCCTCTGGCAGATGGCCAGGATTGCTTCTACCTGGGCCGATTTCCAGCCGCTGCCGCCGGCGATCCGGCCACCTCCCCGGCCGGCCACCGTCGCCTACACCTTCGGGGTGGTCGGGGCTACCTCCAGGCGGCGGCACGGCCACCGGGGAGCACTATTCCGGCGAACCCGACAAGCTCAAAACCATGGAAAAATCGCGATTTTTCTGAATTGGATCGGGCTCAATTGATCCCGAAACTTGGACCTAATGATTTCTAAGGTCTACCTATAACGACCCCATCCGTTAGATGACGTATAGTAGAAGGTCCGGCCGGGGCCCCACACTATATGCCACAAACAGACGGTGAGGTCACAGGATAATACCAAACCAAACACGAATCCTAACTTAGAGCATTCTAGCGGAAGCTTTAAGTAGTAATTTGAACTCTAACCAGGAATGTCCAATATATAAACCACCTTTATATATAATCACGGAATGTACACAAATACATAGAGTTTGGCCTTAAGGCCTTACAGTTCCTCTTTTTACAACGTATGGTTTACAAACCTCGGCGCGCAGGCCGGCCATACATAAGTAAAAGCAAATAAGCAAAACATTCGCTTAGCCTTCAAGGGCTAGCCGCAGCAGCAGCAGCAACAGCAGTAGGGCTTCAGCCCTTCACTTACCACTTGGCTCTCCAGCACCTGCAAGGGAACAATCCACCCAACCGGTGGCAAACAATGCAACGGTCAGCATTCAGCTGACCCAATTATAACAATCTTACCCCTTTCTCGGGGCATTAGCATTCTTTCCCTGCAAAGCATGGCATCATCATATAGCAACTATGTGCGCGCAGGCACATTCAAGCCATCACAACTATCGGCCATACGGCCCGACAGTCCGTGCACTCAGGGCACATTCTCGGTGTACCGGAATACCAGGGTCAACACCACCGTCTACACGGTATTTGAGCATTCTAGTCTTTCCGGCGCGCGGGCCTAAGACTCTCATTAGGCGCTCCAACAAAACCTATAACCAGGCTTCCAAGTCGGACGGACCTAACGCAGGTACGGATCAGCCACCCCCCATTGCTCAAGTCGCTGTGCCACCTCGAATACGGAAGTATCCATGGCTATTTATAGGCGCGGGTCGGTTTCACCTTTCCTGTTCGGCAATCTGCCTTTTCATCGAGTTGCAGCCCAACGGCTCAACCGCTCATAAAGTGGCAATGCACGGCCACAAGAGTTGCATCCAACCCTCTTCATTTCCTAGACATCATCCAGTACTTCCTGCTGCACCAAGCAACAGGTAGGCACAAGGCAACACAAGCCATAATCACGGAGCCTTCTCCGATATGCAAACAAGCATCACCAATCCAGACCATGTCCAGATGGGCTTCACACAGCATGCCTAGAGCCGTACTCCAATTCCGGCCTCTAACAAGGGGGACTTCACATATCTACCCCAAGGGACACCACAACCCACCGCACACTCGCGGGGAAGGGTTTTCCCTATGCAATGCAGAAAAGAAGGACTTCACATGTCCAAGAAGGGAGATCGTTACCCTTGTCGATCTCTTGGGAGCCATCGAAAACTAGCCGGTGAGAAAGAACCGCAGCAGCCTTGCCTTCACAACGCCGGCTTCGGATCACGAATCGGACCACGGGAACTCCGTCGGTGGCTTAATCTCCTCCTCCTTCTTCTTCCTCCTCTCTCTTTCTCTCTTCCTTAAGCACATGAAGAATGAATCTTCATCAGCCTTCACGAATTAAATCCAGCCAGGAAACCACCTGAGCCCTTGGATCAAAAGAGAGAAATCTGAACGGCCACGATTTGCCCAAAAAACCCAATTTTTGGCTGACACGGCCTGTGACACGCCCGTGTCACAGGCCGTGTACCCTTAAGCGGCACACACGGTAATCGTACCGACTGAGATTTACCAGAACACAGGCATCGACACGCCCGTGTCGAACCTGACACGCCCGTGTCATTCCTGAGACACGCCTGTGTCACCCCCGCCTCATCGAGTTGCAAGCAGTATACGGGTCGGAACACGGCATCGGACACGCCCGTGTCCAACCTGACACGCCCGTGTTCAAGGCTTGGTTCAAGGCCGTGTAATCTTCTGACTCGGGCCACATTTTTATTTGCGTGACACGCCCTGGGACACGCCCGTGTCCCAGGCCGTGTACCCCCGACACGCCCTGTAACATCCCATTTCCGGCTAGACCCCTAGGAGTCGGTTGGCTGCGGTAGAACCCTAGGGAGCCCAAAAGTTGAAATAAATCGACCAGGATTTCGGGTCACGGGTTGGTCACGCCCGTGACCCAGGTGTCACGCCCGTGACCTGGGGCGTGACTCCCTCGATGATCGTCGATCTCAGGTAGACGATCGTCGGATGCAAAATTTTCCACCCGTCCATGTCACGCCCGTGACCCAGGTGTCACGCCCGTGACCTGGGGCGTGACTCCTTCGACGATCGTCGATCCCAGGTAGACGATCGTCGGGCGCGGAATTTGCCTCGTGGCCTGTCACGCCCGTGACTCACAGAGTCACGCCCGTGACATAGGGCGTGACCACGGTCGACGATCGTCGATTTCAGCTCGACGCTCGTCGTCCCAGAATTAGTCACCAGACATGTCACGCCCGTGACCCGCAATGTCACGCCCGTGACATAGGGCGTGACCACACTCGACGAGCGTCGATCTCAGTTCGACGCTCGCCGACCCAGAATTTGGCCACACGGGCCAGTCACGCCCGTGACCCGGGTGTCACGCCCGTGACCACCCTTCGACGATCGTCGATCTCAGTTCGACGATCGTCGAACCCAGAATTGGCTAACCGGGCCTGTCACGCCCGTGACCTATGTGTCACGCCCATGACCAAGGCCGAAACAACAGCCAGACTGGAAATTTCCGTAACCGACGCAATAATAAATTCTGATTATGGGAATGAAAACCAAGGGTATTTATGGGCCGTTTCCTACTTTAATTATTTAAATAATTAAGGAAATGTTGGTCCAATAGAAAATCGCCACCTGGCGAGCACCTCTTCATCTCCAGCGTTTCAACTGAAATTCGTCATAACCGAAACGTCATTAAGGAAATTATTAATGGCCGCCAACGTTTCAACCTTTCCCCTCCCTCCTTTATTTCCTTTAAAAAGGCCCCTTAGGCTCAAGGATGAAGTTTCCCAGCCCTTACCTGAAGTTTCGAGCCGCCTACTGTGCTGTAGAAGAATTCCGACGACGCCACCACTGCGCCATGACAGTCCAACGTCCATCTCGCCGTCAAACCATGAATAAGGTCCTCCTCTACTCTTTCTTCTATGGATAGATCTTAGAAATCATTAGGAGAGATATCGGGCTCAAAAGAGCCGGATCGGGTGAGCGTTTCCATGCTTTTCCGAAATTTGCATAAAGACGGGTTCGCCGGAAACCGCCTCTCCGGCGGCCGTGCCGCCGCCCGACGATAGCCCTCGCCTCAACGGAGGTGGTGGTGGTGGTGGCCGGCCAGGGAGATGGCTGGATGGCCGGGAAATAGCTTGGAAAAGCTACAGGAAATTAGGTTTTCAGACCTCTGGTTTGGGCTGTTGAAGAAGATGAACAGTGCCATGAGAATTAAATTCTATTTTTTTAAAACTATTTCTGAATGAAAATATCTGTCACCTTAAATAATTTGGGAAAAATACTTAGATGCTTCTACAGGAAAAATGGTCAACATAGAAAATGTAGTCCTTGAAGTCTACTTTAGTTCAAAATTAATTTCACTCGATTTGGAATCCTGGTTAGACCACAGCACCCTTTTTGGTGAGGTCTATCCAGAGGGCCGTCTTGACCTTAAAAAATTCCCCACTCCAATCCAGTCATCAAAATGACTTGAAATTTGGGGTGCGGCCTAATATTACCTATATCTAGGTATGATACAAAAATGAGAATTTTTGGGAAATATTTTTCTATAGTTTTTAGGAAAATTCAATAATCCTAGCCGAATTTATTTAGATGGTTAAATAATTTCCAAACCCTCCCAAATTTTGGTGAGTGGTCCCTGGGTTCACCATGAGGTTCTGTATAATTTTTCATCTCATTTGGAGATGGTTTGGATTCGAAATGATCAACCCTAAGTTTTGCCCTAATAAGGGGTCTTAGGTTAAAAGTGCGCTTTTGAGATTTGAGTGGTTAGACCACCTCAACAGAGGCTGAAATTTTTATCACTGGCTAGTAATATTCTCTAGCACCCTCTCATAGAGTTTGAGGCGGATCGGGGTAAGTTTACCCTAAGAACCAAGGCCAAACCCTAAGGATGGATCTTGGTGGTTTGTTGAAGGTCATGTGGTCAAATGACCTTGGATTGACCCGAAATTGGGTGAAGAGAACCATAGGGCCAATATAGTTCTCTGGATGAAATCTTAGTAGATTTGGAGATCGTTGGGATACCTAAAAATCTAACCCTAGTTTAGGGTGCAAAACTTGTAGAGATAGGAAATGATACTAAAACACATTGAAAAGTGTTGAGATTTGGGTAGACTGAATTATAAGGATGGTACAAGCTCTGGATATTTTTCTATGAATTTTAAGATCATTATTTTGGATACTTCATTAACGATGTAGTAGCTTGTCTGATTTGCTTAGAAAATTTATTATGAACTATATACTTCTTGGAAATTGATGAGATTTAGGCAGAGAACGTTTATTATGGTTTTAAATCTTTGTGAATTTTTATGGGATTTTTGGATGTTTAATTCTAAAGCTTGCTTCATTAAGAATTATTTATCATGGATATTGGATTAAATCTATTTTGGTGCTTAGCAAGCTGGTAAAATTATGATTCTTTGCACAATGATCTTTTCTGTACCATACTATTAATCAGTAATTTTTCTATATTTTTATGATGAGTAATTTCAGTACTTCCTTCTTTACATGGGAATAATGAGATTATAATGGATAAATTAATTAGAGGCTAAATACCTTCTGTAAAATCCTGTAAATTAGTATTTGGTGATACCTTACTGTTATTTAGTGATCATAATTTTTGGGTGGCCATTACTTAAGAATACCATGTAGTTCATGTTTAAAATTACCCGTGGCCAATCTTTGGGAAAAATTAAATAAATATCAGATTAATTAGGAAAATTATAAATTTCTGGAGTTAGACTAATTAGGTCATGGTAGACCTCCAGTAAATATTATATGGGATTTGGAAGACAGTTGGGAGTACCACCCTTTGCATACCTCATAAGGATTAGGACGGTTTGCGTTTAGTAAAACTACAGAAGCTGAGCTAGAGTGGGTAATGAACTTGGAGATGGAATTTTGATAGTTTGCTGGTTTGGACATGATGAGTTAAATCCAGTTCATTATTGGAAGTTAGGATGGGTAGGGGTGAGGTTGACTAGCGATAGGTAGTGTTTGGGTTCGACGGAATACCGTCCTCCCCGAGAAGAGGAAGAGTCAAAGCCACCCTAGGAATAGCCCACTGTAATGTGAGAAGGGAATGGGTTAAGGGAACCAATCAAGTATAATAAGTGCCTTGGAAAGGGAGTTTTGGGATTCACCCCATCATAGCTCCTAGTACCGCTGCGAGCCCTTCACCGGGTAACCCTCGGGAAGTCCAAGGTTAACCTTAAATCTTAGGAATAAAATGATCAAGAGTAACCCTAATAATAGTTGTACCTCACACCTACACTTGTACACTTAGGAAGAAGAAATGGCATGGAATGGGTAGAGTAGGTCCGTGGTCTAAGGGCCTACTAGTAGAGATGGTGGTTGGTTTGTAATTGGGAAGTCCAGGGAGCGGGATGCTCGGGGACTTGGTATATGCTTGGTAGCCTGGAGAGCTGGAGGCTCGGTAACATAAGAACTTGTATAAATATAATTATTATGATTGCATGTGCATAAAAGTGGTGGGTCATCGGTACTAGGCGATCGATCACACCGACAGTGGTACGTTGACTCAGCGAAAAGCCTGGTGGGTACAGCCAGTACTAATACGCGGATACTCTAGGTTGTGTTCTTCTAGGGGCGTATGGAAGGGCTAGGCCTGGTAGTGTGATTACCCGCCTAGGAGTGGGGGGCCCGACTCACTGTCTCCGTTTGCCACAGCAGAGGTTCCTGGGAGTGAAGCTAGCTGCCCGAACAGGGGGAACTAAAGGTCTGTGCGCATAGAGTCGTGTGGGTGTGTTGCACTTGCTTGTGCATTTCATAGCATAATTTTGTGTCATAGCATAAACATGCCACCTAACGTATAAAATGGTATGGGACGTTTTATACGATAGGCCTTGCAAAACGACCCCTTGGTCTATAGGGGTAATCTCTATAAATCAATGGTTATATCTCTTGTACTTTCACTTACTTGCTATCCCTTTCTGTTTGACAACCGACACCCCAACGTATAAGTGGTATGGGACACTCTATACGATGGGAGCCCTGCAAAAGATCCCTTGGCTTATGCGCTTCCGCGCATAAGTTAAGGTTACATTTCTTACTTTTTGTTTCTATCTTGTTTACTATAGAATTGCTAGCATAGGTCCGCTGTCACCAGTTTTCTTGATTTAATCTCCACCTTCATGTCCTTCCCTTTCTTCCTCTCCGCTCGGTACTTAGGAGCCATGGGGGAAGGGGTAGGGATGATAGGGCTTAGTCTTTATGACTAATGGTTTTCGAACCACAACATTTTAGGTGTACCATATGGACGGGTCACAGGTGTTGCAGTTTCTGACAGAGTTGACCCCGCGACCGTGTTACCATTGTCACCAGCCGGGACATACACGGGTCAAATGCCCCTTGATGGGTGGGACCCCACCAGCTCAGCAGCCAGGAGGCCGAAGACGCAGACGTGGATCGCGAGGCGGCAACGGCAGGTCGAAAAGGAAGAAGCACCCAGAGATGCAGTACCAGCAGAGTACAGAGTCGGTGGAGATGGGCCAGTCCAGCTTGGGTGCTCTCGGTTCAGTGACAGTTACGGTGACGCTTAGTTTTAGTTTTGCTTTCGCGAGTGACTTGTAGTGAGGATTATATGTACTGGGCATAAGCCCCTTTCTATACTCTGATTATTATTATTATTGTGGGCTCTCCCTTCGTGGAGATTTATTTATATACATGTGGTTTTGTGGACTTGCTTTTACTTTATTTTGCTACTATTCTGCGATCGAAAAGGGCCGGCAGAATTGGCGTTTTGTAGTGGCGACCTTCCTGTGAGTCGGTGCCACCGCAAAGCGGCAATTCTGGGCTAAGACCCCGGTGGTTGAAAAAGAAAAAAAAAGGGGGTCTTACACGCCCTGGGACACGCCCGTGTCCCAGGCCGTGTAAAATGACCTGCACCTCAAAATTCATTTTGAGTCTTTTTGGGGTGTTACAATCCTCCCCCCCTTAACAAAATTTCGTCCCGAAATTTGCACGGTAAGGAAACAAGAACCAGCAATGCTATAACTTGATAACTATGTTTTAACAAAAAGTACATGGTGTACAGTTTATACAAATAACTCGGGAAATTCAGCTCGCATGGTCTGCTCTCGCTCCCATGTTAGCTCTTCTCGGCCACAATTGTCCCATCGGACCTTGACCATCCCGATCACTTTGTTCCGCAACTGTTTATTGGCTCGATCCTCGATCCGAATGGGTCTAACCCTCGTCGTTAGCCCATACTCGACCGGTACCCGATCATTCTCCACTACTTGAGCTGGATCCTTCACCGCCTTACGAAGGACTGAGATGTGAAATATATCATGTAATCCACCCAAGTCTGCTGAAAGTGCTAGTCGATAAGCAGCTTCCCCAACTCGCTCCACCACTTCAAACGGACCAAGATACCTCGGACTTAGCTTTTTCAAACGCCGAATCCTGGACACGCCTTTGAAGGGTTTGATCTTCAAATATACCCAATCACCCACCGCGAACTCCACGTTCCGGTGTTTGGCATTGTAGTACTTTGCTTGACGATCTTGGGCTATCAATAGCCTCTCTCGAATAGAGCGTATGAGCGAGGTAGCTTCTTCGACTTCCTTTTTCCCACTCAGCTTAGATTCGCCTGCTTCTGCCCAAGCTAACGGTGTACGGCATTTCCGACCATATAAAGCTTCAAATGGCGCCATACCAATACTCGCTTGGTAGCTATTATTATAGGCAAATTCGACAAGAAATATATAATCTTCCCATCTCTTACCAAAATCTAGGGCGCACATGCGGAGCATAACCTCCATCGTTCTGTTGGTTCGTTCAGTCTGGCCATCCGTTTGGGGATGAAAGGCCGTACTAAACGCTAACTTTGTACCCAACATTTGATGAACGAGCCGCCAATCATTCGATGTGAACCGCCCATCACGGTCACTAACGATGCTCCGAGGAACACCGTGCAGTCGAACAACCTGCTCCACATAAAGCTTGGCCAAGGTTTCCACTGAATCGTCTCTTCTGTTTGGAAGGAAGTGCACCACTTTTGTCAACCGGTCCACAATCACCCAGATTGAATCATGACCGCGTTAAGATCTCGGCAACCCATGCACGAAATCCATCGAAATATCATCGAACTTCCACTCCGGAATAGGTAACGACTTCAGGAAACCGCCAGGCTTCTGGCATTCTGCTTTCACCAACGCACAGGTATTGCATTCAGCCACATAACATGCGACATCTTTCTTTAATCTGGGCCACCAGAACAGCTTTTTCAGATCTCTGTACATCTTTGTGCTCCCTGGGTGAACTGAGTACTTTGCAAAGTGAGCTTCGTACATCAACTCTTCCCTCAATTTACCCACACTCGGGACGCACACTCGACCATTTCTTCTTAACAAACCGTTATCCCAAGAGAATTGGTCATCCGGCCCATCTTTTGCATAGCGCTGGAGGCTTTCATCAAGCTCCGTTGCTCGCCGAACTCTGTCCGTAAGGTCATATTGCACCTCCGTCCAGTTCAAGCATGCATCGGTTGACGAACCCTTGTCAACACAAGATATCTCCAATGCTTCCAATTCCTGGATTAAACGCTGATCATGCCTCTGCAACCAGCTTGCCCATACCGGAGTCTTTCGACTCATAGCATCAGCGACCACATTTCCCTTCCCGGGAGTATAGTGAATCTCGAAGGTGTAGTCCCCAAGGAACTCCATCCATCTTCGTTGTCACATATTCAGATCCTTCTGATCCAACAAATACTTTAGGCTTTTATGATCTATATAGATATCCACTTTAATGCCATATAGATAGTGTCGCCACAACTTGAGCGCAAAGATTACCGCCGCCAACTCCAAATCATGGACGGGGTAATTCCGCTCATGCACTTTCAACTGGCGCGAGCCATAAGCAATCACTTTACCAAACTACAGAAGAACGCAGCCTAAGCCGCTCCCGGAAGCATCACTATAGATCTCATACCCATCTGTACCACATGGCGATGTCAACACAGGCGCCGTGGTCAAACGATTCTTCAATTCTTCAAAAGCTCGCGCGCACTCCGGCGTCCAAATGAGCTTTTGATCTTTTCTCGTCAGCGTGGTCAGAGGTAAAGCAATCCGTGAGAAGTTTTCCACAAACCGTCTATAGTAGCCCGCAAGTCCAAGGAAGCTCCTGACCTCGGCCACTGAAGACATCATTGGCCAATCTCGGATGGCACTTATCTTCAACGGATCCACCGCGATACCTTCTCCACTTACCACACGGCCTAAAAAGGCTACTGAAGAGAGCCAGAACTCACACTTTGAGAACTTGGCAAAAAGCTTATTCCTCCGCAGGGTATGCAAGACCAACCGCAAATGGTTTGCGTGATCCTCTTCCGACTGAGAGTATACTAAGATGTCATCGATAAACACAATAACGAACAAATCCAAGTACTCTCGGAACGTTCGATGCATTAGGTCCATAAATACCGAAGGCGCATTACATAGGCCAAACGGCATTACTGTGAACTCATAATGACCGTAGCGTGTTCCAAACGCCGTCTTGGGAATGTCACCTTCCCTAATCCTCAGCTGATAATATCCAGATTTCAAATCCAATTTGGAATAGACTGTTGATCCTGCCAGCTGATCAAAGAGGTCATCAATCCGCGGGATCGGATATTTGTTTTTCTCCGTCAGCTTATTCAATTCGCGGTAGTCAATACACAACCGTAAGCTACCGTCTTTCTTTTTCACAAAGAGAACAGACGCGCTCCAAGGTGACATACTTGGGTGTATATATCCCTGCTCCAATAACTCTTGCAATTGGACTTTCAACTCAGCCATCTCTTTTGGCGCAATGCGATATGGAGAGCGGGCCACAGTTTTTGCACCTGGCACCAACTCAATCGAGAAGTCAATCTCCCGCTAGGGTGGTAACCCAGGAAGATCTTTAGGAAACACATCAGCAAACTCTGACACAACTAGTACTTCACCGACACCGGCCTTTGGCTCAACAGGCTGAATTAGCGTGAAGAATAACTCCGCGCCCTTCCGAACAGCATTGACGACTTGGAGTGCAGACAACAGGGTCTCGCCAACTCCTCGCATACCAGCAAACTTCGTCACAAGTCCGGTATTCTGGCCCAGTGTAATCTCCTTGGAGTTGCAATCCATAAAGGCACGCTGCTCCGAGAGCCAGTCCATACCAAAGATCACATCAAACTCCGATAACGGTAGCACAGCTGCACTCAAACCGAAATCCTGACTTCCTATTTGCACAACCACATCGCAAGCCTTATCCGCAAGCATCATACAGCCATTCGGCAATAGCACCCTTGTACTATCCACCGTCACATGACTTGGTGCCCCAATGCGAGATACGAAATCCTCAGACAGGAAAGAATGCGAAGCATCCGTATCAAACAGGGCTCTCGCCAAATTATTCCGAATCAGGACAAAGCCTGCAGCACACACACATGCACAAGCTATACATAACCAAAAACCATAGCACATAAGCAAGTAAGCTAACTCAACTCGTACCTGTGACGACGTCACTTTGCTTAATCGCTTCCTGTTGGCCAAGCTGATAGATTCGGGGCTGTGCCTGAGACGCAGAGGAATCAACCACCGCTTTGCCCTTCTCAGCATACGACGCACCCGCCTTCTTATCCCCTTTGGGCTGAACAACCCGACAGTCACGAGCTATATGCCCCACCCGGCCACAGTTATAGCATGTACGAGAATCCGGCCTTGATGTCGCTCCCGACACAACGGTCGTAGTCACTTGCCCAGACGGCTTGGACCTCTTGCCCCCTTTCTTCTGGTAAAACGATTTGCTCGGGCGAGGTGCTTGTACCTCTGGCTTTGACACAACTAAGCCCTTGTTCCCTTGAACCCGCCGCATGTCCTTCTCCAACGCACACGCAGTATCAACCAACGCCTGAAACCCTTGGTTCACTGAACTCGAAAGCAGGAATCGCAACTCATCCCGCAATCCTTCATAGAACCGATTCGTTTTCCTTTGGTCATCCGCAAAGATTGTGCCCGCATACCGTCCCAACCTGGTAAACTCATGCAAGTAGATATCCACGCTATCTTCCCCTTGCTTTAACCGTTGGAACTCATTTTCCATAGCAATGCGTTGCGCCGCTGGGACATGTTTCGCCAGAAATATTCGAGAGAACTCCTCAATCGACACTTGCGTTAATTGCCTGCCCGCCAAATGGTGTACCTCAACCTCGTCCCACCACAACCGCGCCTCTCCTTCAAGCATGAAGGTGGCTAAGGTGACCTTTAGAGTTTCCTCCGCCCTGATCGCTGTCATTATCCTCTTGACACGCGATAACCAATCTTCCGCCTCGTTGGGGATCCCATTCCCGCAAACGTAGGAGGACTGAAGCTCATGAACTGCTTCAACTATCGGTCAGCTGCTCGTGGATCTACAGCCTCAATCGGCTCGGGTCTTACAACAACACGAACTGGCTCGACTGCCGGTTGCGCTTGCCCGGTCGGCTGAATCATGGCAAATAGAGCCTCAGCAACTAAACAAACAGTTTCCGCAGATGGAGGAGGTGTGGGCACCTCAGCTGGTGCCGCACTCTCATCAGAACGCTGGGGCTCAGACTGCCCAACACCACTACGCGTCACCTATAGGTGGACAAGACACACATTAGCGAACGTATGCAAGCAAAACAACACAAAGAGGAACGCGCAGATTCCTCAAACAAGATTTTGTACATTCCTTAGTGGACATTCCAGAGTTCATTAGCGTTACAGCAGGGCGCATAAACACGCGCTCGCCACCCCATAAAAGAATTCGGCCACGAATTCGATAGAGGAAGACCGAACGAAGCTGATACCAAAATGTAACGACCCCATCCGTTAGATGACGTATAGTAGAAGGTCTGGCCGGGGCCCCACACTATATGCCACAAACAGACGGTGAGGTCACAGGATAATACCAAACCAAACACGAATCCTAACTCAGAGCATTCTAGCGGAAGCTTTAAGTAGTAATTTGAACTCTAACCAGGAATGTCCAATATATAAACCACCTTTATATATAATCACGGAATGTACACAAATACATAGAGTTTGGCCTTAAGGCCTTACAGTTCCTCTTTTTACAACGTATGGTTTACAAACCTCGGCGCGCAGGCCGGCCATACATGAGTAAAAGCAAATAAGCAAAACATTCGCTTAGCCTTCAAGGGCTAGCCGCAGCAGCAGTAGCAACAGCAGTAGGGCTTCAGCCCTTCACTTACCACTTGGCACTCCATCACCTGCAAGGGAACAATCCACCCAACCGGTGGCAAAAAATGCAACGGTCAGCATTCAGCTGACCCAATTATAACAATCTTACCCCTTTCTCGGGGCATTAGCATTCTTTCCCTGCAAAGCATGGCATCATCATATAGCAACTATGTGCGCGCAGGCACATTCAAGCCATCACAACTATCGGCCACACGGCCCGACAGTCCGTGCACTCAGGGCACATTCTCGGTGTACCGGAATACCAGGGTCAACACCACCGTCTACACGGTATTTGAGCATTCTAGTCTTTCTGGCGCGCGGGCCTAAGACTCTCATTAGGCGCTCCAACAAAACCTATAACCAGGCTTCCAAGTCGGACGGACCTAACGCAGGTATGGATCAGCCACCCCCGTTGCTCAAGTCGCCGTGCCACCTCGAATACGGAACTATCCATGGCTATTTATAGGCGCGGGTCGGTTTCACCTTTCCTGTTCGGCAATCTGCCTTTTCATCGAGTTGCAGCCCAACGGCTCAACCGCTCATAAAGTGGCAACGCACGGCCACAAGAGTTGCATCCAACCCTCTTCATTTCCTGGACATCATCCAGTACTTCCTGCTGCACCAAGCAACAGGTAGGCACAAGGCAACACAAGCCATAATCACGGAGCCTTCTCACCAATCCAGACCATGTCCAGATGGGCTTCACACAGCATGCCTAGAGCCGTACTCCAATTCCGGCCTCTAACAAGGGGGACTTCACATATCTACCCCAAGGGACACCACAACCCACCGCACACTCGCGGGGAAGGGTTTTCCCTATGCAATGCAGAAAAGAAGGACTTCACATGTCCAAGAAGTGAGATCGTTACCCTTGTCGATCTCTTGGGAGCCAACGAAAACTAGCTGGTGAGAAAGAACCGCAGCAGCCTTGCCTTCACAACGCCGGCTTCGGATCACGAATCGGACCACGGGAACTCCGCTGGTGGCTTAATCTCCTCCTCCTTCTTCTTCCTCCTCTCTCTTTCTCTCTTCCTTAAGCACATGAAGAATGAATCTTCATCAGCCTTCACGAATTAAATCCAGCCAGGAAACCACCTGAGCTCTTGGATCAAAAGAGAGAAATCTGAACGGCCACGATTTTCCCAAAAAACCCAATTTTTGGCTGACACGGCCTGTGACACGCCCGTGTCACAGGCCGTGTACCCTTAAGCGGCACACACGGTAATCGTACCGACTGAGATTTACCAGAACACGGGCATCGACACGCCCGTGTCGAACCTGATACGCCCGTGTCATTCCTAAGACACGCCCGTGTCACCCCCGCCTCATCGAGCTGCAAGCAGTACACGGGTCGGAACACGGCATCGGACACGCCCGTGTCCAACCTGACACGCCCGTGTTCAAGGCTTGGTTCCAGGCCGTGTAATCTTCTGATACGGGCCACATTTTTATTTGCGTGACACGCCCTGGGACACGCCCATGTCCCAGGCCGTGTACCCCCGACACGCCCTGGGACACGCCCGTGTCCCAGGCCGTGTAAAATGACCTGCACCTCAAAATTCATTTTGAGTCTTTTTGGGGTCTTTTTGGGGTGTTACACTACCCATGGGTTAAGGAGTAGAGGAGGACCTGTGGTGGCGGCTGTAGCCGTGCTGATCGCCGGATTGGCATGGTGGTGGCCGGTGGTGGTCGGCTTGTTCAAAATTGTAGGAAATGGCTTGGCCCCTTCAGGTAAAGTGTGGGAAATGCTCCTTGAACCTCAGTGAAGCTTTTAAAGAGGAAGAGGAGGGGAGTTAGGTGGATGAATGTCTTGTGCCATTTTTGGCCATGGTCAACAATGGCGGCTTGGTTGGTAGGGGGTGGAGCTTGCTCTAACCAGTCCAAAAAGGCTGCTGCACTCCCCCTTATTCTTCTGAATTGAATGGGGAGGTTGGGGAGGGGGGAGGAGGAGCACAAAGTCCTCCTTCCTTCTTCTTCCTTCTCTTTCTCTCTCCTCCATGGGTGGCTTTCTCTCTCCTAGTCCCAAGCCTAAAATTTGGCTCCTCCCTTGTTGACGCAAGAATTGCGCCTTCCAATTAACAGGTGTTCGATCTCACAAGCTAAGGATGAAGGAAGAAGGGTTGCGGGGATAGAGGTGAGGCTTGCTCAAGCAGAGGAGGAGCTTGCTCAAGCAGAGAGGAAGCTTGCCTGAGTAGAGGAGAAGCTTGCTCAAGCAGAGAGGAAGCTTGCCTGAGCAGAGGAGAAGCTTGCTCAAGCAGAGAGGAAGCTTGCCTGAGCAGAGGAGAAGCTTGCTCAAGCAGAGAGGAAGCTTGCCTGAGCAGAGGAGAAGCTTGCTCAAGCAGAGAGGAAGCTTGCCTGAGCAGAAGAGAAGCTTTCTCAAGCAGAGAGGAAGCTTGCCTGAGCAGAGGAGAAGCTTTCTCAAGCAGAGAGGAAGCTTGCCTGAGCAGAGGAGAAGCTTGCTCAAGCAGAGAGGAAGCTTGCCTGAGCAGAGGAGAAGCTTGCTAAAGCAGAGAGGAAGCTTGCCTGAGCAGAGGAGAAGCTTGCTCAAGCAGAGAGGAAGCTTGCCTGAGCAGAGGAGAAGCTTGCTCAAGTAGAGAGGAAGCTTGCCTGAGCAGAGGAGAAGCTTGCTCAAGCAGAGAGGAAGCAGGATCAGGCACTGTCGAGCAGACAGCTACTTTGATGGTTAGCTTTGCAGGTTGGAGCCGAGAGAGGAGAGAAGAAAGGAGGAGGCCGCTAGCAGCGGCAACAGCAGACTTCGCCCGCCGCGGCTTGAATGCCACTCTTGCGATGGGCTTTTCTTTTAATCAAGTAGAGTTACAACTTGCTATTGCACCATTACAACGAAAGAGCAGTAAAGGGTACAATGGGGAAGCTGGCGGCTAAGGAAGAAGGTGCCAGAAACTAAGTAAAAGAGGCTGTAGAGAACTGGAGAACTGAGGCTGAAGATGCTGCTGAAGCTGCCTGCTGAAGTTGCCTACTGATGGCAGAAAAAACTAAGTCCCCAGCCCCTGACGACCTGGGAGACCTGGAAATTTGAGTCCGCCGACCTTGATTGATCAAGCTGTGACGGACTGGAAAACTGAGTCCGCAGCCTTTGATCAAGGTTGCAGTTTTCCTCCTCTCCTCCCTCCTGAATGAGAGGTCTTGGGGGGTATTTATAGGCCCGGGAGAATCTTCTAGAAGCGGGACCCAGTGACGTCATCTTCGACGACCTCGGCGGACTGATCAACCTAAAGAGCAGGAGGAGGGGGAGGCCTGAGGAGCAGGCCCCCCCTGAGGGCAGGCGGCCTGAAGCCAGGCCGCCCCTAGGGAGGCGGCCTGAGGCCAGGCCGCCCCTAGGGAGGGCGGCCTAAGGCCAGGCCACCCCTAGGGAGGGCGGCCTGAGGCCAGGCCACCCCTAAGGAGGCGGCCTGAGGCCAAGCCGCCCCTAGGGAGATCGGCCTGAGGCCAGGCCGCCCCTAGGGAGGGCGGCCTGAGGCCAGGCCTCCCCTAAGGAGGGCGGCCTGAGGCCAGGCCGCCCCTAGGGAGGGCCCCCTGAGGCCAGGCCGCCCCTAGGGAGGGCGGCCTGAGGCCAGGCCGCCCCTAGGGAGGGCGGCCTGAAGCCAGGCCGCCCCTAGGGAGGGCGGCCTGAGGCCAGGACGCACCTAAGGGAGGCAGCCTGCAGCCTGAGGCTAGGCCGCTCCCTGATGGAGGAAGCCTGGGGCCAGGCTGGACAGGGGAGCCGAGCCTTGCGATGGTCCGGTCATGCGCTGGCACCGGCAGGTCGAACCTGCGAACTGATATAGGTTGCCTCCTGCAAGGAAGCAATGCTGCATGGTTAGCCTGGCCAAACCGCTTGGGCCAAAAAGGGAAAGCCGAGGCAGATCGCGATCCTCGGGGGGGGGGGGGGGGTTCCCTTGAGTGGACCGCGACTTGCGAGCTAGAGACCTTGGGAGGGATCGCCGATTTTGGGGTTAACATAATCCCCGCACTTTTTTAAGTTCCGCAGGGATCTTCGAAAAAGTAGGAGACCCACGAAAATCGTGATCCACCCCTTAGAAACCAGGAGAGAAAAATTAAAGTTCAGGAGAGATAGAACCTGATGTCCCTCCTCAGAAAAAATCTATCAGTGCCAATCTTTTACCTGCGAAGAAAAAAGTTAATGCAGGCAAAAGGGAGGTACATCTTGCGTATACCTGAGCTGCTTTTGTAAATGAGGAAGAGGATAACTGTCTTCCATTGAACTCTGCCAAAATACAGATGAGAGAAAATACTGTAGTATAATAATCTTACAAGTACCTGAAGGGGACTTAGCTACTATCTGCTAGTCTCTGCAAAAAGGGAGAGTAAGTAAGCAGATGGATGAAGAAAATAAGCTGCACGTACCTGAGAGGAACTTGCGAATGTTGCCTGTTGATATGATAAGATATAATCAGGTAGCAGAAGAGTTACCTGGCAAGCTCTGCTATCAATTGAATAAAGGTCAAACCGTGATAATAACTCTCTCTTGTGTGACCAATATCAACGTGAAGACCCAGATCAGCAAAATAAGAAAGTCCGAAATTAGATTCATGATGACACTGCTTGTTAACCAAGAAGAACCATATGCTGGGATTAAATGATGTGTGATTAACATCTGATAGGAGAACTTGTTGATCATTATCCGATGAGAGCTTATGCAGGGTAGCGCATATAAGATGATCATAAGTCCAGAAGAGTATTGCAGATCCTTAAAATAGGTTGGACTTAACCTGTTAACCTGTAAGAAGATAGAAGCACAAAGGAGGGCTATACCCCGAGGATGAGCTAAAAAAAGTTGAATGCTGCAACAGGAGAGCACCTGTGGGCCTTATGCATCACTTGCCCAAAAGTCATCCGAGGCGTAGTACTACCTAAAGCGGGCTGGCCGCATTCCCTTGACAGAGCACAAAAGGGAAACATGCGCAAAATCCTAAGAAGGAAGCGACAGATACACTGCTCTCTTGCCCCGGGTTACAAACATTGTTGATCCGTTCTACTAGGTGTGCCAAATGGTCTACAGCATTGCTCGTCTTTGAAGAGATCAACAACATTGTGGGTCCCGCGAAAGCACAGATTGAGAGTACCATAGAGTGTTCGGCCATCACAGTTGTGAGATGATCGAGGAGACAAGGCTACACTTGATCGCCATTGCTTGTCAAGCAAAGATCATCGTAACTGTAACGTATCCCTATCGGAGCACGATAGAACTATCACAGGAGGCCTCCCCTAGGCACTCACACTGCGCTAGACATCGGCCGGGATCCGAAGCCCCGTCATCCTCCGTACGAGAGTTGAACGGCCCCCACTGCACATATGCGAAAACTCCCCGCTATATGTGGTCATTGTGGTTTTACGCCAGAGAACAACCTCGAGGGGGCCCTGAGCAAGACTTGGCGATATCTCGGTGGTTCAGTGATCTCTTTGACAAAGAGAAGAAGTATAGAGGAGAAGCATTACAAAAAGGGAACTGTGTCAGTATGAGATCTCTGATGTAAGCTTTACTGAATGAAACAAAAGAGAGTGTTTGAAAAATATGCAAAATATTATAAGAGTAATTGTTGTTGGTTGCGAGGAGCTTTGAGGACTGTCATGTCCTTTTGGCTTTAGAATAGGTCTCCAAGGGCGCCCACGTCATTAGCATCGTGGGTCTCGCCTATAGCGAGGCCACGATACGTGTCGATTTGATTCACTCCCTTTGAGCTGGAAGGCATGTCTGCTACTTCTTTTCCTTTTAAAGTTGACGGATCGGAGTGGTCATCTTTCGGGAACAGACCACGCATCTTACCCTGTCTCAACAATTTTTGCACCAGTTGATGAAGCGCTCGACAATTTTCAGTCAAATGTCCGCTTTCTTTGTGGAACTCGCAGAACGGATCTGAATCTTTTGATTTTTGGTTTGTCGGCTGGTAGGGCCTTTTGGAATTTGCCCTATCCTTCATGATCTGGCATACTTCTAGCATGGCCTCATCAAGTCCAGAATATGACAAGTCATCATCTTGCGGCTGATGAACCGAAGCTGTTTGCGGAAGTGGGGCTGGTGGTAGCAGTCGCTCTTGGGCACGATCCTGGCCCGGGAAGAGGTGTTGATGATGATGCTGGAATCTTTTTGTTTTTCTTGAGTGGGATGAAAAGTCTTTTCGAGGAGACCTCGAAGGCTTCTTGCAAGAAGGATTTTTCTCCGACACCAGCCTAGAGACGAAGCTGGGGTTGCTCTTTTCACCGCGGATGTATGAGTTGGCTAAGGCAATTAGTTCTTGGTATGTCTTTGGTGCTCGGACATTGGCCTCAAACTTGAGTGGTCCCTCTTGTAAACCATTAATGAGAGCCACTCGATACATCTCCTGGTCAACGATCTCGATGTCCAATATTTCCCTCTGAAAACGATCCACAAAATGAGACCAAGTCTCATTCACTCGCTGTCTGATCTCAAAGAGGGCTTCTGGACCGCCCTTCCTCTTGGAAGAAGTAGAAAATCTGAGCAGGAACTCCCTTCGCAAATCAGCAAAGGAAGAGATGGACTGAGCACGAAGTCCATAGAACCAATCTCTCACTTGACCATCAAAGGTCGTTACGAGGAGCTTGCTCTTGGTGGCATCGGAGAGGGTCTTGAGAGCAATGGCTGATTCAAAAGCTTGAAGATGCTTGACAGGATCAGTCTCCCCGGTGTAAATGGGAAACCGTGGCTCTCGGAAGTTGACTGGAGTTGGCTCATACCGAACACTCTTCGTAAACGGTGATGGCTCTTCTGGTTCTACTGCGTAAGGAAAATAAGGAGCATGAGCAGTAACTGCAAAGGAAGCAGGAGGATTGGAGTAAAAGGTTGCCGCAGGAGGAGCAAATGCAGGAGCTGAAGAGAATGGATGACTTCCCTGAAAGTTCAGAAATCTAGCCGGACTTCCCCGGGCAGCTTCCCGAAAGAAGTTTTGACGAGCTGCAAACTCATCATCTTGAGATCGCAAAGGAGCTGCAGGTCCTTGCGGAAAAGTAGGAGTATAAAGATGAGGATAGACCGGCGGATGAGCCGGTGGATAAACTTGAGGAGTCTCTGATGTTGGTGCTAGATTGATTGGAGGAACTGGCGCTGCTGAAGATTGAGCGGCCAATTGCTGCGTGAGAGCTGCTAGAGTACGGTTGATGGCTTGAAACTGTTGGGCAGTTTCTCTGCGAGATTGCTCTAAGGCCTCCCAAAGAGAATCATCACTGGGACTTGGAGAAAGATTCTCGGCTGGTTGATGGTCTGTGATGATGATTTTCTATAGTTTTAAAATATATCCAAACTAAAATCTCAAATAGGCAAGTGCACCTATCGAAATATAGTATAGGAATGTCGTATTCGACTCGGGGCTGACGAGTACTTGTACTCACAAGAAAAGCTATTATCTTATCGGACGGAAAAGTTGGTTTTTGTTTTAAAACGGAAAAGGAAAAACTAAGCGTTAATCTAAGAAATAGAAATACGATTTTGAGGAGGCTAGCACTTGATCTAGAATTCCCTTGAGATAAAATAAACCTTCTTGTAAAATAAAGCAATGCGAGTTCTTATCTACTCACTCGACCGTGGAGGTTCCTAAAGTATAGTAGCGTCTCTATCGAGCTCATGCTTCTAACTAACCTTAGGTTGATCGATTAAGACCTCTCGGCCAGTCGAAACCCCTAAGCTTGCTTTAGGCGGTGAACCCCACTATTGGATTTGACTCCAATCCGGAAGATTTACGTCATCCTCTCTCGAGGAGTGCATTCAACTCCTTTTATCTTTGAGTGATCTCCTCGTATCTGCAACCTCTCGGTCATTTAGGATACGGATCTTAGATCGAAGATCATATACGCGTAATATGAATTCGAAGAAATGAAAATCAAAGATAATTCGTAGCGAGTAAGATGAAGAACAAGACTTTTGATAAAAAGGAAGAAATTATTTTATTGCAAGCTTCATCAAAATCAAGTGCTAAATGAAAACTAACTACTCATCATAATTAGAGAATTACAAGATAAGAAAAGGAGAGACGTGATTAAATTGAAAAGCAAACTAGAATTGAAACTTACACAAAGTAAAACTAAGTTAAGAAATGTAAATTGCAGTAAAATAAAGCAGCAACTACAGGATTCCTACTCCTAAAATTCTATCCAATTCGACCCCCTCAGCATCTGTAGCTATCTGGAATTTATAGGAAAATTTCTGTTTGGTCACGCCCTAGGTCACGCCCGTGACCTAGGGCGTGTCAGGCTCGGAACCGTCGTCTTGAAACCCCGGGAACGTTGTACGAGAAACCGCCAAAATCTGATAACTGATGGGTCACGCCCCTAGGTCACGCCCGTGACCAAGGGCGTGTCACGGCTGTTTCTGGAAACGGCGGGAAGCTGAAAATGGCGGGAGTAAAAGTGGTCTTCAAGGAGGTGTCACGCCCCCTAGTCACGCCCGTGACTAGGGGCGTGTCTTGCTGCAACGGAAATCTGGCGGCAACGGTTGGAACGGCGCGCTAATGTCGGGTAACTTCCTTGACACGCCCTGGGTCACGCCCGTGACCCAGGCGTGTAATTTTAATCTGACGTGGCACGGGTAGCTGTTATGACGCAGACCATCACGCCCGTGTAAATGGTACACGGGCGTGTCATATTTCGACACGGGCGTGTTTGGGTCGGTCGACGATCTTTTGGCGCGGTCGACGGGCTCTGGCTGCAGACTTGGTTATCACGTGTCACGCCCCTGTGTCACGCCCAGGTAGGGCGTGTCACAGGGCGTGTCTAGGCAGAAAACGAGAAAATCCAGTTTTGTTCCAAAAATATATATATATCAGCCCTGCAAGGTTAAAAATCAATTTATTGGAACATATAAATATAAAATGTAGAAACTTGTTACTTATAAACTTAATATTATAAAATTGATATAAAATATCTATTATTAATATAAAATATAGAATAAAAATATAGAAATAATTTATAGTTATCAAATACCCCCATACTTATCCGTTTGCTAGTCCCGAGCAAACAACTTACTATAGAGGGTAGAAAAATTTTAAAAGTTAGAAAAGAAAACTGAACCTAAGGAGTAAAATGCGAAGTCTTATGCCTATGTTTGCAGATATTTTTGTAGAAAGACTTACTCAGCATACAAATTAGGTTTTTATTTTTCTTAAAATGCGTTTTCACTATTATTTTTACTTTTAAGATGAAAATCCGGTAAATCTTAAAATTATCTTTAGGGACAGTGTAGCGTGCGTACTAAGATAACATTACACAAACAAAGATTAAGATACCCTCCAAAGAAATCCATCAATGTCGATGGCCATAGGCTTGCCCTTTCACACTCTCGCCACGGCACTAGTCTAACTTATAAACATAAATCAATAGTGCTTAATTAGGTTGAAATGTGGGCTTAGGTTTTTGGTGAGGGTGATCAAAGATAAACACGATGGCTAGTCACACCAAAACCTAGAGAAGCTTGTACATAAAGATTTGCTATGGCTCTTTAAGAACGTAGCCAAATTTCTATTTCTTTTGTTTCTTTTCTTAATTTTTTTTAACTCTCTCATCATATTGAAAATTTTTTTTTTCTACTACCTCTTCATTTTTTTTTAATGATAATTTTTTTTTCTTTATTTTGAAGAGGAGAGAAAAATAAATCAAGTTTTTTTTTATAAGAAAAGAGCCATCAAAAATGAAAAGGCTCCTAATCACTCACAAAAATTTTCTACATTTGTTCTTTCAAGCTCGGGTTTAGGTGTGTAATTAGGATGCTTTTTAGGCTTTGGTAAATCATTTGGTGGAGCTAAAACAAAAGGAAAAGGTAATAGGCTCAAATTGGCTAAGCAAAGTTAAAATTTTAGGTGCGGGTACAAAAGCTCAAACTTGCCAAAAGAAGTGCCTAAATCATATTTATGCTAATGAGTATAACTTATGCAAAGTCTTGAGAATAGTTAGAGGGCAAGTTCTAGACATCGAAAAAGAATATCTCTCTCTTGGTCCGCGAAAAATCTCTCTAGCAAACTTCTACTTACTCACCTAAATTATTTTAAAGTTTTACCGGTTTTCAAAATTAAAGTAAAATAAGTTGTTTCTACGCATTTAGAAAAATGAAAATCTAATTATATGCTGAATATTTAGATCTACTAAAAATTCTACTTACACGTGCACTTAACTAGAAACACAACATGGCCAACAGTTTTACTCCAAAATTCAAAATTCAATTAAAATATTAAAATTCTCTAAACACTATATAAAAGTTAAATTACTAGGAATTTTGCATGTGAATAAATAAGGAAATAAAGACTTCTCTAATTAAAATTTTAATTTTTGATTTTCTATTTTTTTCATTTTTTTTTTAATAATACAAAGAAAACAAAATTTTTTTGTAATTTATAAAGATTTATATATATATATATATATTTGATTTTTTAAATAAAGACAAAAACTAAGAATCCACCCCCATACTTAAAAATAAACATTGTCCCCAATGTTTATAAGTCAAGTACGAGGGGGGGAAAGAAAAAAAACAAATTGAAAAATTTTTAGAAGCAAAGAAAATAAATGCATAAAAATTAAAGATAAGCATGAGGTGTCTCCCAAGAGCGCTTTTCTTTTTCCCGTCTTTAAGCTAGACGGTATTGGTTAGGAAAAAGGGAAATAAAATTTTAAGTGTAAGGGCAACTCCCTTAATTCCCGCTTGGGTGAGTACGCCGAAGACGCTCGCCAAGCTACTCCTCCGCTTGCTTCTTGATTTTTCTTCTTTGAATGGTGGTCTTGAGGGTGTAAATTCAAATCACCTATACATACCTGAGGTGATGTGAATTTTTTTAGATGAGCGACAAAGGGATCGTTGATGACATTGGATTGCAACGGCTCATCGTCTACATGAAAATCATTAGAATAAGAAAAATCAAAAAGAAACGTGTTAGAAATTTCACACGGAGGAGGGTCGTGTGAAAAAAATTGATCAAGCTCTGGTAGTTTATTTTCGAAAATTAATTTTTCTTCCGTAGTTGGAGTTAAAATTAAATCATCGGAAGCATCAGGTTCATAAATTTTCGCTCCTAAATAATCATAAATTGTGTCTGTAATTTCATAAATAGGAGAACAATTGGTAGTAGTAGGAGGAGAAATATATTCTTCTTCTACTCCCCCCAGCGCGTCTATACACTTAACAAATTCTTGAAATAAATGCTTTTCTTCTTCTTCGGTATAAGAAACTAAAGGAGAACATGAAGAGTCATGTTCCACATTAGCATCATTATCCGAAGATGGAGAAAAATCGCTAAAATTAATAAAAGTCTCATCCAAATTTTGGGGGGAAGAATCATATGAAATTTTAGAGAAATCCCCAGAATTAGGAGAGAATTTTTGCGGTGCTGAAAAAGAAGAACAAGAAGTCGGATCTAAATAAAAATCCTCATTACTCGGGAATCTTTTCGGGTGATCATGTCGGAAAGCAACATCCGAGGAAGAAGAAAAACTATTAAAATCAGGAAAATTGTTCTCATTGAAGCTTGAAAAAATATTTTCATGAAAATTATTTTCCCCAAAATTTGAATAATTAATTTCATTAAAATTAGAAAAATTATTGGAAAAATTATTTTCATGAAAATTCGATAAAGGGTTCTCATTAAAGTAGGAATAATTATTTTCAGAATTATTGTGAAAATTATAAGAATAATTTTGATGATAAAAATAATAACATTCCTCACTTCGATGAGGGGCACCACAAAAATTACACAAAATTTGGCGCTGTCTTGCAGCTTGCAAAAGATTAATTTTATGTTGGAGCTCGGCAATTTGAGCGGCCAATTTTGATAACATATTTTTTTTTTATTGTAAGAAAAAAAGAAAACAACCGGTACTTAATAGAATGGAATTAGAAATAAAATAAAAATGAATATGGGTCAAGAAAGAGAATGATAAAATAAAAGTTTTACAATTAAAAATTTATAAAATAAAATTTCCGGGACTTCCCAAGGGCTACCCAATGACGGGTTCGCAACGTACTAGGCGGTATTGCGGGATGAAAACCCGGCATGGCCCTTTCGCAAGAAACTTTAATTATAAAAAATTTAAGTTAAAACTTTTAAAGAAAACAAACAAAAAAAATGATAAGAATAATAGATTCTTGCTTTCAAAATATCGACAAAGAAAAGTCCCCGGCAACGGCGCCAAAAACTTGATGATGATTTTCTATAGTTTTAAAATATATCCAAACTAAAATCTCAAATAGGCAAGTGCACCTATCGAAATATAGTATAGGAATGTCGTATTCGACTCGGGGCTGACGAGTACTTGTACTCACAAGAAAAGCTATTATCTTATCGGACGGAAAAGTTGGTTTTTGTTTTAAAACGGAAAAGGAAAAACTAAGCGTTAATCTAAGAAATAGAAATACGATTTTGAGGAGGCTAGCACTTGATCTAGAATTCCCTTGAGATAAAATAAACCTTCTTGTAAAATAAAGCAATGCGAGTTCTTATCTACTCACTCGACCGTGGAGGTTCCTAAAGTATAGTAGCGTCTCTCTCGAGCTCATGCTTCTAACTAACCTTAGGTTGATCGATTAAGATCTCTCGGCAAGTCGAAACCCCTAAGCTTGCTTTAGGCGGTGAACCCCACTATTGGATTTGACTCCAATCCGGAAGATTTACGTCATCCTCTCTCGAGGAGTGCATTCAACTCCTTTTATCTTTGAGTGATCTCCTCGTATCCGCAACCTCTCGGTCATTTAGGATACGGATCTTAGATCGAAGATCATATACGCGTAATATGAATTCGAAGAAATGAAAATCAAAGATAATTCGTAGCGAGTGAGATGAAGAACAAGACTTTTGATAAAAAGGAAGAAATTATTTTATTGCAAGCTTCATCAAAATCAAGTGCTAAATGAAAACTAACTACTCATCATAATTAGAGAATTACAAGATAAGAAAAGGAGAGACGTGATTAAATTGAAAAGCAAACTAGAATTGAAACTTACACAAAGTAAAACTAAGTTAAGAAATGTAAATTGCAGTAAAATAAAGCAGCAACTACAGGATTCCTACTCCTAAAATTCTATCCAATTCGACCCCCTCAGCATCTGCAGCTACCTGGAATTTATAGGAAAATTTCCGTTTGGTCACGCCCTAGGTCACGCCTGTGACCTAGGGCGTGTCAGGCTCGGAACCGTCGTCTTGAAACCCCGGGAACGTTGTACGAGAAACCGCCAAAATCTGATAACTGATGGGTCACGCCCCTAGGTCACGCCCGTGACCAAGGGCGTGTCACGGCTGTTTCTGGAAACGGCGGGAAGCTGAAAACGGCGGGAGTAAAAGTGGTCTTCAAGGAGGTGTCACGCCCCCTAGTCACGCCCGTGACTAGGGGCGTGTCTTGCTGCAACGGAAATCTGGCGGCAACGGCTGGAACGGCGCGCTAATGTCTGGTAACTTCCTTGACACGCCCTGGGTCACGCCCGTGACCCAGGCGTGTAATTTTAATCCGACGTGGCACGGGTAGCTGTTATGACGCAGACCATCACGCCCGTGTAAATGGTACACGGGCGTGTCATATTTCGACACGGGCGTGTTTGGGCCGGTCGACGATCTTTTGGCGCGGTCGACGGGCTCTGGTTGCAGACTTGGTTATCACGTGTCACGCCCCTGTGTCATGCCCAGGTAGGGCGTGTCATAGGGCGTATCTAGGCAGAAAACGAGAAAATCCAGTTTTGTTCCAAAAAAATATATATATCAGCCCTACAAGGTTAAAAATCAATTTATTGGAACATATAAATATAAAATGTAGAAACTTGTTACTTATAAACTTAATATTATAAAATTGATATAAAATATCTATTATTAATATAAAATAGAGAATAAAAATATAGAAATAATTTAGAGTTATCAGTCTGACATGAGTAACCACTGCTTTCACTATCTGATCGAGATCTGAAGGTCGCGTGTTAATGTTGACACAAGAATTGCGCCTTCCTATTAACGGGTGTTCGATCTCACAAGCTAAGGATGAAGGAAGAAGGGTTGCGGGGATAGAGGTGAGGCTTGCTCAAGCAGAGGAGGAGCTTGCTCAAGCAGAGAGGAAGCTTGCCTGAGCAGAGGAGAAGCTTGCTCAAGCAGAGAGGAAGCTTGCCTGAGTAGAGGAGAAGCTTGCTCAAGCAGAGAGGAAGCTTGCCTGAGCAGAGGAGAAGCTTGCTCAAGCAGAGAGGAAGCTTGCCTGAGCAGAAGAGAAGCTTGCTCAAGCAGAGAGGAAGCTTGCCTGAGTAGAGGAGAAGCTTGCTCAAGCAGAGAGGAAGCTTGCCTGAGCAGAGGAGAAGCTTGCTCAAGCAGAGAGGAAGCTTGCCTGAGCAGAGGAGAAGCTTGCTCAAGCAGAGAGGAAGCTTGCCTGAGCAGAGGAGAAGCTTGCTCAAGCAGAGAGGAAGCTTGCCTGAGAAGAGGAGAAGCTTGCTCAAGCAGAGAGGAAGCTTGCCTGAGTAGAGGAGAAGCTTGCTCAAGCAGAGAGGAAGCTTGCCTGAGCAGAGGAGAAGGTTGCTCAAGCAGAGAGGAAGCTGGATCAGGCACTGTCGAGCAGACAGCTACTTTGATGGTTAGCTTTGCAGGTTGGAGCCGAGAGAGGAGAGAAGAAAGGAGGAGGCCGCTAGCAGCGGCAACAGCATACTTCGCCCGCCGCGGCTTGAATGCCACTCTTGCGACGGGCTTTTCCTTTAATCAAGTAGAGTTACAACTTGCTATTGCACCATTACAACGAAAGAGCAGTAAAGGGTACAATGGGGAAGCTGGCGGTTAAGGAAGAAGGTGCCAGAAACTAAGTAAAAGTGGCTGCAGAGAACTGGAGAACTGAGGCTGAAGATGTTGCTGAAGCTGCCTGCTGAAGTTGCCTGCTAATGGCAGAAAAAACTAAGTCCCCAGCCCCTGATGACCTGGGAGACCTGGAAATTTGAGTCCGCCGACATTGCTTGATCAAGCTGTGACGGACTGGAAAACTGAGTCCGCAGCCTTTGATCAAGGTTGCAGTTTTCCTCCTCTCCTCCCTCCTGAATGAGAGGTCTTGGGGGGGTATTTATAGGCCCGGGGAGAATCTTCTAGAAGCGGGACCCAGTGACGTCATCTTCGACGACCTCGGCGGACTGATCAACCTAAAGAGCAGGAGGAGGGGGAGGCCTGAGGAGCAGGCCCCCTTTGAGGGCAGGCATCCTGAAGCCAGGCCGCCCCTAGGGAGGCGGCCTGAGGCCAGGCCGCCCCTAGGGAGGGCGGCCTGAGGCCAGACCGCCCCTAAGGAGGCGGCCTGAGGCTAAGCCGCCCCTAGGGAGGGCGGCCTGAGGCCAGGCCGCCCCTAGGGAGGGCGGCCTGAGGCCAGGCCGCCCCTAGGGAGGGCGGCCTGAGGCCAGGCCGCCCCTAGGGAGGGCGGCCTAAGGCCAGGCCGCCCCTAGGGAGGGCGGCCTGAGGCCAGGCCGCCCCTAGGGAGGGCGGCCTGAGGCCAGACCGCCCCTAGGGAGGGCGGCCTGAGGCCAGGCCGCCCCTAGGGAGGGCGGCCTGAGGCCAGGCCGCCCCTAGGGAGGGCGGCCTGAGGCCAGGCCGTCCCTAGGGAGGGCGGCCTGAGGCCAGGCCGCCCCTAAGGAGGCGGCCTGAGGCCAGGCCGCCCCTAGGGAGGGCGGCCTGAGGCCAGGCCGCCCCTAGGGAGGGCGGCCTGAGGCCAGGCCGACCCTAGGGAGGGCGGCCTGAGGCCAGGCCGCCCCTAGGGAGGGCGGCCTGAGGCCAGGCCGCCCCTAGGGAGGGCAGCCTGAGGCTAGGCCGCCCCTAGGGAGGGCGGCCTAAGGCCAGGCCGCCCCTAGGGTGGGCGGCCTGAGGCCAGACCGCCCCTAAGGAGGCGGCCTGAGGCCTGGCCGCCCCTAGGGAGGGCGGCCTGAGGCCAGGCCGCCCCTAGGGAGGGAGGCCTGAAGCCAGGCCGCCCCTAGGGAGGGCGGCCTGAGGCCAGGCCGCCCCTAGGGGAGGCAGCCTGCGGCCTGAGGCTAGGCCGCTCCCTGATGGCGGAAGCCTGGGGCCAGGCTGGACAGGGGAGCCGAGCCTTGCGATGGTCCGGTCATGCGCTGGCACCGGCAGGTCGAACCTGCGAACTGATATAGGTTGCCTCCTGCAAGGAAGCAATGCTGCATGGTTAGCCTGGCCAAACCGCTTGGGCCAAAAAGGGAAAGCCGAGGCAGATCGCGATCCTCGGGGGGGTTCCCTTGAGTGGACCGCGACTTGCGAGCTAGAGACCATGGGAGGGATCGCTGATTTTGGGGTTAACATCCCTATCCTATGGCAGCCCACAAGTCCATTTGGTCACTTAAGTCAAGGTTAGCCCAATTGAAATGGGCTTGAGCTTGAGTTTGCCCATTTGGGCTAACTTGACCCAAAGTTGGGCTAGGGCCCACCTAGGTCAAATTGGTCCTTGAGGTTTCTTCAATGGGTCCTTGGTGACCCCTTAGCCTCCCCTAGGGTCAAGGTGGGGTTGGATTGGCCCTTGGAGGTCACTTGACCCTTAACTAGGACACTTTGACCTTTTTAGGTCAAGAGTTGACTTTGGTCAACCTAGCCTTTATGATTGGTCCCAATGGGTCCTTGGTGACCTATTGGCCTCTCACTAGGTCTATGAGGGTATGGGTGGGGTCCACTTGGCTAAGGGACTGCAATTGACCCTTGTGTAGGTCAATTTGACCCAATTAGGGTTAGAGTTGAATTTGGTCAACTTAGCTCCCTTGACTACCCTACATGGGTCCTTAGTGACCCATTGACCCCTACCTAGGGTTATGGAGGTATAGGGGTGGTCCATTTGGCTAAGAGACTACAATTGACCCTTGTGTAGGTCAATTTGACCCAATTAGGGTTTGAGTTGACTTTGGTCAACTCAGGTCCTTTGGCTGCCCTCCATGGGTCCTTAATGGCCCATTGACCCCTTACTAGGGTTATAAAGGTATGGGTGGGGTCTTGGAGTCTTGGTGGAGCTTCATGATCACCTTAAACCAAGGTTTTGCCTCTATCCACACCACCAGGTCCACTTGACTCTTTCTTGGGCTTCCTAGGGTTTTGTCATGACAAAACCACTCTTAGGGGTCTATTTGGAAATGGGATGTTACAAATCCCAATAAACAAAACAAAGATTTCGTCCCCGAAATCAGGGTTAAGCCCACGGGGACTCCTATCGAGAAGAAGGAAACTTGTAACATCCCATGAGAATCGAAAGATTTAGATCACGACCATGTTCGCTATGTGAGGTTTAAAGGTGATAGTCAAATCTAAGACCAATTCGCTCAATTGGCAAAGTCTAGACCCCCAATAAATAAAAGTTTAGCCCATATTCTTGAAATTTCAGTCCTACTAGTTTAAAATAGGATGGTAAATTGAACATTCTGAGAGGTTGTGAGGTATACCTGACTGAAGAGTTCTGGGTATCTTTGTCGCATCAAGTCCTGGGGCTCCCATGTGTGCTCCTCTCTTCCGTGATTTCTCCACAGGACCTTGACTAATGGAACCTTTTTGTAGCGTAAGACTCGTACTCCCTTGTCGTCAATCCGGACCGGTTCTAGGTGAACTGACCGATCAGATGCTATCGGCCCATCTGTGGTTGTAACTTGCTGCTCTGGGCGTAGTAGAGCTCTCCTAAGAGAGGATATATGGAATACGTCGTGCAGACTTGCCAGCTCCGATGGCAGCTCCAGCCTGTATGCCAAAGGACCGATCCGCTCCTGGATCCTATAAGGCCCCATGTATCTTGGACTGAGCTTCTTCCTCTGTCCGCGTACCCGAGTAACTCCATGCATTGGTCGGATCTTCAAGAACACCTGATCTCTCACCTGGAATTCCACCTGATGGTGCCGAGCGTCGTAGTACTTAGCCTGCCGGCTCTGTGCTTCCAGCATCCTGTCCCGTATCAATCTCACCTGAGCCTCGGTATCCTCGACAAACTCCGAATCCAATGCCTTAGGGTCCTCGTCCTGTATCCATGATAGCGGAGTCCTGCATTTCCGTCCGTACAACGCCTCATAAGGAGCCATCTTTATACTAGATTGGTAGCTGTTATTATACGAGAACTCGATCAGCTGTAACAACTTCTCCCAAGGTTCACCGCGATCTAATATGCAGAGTCGTAGTAAATCCTCCAGAGTCCGGTTGGTTCGTTCTGTCTGTCCATCCGTCTGGGGGTGGAAAGCCGTACTGAATGTTAGTCGAGTGCCCAAGTAAGTCTGCACTGACCTCCACTCCCTGGATGTAAATCGTCCATCCCAGTCTGGCACAATCGACTTGGGGATGCCATGATAGCGAACGAACTGCTCCACAAACTTTCGGACTAGCAGACTTACCGAGTCATCCTTCCTGATTGGAATAAACCTGGCTACCTTTGTTAGCCGGTCGATGATCACCCAGATCGAATCATTCCCTGTCCTCGATCGAGGAAGTCCGTGTATAAAGTCCATGGCGATATCATCGAACTTCCACTCTGGTACTGGGAGTGGCTGCAATAATCCTGCGGGGTTTCTGCACTCCGCTTTCACCAACTGGCATGCCTCGCAATGGGTCACGAAGTAGGTGATATCCTTCTTCATGCCAGGCCAGAACATAGTCTTCTTCAGATCTGCAGTCATCTTTGTAATCCCCGGGTATACCGAATATCGACTGCAATGAGCCTCCATCATGATGTCCTCCCGGACCTGGCCTCCCTCTGGTATGTAGACCCATCCTCTAAAGCACATTAAGTCATCCCTCAGTGTGTAATCTCCCGCAGTGCCTGCTTCTAAGGCCCAAAATATCGGCTCTAGCTGGGTATCCTGCCTCTGTCCATCCTTGACCCTTTCTCGAATGTCACCCGTGGCGATTAATGACGAAAGATACTCTCGGTATAACTCAGGGTGATCCTCGGACACCAGGGATATTTGCATCTTATATAACATCTGAACTAACTCCAAAGCCATCAACTGTGTTCCTACTCCGGCGTTTGCGGTCTTTCGGCTCAGTGCATCTGCTACCACATTCGCCTTTCCCGGGTGGTAGTGCATCTCATACTGGTAGTCTGCCAAAAATTTCACCCATCGTCTCTGTCTGATGTTCAACTCTTTTTGCGTGTCCACATACCTCAAATTTTTATGGTCGGAGTATATGTCGCAGTGCACACCGTATAGATAGTGATGCCAGACTTTTAGTGCAAAGATGATAGCTCCTATCTCTAAGTCATGGACTGGGTAGTTTTGCTCGTGCTTCTTCAGCTGCCGAGAAGCGTAAGCTATCACATGGCCATTCTGCATAAGCACTGCACCCATGCCCTAGTAGGAGGCATCGGTGTAGACCTGGAATCCTTCTTTTCCTGAAGGGAGAGCAAGTATAGGAGCCGAAGTGAGTCGCCCCTTTAGCTCTTGAAAAGCCGCCTCACACTGTGGGGTCCAGATAAAGGGCACCTCCTTCCTTGTCAGAGATGTGAGTAGAAGGGCGATACGAGAGAATCCCTCTACGAACTTCCGGTAGTAACCGGCGAGTCCTAGGAAACTTCGTACATTTGTGGTCGTCTCCAACTGCGGCCAGTCCCGGACTACTTGGATCTTGGCCGGGTCCACTGCCAACCCAACACCACTGATGATATGGCCCAGGAAGGCCACCTCCTTCAACCAAAACTGGCATTTGCTGATCTTCGCATAGAGCTTGTGCTCCCGTAGTCTCTCCAGAGTCAGCGTCAGATGCCGAGTGTGCTCCTCTTCCGTCCTAGAGTAGATCAGGATGTCGTCTATGAATACTATGACGAACACATCCAAGTAGGCCTCAAAAACCAGGTTCATGAGGCTCATGAATGCCAACGGAGCATTTGTGAGCCCGAAAGGCATCACGGTAAACTCATATAGCCCATATCTACTACTGAAAGCAGTCTTTGGAATGTCCTCCTCCTGGATCCGTAGTTGGTAGTAAACCGACCTTAAATCCAGCTTCGAGAAATAATGGGCTCCCTCCAGCTGGTCGAATAATTCGTCTATCCGTGGGAGCGGATAGGTATTCCGTACGGTCAGCCTGTTTAGTGCTCGATAATCGATGCACAGGCGAAGTGTCCCATCCTTCTTCTTCACAAATAAGACCGGGGCTCCCCATGGCGAGAAACTCGGTCTAACAAATCCGGCTTCCACCAGTTCCTGGAGTTGGCTTCGAAATTCTGTCAGCTCTTTTGGGGCCATCCGGTAAGGGGCTCTAGCTGCCGGCTTAGCCCCCGGCACCAGCTGTATCCGAAAATCCTGCTCCCGGTGCGGGGGTAGCCCAGGCAATTTCTCTAGAAATATGTCTGCAAAATCTCGCACCACCGGAATACCCGAGGTGGAGACCTTGGCCTCAGTCATTTCAAATATTACCTCATACACTTCTTCCCCCTGTAAGTGAGCCTTGACGGCCTGTACAGATGACATCATGAGAGGGGGAATAGATCTAGTACCTTTAATGACGAGGTAGGAATTTCCATGTCTCACGGTAACTCTCTTGGACGTGCAGTTAATTTGAGCATGATTCCAGTTCAACCACGGCATTCCTAGGATCAAATCAAAGATTGGCATCTTTATGATCGTCGCTGGAGCTTCAAATATCTTTCCGCCGATCTCCACCTCCATATTGCAGTGGGCAGAGGTGAACAACTCTGATCCGTCGGGTAATCGTATCCTCATCATCAGACCCGTGAATCGCTCCACACCTTCCAACCCTTCTACGAAGGCTTCCGATACAAACGAGTGTGAAGCACCCGTATCAAATAGCGTATAAGCGGGTTTGCCGCTGATGAAAACTATTCCTGGGGGTGGGGAAAGTTAAATGTCTTAGAATCTAGCTATGGTTTTCTTCCCTAGATTATCACTTCTATATAAACTTAAAGGTCATGAGGAAATAAGTTTACAATTTTTTGACGTACCAGTGATTACTTGCTCCGGGTTTCGGGGTTGAGCCAAATCCAGTGCATAAATTTGCTCCCTCTGCTGCCTGCGATCTGCACCCTGGAAACCACGTCCTCGTCCTCCAAACTGTTGGGCATGCGGGGCATCCTGGGGTGCTGGTAAAGGTGCTCCCCTCATAGGGCTGTTTCTCTGAATGTGTCCTATCTAATGGCAGTTGTAGCACTCCGGTGGGGGAAATGCCATACCCCCGGGTCTCGGTGCCTCCCTCATCTGAAGAGGCTGAGGGGCCAATATCACCTGCTCCCTCGGCTCCTGCCTCACTTCCTGTCGAGGCTGGTCCTCTGTCCTCCTCCCACCTGGTATAGCACCTTGCCACTGATCATTTCTGGCTCTCCGGCCCTGATCCTCCGCTTGCCGCTTCCGGCCCCGAGTGGTGTGCCAGTCAGCCTCAATCCTCTTTGCCATCTCCAAAATCCGGGAGATAGGCCCGTCGGATACAAACAACAAAGCCTCCCTCAAGTCCTCCCGCAGGCCCTTATAGAATCTCTTGATGTATCCCGCTTCGTCCAGCTGGTAAGAATCTGCATATCGAGCCAAATGGTCGAACTCCCGATGGTACTCTACCACTGTCCGGGTGCCCTGCTTCAGCTGTAAGAACCGCTCCTCCAACTCATCCCTGGCCAACTGTGGAACAAAATGCTCCAGCAGCGCGGTCCTGAACTCTTCCCAGGTAACTTCCGCAACCTCCCTATCAGCAAACATTGTGTCCAGCAGCGTCTTCCACCACCTCTTAGCATGGGACTCCAGGCAGGAGACAACCAAGGCCACCCTCTCCTCCCAGGGACACCGTATCCCAGTCAGGATTTCGTACATAATATCCAGCCATTCTTCTGTCCGTACAGCGGATTCTGTCCCCAAGTAAGATGGAGGGGAGAGTCCTCGAAAGATGCTCAGCCAATTGGCCCCCGGGTTTGGCTGCGGAGCCGGAACCTGCTGAGCCCTGAAAGCATCTAGAATGGCCATCAGCGTTTGACCCATCTCCGAGTGTAGGAATGGAGTGGGGACCAGGGGAGGTGGTGCAACAGTCGAAGTCTGCTGAACTCTGCCTTGTGGTGTTGGCTGCGCTGGGGGCTGCGTAATAGAAGACAAATATAAGAAGTCTCACAGATTTAACTAAAAGTGGACAATTTTCATGTGATTTCCCATATGGGCCCACCACTGCTTCTGCTGCTTAGTTTGTCCCCAAACTAAACTCGAGCGGGGGTGTCCCAGGGTTAGTGGACTGCTACTTTTCTGATCGAGGTTTCCCTCTGATACCACTTGTAAGACCCCCATTTTTTTTTCTTTTTCGACACCGGGGTCTTAGGCCCAGAATCGCCACCTTGCGGTGATACCTTCGTACCCGGGAAGGTCGTCACTACAAGATGCCGATTCTGTCGGCCAAAATCGATCACAACTGTAGCAATAGAATGAAAACAAGTCCACTGAAAATCACATGTATAGAAAATAAGCTCCACGAAGGGAGTGTCCACAGATAGTACATATAATAAAAATCTCGGGCTTATGCCCGGTACATCAAGTCCTCACTACAAATCACTCATCGCGGAAGCAAACTAATACAACTACTAGTGTTCGGGACTCACAGTCCCTGCTGTCTGGACTCCAGTACTAGATTGTCCGATCTCCAAGCGTGCCGACCTCCAGGGCTGCTCCTCTATGCTGGGCTCCGTGGTCCCCTAAATGATGTGGTTCGAAAACCGTTAGTCTAAAAGATTAAGTTCTATCGTCCTCCGCCCCTCCCCCCATGGCTCCTAAGCACCGAGCGAGGAGAAGGAAAGGAAAGGACATGAAGGTGGAGAATGTCAAATAGCAGATGGCAGCGGAACTAGACTAGCAGTTCTAAGTATGGTAATAATGATACAAAAATAGAATAAGTAACCTTAACTTATGTGAAAACACATAAGCTAAGGGATCTCTTGTAGGGCTCCTATCGTATAAAAAGTCTCATACCGATTTATACGATAGGGTGCCAGTTTTACTAGCAGGCTAAAATATATAATACTGAAAGAGAACCTTGACTTATAAGCATGCTCGTACGAACTTATAGGCCAAGGGGTCGTTTTGCAAGGCCTAATGTATAGAGCATCCCATACCACTTATACATTAGGTGTCAGGTTATATGCAATGGTTATGCTATGAAATACAATTATGCTATGATGTGAACATGCAAGTGCAACTCACCCACTCGACTCTGTGTACACAGACCTTTAATTCCCCCTTTCGGAGCCATTACCTCCCAGGATACCTCCGTAGTGGTAGACGGAAGCAGTGGGTTGGGCCTCGCCCACCTCTAAACCAGTAAAGCACTACCGATCAGACCTATCGTACGCCTCAATGCTTGGTGCACAAAGAGGACTCCTGCGTACTATTGCCGGCTGGCGCACCGGACTTCTATTGGCGAAGTGCTAACCACACTTGCTGAGTCAGCGTATTGGCGTCGGTGCATCGACCCTCCAATATCGAAAACCCACCACCTTATACCTTTTATGCACATGCAGTAGTTATGAGTCCAAACAACAACCGAACCAAATCTCCTCGGACTATCCCGTCCATCATAAATCAACAACCGAGCCGAAGCTCCCCGGACTATCTCGTCCGTCATAATAAACAACCGAGCCGAAGCTCCCCGGACCACCATGCCCATCACCATAACCTCTGGGCTTATTGCCCGAGTAACCCCAAACTATCTCCCGGGACATTGGGGTGTGAGAGTGTGAAATCCTAAGTTTACTATTAACTCTTGTGGCGATTTTATACCTACGACTTAGGTTTTACCCAGGCTTGCCCAAGGTATTCCCTGTGAAGGGCTCTCGAGGGCACTAAGAGCTATGATGGGTTGAATCCCAAGGCTCCCTTTTGCAAGGCACTTATTCTTGTTGGTTGGTAACTAATCCCATATCCATTACCCATTTCTTTTTCATATTACGGTAGACTAAACCTAAGGTGATTTTGACCTTTCACTCTACGAGGAAAGACGATCTTTCGTCGACCTCAAGCACTACTCAACACTACCGACTCATATCTCACTACTTAACCTAAACTTCTAGGATGACTCATCCACATCTACAAAAATCCAGCAAGATGGCTAACTCCAACTATGCCAAGTCATTTCCTTTCAACCATTTACTAAATGCAGACCACAAGGTTAAATGTCATGTATAATGGGGAGTACATCAAATAATTCTTCCAATACTCCTATAATAATTAATGGAGGTCCATTATGACCTTTAAGCCCTAAATCCAGAGACCCAAAATTTTCCTTATTTATTTAATAATTTATTTAATTATTCTAATGACTATAATTTCCAATAATGAACATGAAGTACCATTTTCATTCAAGATATCATTCCACTAATTTTATAGGATATTTAAAATAAGGATTTAACTCATCTTCCAAAATATCTCAATTTTTCAGTAAGGTTTTATCCCAAAATTCCTATTTCATTTTAACCCATGAAAATTCATTTACAAAAATAAAAAAGACTATATTGCTTCCAAAAATTCAGAGAAAGTTCCAGTATGATTCTAATGGTATATAAATGATTTGGGCCAAATTTCATAATTTATTTATCAGTAACTAATCTTAATTAAATTATTGAATAATTTCCTCATTTAACAAGCTTGTGAAGTAAGTACCTCAAATATGTATCCAAAATTTTTTATAAAATTTATATATACATAAAATGATTCAAAACTTCTTCTGCCAAACTTTCATGACCTCCCAAGGATCAGAGGGACCATAATGATCAATTTATTATATTGAGGCATCCCTTGTGTTACAAATGAAGTACTATAACTATTGTCCCAAAATTCCCAATTAAATTACCAGAGGCTCTTAATATCCTTATGACCAATCTACCAAAATTTCACCTTAGTTTGAGGAGTTTAGCTAGCCCATTTCAACCCTACAATATTTGTGCCCTAAACTAGGGTTAGGGTTTTGTGGCTCCCAAACTTTCCAAAACACCCTAAGATTTTAACCAAAGGGTTATAATTACCATAATACCATCCCTACAAAATTTCATAGTCATACAAGGTGTTTTGGCCACATGCCTTTCACAAGGTACAAAAGCCCTTCCTTAGGGTTTGACCTAGGATCTTGGGGAAAATCAATTCCAAACCTCCCTATATTTCATTGGAAGGTGCACAAGTTCATGAAAAGTCAGTGTTCCAAATTTGAGCCTCTGTTGAGGTTAATTGAACACTCTAAGCAAAAGTCACACTTTGGACCAAAATGCCCTACTTAGGGCAAGGCTAGGGTTTGCATGATTTCCATTCAAATCACCTCCAATCTTAATGAAATTTTAACCAGAGGTCTATATTGACCTCATATACCTCCCACCAAAATTTGGATGAATTTGGACCTCATTTGACCCATAAATTAATTTACCCTAGATAAATTAAATTATTTACAAAACTATAGAAAAATTATCTCCAAAAATTCCCATTTTTTGGCAGGGTCTAGATATTAGTTTGGGTGACTCCCTTCCAAAATTTCAACTCATTTGGGCTAAGTATGAAGTGTGGGCACTCTATTTAATGTCTGCCCAGACATATGTATAGACCCCACCAAAATGAGTGCCCTGGTCAAACTAGTCACCCAAATTGGTCCAAACCACTTTTGTTTGAAATTAGACCCATAGGGCTACTTTTTATGTGTTGACCATTTTTTCTGAATTGAAGCCTAAGTATTTTTAATAATTAAAAACATTAAATACATAACATGTGACAGAAAATGAAATAAATCAAACACATATCCTATAGTATTTTATCATCATCAGCACGAATCTTGGCGCAAGATGGACGGAATCCCGTCATCTTCTTCCTCTGGCAGACGGCCAGGATTGCTTTTTCCTGGGCCGATTTCTAGCCGCTGCCGCTGCCGCCGGCGATCCGGCCACCTCCCCGGCCGGCCACCGCCGCCTACACCTTCGGGGTGGTCAGGGCTACCTCCAGGCGGCGGCACGGCTGCCGGGGATCACTATTCTGGCGAACCCGACAAGCTCAAAACCATGGAAAAATCGCGATTTTTCTGAATTGGATCGGACTCAATTGAGCCCGAACCTTGGACCTAATGATTTCTAAGGTCTGCCCATGGGTTAAGGAGTAGAGGAGGACCTGTGGTGGCGGCTGTAGCCGTGCTGATCGCCGGATTGTCATGGTGGTGGCCGATGGTGGTCGGATTGTTCAAAAATGCAGGAAATGGCTTGGCTCCTTCAGGTAAAGTGTGGGAAATGCTCCTTGAACCTCAGTGAAGCTTTTAAAGAGGAAGAGGAGGGGAGTTAGGTGGCTGAATGCCTTGTGCCATTTTTGGCCATGGTCAACAATGGCTGCTTGGTTGGTAGGGGGGTGGAGCTTGCTCTAACCAGTCCAAAAAGGCTGCTGCACTCCCCCTTATTTTTCTGAATTGAATGGGGAGGTTGGGGAGGGGGAGGAGGAGCACACAGTCCTCCTTCCATCTTCTTCCTTCTCTTTCTCTCTCCTCCATGGGTGGCTTTCTCTCTCCTAGTCACAAAGCCTGAAATTTGGCTCCTCCCTATCCTATGGCAGCCCAAAAGTCCATTTGGTCACTTAAGTCAAGGTTAGCCCAATTGAAATGGGCTTGAGCTTGAGTTAGCCCATTTGGGCTAACTTGACCCAAAGTTGGACTAGGGCCCACCTAGGTCAAATCGGTCCTTGAGGTTTCTTCAATGGGTCCTTGGTGACCCATTACCCTCCCCTAGGGTCAAGTTGGGGTTGGATTGGCCCTTGGAGGTCACTTGACCCTTAACTAGGGCACTTTGACCATTTTAGGTCAAGAGTTGACTTTGGTCAACCTAGCCTTTATGATTGGTCCCAATGGGTCCTTGGTGACCTATTGGCCTCTCACTAGGGCTATGAGGGTATGTGTGGGGTCCACTTGGCTAAGGGACTGCAATTGACCCTTGTGTAGGTCAATTTGACCTAATTAGGGTTAGAGTTGACTTTGGTCAACTTAGCTCCCTTGACTACCCTCCATGGGTCCTTAGTGACCCATTGACCCCTACCTAGGGTTATGGAGGTATAGGGGTGGTCCATTTGGCTAAGAGACTACAATTGACCCTTGTGTAGGTCAATTTGACCCAATTAGGGTTAGAGTTGACTTTGGTCAACTCAGGTCCTTTGGCTGCCCTCCATGGGTCCTTAGTGACCCATTGACCCCTTACTAGGGTTATAAAGGTATGGGTGGGGTCTTGGAGTCTTGGTCGAGCTTCATAATCACCTTAAACCAAGGTTTTGGAATTTACTATTTGCAGACCATAGTGCCTCTATCCACACCACCAAGCCCACTTGACTCTTTCTTGGGCTTCCTAGGTGTACGAATAGACCAAAAATAGTCCGGAAACTGGTGTAATAGAAATTTTATTATCCAAAAAACTGACTATTACAATGGTATAGCCTCCCTTATATAGAATGGAGGAGATGAGATAGAGTGGAGATACCCAATGTGGGACTAAATACAGAAATACAGCATATACAAAGTTAACCGCCTAACCGCCTAACTGCGCGGTTAGTAAGAACACTAACTGCTCGGTTACCACCAGGAGACGAGCCGCCGACCATCGATATCCCAGAGAGTGACCGGCTAACCGCCCGGTTACCAAACCGCCATGCCAACCCGCTGTCGCTGCTCAGATATCAGACTGCCAGAGATAACCCGCCAACCCGCGCGGTTACCAAACCGCCCGGTCTTTAACCGCCTGTCCGCCCAGGCCTATACAGCAACACTCCCCCTCAAGCTGGAGCATATATGTCGATCATGCCCAACTTGCTGCAAATGTGGAAAAAGGAAGCGGATACAGGCTTAGTGAAGATATCTGCTAACTCTTTCTCTGACGTAACAAACGGAGTGCAAATCTAGTTTTTCAACACTTCTTCCCTAATGAAGTGACAGTCAACCTCTATGTGTTTTGTCCGCTCATGAAAGACCGGGTTCTTGGAAATGTAGATGGTCGCCTTGTTGTCGCAAAACATGGGAAGCGGATAGTTGTAGACCTCTCCTAAATCCAGCATGAGAGCCCGTAACCATTTCAACTCGCACGTGGTAGACGCCATACTTCGATATTCTGCTTTCGTACTAGTTCTGGAGACAATGGATTGCTTTTGCTCTTCCAGCTAACAAGATTTCCTCCAACAAACGTGGAAAAGCCTGATGTCGACTTGCGATCCCCTTTGTCGTCCGCATAGCTAGCATCGGAGTACGCTTCAACTCTCAAATGGCCATTCTTCTGAAAGAGGAGACCTTTCCCAGGAGATGACTTTACATACTCCAGAATTCTTAGAGCGGATTGAAGATGGCATTCCCTAAGAGACTGCATAAACTGGCTGACCTTTCCTACTGCATAAGAGATGTCTGGTCTGGTCACCGTGAGGTAAATGAGTTTGCCAACAAGACGCCGATACCTCGTAGTGTCCGATAGAGGAGGTGATTCGTCAGTCCATGTTTTGTCTTCTCCAGGAGTCATGGGACACCGAGCAGGTTTGGCGCCCGTCAATCCTGCCTCTTTCAATAAGTCAAGAGCATACTTACGTTGGGAGAGAACCAAGGAGCACGGTTTCCGAGAGATCTCAATTCCCAAGAAGTATTTTGGAGGACCCATATCCTTCGTGGCAAGGTGTTGGCAGAGATGGACCTTCGTCAAGGCTACACCAGCTTGGTCGTCGCCAGTAAGAAGTATGTCATCCACATAAACAGCTAGCACAACCCGACCTGAGGATGTCTTGCGAATGAACAAGGAGTGATCCGCCGAACTCCTTGTGAAACCGATTGCCCCAACTATGCTACTGAACTTCTCGAACCATGCCCGAGGACTCTGCTTTAGACCATAGATGTCCTTTTTCAACCGGCATACTCGAGTCTCCCCCTGAGCAACATACCCAGGAGGTTGCTCCATGTAGACATCCTCATGAAGATCACCATAGAGGAAGGCATTCATGACATCCAACTGGGAAATAGGCCAATCCTTGTTGATTGCCACCGATAGAAGAACTCGAATAGTGCTGAGACGAGCAACCGGAGAGAACGTGTCGAAGTAATCAACACCGTAAGTCTGGGTAAATCCCTTGGCCACAAGACGAGCCTTGTACCGGTCCACACTGCCATCCGGACGGAACTTGACGACAAAGACCCAGCGACATCCAACCACATCCGTGCCAAAAGGAGGAGGCACAAGAGTCCAAGTGCCCCGCTCAGAAAGAGTAGCAATTTATTCATCCATGACCGCCTTCCAGTGAGGAACATTAAGGGCTTCCTGGTAGTTATGAGGAGTGGAAGTCACCGAGATGGCTAGGGCGAAGTCCCTGCGAGAAGGTGTTAGCCGATCATAAGAAACAACAGCGGCCAGCGAGTGCTGGGTGCATGTCCGAACCCATTTGCGAAGAGCAATGGGCAGTTCCAGGTCATCTAGTTCCTCAGTCGCCGGTGCATCTGTGGCGGAGAAGGCTGGCCCGGGAGAGGAGGGAGACGGCCGAGGAGAGGAGGAAGATGGCAGGGGATCAACAGACGGAGTGTGTGGTGGGGTTGGTGATGGAGGAATCTCAAGAGTAGTGGATGGGATGGAGGGAATGGTTGGAGAGGGCAAGTCAGCCAGAGAAGAGGAAGGTCAGAAGAGAAGTATGAGGCATTTTCAAAGAACGTTACATCTGCCGAAACGAACTGTTTGCGATGAACAGGGTCAAAGCAACAGTAAACTTTTTGAGTAGTAGAATAACCCAAAAAGATACACTTGGTGGAACGTGGGGATAACTTGTCGCGAGTTGCGGAAGGGTTGTGAACAAAGGCGGTGCAGCCAAAAATGCGTAGAGGTAAGGGAAAAGCATTCTTGGCCGGATAGAGAATGGAAAATGGTGTTTTGCCTTTAAGAACTGTCGAGGGAAGACGATTGATGAGGAAGCAGGAGATGAGAACTGTATAGCCCCAGTAGCTACGAGGAACCTGCATCTGTGCCATGAGAGTGCGAGCGACATCGAGGAGGTGATGGTTTTTACATTCCGCCACCCCATTTTGCTGGGAGGTATATATGCAGCTAGTTTGATGAATGATGTCGTGTTGCATACATAAAGAAGAAAATTCATTACCCAGGTATTTTTTAGCATTATCTGAACGAAAAACTTTCACGGAAGCACCAAACTGAGTTTTAATCATAAAATAGAAGGATTGTCATACAGAAAATAGTTCAGAGCGATCTTTTAAAAGATACACCCATGTACATCGAGAGAAATCATCAATAAAGGTTACAAAATAGGAACTACCCCGCCCTATGGTAAGGGTGGGGGCAGGACCCCATACATCAGAGTGAACAAGGTCGAACGGCTTAGAAGAGCCACGACCTTGCTTAGAAGGAAATGGGGAGCGGTGATGCTTGCCAAGCTGACAGGCATCACAGTTGATAGGAGAAGCATGCTGAGGTAGGTGGGGTAACAGTTGGTGGATGAGACGTGATGGAGGATGCCCAAGACGAAGGTGCCACTGAAGAAGATCTATAGAAGCGGATGAGAATGCTGAAAGAGCGGATACATCATCAAGGAAGTAAAGGCCGCCTCTCTCAGTCCCAGTAGCAATCGTCCGCTTGGAGTCCGGGTCCTGAAAAGAATAAGAAACAGGAGTAAACATTACGGAGCACTGAAGTTGCTTGCAAAGGGAAGTAACCGGCAATAAATTGCACGGGAACTTGGGCACATAGAGAGTATCCGCGAGACGAAGGGACGGAGTAACTTGAACCATGCCAGTCCCATGCACCGGAGAGGGAGAGCCATCCGCAACGAGAACCGGGGGCAATCGATCATGTGTTTCTAGGAGAGAAAAACACTGAGGATTGCCCGTCATATGATTAGTGGCGCCAGAGTCGATTAGCCATTTACCTTGAGTCACCACATGGGCGCTACCTGAATTCGTGGCCACCGAGGCAGATGAGTTGGAGGAGTGGGGGGCATCACCAGAGGGACGAAGGTGCGGATGTTTTGTCCAACATCGATCAATCAAGTGGCCTGTGCGGCCACAGTGAGAACAGAGATAGCGAGAAGGGCTGCGCCCGCCGGACTGGTGACCACGTCCACCCGAGCCACCACGATGTGCTTGGTGGGCATAGACATCCGGAGCAGGAGGAGCGGCAAGCAAGGGACGATTGAGCAGAGAGGTAACAGCGGCAATGCGAGCAGCTGTAGCATCCAGGGTGGGAGATTCAGCTTCTCCAAGAATTTGCTGCCGGATCATATCATAGGAATCCGGGAGCCTCAGAAGGTAACAAACAACCAGGAGTTCCTGGAAGTGCTTCAGTTGGGTGGCCACGTCAGCAGAGAGGGGACGATTTTGAAGAATCTCCGTATTGAAAGTGAGGGTAAGATCTATCTCAACTCTAGAGGGGGGGTGAATAGAGTTTATTCAAATAAGTTTCACAGCTTTGAAAATATCAACACATATAAAATTTAATTTACACTATAGTGTATAGTGCTAGAAAATAATTAAAGAAGCAAGAAATTAAGAGCACGGCACACAGCAACAATCAAACAAACAATCCAGAAGACACAAGGAAATATAGTGGTTCCCCAAAAACCTGGGTACATCCACTCTTCTACCACCCTTGGTAGGAATCCACTCAGGATGAGTTGATCAGGTGTCCTGACACCAATGAGCTTTTGTCAAGATGCTCAAAAACCAAAACTGGATTTTTTGATAAGGTGTCTTGCCACCACTGAGTTTTGACAATGTTCTCAGAACCAGACAGAACTTTTGAAGAGAGTTCAAGAACTCTTTTACAGCAGGAAAATAAAAAGGAAAAGGAAATGAAGTTGTCTTCTCTGTTCTCAAATCAAATGAGAGAAGACTAGTGGATCTTTGTTGTCAAAGCTCCCCCTGAGATGTAGACTGGTTCAGGAAGGGAAGCTTTGCTCTAGGGTGATAGGTCTTCAGAACTTTGATCTCCAGCAAAAGATTGTTTCAGCAAGAGGACTGAGAAATGAGGTGTCTGGAGTTCTTTTGATGAAGTTGTGAATGCTTGTTAGTAAAACAAGAAGATTCTTATGTCACAGTTCTTCTGTTCTTCTTTTGAGATCAGTATTCTGTATATAATGTATTCTTCTTTTTTTTTATTGAAAAAGGAAGATCTTATACTGTGAAGAATTCTTTGTCCAAAGTAGCCGTTGACAGTCATAAAAGTCTTCCATAAGGAGTCTTGTCTTCTAGAGGAAAGTCCAGCAAACATTCTCTGAATAATACCTTGAAACTTGCTCCAGAATAAAGACAAACGGCTGGCAGATCTTCTTGTCATAAATACTGATAATATTCAAAAACATTCCAAAGAATAACAGCATTTGAATCCTTAAAAGACGTCGATCTCTCAGAGGAATCGTCGATCTGAGCTCCACGATCGTCGAACTGAGCTCAGAGATAGAATAAGATCAAGCAGGCAGAAAACGTCGACCTGAGCTCGAAGATCGTCGACCCGAGCTCAGCGACCTGAAGAATAACTGAAGAGAGATCGTCGATCTGAGCACGAAGATCATCGACCAGAGTTCGACGCTTCATCAAGTTGTGCTCAGAGAGCGTCGAACCGAGTTCGACGTTTCGTCGACCTGAGCTCGACGAGAATTGCCTTAGACTTAGCTTTTCAACCTTGATCTTGGAATGGTCCTGGGGGCAGCTTCAAACCTAAGTTCTAAGCCCTAGACTCATTCTAATGTTGACCTTTACAACTATACAACTAGGTCAACCTGGTTTCCTAAGACAAGCATAGTGATCCTTACCCAAATTAGTAATAGGGTGTTCCAACAATCTCCCCCTATTTGGGTTAGGATTACTATTTACAAATAACATTAGGAAATAAATAAGCATACATTCAAAACAAGAGCTAACCAAGCAAAGATATAGCAGATCACAGATAAAATAGCAGCAATTATCCAGAGGTGGATGAAAGTTTAGCTTACACAATTTTACTTCTTCTCAGTTCCCTTTTTAAACAAAATTTCTCTGTTAGGATTCAGGGTTTCTTTCTTTGATCTTCTGTCATCCTTTGCACCTAGAGAAGTTTGAGATCTTGGCCTTGGAACTACAGCCTCTGGGTGCAGCTTCATGTAGTCTTCTGGGTTGAAAAACTTTCTTGAAGCATATCTTTCCAATTCTTTCTTCCTTTGATCTGATAAGGTTGTTATATTGGAGATGTCCATGCCTTGCTCTCTGGCTTTCTTTAGTTGATCAAGAGCAGCTAGCTCTTTCATTCTTGCTGTCCAGGATAGAGGATTGTTCTCAGGATCCTCAAAAGGAACAGGAGGTTCATACCTGTTGAGAGATTAAGAAGTAGGAGGAGTCCTGGAAACAGCTGTGTCCTTCAGCCTGTAGGGGAAAGGACCTGAAGTAGAGTCAGTATGGCTTTGTCCTTCCCTTTGATAAGATCTTTGTCCTCTCTGATTTCCTCTGTAATGACCCCTTCTGGATTGATATCCTCTTTGATGTTGTCCCTTTTGATAGTATCTTGGATAAGATTGGGAGGAGCTTTGCCTTGAAGCTGGAGCTTGAGGGGCTGAGCCTGATCCAGAATCTGGAGGAGGAGGAGGAGGCTGATATTGTGAAGATCCTTTTTCATATTTATCAAGCTTCCTTCTCTTCCTTATAGCTTTCAGTTGATTCCTGGAGTATTGCATCCATGGCTCAGAAATGGGGCAATCATACAGAATGTAGTAAGGAATATCATTGGAGTCTTTTGCTTTAGCTGGAGGAACTGACATCATGGCTTTGCTTCTAGCTTTCCTCTTCTTGGAAATGGTATGGGCAGAGTCATCTGATTCAGTCTGGAATTGGTCACTATCTGAGCTTTATGGTCTGTCATACAGATCATTAATGCTTTTCAAGTACTTTTCTTGAAGCTTTAACTAATCAGAAGTTAGCGCAGGAGCCACAGTAGCAGCAGACACTTGAGCAGGAGCAGGCATAGCAGTAGGTGTGGGATCTTCTAGGTAGAAAGCAAGTTCTTCATCAGCAGCAGTTACTGGAATCATCTCTATATCTTCAGCAGCAGCAGCAGCAGTTTCAACAACAGGAGGCACAATGGCCTTAGTAGCAGCATCAGGAATATCCACAGCCTTCCAGGAATTGATATAGGATTCAATGTGGCTGGGATCACAAACAGATACAGGCACAATGGCCTTAGACAGATCTTCAGTGAGAGGTACTGGCAGAAATCTGAAATGAACTGTATCAAATTGAGATAGCAGGCTCTGAAGATTTAATGCAAAAACAGGAGCAACCACTGGCACATCCACTTCTTCATAAAGCATCTCCCCCTGCCTTGGTTCAAGGAGAGCTGAATTAAGGCACCCAGTAGAAGGGATTGCCTGGGAGGAGGAAAAGGAGGAAAGCTTGGTAGACAGCTCCTGAACTTGTTTCGGGAGTGGAGCCAGGGAAGTCTCCAACAGAGATGTCAGCCTGGGGGCTAGCAACTCATAAAGTCTGTCTGCCAACCTTGGAAGATCTACATGCTCAAGTGGGGCTTGAGCAGAGATAGGAGTAAAGGTAGATGGAGGGATGTTGGCTGGAGCTGAAGGTGTGGAGGAAGGTGGAGAGGGAATGAATGGCTCTGAGGATGGAATTGTGGAGATAGAAGAGGTTGAGGTGGAGATAGGTGAAGCAAGAGATTGTGTGAAGGATCGTTGGGAGAGGATGTCATGAAGCATTTGTTGAAAAGAGGAGGTAGAGGGTGGCTCAGGAGGAGAGGAAGGAGAATCATCCATGAAGGAATCATGTACAAGGGAAAAGGATGGTAGGGTGAAGGTTGAATAAGTGAAGAGAGGATGGAATTCTTCTGAGGTGGATACTGGAGGGGATGAAACTGGTGAGGAAGTGGTAATTGTGGATGATGTGGTTATTGTTGTGATTGGAGGAGAGGAGGAAATGGCTGGGGAGGATACAGCTGGAGGAGGAAGAGAGGCAGGCAACACTTCTGCTGGTGGAGTGACTGAAGCAGTCCTTGTGCCTGAAGGAAGTGGTGCAGTAGCTCTTGTAGGGTTGATGATTTGCCTGTCCCATTTGCTGAATAGGGCACAGGAATGCCTCTTGGATGCATTGATGAACATCCCAGAGGAGGTTAACAGCTCAGGGCATCTGTAGTGCAGATAGACCCCTAAGATTCTCCCAAAGCTCACAGCAGTCTTATTGATCCTCTTCTTAATTAAGTTGAAGAAGATTGATCCCCAATCAAGATGTTTCTTATCCAGCAGAGCTCCCATCAGACAAAACTGATATCTTGATATTGTATCATGGGCAGAGTGCTTGGCCAGCAGCACTTTTCCAACTACATCAGCCAAAAACTGAAATTCCAACGACAGATTCTTCTTTAAAAGTTTGTTAGGGTTCACAGCATTGTGACCCATTCTATCAAGCATTGAATCATAATCTTCTCCAGATAATTCAATAGAGTCTTCTCCAGTACTGAGATGAAACACTTCAGTTAAGAGAGCCGGGGACAGTTGTACCTGGGTCCCTCTTATGAAGCCGATGACAGAATTCTCATTCTCATCTGTCGCAGAATAGCACCATTCTTTTATTTCATCTGAAGCAATTTTCATTCTGGTAGTCATTATTTCCAACAGCTGCTGATCTCTGAACAAACTGAGAATATCCTTGAAGCGCTGATCGCTTCCATCAAACGAGCTTATATCGATATCAAAACCGGTGTCAAATTTCATTTTTGAAAGGGCGGCAGCAGTTGAAGCCATCTGTACTTGCAAAGATTGAACGAACACGACCAAGTGTAGAAGGTTTTGGAGGGAAAGAGAATTTGCAGAGAGTATGAAGGCGTAAACGACGAGCGGCGGCCGAAAAATGATTTTATATTAGGATTCGACACGAAAAAGGAAAATCGTAGTGCTCAGTTTGACAGTACGTCGATCTCAGCTCGACGATTTGGGCTATAGAGGGAATTTGAAGAGACACCAATAGCGTCGAACTCCGTTCGACGTTATTGAGAGCGTCGAGCTCCGCTCGACGACCAAGGAGCAAACAGAAGGAAAGCCTAGATCTAACGGCGGCGCTGAACTCAGATCGACGCTTCAAGAACCGTCGATCTCCGGTCGACGATTTATGGGAAAACGTCGATCTCCGTTCGACGTTTTCTGGGAAAACGTCGAGCTCAGTTCAGAGACAGAACTTATTCTACAGACACAAAAAGAATTGATTTTTAAGCCTAGTCTTGGTCTGTTTTATCTTTTCAAAATTTTGTAATTTAATTTAGGCTTCCTCCATCTAATATGCCTAACTGATTTAGGAAGAAACTATGTTTCTTTTCATCCAAAGGTTTGGTGAAAATATCTCCCCTTTGCAAATCAGTAGGAATATATTGAAGTTCAATTTTATTTTTCTCTACATTATCTCTTAGAAAGTGATGCCTAATTTCTATGTGTTTTGTCCTACTATGGAGGACTGGATTTTGTGCTATAGAGATAGCACTAGTATTATCACAGAAAATTTTAGACTTCTCTAAGTTGTAGCCATAGTCTAAGAGCTGATTTTGTATCCACAATATTTGTGAACAGCAACTGCCTGCAGCCATATACTCAGCTTCAGCAGTTGAGGTTGACACAGATGTTTGCTTCTTACAAAACCAGAAGACAAGTCTGTCACCAAGGAACTGACATGTTCCACTGGTGCTTTTCCTGTCTATTCTGCATCCAGCATAATCAGCATCTGAGAATCCAGTTAAATCAAATGCTGAATCTTTTGGATACCAGAGACCTATATTTGGACAACTTTTTACATACCTAAGAATCCTTTTAACTAGAGTTAGGTGTGACTCTCTAGGGCTAACTTGGAATCTAGCACATATGCATGTAGCAAACATTATATCTGGCCTACTGGCTGTAAGGTACAATAGAGAGCCAATCATTGCTCTATATGTTGTCTGATCAACTGGTTTCCCATGCTCATCAGCATCCAATACAGCATTGGTAGGCATGGGTGTTTTCATACAAGATGCCTCAGACATACCAAATCTCTTAACCAATTCTTTAGCATACTTGGTTTGAGAAATAAATATGCCTTCAGCATGTTGCTTGACTTGCAATCCTAAGAAGAAGGACAGCTCACCCATGCTACTCATTTCAAATTTAGAATGCATAAGCTTGGAAAATTTTTTGTACAAGTTTGAATCAGTAGAACCAAAAATAATGTCATCTACATAAATTTGCACCAGTAGGGTATGGGACTTATGGGTTCTAATAAAAAGAGTTTGGTCTACTCTCCCCCTAACAAAATTATTTTCCAGAAGAAAGCATGCTAGGGTCTCATACCATGCTCTAGGAACTTGCTTGAGACCATATAATGCTTTATGCAGTTTGAAAACATAATCAGGGTGAGTTAGAGAGATAAAACCTAGAGGTTGTCTAACATAGACTTCCTCTTTGATGTTCCCATTGAGAAATGCACTCTTTACATCCATCTGGTATACTTTGAAACTTTTGTGGGCAGCATAAGCTAGGAATATTCTGATGGCCTCTAACCTTGCAACTGGTGCAAAGGTCTGATCATAGTCTATTCCTTCTTGTTGAGAGTACCCTTGAGCAACTAGCCTTGCCTTGTTTCTGACTATGACTCCTTGATCATCCAGCTTATTTCTGAAGACCCATTTTGTTCCAACAATGGGATGATCTTTTGGCTTAGGCACTAGTTCCCAAACCTTGTTCCTTTCAAATTGATGCAGCTCCTCTTGCATTGCAATGATCCAGTGTGGATCTTGCTCTACATCTTGAATGGATTGAGGCTCAATTTGAGATAGGAAGCAAGTGTGCATCAGGTTCTGGTTGACCTGATTTCTGGTTTGCACACCAGCTGAGATCTCTCCAATTACTTGGGTGATTGGATGATCTCTTGTTGTTACTAAATCAACAGGGGGTGTTGATTGTTCACCAGCCTGTGTTGTTGTCTCCTCTAGTGGAACAACAACTGGCTCTTCAGGATGATTTTCTTCAAGATGTTGCACTTCTTCATCATCACTGCTTTCATTCTTTTGCTGAATAGGTTGAGAGGTTGTGTCCTCTTCTTTAACCTGTAATCTGTCCATACCTTCTGATATGGATTGTACCTGCAAGGGTTCTTTGGTAGAAGTAGACTTCTCCTTATAATACATGTTAGTCTCATCAAAAGTAATGTGAACAGATTCTTCAATTTTATAAGATGATTTATTATATACCCTATAGGCCTTGCTGATCATGGAGTATCCCAGAAACACTCCTTCATCAGCTTTAGCTTGGAATTTAGCTAGATATTTCTTGTCATTATTATGAATGTAACAAATACAGCCAAAATTTTTAAAATAATTTACCTTAGGTTTCTTCCCTTTGAGCAATTCATAGGGAGTCTTGCCCTTTAGTTTATGTATCAGGCTTCTATTTAATACATAGTTGGAGGTGTTCACTGCCTCAGCCCAAAAGGATAGAGGTAGGTGAGCATCTGTCAACAATGTAGTAGCAGATTCAATTAGGGTTCTATTTTTCCTTTCAGCTACCCCATTTTGTTGAGGAGTTCTAGGAGCTGAGAAAGTATGCCTGATCCCTTCACTTTGACAGAACTCTTGCATAAGAAGAGAATCAAACTCTGTCCCATGATCACTTCTGATCAGGGCAATATGAGTGTTGAACTCAATCTGTATGCATTTGAGATACTCTATCAAACATTTAAAGTTATCAGACTTCTTCCTCAGAAAGAATACCCATGTGAATCTTGAGAAGTCATCTACAACTACTAAAGTATAGGACTTCCCTCCTAGGCTTTGTACTGGTATGGGTCCAAAAAGGTCCATGTGCAACAAGTACAGAATCCTAGGTGAATCACTCTTATTAATTGATTTAAAACTACTTTTAGTTTTCTTGCCTAATTGACAAGCCTTGCAAAGTCCTTCCTTCTTGTAGGGACTAGAAGGTAGTCCTCTAACAAGGTTGTCTTTGGATAGCCTAGCAATGGTTCTAAGGTTAATATGCCCTAGTCTCTTATGCCATAAAATATTAGGTTTTGAAATGGAATTGAATAAACAGATATCTACTTTAGTAGAAAGAAAATCTACTAAGTAAATGTTACCTGTCCTTTTACCTGTTAACACAGTTGTGTTATTCTCTGACTTGATCTTACACAGGGATTTGTTGAAGGTCACCTTGTATCCTTCATCACATAGTTGACTGATACTTATCAGATTGTGCTTCAGCCCTTCCACATATGCCACCTTCTTAAAAGTTACTGAGCCTATCTGAGCAGCACCATATCCTTTGGTTTGACCAAAATTTGAATCACCAAAAATCACCTTGGGTCCAAGTTTGGTTATAAAGGATGATAGGTTCTCCTTGTTCCTTGTCATGTGCTTTGAGCACCCACTATCCAGATACCATTGTTGGTTAGATACTAGATAGGTCTTCACCTGCACAAAAACAGCTTATTTGTTTTTGACCCAGTTAATCTTGGGCCTAAGTTGATATCCCTTAAATTCTGAAACAAAAGACATCCCAGGTTGATCCTTATAACCTTCAGGATGGTATCTCTTAGGAGGTACTATCCATTCAGTATAGGGGTTAAAGCCTTGGGATGTGGGACCTCTAGGACTGAATCTAGATGTGCCATTGAAGGAATGTTCACAGACCTGATCTCCGTTCGACCATCATCGAGCTGAGGTCGACGATCTTGGGTCAGATCGTCGATCTCTGTTCGAAGATCGATTATGGCGAAGTTTAGAGTTTGGATATAGTCGATCTGAGGTCGACGATCTGTGGTTAGATCGTCGAGCTCTGTTCGACGATCGTCGAGCTCTGCTCGACGCAATCTGTTGAACTGGATTTTTCTCTGACAGATCTGCATTCTTCCTAGCTACCTCTATTACTCCCTTTCCTTTGTCAGAGACAAATTTGATTGGAGTTGTTAATATTATAGGTTGGCTGGATGAGGCACCCAAGCCCAGTGTACTGTTGAATCTAGAGTTCACTGTGCTTGTAATGTCCATCAGTATGATACTTCTCCCATATAGGGATTCTTCAAACTTTTTAGCTCTTGACAGTTCACTTTTCAGTGAAGCTATCTCCTCCCTACAACATTCTAACTCCTCAGAGAGTTTGAGGTTATTTGAGCTTAGGACACTGTATTCAGATAATTTATTTCTGAGAGAGATTATCTCTTTTTCAGATCTTAATAAATCCAAGCACAATGTCTTAAATTCATTTTTGAAGTCCTCAGAATTAAAATCAAAAGAGCTAATTACCTGATCTTCCTCTGGTTGATTTTCTGAATCTGAATCTGATTCTTTATCAGAGTTTTGCTGTGAGGCATTGATAGCCATCATGCAGAATTCTTTCTCATCAGCATCATCTTCATCATCACTGGAGCTAGATGAAGTTTCAGAATCTTCTTCTGTCTCACTCCATGTCTCAGCAACAAAACCCTTCCTTGTATTTTTGTTCCTGCTAGAGGAGGCTTTGTCTGAGCTGTTCTTTTTGAAATCTTTTTCTTTTCTTCTTTCTCTTCTATCCTTTCTGTCCTTGTTCTTGTTCTCTGGACAGTCAGGCACAATGTGGCCTGGTTTCCTGCAACCAAAGCATATGATTTCTTTGTTATTATTATTTGACTTGTCATACCTTGGTTTGTCATGTCCTTTGTATGGCCTTTTTCTGAATTCCTTTCTGGCTAGCTTGTAGAATCTTTTGGCCAGTAGGCTGACCAATTCCTCATTGCCTGTGAGTTTTTCTTCAGGCTGATCTTCAATAGCTTTGAAAGCTATTGACTTCTCTTTCCTTGAGGCTGGTGAAGCAGCCTTCTGTTCTTCCTCTCTGCTCTTGATAAGCAGCTCATAGGATTTGAGCTTGCCTAGGAGAGTTTCAGTAGTGATTTCATTTAGACTTCTGGCATCTTTGATTGGCCAGATTCTTGAGTCCCAAGTACTGGGGAAGCACATTAGGATCTTGTCATTAAGCTCAGTCAATGAGATTTCTTTATCCAAGGTCCTTAGCTCATTGACAATCAGACTCAATCTGTTGTACATATCTGCTACTGACTCAGTCTCTCCTTTCTTGAAATTCTCATATTGGGTTATGAGGTGAGATCTCCTGTCTTTCCTTTCATCAGCAGACCCTGAGATAATTTCAGAGAGCTTGTCCCAAATTCCTTTGGCTGAGTTGCAGTCTGTTACTTTCTGAAATATCTCATCAGACATTGTCTGAGCTAAGATGTTCATGGCCTTTGCATCTGCAGTTTTCCATTTCTTTATGTCTGCATCTATTCCTGAAGGAGGTGGAACAGCATTTGTGCTTGAGCTTTCTGGTAGACTTGGACAAACTGTCAAGACAGAATTGAAAATATCTTCATCAATAGAGTTCATGTATAATTTAATCCTTGCCTTCCAGAGTGCAAACTTAGATAGATTGCACACTGGAGGTCTGGTGCTTGCATAATCCTTGTTCTGTGCCATGTCTTAGAGTAAAATATATTATAAGAAGAAATATCCCTCTTAAAAGATAGATTTTGCCAAGGATCACTTGGTTCAGGTGTTAGCTTGTATGAGCAACCAACCTCCCTCTGATACCAATTGAAAGTGAGGGTAAGATCTATCTCAACTCTAGAGGGGGGGTGAATAGAGTTTATTCAAATAAGTTTCACAGCTTTGAAAATATCAACATATATAAAATTTAATTTACACTATAGTGTATAGTGCTAGAAAATAATTAAAGAAGCAAGAAATTAAGAGCACAACACACAACAACAATCAAACAAACAATCCAGAAGACACAAGGAAATATAGTGGTTCCCCAAAAACTGGGTACATCCACTCTTCTACCACCCTTGGTAGGAATCCACTCAGGATGAGTTGATCAGGTGTCCTGACACCAATGAGCTTTTGTCAAGGTGCTCAAAAACCAAAACTGGATTTTTTGATAAGGTGTCTTGCCACCACTGAGTTTTGATAAGGTTCTCAGAACCAGACAGAACTTTTGAAGAGAGTTCAAGAACTCTTTTACAGCAGGAAAATAAAAAGGAAAAGGAAATGAAGTTATCTTCTCTGTTCTCAAATCAAATGAGAGAAGACTAGTGGATCTTTGTTGTCAAAGCTCCCCCTGAGATGTAGACTGGTTCAGGAAGGGAAGCTTTGCTCTAGGGTGATAGGTCTTCAGAACTTTGATCTCCAGCAAAAGATTGTTTCAGCAAGAGGACTGAGAAATGAGGTGTCTGGAGTTCTTTAGATGAAGTTGTGAATGCTTGTTAGTAAAACAAGAAGATTCTTATTTCGCAGTTCTTCTGTTCTTCTTTTGAGATCAGTATTCTGTATATAATGTATTCTTCTTTTTTTTTATTGAATAAGGAAGATCTTATACTCTGAAGAATTCTTTGTCCAAAGTAGCCGTTGACAGTCATAAAAGTCTTCCATAAGGAGTCTTGTCTTCTAGAGGAAAGTCCAGCAAACATTCTCTGAATAATACTGAAACTTGCTACAGAATAAAGACAAACGGCTGGCAGATCTTCTTGTCATAAATGCTGATAATATTCAAAAACATTCCAAAGAATAACAGCATTTGAATCCTTAAAAGACGTCGATCTCTCAAAGGAATCGTCGATCTGAGCTCCACGATCGTCGAACTGAGCTCAGAGATAGAATAAGATCAAGCAGGCAGAAAACGTCGACCTGAGCTCGAAGATCGTCGACCCGAGCTCAGCGACCTGAAGAATAACTGAAGAGAGATCGTCGATCTGAGCACGAAGATCGTCGACTAGAGTTCGACGCTTCATCAAGTTGAGCTCAGAGAGCGTCGAACCGAGTTCGACGTTTCGTCGACCTGAGCTCGACGAGAATTGTCTTAGACTTAACTTTTCAACCTTGATCTTGGAATGGTCCTGGGGGCAGCTTCAAACCTAAGTTCTAAGCCCTAGACTCATTCTAATGTTGACCTTTACAACTATACAACTAGGTCAACCTGGTTTCCTAAGACAAACATAGTGATCCTTACCCAAATTAGTAATAGGGTGTTCCAACACTCCGCTCCAAGGGCTTGGACCTGTTGGTAAGCTGCAGCAAGAGACATGGATTGGCGAGCAAAGAGATCCGCATACAGAGTATAGATGCGAGATGTTTGACACCCTTTGGAGTAGAGGGCGGCTAAGTGAAGCCAAGCTTGCTTGACCGTCTCATCGTGACGGATGACCGGAATACATTCATCTGACAAGCTGTTTGCCAGCCACGTACGAACAAGAGCGTCATTCGCATCCCAGTCATTAAACTGGTCAGAGTCCGCAGGAGGAGGGTCATCGGTAAGATGATGACGCTTGCGCTGAGAGCGGAGAAGAAAGGTAAACGAGACACTCCAATTGGGATAATTGGGGCCGAGAAGCTTAGAAACTGTTCCAAGGTTCCCGGATGCAGCAGGAGGAAGAGGAGGGTGGGTAACGACAGTAGTCGGGGTGGAGACATCAGAAACAGTCATTCTGGAAGGAGGAGACCGCGCGGTTAAGAAAGTAAAGCGGGCGGATAGCAGAAGTAGGAGACCGCAGCGGTCACAAGGGGAACACCAGCGGCTAGAGAAGCCACGACCAAGCTGCGGAGAGCAAAGGAGAAATTCGCACGGATAAGGATGAGTAAACCGGGCGAACAGAAGGAGAAGAGCGCAGAGAAGCAGAGGGGAGGTCGCGCGGATAAGAAGGAGTAAACCGGGCGATCTGAAAGATAAGAACGCGGCGAGAAGAGGAGGCCGCGCGGACAGAAGGCAACGGAACAGGGGGACTAGATCGCTGCCTCTGATACCATGTGCGAATAGACCAAAAATAGTCCGGAAACTGGAGTAATAGAAATTTTATTATCCAAAAAACTGACTATTACAATGGTATAGCCTCCCTTATATAGAATGGAGGAGATGAGATAGAGTGGAGATACCCAATGTGGGACTAAATACAGAAATACAGCATATACAAAGTTAACCGCCTAACCGCCTAACCGCGCGGTTAGTAAGAACACTAACCGCTCGGTTACCACCAGGAGACGAGCCGCCGACCATCGATATCCCAGAGAGTGACCGGCTAACCGCCCGGTTACCAAACCGCCATGTCAACCCGCTGTTGCTGCTCAGATATCAGACCGCCAGAGACAACCCGCCAACCCGCGCGGTTACCAAACTGCCCGGTCTTTAACCGCCTGTCCGCCCAGGCCTATACAGCAACACTAGGGTTTTGTCATGACAAAACCACTCTTAGGGGTCTAGTTGGAAATGGGATGTTACAGTTGGTAGATGCTAACATGCCTCTCTCTTATTGGGCAGAAGCTGTTAGCACAGCTAATTATGTTCTGAACAGATGTCTAATACATAAGCTTAAGAGTAAAACTCCTTATGAATTATTTAAAGGAAAGAAACCTAAAATTAACTATTTTAGAGTCTTTGGTTGTGTAGTATACATTCACAATAACAACAAAGAATACCTTAGAAAGTTTTAAGCAAAAGCTTCAATGAGAATTTTTCTTGGATATTCCCAAGTAAGAAAAGCTTATAGGGTGTTTAACAAATCAACTTTAAAAATAGAAGAATCTGTGCAAGTTTCCTTTGATGAGTCAAAAATGTTTTACAAGGAGAAGGAAACTTCTCCTTCCTCAAACTCATTACAGGTACAAGAGTTATGCAACGATCTCACCCAAGAGATTCCCCCTCTATCAACTCTTTATATTACTGATTCATACAATGATGAAGACACTATGGAAGCAGTTGCTGTACAACCAACAGTTAATCCTATTCCACAAGAGGAATTAATCCAAACTGTTGTTGAAGATCACATCCCACCTACTGATCTTGTCATACTTAGAGATCATCCTACATCTCAAGTGATTGGTGGCATATCAGCTGGTGTGCAAACAAGACATAAATTAAGAAAGGATGTGATGCATGTTTGTTTCCTTTCACAAATTGAGTCTCTCACCATAAAAGATGCTGAGCTAGATCCCCACTGGATCATTGCTATGCAAGAGGAGCTTAATCAATTTGAAAGATGTAAAGTATGAACTTTGGTTCCAAGACCAAAAGGCCAACTGATCATAGGCACCAAGTGGGTGTTCAGAAACAAGTTGGATGCCCAAGGAATTATTATAAGGAACAAGGCTAGGCTTGTAGATCAGGACTACAGACAGGAGGAAGGTATAGACTATGACCAAACCTTTGCCCCTGTTGCAAGGCTAGAGGCAATAAGGATCTTTCTAGCCTATGCAGCCTATATGAAGTTTAAGGTTTTTCAAATGGATGTTAAAAGTGCATTCCTAAATGGTGAGCTAAAGGAAGAGGTGTTTGTTGAACAACCACCTGGTTTTGTTTCTTCAACTCAACCCTCATTTTTTATAAGTTGCAAAAAGCTCTTTATGGACTTAAGCAAGCACCCAGAGCCTGGTATGAGACTCTAGCTAGTTTCCTTTTAGAGCACAACTTTGTTAGGGGAGTAGTTGATAGAACCTTGTTTGTTAAGCATCACAAGGATACAATCCTGTTGGTTCAAGTCTATGTGGGTGATATTATCTTTGGTTCCACAGATCCCAAACTATGCAAAAGGTTCTCAGACCTGATGCACTCTAAGTTTGAGATGAGTAGTATGGGTGAGCTGTCTTACTTTCTTGGTCTCCAAGTAAAGCAAGATGTTGATGGCATCTTCATCTCCCAATCCAAATATGCCAAGGAATTAGTAAAGAAATTTGGGATGGCTGATGCTTCAGCAATGCATACACCCATGGCTACAAATGTAGTTATAGATTCTGATGATAAGGGTAAGCTAGTTGATCAGAAGAACTATAGGGCCATTGTTGGTTCCCTATTGTATTTAACTGCAAGTAGACCTGATATAATGTTTGTCACATGCCTATGTGCTAGATTCCAGGTCAACCCCAAGGAATCTCATTTGATTCTTCTCAAGAGAATTTTGAGATACCTGAAGGGATGTCCAAATTTAGGACTGTGGTACCCAGCTGAATCAGAATTTGAGTTAATTGTATACTCTGATTCTGACTATGCTGGTTGTAGAGTTGATAGGAAGAGTACCTCAGGGACATGTCAGTTCCTGGGAGAGAGATTAGTCTCTTAGTTCTGCAAGAAACAGGCTTCTATCTCAACTTCAACTGCAGAGGCTGAATATATAGCAGCTGCTAGTTGTTGTTCACAGATCCTATGGATTCAAAACCAGCTTTTGGATTATGGGTACACACACAAGAACACAAAAATCATGTGTGACAGTACCAGTTCTATTTCCATAGCACAAAATCCTGTGCACCACTCTAGGACCAACATATTGAGATCAGACACCATTTTCTAAGAGATTGTGTGGAAAAGAACAAAATCAATCTTGAGTTCATATCCACTGACCTTCAGAGAGGTGATATTTTCACCAAGCCCTTAGATGAACAGAAGCATCTGTTCTTTTTGAATTAACTAGGTATGATAAATGGAATAGACCAAGTGTAGAATTTCTGCCTATGTTGAAATCTGCTCGAATATCATCGAATGTCGTTCGACCATAGTCGAACAGGTTGAGCCTATCATTGACCTATGGTTGATGACGGCTCGATTGTTTGTGAAGACAAGAATAGTCGATCGATGGCTTGACTACTTTGCTTCAGGAAACGATCGTCGAACGATCGATCGACCATCGTTTCTAGTATCTGTTGAAATAGGTCGATGATTACTGTTTAAATATAAACCGATGGTCTACCTAGGTTAATAGATCGTGCTTTTTGTAGTCGACAGAGCTCGTCATTTCATATTCCTCATTCCTGCTTGAAAGGTTTGACTTGAGCTCTGCCCCGCACTTTCTGCTTTCGTTTCTCTTGTCTTCCCCAACCAAATCCATGGCGATTGCTCCAGCTTTGCTGACCGTGATGAAGTTTGATGCCGACTTTGGCGTTGATTTTGATTCTTTCAGTGCCTGCGATGCCGATATTCTCGAGATGCTACAGTTATGCAAAGATCAAGGACTGGATAAGCTTATGACTACAAGGATTAAGATAAATGTTCCAGAAATCAAAGAATTGGTCTATACATCGTCTTCCAGCGATGAATCGATGACAGGGACTATCGGCGGCGAGGAGGTAATTTTGACTCCTGCCGTCTTAACTGAGATTTTTGGTTTGATCAATGGTCAAGAAGAGTATGATAAAGATACTCAGGAGTATAGCAGGATGCTATTAGATCTAGGACATGCTGAAGGCATTCCTTCCATGTTGCTGAAGATAAGCTTCCTGATGAAGATCAAGTTCTTAGCAGAACTGGTAGGGAAAGTGTTATTGGGAAAGCACTCTGCGCACGATAACATTACCAGGCAGCAGTTTGCCTTAATGTGTGCTATTGCTAACAGGAAAGCAATCAATTGGGCTGGAATAGTTTTTGAATTAATCAGGAGAAAGAACTCAAAGAAAGAGGTAACCCTTGGAAGGGTGATTGGGATATTTCTAAGAGAGATATATCCTCAGCTGTTGGGAACAGTCTCAACATTAATCAATGCAAGCAAGAAGATGGATCCCACTCTGTTTATCAAGTGAAGAAGGAATATCCAAAAGCCTTCACCTGCTGGGGTTGCTCCTGTTCCATCTGAGAACACAAGGACAGTAACAGTCACCCCCCACCTAATTGAAGAAGGCTCTTCCATTTCCCTCATTCCATCTACATCTGCATTGCCATCCACTTCTATTACAGTACCATCTACATCCACTGCTATTCTCCATGCATCACCACCAACATCTCCAACTCCTTCACACCTTGCTGGGATTTCAAATCTTAGCATTGATCTGTTAGTTTCTGAGACACTTCAAACTCCACCTCAGTCACCAATTTCACCTCAAGATCATATTGATCATCATACATCTGCATCTCCATCACCAGTTAAAACTCCATCTCATCAGGAGAACATCATCCCTGATGCTCATCCATCTGTTGTGATTCCCCCATCTACATCTTTTGAAATCACAACAGCTCTCATTGCAAGCATCATAGAGCTAATTACTCCTTCAATCAAATCAATGATTGAAGCAGCAATTGCCCCTCTTATTTTCTCCATTTCATCTCTTACATCCTCCGTTGCAGCCCTCTCAAATTCTGTTGAGCCCTCTTCTCTTAGGGGCCTGAGTTCAGTACCCACTGAAGTCAGGCAGGGGGAGATGTTCCAGGAAGATGTCTCAGGACTTTCACTGGTCATTCTTTCAGCTGAAGTTCCAGAAGATACACCATCAGATGAAATTCATACAGCTGCAGATTCAGAAATTACAACATCAGTTACAGTTGCAGTTCCAGAGACAGCTGAAGTTATAATTGAGGCTGAATTTGCTTTCAGAGTTTGTCTTAAAGAATCATCTACTCCTATTGTTGCCATGTACCTAGGAGTCATTACCTCCTACCTAGACGATTTATGGGAGTTAGGGAATTCTGCAGGTAATATAATTACTCAATTCACTGACCTGTTGACTGACATGTTAACTCGTTAATACCTTGAAGGGATGTTTCTATACCATTTAGAAAACTTTTGTGTCCCTTTAGCTACAGATCAAGCTCAAGATGTTTAAGAACCTGCTCCAGAACCTGCTGTAGAAAATAAAGAACCTGAGTCTAATATACCAGATCAGGAATTTGTGCAAGCCTTAGAAGAACTGGTCCTCAAGACAGTTACAGATGTGTCAGTAGAAAGATCAACTATCTGGGATGATACTCCAGGATTAGACCTGGATTTCCTATTGTCTCAGGATGTCATAGAAGAAGAAAAAGAAAAGGCTGCTTTAAAAGCCAAAGCAAAAGCTGTTCAAGATATCATTGATCCATATGACCAACCTCAGTCATCACATTCTGATGATGAGGAAGATTCAGAGGATTCTGAAGGAACCAAGAAAAGGAAAATTGCTCAAAGGAAAAGGAAAGCTCAAGCTCCTCCTCCTCCTAATCCAGAGAATGACATCCCTTATTACATATTGAAAGGGATTGACCCCAAGTCTAAGGATTTTCAACATTGGATGGGATTGTCTAGAAACCAGTAGAAGAAGAGGAAGAAGAGCAAGAGATATGAAACTCCAGCTCCCAAGTGGACTCCCAGAGGTCCTACTCCTCCTCCTAGTGTAGGAGCTTCAGGGAATGTATCTTCTAATCCCTCAGCTCCTCCAGCCAGATTTACTCCTTCTAGGGCCTATCAGAGAAGAGGAAACCCAGGTTACCAGGGCAGACCCCATTAAGGCCAGCAAAGACAAGTAGTTGGACCTAAAGAGCAGGTGAAGGAGATGACTTACCAAAAACCAATATTTTATCCTCCTCCTTCACCTAAAAGAAAAGTTTCACCTCCTAAGGGGAGCAAAATTCTTCCCTCCAGAAAGCCAGCTCATATTAAGCAAGTAGATTCAAAAGAAAAAGAGTAATTTACTCTGACAAGTCAAGCAAGAAATTTGCAGAGGTTGCTCCACCATCATCTCTTGTTATTCAAGAAGACATAGAACCAGCTGCAGGTCTGTTAGACCTTTCTACAAAGTTCAAGACTATAAAGCCTCTAGATCCAGCTGATGAAAATGCTTATGAAAGCCAAGAGCTTAATCCTGAGTTCAGGATGGCCAGATTTCTTGAGTTAGTTGGATCAGCCCAAATTAGAAAAGCTAAAGCTGAAGGAAAAGACATAACAGGCTTAACAAATATGTCAAAGTTCAGAGAAAAGGAACTAGACAGATTTCAAGTCAGACCAGAAGTTTTTGATGCCTCAAAATATATGGAAAAGCATCCAGAGGCTGTTTTGCCCAGAGAAGGAGAATCTAAGATTATTGGAGAACATGACTTGAAGACTTCAAAGAAGGATATTCTTGATCACAAAAGGAAAATTTCCTTCCTTCCTTTTTCTTTCACTTCTAAACCATACTCTGATAATGTATAAATTTATTTGTATTGACAGTCTATTTTGTTTGATTGTTTGATTTTATGTTTGATATGAAATGTTGCTTATTGATATGATATGATACTCGTTGATCCTAACAGGTTATTGTTGTTTTTATATCTATTTACAGCATTCTTTTTGTTTTGAGAGACTTGACCCAAATAGGGGGAGATTGTTGGTACCCTAGTTTGGATTTGAGTTAAGTCTTCTCAATTAGTTTCTTGACCCAAGATTTATCTATGGTCAAAGGTTAGATTTAGGTTAGATTCCATCAGTTGTGTAGAATTATTGTTTATCTATTTTCTGGTTAAGTTTTTTTTGGTTCGACTATAGTCGAACGCCGCTCGACTATCGTCTATCAGTTGATCGACTATCGTCTATCAGTTGATCGACTATCGTCTGACAGTAGATCGACTATCTCTGAGTTAGTTCATCTCTGTTAGCTCGACGATCTGTGGTCTCAGTATCGTCGAGTCCTTCTCGACTTCTTTTTCCCAGACAGATTTCTTGCAGGTCGACTATCTGCTCTGAGAGTTCGACGATCTCTGTGTGTCGTTTGACGATCTTTTATCTGCATTTAGAGATATTGTATTCTTTCTATTCTGTGAATTTTTTCTCATTTATCTGGCTTATTTTATTATAGATTATTTCATTGATTTTATGCTTACATATCAAGGTAATCTTTGCCTCATTCTCTATGCATAAGTCAAGTTCTATCTGACAAAGTCTTTTGTCCTATTAGTTGAAAAATCTTTATGCTTTATCTGCCATGATGTCCTTTATAGCCGTTAGACACAGATGTCTTTCTCTGGCCGTAAAGAGTTTGTTTTTGATGTGACTTTCTCTAATATCTTTTGGACTTGCAGAATGGATAAGCAGCTTCTAAGAAAGCTTTATCTCTTTATAGAATGTCCTTTCTGCAGGCTAGCTGTATTGTGTTATTTGAAGCTCAGATTGCAGATCTCAGAAGAAGACAAGATTCCAATAAAGAGAAAGATAGAAGCCGTTACAAAGGCTGATATATAAAGAGCTAGTGAGAGAAGTTAAAAAAAGATACAGATATTCATATACACAGATACACAGATTCAACAACATGAACAAGTGTAGAACAACTCTCTTCAGAGCTCTCTTCTTCAATCCTGAGTTCATCCTGCTTACAGGAACATTCATACTCAGAGCTTCAAGAAGAAGAAGAAGAAAGAAAAGCTGTTGAAGAAGAATAACCATTCCACATCAAGAGTCTTCTTCAAGATGCTCCTTCAAGAACTTCAAGACAACAGATCTTATCTATCAAGAGTTCTGAAGAGAACCTGCACCCTGAAGCAAGGCTTCTTCCTGGATATTCTCTAAGCCAGGGGGAGCTTTGATTCCTTCAGAGCTTTCTATAGCTTAGTGCAATCCACTAGCTTCTCTAATTTTTTTTAACAATAGAGAAGACATTCTAACTCTCTCAACCTCCTGTAGAAAGGGTTATTACTCCCTTCAAAAGTGAACCTTGGTGACAGGGCACCTTAGCAAAAACCTGTGTTGGATTTTGAGCTCCTGATCAAAAGCTCAAAGGGTTTACTTGATCTACCTGAATCAGATCAGTTAGTGGCAGGGCACCTGAACAAAAACCTATAGTGGATTCCTACCAGGGTGGTAGAAGATTGGATGTACCTATTGAGATAGAACCACTATAAATCTTCTTGTGTTGTCTGTGTTGCTTATTTTAATTACTGCACTGTGGCTGTGACTATAATTAACTAGGATTGCAAGTTGTTGTGTTAGGACTAAAGCTTAAACTGTAATTACAGTTAGCTTTCTCGTGCACCTCACTTTGTGTTAGGCTCTAGGGTTTCATATATCTATTTACTTTTTCTGCAAATTAACTCTAAGGGAGTTGAGTAGATTCTCATATTTTTGAATACTCTATTCACCCCCCCCCCTCTCTAGAGTTGTATCTATCCTCACTTTCAACATCAGTTGTGGTCCCTTCCCTGAGGTATCTCCTCTCAAACTCAGAGCCTCTGCCACCACGTTCGCCTTCCCGGGATGGTAGTTCATGGTGTACTGGTAATCCGACAGGAACTCCACCCAACGTCTCTATCTGATGTTGAGTTCCTTTTGTGTGTCCACGTATTTCAAATTCTTGTAATCTGAGAAGATGTCACAGTGAACCCCGTAGTGGTAGTGTCGCCAAATCTTCAAGGCAAAGATCACTGGACCCATCTCTAGATCATGCACCGAATAGTTCTTCTCATGTATCTTTAGCTGTCGGGAGATGTAGGCTATTACATGCCCGTTCTGCATCAGAATGTCACCCATCCCCTGGTAGGAGGCATCCGTGTACACCTGGAATCCCTCCCTTCCCGACGGAAGAGCGAGAATGGGAGCCGAGGTAAGCCGACCTTTCAACTCAAAAAAGGCCGCCTCGCACTGTGGCGTCCAAACGAAAGGGGATTCCTTCTTCGTCAGGGATGTAAGAGGGAGTGTAATCCGGGAAAATCCTTCGACGAACTTATGGTAATATCCAGCAAGTCCCAGGAAGCTCCGTACATCTGTGGCTGTCTTCAATGGTGGCCAATCCTGAACTGCCTGAATCTTGGTCGGGTCTACTGTCAACCCAGCACTGCATATAATATGACCTAAGAAGGCCACCTCCTTTAGCCAAAACTGGCATTTGCTGTACTTCGCATACAGTTGGTGCTCCCGTAGCCTCTCTAGAGTCAAAGTCAGGTGTCTTGTATGCTCCTCCTCCGTCCTTGAGTAGATGAGGATGTCGTCAATAAATACGATGATGAATGCATCCAAATACTCCTCGAATACCCTGTTCATGAGGCTTATAAATGCTGACAGCATATTTGTGAGCCCGAAGGGCATCACTGTAAACTCAAACAGTATATACCTACTACTGAAGACAGTCTTCAGAATGTTCTCCTCTTGAATCTATAGCTGGTAATAACCTGACCTCAAGTCAAGTTTCGAGAAGAAATGCGCTCCTTCCAGTTGATCGAATAACTCGTCAATCCGTGGCAGCGGGTATGTATTCCGTACCATCAGTCTGTTCAACGCTCGATAATCAATACACAAGCGGAGACTTCTGTCCTTCTTGACGAATAATACCGGGCTCCCCACGGTGAATATCTTGGTCGGATAAACCCTGCCTCTACTAGTTCCTGCAACTGACTTCGGAACTCTGTCAACTCTTTCGGGGCCATCCGGTAAGGGGCCCTAGATGCCGGCTTAGCCCCCGGCACAAGCTGTATCTGGAAGTCCTGCTATCGGTGCGGAGGTAGTCCTGACAGTTTCTCTGGGAAGACGTCAGCAAAATCTCGCACCACCGGGATGTCTGTCATAGACTCCTTGGCCTCCGCCATCTCAAATAGAATCTGATAAACCTCCTCTCCCTACAGGTGGGCCTTAACGACCTGTACTAAAGATAAGATTATACGAGAGGCAGGTCTTATACCTTCGATGAACATGAAAGAGTCCTCGTGCCTCATGGTGATCGTCTTTGCTTGGCAATCAATCTGGGCCAGGTTTCAGTGCAGCCATACCATGCCCAGGATCAAGTCGTAGTCCGTCAACTTCAAAAGCATCACTGGAGCCTCGAATGCCTTTCCACTGATTTCTACCTCCATATTGCAGTGGTCCGAGATAAGGAGTTCAGATCCCTCGGGTAGTCGCACCCTCCTCTTCGAGCCCATGAATTGCTCCATGCCTTCCAATCCTTCTACGAACGTCTCCGACACAAAGGAGTGAGTAGCTCCGGTATCGAAAAGCGTGCGGGCAGGCTTGCCGCTGATGAAGACTATACTTGGGGCGATTAAATGTCTTAGGATTCTATAATGTGTTTTATTTCCTATTTATTCTATCTAGTACAGTTCTACAAATTTGACAACTGAGAAAGGGAAATCTATTTAAACAATTAAACATCTTGGCATACCTGCTATGACCTGCTCTGGGTTCCGAGGCTGCGCCAGGTCCAAAGCATACACATGCTCCCTTTCTTATCTACGATCCCCACCCTGGTATCCACGTCCTCGACCACGACCTCGGCTTCCAAAATACTGCGCTGGCTTGGCAGTCGGTGGTGCTGGTGGGGGTGCCCCCCTCATGGGGAAATTTCTGCGGATGTGCCCAACCTGATGGCAGTTGAAGCACTCCGGCAGGGGAAATGCCATACCCCCGGGTCTCGGTGCCTCCCGCATCTTAAAGGGCTGAGGAGCCACTACCACCGACTCCCTCGGCTCCTTTCTCACCCCCTGACAAGGTTGGTCCTCTACTCTTCTTTCCTCTCTCTCATCAGTGATGCGGCCCCGCCGCTAATCATTTCTGGCTCCCCGGCCCTGGTCCTCCATTGGGCTCTTCTGACCTCGAGTCGTGTGCAAGTCGGACTTAATCCTCTTGTCCATCTCTAACATCCGAGGTATTGGCCCGTCAGATACGAATAGAAGGGCCTCCCTCAACTCCTCCCAAAGGCCCTTATAGAACCTTTTGGTATATCCTTCCTCTTCTAACTGATAGGAGTCCGCAAACCGGGCTAGGTGGTTGAACTCCCGGTGGTACTCTACCACTGTCTTATTGCCCTGCTTCAACTACAGGAACCTGTCCTCCAGTTCATCCCTAGCCGAATGTGGAACAAAATGCTCCAGTAACGCGTCCCTGAACTCCTCCCAAGTAATCTCTGCAACCTCCATATCCGCAAAAGTCGTATCCAGCGATGTCTTCCACCATCTCTTGGCGTGAGACTCCAAGCAAGAGACCACCAATGGCACCCTCTCCTCCCAGGGGCACCAAATCCCGGTCAACATTTTATACATAATGTCAAGTCATTCTTCCATCCGAATAGTTGACTCTGTCCCTAAGTAGGATGGGGGAGAGAGTCCTCGGAAGATGCTCAGCCAATTGGCCCCCAGGTTTGGCTGCGGAACCGGAACCTGCTGGGCCCTGAAAGCCTCCAGAATGGTTGTTAGAGTCTGCCCCATCTCTGACTGTAGGAACGGAGTGGGGACTGGGGGAGGTGGTGCAACATTCAGAGTCTGCTAAACTCCTCCCTGTGGTGTAGGCAGTGCTGGAGGCTGCACAATAAAATATAATAAGCAACAACCCTAAACCTATAAAAGGGGTGGACAATTGCATGTGATCACCAACATGGGCACACCACGCTTCCGCTGCTTAGTTTGTCCTCAAACTAAACCTACGCTGGGGTGACCCAGGGATTTATGGACTGGTACTTTTACCGATTGAGGTTTCCTCTGATACCACTTATAAGACCCCATTTTTTTCTCTTTTTGAACACTGGTGTCTTAGGGCCAGAACAGCCGCTTTGCGGTGACACCTTCACGCCCTAAAGGGTCATCACCGCGAAACGCCGATTCTGCCGGCCGATTCGATCACAGAAAAGTAACCATAGTAAAGTAAACACATGTGAGGTAAAAACTCTAACCAAAAGTCCACAATAAAATCACATCAGAGTAATAATATCTCCACGAAGGGAGAGTCCACAAAATATAAATGTACTGAAAATAAGGTCTTAAGCCCGATACATCAAATCCTCACTACATAGTCACTCAAGCGGAAGCAAAATAAAACACAATAAAGGTGAGGGACTCACGGTCCCAGCCGTCTGAACTCCTAAGCTAGACTTCCCTATCTCCAAACGGGCAGACCTCCGGGGCTGCTCCTTCATGCTGGGCTCTACGATCCCCTAAATGATGTGGTCCAAAAACTGTTAGTCTATAAGACTAAGTCCTATCATCCCCCACCCCTTCCCCCATGGCCCCTAGGCACCGAGCAGAGAGGAAGAAAGGGGAGGACTTGAAGGTGGAGAGTAATCAAGAAACGGATGACAGCGGACCTATACTAACAATTTTATAGTACATATGGCAGTAAAGTAAAGTATGAAAAGTAACCTTAACTTATGTGTGGAAATGCATAAGCCAAGGATCTTCAGTAGGGCTCCCATCGTATAAAGAGTCTCATACCAATTTATACGTTTGGGTGTCGGTTATTAACAACAATATATATATAAAGAATTTGACCTTAATTTATAAACTTGCCCACACAAGCTTATAGACCAAGGGGTCGTTTTGCAAGTCCTATTGTATAAGCGTCTCATACAACTTATACAATAGGTTACAAGGGTTATATGCAATGATTATGCCATGACATGCTAGTGGGTTATGATGCGATCATGCAAGTGTAACTCACCCACCCGACTCTGTGTACACAGACCTTTAGTTCCCCCTTTCTGGAGCCGAACCTCCCAAGATACCTCCGTAGTGGCAGACGGAAGCGGTGGGTTGGGCCTCGCCCACCTTTAAACAAGTAAATCACAACCGATCAGACCTATCGTACGCCTAAATGCTTGGTGCATGAAGCGGACTCCTACGTACTCTTGTCGGCTGGTGCACCGGACTTCTGTTGGCGAAGTGCTAACCACACTTGCCGAGCCAACGTATTAGCGTCGGTGCATCGACCACTAACACCGAGGGCCCACCACCTTATAAATTATGCACATGCAATATTAATACGTTTCCCACCGAGCCAAAGCACCCTGGACTATCCCGTCCATTGCAATTATCAACCGGGCCTCCGGCCCGCCGGGCTATCCCGCCCGTCTCCACAACCACCGAGCCTACCGCTCGAATATCCTAGTCAAACTAACTTCCCGAGACCCCGGGGTGTGTGAAATTGAACCCCTAATTATTCTAGTTGCACTTTAAGATTTATCACTCCTACAGTTTACGTTAGCCCAGAACTGCCCCCGGTATACCCCGTGAAGGGCTCTCAAATGGCACTAGGAACTATGATGGTAGCTGAAGCCCATCGTTCCCTTTCGCAAGGCACTTATTGTTATTGGTTGATTCCCTTACCCATTCCCAATTCATATTACGCTAGATCTATCCTAGGGTGATTTTGACCTTCCCACTCCATGGGATATGACGATCTTTCGTCGATCCCGAGCACCACCTAACACTAGTCAACCTCACACTCTACTAATCTTGTCTTCCAATGGTGAACTCCTTTATTTACCCAAACCAGCAACCTTCTAAGGACCCAACTCTTCAAATTCTTTACCCACTCTAGTTCAGTTTCCGCAGTTACTATATGCAGACCACCCTATACTATATGAGATGTATAAAGGAGGTACTCCGGATTGTCTTCCAAATCTCCTATAAAATTTACCGGAGATCTATCATAATAAGTTTAGTCTAAAATCAGATATTCATATTTTTTTTCTAATTAATTTGATATTTATTGAATTTTCCAAAATGTTTGGCCATGGGCAATTTTGAACATGAACTATATTATCTACTCAAGTAATGACCACCCAAAAATTTTGATCACTAAATAACAGAGATATATTACTAGATACTAATTTCCATAATTTTTCAGAAACCATTTGACCTCTAATTAATTTATCCAAAATAATTCCCTTAATCATATGTAAAGATGGAAGTACCAAAATTATTCATCAGAAAATTATATAAAAGTTACAAAATCTTAATATGGTATAGAAAGGGTCATTGTGCAAAAATCATAATTTTAAAGGCTTGCTAGACACCAAAATAAATTTAATTGAGTTTTCATGGGAGACAATACTTAATGAAGCAACCCTTAGAAATAATCTTCCAAATATCCCATAAAAATTCACAGAGCTTTAAAACATAATAAAAAAAGTCCTCTGGCTAAAGTTCATCAATTTTTAGCAAGTAGTTACTCCATAATAAATTTTTAAGTAAATAATACAAATGACTAAATTGTTAATGAAGTATCCAAAATAATAATTCTAAATTCATAACAAAATCTTCAGAGCTTGTACTAACTTTAAACACTAACCTACCCAAATCTCATCACTGTTCAATGAGTTTTAGTGACATTTTATATCACTATAAGGTTTGTGCCCTAAACTAGGGTTAGGGTTTTGAGAGACCTATTCACCTTAGAATCTATTTTAGATTTCTTCCAGAGGATTCTACCTACCCTAGAATTCTCTCTCCCAAGTTTCAAATCCTTTCAAGGTCAACTGACCCCTTGCCCTTCACAACCCTCAAAAGTCCTCCCTTAGGGTTTGAGTTTGGATCCAAGGATAAAACAATCCTAAACCACTCCATATTCCCTAAGAGGGTGATAATGGTCCTACCAAGTCAGTGGTAAAAATCTCAGCCCCTGTTGAGATGATTTGCCCACCCAAAGCCAAAGTACACTCTTTATTTAAGAATCCTTCACTAAGGGAGAGTTAGGGTTAGGTCATTACCTATCAAAAACACCTAAAAATGATATGAATTTTTTTATAGAGCCATATCATGATGTCAGGGACCTCTCACCAAAATTTGGGAGGATTTGGAGGTCATTAGACCACTTAATGAAAATACCCTAGTATTATTAAATAATAACAAAAACCATAGGACAAAGTATCCCCAAAAATTCCCATTTTTGGGCTGACCTTAGGTATGACTAAGGTTGACCCCCTGCCAAAATATCAGGTCATTTGGACAAGGGATGAAGTGCGGGCACCCTTTTGAATCTTAGGATAGACCTAGGTATAGGTCCCACCAAAATGGGTTCCCTGGTCCAACCAAAGGTCCAAATTAGATCAAATCAATTTTGGATAAAGGTAGACCAATAGGGCTACAAAGTTCATGTTGATGACTTTTTCACTAGAGGGTCATAAGTATTTTTAACAATTAAACCCATCTACTACAAATAGTGTGACATAAATGAAATTAAAATAAAATTGAATTATTAATCCGGCGCACGAATCTTGGCGCAAATCCAAGGGCTGCCGAGTTGTCTTCCTCCTCCAGCCAACGGCCCCGATTGCTTGCGCCTTGGCTGAATTCAAACCGTCGCAACCGGCTATCCGGCCACTTCCCTGCCCGGCCACCGCCACCACCACCTTCGTGGAGGTGGTGGTTACCTCCAGCCGGCGGCGAGGCCGTCGGTGACGACTATTCCGGCGATCCCACCAAGAAGATTTTCAGCCCAAAACCATGAAAACCAGAGATTGGTTCGGGCTCAATTGAGCCCGAACCTTGAACCTAAACATCCCTATGATCTACCCATGAAGTAAGGAGAGGAGGAGGACCTTGCCGGCGGCCTAAAGGCGTGACGATCATCGGGAAACAATTTCCGATGGTGGTGCCGCTCGACTTTTGCAACAGTACAGTGGGAGGGCTTAAAATCTTCAGGTAAAGACTTGGAAACATTCCTCTTGGGCCACTAGTGGTGTTTAAAGGCTCGGTTGAGGAGGGGAGAGGCCAAAACTTCAATTGCCATTAATGCCATTGAAAGCTTGGCTTGGGTTAGGAGGAGGGGGCTGAACCAACCCCTTGGTGGCCGGGAAATGGCTGGAAACTTCTCCCCATCCCCAGGGGAGTTGAATCCAGCCATTAAGAGTGGCAGTTGGCCTCCCTTGGCCGGGTTTGACTTGCCCCTTCATTCCCTCTTTTTCTCTCTCTCAATTACCATGGAATGGAGCTCACTCTCTCTCCTAATCATCAAGTTGACCTGGTAAACCTTGGGGTCTATTGGCAGCCCACATATACACCTAATATTCCTAATGAAGCTATATGAGGAGGTTTGAGCTTATGCTAGCTCATTTGGGCTAGGTTGACCCAAAGTAGGCTTGGGTTGACTTTGGTCCTTTTGACCTTTTGGGTTGCCCCTAATGGGTCCCTGGTGATCCATTGATCTCTCCTAAGGCTTAGGTGGGGTGGGACAGGACTAACTGGGCACCTTGAGGGTCATATAACCCTTAATAAGGGCATCTTGACAAAGTTGGGGGGGTCAACTCAAGCTTGGGGGTTGACCCCATTGAGTCCCAGGTGACCCATTGACACCACTTTAGGTCTAGGAAGACCTGGGCAAGGCTGGTTGGGAACATTAGAGGCCAACTGCCCTTAGTTAGGGAACCTTGCCCAATTTAGGCCTATGGTTGTCCTAGGTTAAATTGGCCACTTTGGGTTGACTCTAATGGACCCTTAAGGTTCTAGTGGACCCTCTAATAGGTTAGTGATGTTGTGGTGGGGACATGGAGTCATGGTGAAACCCTAAGGTCAATCCTTAGGTTTGGTGATGAGGTTGTGCCATAGACAGACCAAGGTTATTCTCACCTTGGCCTTTGATCACTTGGCCCTTTTTAGCTTCCTAGGGTTTTGTCATGACCTAGTCATGACCAAAACCACTCTTAGGGGTCTAGTTGGAAATGGGATGTTATAATATGCCCGTGTCACAGGCTGTGTGCCAGACACGGATTCGGACACGCCCGTGTCCAGCCCGTGTTCATCAGTCTTCACAGACCGGCCAAACATAGAGAAGGACACGGCCCTTAACACGCCCGTGTCACGGTATGTTTGCCCAACATGGCTTGGCTCCGAGGATCGTCGACCTTAAGAAAACATGTCGAACTCATAGAAGGACACGGCCATGGACACGCCCGTGTCACAGGCCGTGTGCCACACTCGACACTGCCCTGCGCCACACTCGACACTGCCCTGCGCCACACTTGACACCGCCCTACCAACATGGAGCAGGACACGGATTTGGACACGCCCGTGTCCCCGGCCGTATTGCTAACACAGAGAAGGACACAGCTTTGGACACACCCGTGTCCTAGACTGTGTTGCTCAGCCTACACAGCCCACTCATAATCGAGATTTGGGGCGTTACACCCTTCGAGCCCAGCTAAACTTGGTTGAAAGGAGTTTGAATATATCACCTCCACATGCTACCTCGACAAATACCGTCCTGAATAGTACAACAAACATCCCACCTATCACATTTCTCCATAGGGGAAGACGACCACGAGGGCCAAGACAACTACCACCTCAACCAAGGATGAGAGAACTCTTCTCACTGGGCGTACTACCACCAGAAACGCAAGCTGGTCAACAACCAGTAAATGTGTTACAACAAATGGTAGATAATTACCAACAGGACACAAGTACTAAGCTAATATTTTGAACTACCCTGCTCACCGTTACACCTTCAAGACTTCTCTAAAAAAGATATATTCAAATAGCACGCAAAAGAAATAGAGCACACTGCTTCTATTAGTCATATTACTGCACCTCAAAAACTGAGCAATACCGACGTTCCGCAGCATGATCCGACGCACATGACACCTACCGCAGTGCAATCCGACGTACATGTAGGCGAGGAGCATACTACTGCAGCTCGACAACTAAGCAATACCGACGTAGCAATCCACCCAGGTATTGCATCTTACAACACGATCAATTCACTCTAACAGGCTTCACGCTTCAACCATAATCCATTTATAAGACTGATCTGCACTTTTCAAATTTTTATTAGTTTCATTACGAAGAAACTATATTCGTCGTAATATCCGGCAGACGAAGCTACAGTTGCAAGGTCATAGAAGGAGTGCGCGTATTATAGAAAGACGATTACGTAGTGTACCTACTGTCATGAATCCAAACACCACCCGTGTAGCGACCAATGATCGTCCAGATGCACTAACACTACCAGTAACTAACTTGGTCGAAGAAATGTTGCCTTAACCGGTGCATGTTTTACAGCATGAAATAGGTACTACACCACACCTTTCGGCAACCCTTATCATCAGTACATCTTAAATACTTCTATCTTTCAGTCAATATTCTAACTATATGCAGACAACATGAGTCACACTGTTTCTACTATTCACATTACAGCTGCCCAACAAACCTCTCTTGCTCACAATCCAGTCATGACACCTGCCGCAATGCGGTCCAACACACATTTAGGAGAGAGGCAACCCGCAATAAGGATTAATGCTCAACAAATTCACAATAGCCGCGTGACAATCCCCCCAGGTACTGTAAATTACAATAAGTTAAATTGACTCCAATATGATTCGCACTCCTACAATATTCAGAATATCAGACAGATCCAAAATATTTTTATTTTTGTTAGGTTCGTTGCGAAGAAACTACAATCGTCATTATCTCAGGCAGTCGCAACTATAACTTTAACATCAAAGAAGGAGTGAGTGTATTCGAGAAAGATGATTAGTCAGTGTCCCTATGTCATGATTCAAAACACCGTATACAGAACAATCAATGATTGTCCACATACGTTGTCGTTTCCACACAATAATTTGGAAGAAAGAATGTCTACCGAAGTTCGTCCTCCCGCTACCCACCCATCAACACACAACCCATGTGCAAGGAATTGTTATCCCATAACTCGAGTTCCAGAGATTCATCTCTTGCGCCCATCTGCATTTCCATACTGCCATGCAAAGCTATTCCACAAGGAGACTTCTGCTTTGTGCTGTTCTGGAGGTCGGGTAGATGTTAACCACATTCTAGAATCCACAAAATTGTTTAATCTCTTTACTGAACAAAGCACAGCGATGCGCACTTTTAGACAACATATACATGCTTACAACCACATCTTCTCATTCACATCATTGGGGGTCACGCTTAAAGAACGTATACCAGCTGCTAATCACGGAGTCTACAGTTTCAGGGTACACAATACAATGTATCACCGAATTGGTTTTCTTCTACCTGCACCTGGAAGTCGTCCACGGTACCTATAAATGTTCATTTACGATACTAAAAACAAATTAAATAACTAGTTGAGTGAAAATTTAGGGCTCGATCCAGGACTGATTGAAAGGATTACCAACATACTTAATACAATTAACCCGTTCGTCCAAATCTTTAGGCAACTTGCAAGGAACCCTAACATACAACAGTGCAGGTTATTGATTAAGGAAAGACCATCGGTAGAGCGACAATATTCGCTTCCTACTGCCTTACAAGTCGCTGCAATATTAGTTGGTGGAGAAGATTTCATGGAATCAAATGAAAGAGACATAATTGTCGAAACAACTAATGGTCATTTGGTGACTATCAAGGAATATTTCGGCTATTACGACCCTATGCAGTATCAATTGTTGCTTCCATACGACACTTATGGGTGGCGTGGTGACAAGCGAATACCTCGCACTGAAAGAATAAGCTGTTTTGACTACTACGCATATTTGCTGTAGGTGACCTCATCAAACAACAATCTGTTGTGTTTATTGTGATTTTTAATTATGTTTGCTTACAATAAAAATTTTTATTAGATCCGCGGCAGTACACCATCAATGCTTCTCCACTCAGGACATTTGTTGCATCAATATGTAGTCGCTAACTAAATCAAAATTGAAACACAAAAACTCAGGTGGAATATGGTCACATCAGAGTGATGTTCGTGCTGAGCTCTACCAGGGTTTATAGCATTGTTTATATGTTGGAGAAAATGGCACATGCACGTCTTTACGTAAACTGTTACATATATAGCCACCTCCACATGCGCTAACATTACTTTGATTTTCCTTTAATACATTACGTAAACTGATTGCAGCTGCAATTGGACGCAGGACTATTCTCCCGTCTTCTTTTGTTGGTAGCCCGCGTGATATGTACCAACGATACCAGGATGCTATGACTATCATGCGTAATTATGGCAGGTAAGATGTCTTCCTAACGATGACCAGTAATCCCTCTTGGAGGGAAATAACACGGGAGTTGTGCCCTGGACAAATTGCATCAGGACCGTCCGGATTTAGTATCCAGAATTTTCAATGTTAAATTTGAATGTTTGAAAGATGACATTTTTCATAAAGGTATTTTTGATATGGTTATCACACACGTCCATGTGGTTGAATTTAAGAAGAGAAGACTACCGCACACACACATGCTCATTATTTTTCAAGATAGTGATAAGTTAAATAATCCTGATGATTATGACTCTATCATCAGGGCAAAAATACCAATTCAAACAGACGAGCCAGATCTATATAATGCAGTTATAAAACACATGATACATGGTCCATGTGGTCATTACATGCCAAATGCACAGTGCATGAAAAATAATCTTTGCAAGAAGGGATTTTCGAAGTAATATGCAGAGCACACTACTCACGACATGGATTCATACCCATTGTATCATCGTCAGAATGATAACAGGCGCATTGCCTTAGGAAGAAATGTGGATTTGATTATCGATAATAGATGGGTTGTTCTGTATAACCCTTGGCTGTTACTCAGATATGACTATCATATCAATGTTGAAATTTTTAGTAGTATAAAGAGCATCAAATACCTATATAAATATGTGTACAAGGGCCCAGACTTAGTGTCATTCGAGGTACGACCAGGTCCCAACTATGACGAAGTTAGTAAGTATGTGGACGGCCGTTGGATTTGTACACAAGAAGCTCTGTGGAAATTATTTAAGTTCCAAATGTATCAAACATAACCATCAGTGGTGCGTATGCAAATCCACTTGCCTAATCAACATCAAGTCCAGTATCGGATTAACCAAACTGTTTCAGAAGTGTTGGCTAACGATAGAAATTCAAAAACTATGTTAATTTAATTTTTCAAAATATACAATGACGGTCTCGAAGGAACTGTGTATTTGTACATTGATTTTGCAAAACACTACAGATGGTTACTCGCATCTCAGAAGTGGGTAAGGAGGGCCAGAGCTCGAAAGGTTGTGGGCCGATTATACTTCATATTGCCAGCTGAGGGCAAAAGATTCTATCTTCGTATTTTTTTAAATCACATTCATGGACCTAAGTCCTTCACGCACCTACGAACAATTAATGATCGTGAATGTACAACATTCAAAGCAGCAGCTGAGCTTTTGGGGCTTCTCGAGGAAGATAGTAACATTTCCAATTGCTTGGAAGAGGCACATGGCTTCAAAATTTCGTCCAATCTACGAAGACTTTTCAACTATTTTACTGTAATGTGAACTAATTGGCGTTCGTACGTTATGGGATGATAACTTCTCTGCTATGATAGAAGATTATACGAGTACAAGAACTACAAATACTACTTTCTTAACAAACAAATTACTCCAAGATTTGGATACCATACTACATCAGTATAATAAGAGTACACTATCTTTTGATTTGCCTCGCACATGTGGAGACATGCCTGATTTTGCTAACATTCGGAGCCTGATCGAAGACGAACTCTTTATCCCAGTATCAATAGCCGATTTAGCAAACGTCAACAATCTTAATGATGGACAGCTTGCTGCTTTCCACATTATTAGTGATTGCATGAGACAAAAGAAGGGTGTGATATTCTTTGTAGATGGACCCGGGGGGTTGGTAAAACTTTTCTATATCGAGCATTGTTATCGACCTTTCAACATGAGGGGAACATTGTTCTAGCAACTTCTTCCTCAGGCATTGCAGCGAACTTGCTTCCGGGAGGGGGCACCGCTCATTCTAAACTGAAAATTCCTTTCAACCTCGATAAAAAATATTTTTGCGATATTAGCAAACAATCTGAAATGTGTGTATTAGTTAAACGAGCATCTGCAATCATTTGGGATGAAACCCCTATGGTGCATCAAAAAGCTTTTGTAGTTGTTGATCGTACTTTTCGAGATGTGCTTGGTAACGAGAAACCGTTCGGTGGGAAAGTGGTTATATTGGGAGGAGACTTACTGCAGGTTATGGTAGTTGTTGTCAACGGTACAAAACTATAGATTATTCGTGCTAGCATAATTGAATCATTTCTGTGGTCTGATGTCCATTTGTTACGGTTAACAGACAATCTGAGAGCCGGAAGTGATGTTCAGTTCTCTGAGTTCTTACTTAGGGTTGGGGATGGACAGGAACCTTGCGTTAATAATGACATGATTCGAATTCCCGACAATATGGCTATGCAGTGGGAAGGAGAGAACTCTATTGTTGACTTGATAAATTTTGTTTTCCCTAATTTGAAAGAACAACACTTAAACTCTGACGACTCTACTTTCATGGAAACAAGGGCTCTCATTACTCCTCTTAACGAGGATGTCAACAAGCTAAATACAAAGTGCCTACATATTTTTCCTAGGGAGGAAACCACTTAATACTCTTTCAACTCTGTCAGTGACGATTTTTGGAAACTTATACCTACCTGAATTATTGAACTCTATTAATCCGAGAAATCTACCTCCTCACAGATTGACCTTGAAAAGGGGCACACCTATTATGCTTCTCCGAAACGTCGACCCAAAAATCGGATTGTGCAATGACACGAGGCTTATATGTAGAACCCTTAGGAGAAATGTCATCGAAGTGGATATCCTAGGAGGTAGGTTCAAAGGCCTCAGATTGTTTCTTCCACGCATGCCACTCAAGAGTACGGAGGATGCTAAAATGGAATTTGAATTGACACAGAAGCAATTTCCAGTGCGTTTAAGCTTCGCACTTACAATTAACAAATCTCAGGGTCAGACAATTAGTAATGTCGGAATATTCCTACCAAACCATGTGTTCAGTCATGCCCAACTGTACGTTGCATTGTCACGGGGGGTTTCGGAAAGTACAACAAAGATTTTGGTCAAGAACTATGTTATCGACGACCATGTAGGCGTGTACACTAAGAATATCGTCTACAAGGAGATATTTGATCTTATTATGAGGAGATTGACAAGTTTGCATGATGTTTGATCGTATTGCGGGGACATTGACAATATTCACTACCTTACAGAGAGGATTCATTCTACGTTCTTATACACAGATAACGAACCCGTTAACCCAAGGTTACAATTCACCGTTCTTACTTTTCACCACCTTTGTTCTTATACATAGATATTTGATTTTTTGTTCAGCAACATGAATTTTATGATAACCTCCATTTATAATTATATTAAATTGTATTCCAAAAAGTCATTCCAAATTTTTTATTTGCATATTACACGCAGATGGCATACCAAAAACACACTGGGCCAATGTCATCGTTGCCGACCCGGGAAGTGCCTCACCAAGGTATGTGCCTTACATGGTACGGATCTAATTGGGTGCACTTTAAATAGCCTTAAATAGTGTGAGAAGATAGCTACTTTCTCTTAACTAAATTGTATCATTGTTTTCTCAGGTTTGCCGGTCTTAACGGATAAAAGCTGCAATACTGTTGACGCAAGAAATGCGCCTTCTTGTTAACGGGTTGTCTGGTCTCACAAGCTAGTTGAAGAAGAGGGTTGCGGGGATAGAGGAGAGATGTGTTGAGAGCAGCCGGAAAGGTTGATGATCAGCGGAGAAGGTTGATGATCAACGGAGAAGGTTGATGATCAGCGGAGAAGGTTGATGATCAGCGGAGAAGGCTGATGATCAGCAGAGAAGGTTGATGATCAGCAGAGAAGGCTAATGATCAGTAGAGAAGGTTGATGATCAGTGGAGAAGGTTGATGATCAACGGAGAAGGCTGATGATCAGCAAAGAAGGTTGATGATTAGCGGAGAAGGTTGATGATCAGCGGAGAAGGTTGATGATTAGCGGAAAAGGCTGATGATCAGCAGAGAAGGTTGATGATCAACGGAGAAGGTTGATCAGGAGCTGTCGAGCAGACGGTTACTTTGACGGTTGAGCTCTGATGGTTGAGACCAGGAGAAGAGAAGAACAGAGGGGGCAGCTAACAGCGGTAACAACAGACTTTGCCCTCCGCGGCTTAAATGTCATTCTTGCGATGGGCTTTTCCTTTGGTTAAGAAACAAAATTACAGCTTGCTATTGCATCTTTACATATAAAACAATAAAGGGTACAAAGGGGGAAGCTGGTGGCAGGTCTTGCTGGCAGTGACAGTTTTCCTCATGCGCGCGCCCCCTTTAAATGAGAGGTATTGGGGGCTATTTATAGGACCGGGGAAGATCTTCTAGAATCGGGGCCCAGTGACATCATCACGGAGCTCTGGGCAAACAAGAGCAGCAGGTTGCCGGCCTGGGCGGACTTGGCAGACAGGAGGGCAGTCCGCCCCCTTGGCGGGCGGACTCGGCGTAGGCGGGCAGTCTGCCCCCTTAGCGGGCGGACTCGGTGAAGACAGCCAGTCCGCCCCCTTGTTGGGCGGACTCGGCGCAGGCGGGCAGTCCCCCTTGGCGGGCGGGCTCGACGCAGACAGGTAGTCTGTCCCCTTAGCGGGTGGACATGGCAAAGGCAGGCAGTCCGCCCCCTTGGCGGGCGGACTCAGCGCAGGTGGGCAGTCCGCCCCCTTGGCGGGAAAACTCGGCGCAGGCTGGCAGTCCGCTGCCTTCGCTGGCGGACTTGGTGCAGGCTGGCAGGTCGCACCTTGGGGGGCGGTCTGAGGCTGGAGGACACCCCTAGTTGGTGGCCTGAGGCTGGAGTCCTCCCCTTGTGGGCGGCCTTGGGCTGGAGAACGCCCCTGGTGGGCGGCTTGAGGGTGGAGGCCGCCCCTGGTGGGTGGCCTGGGGCTAGAGACCACCCCTGGTGGGCGGCATGAGGCTGGAGGCTGCCCCTGGTTGGCGGCCAAAGATTGGAGGCCGCCCCTGGTGGGCAGTCTTAGTTGGAGACTGCCCCTGGTGGGCGGTCTGAGGCAGCTGCCCCCCTATGGGGGAGATGGAATCTTTCTCTGATGGCGAGCCGGAGAGTGAGTCCGCCGAGCCCGCGATGGTTGAGTTGGTTTAGGGTTGACACTGGCTGGGTGACCTGGCAGACTGAAGGAATTGATCGCACAGATCGCCTCCTACAGCTTTAGATTGCCTCCTGTAAGGAAGAATGTTGCGCAGTTAGCAGGCCTAACTACACTACTTGCGAGGGTGAGCTATGCGATCGGCCCACCGTCCCGTAGGGAACGCGATGGCTATGCGACCGGGGAAGATATGAGTTTTTATCCGCCTGGCCCATAAAAGGAGGGTTAAGGCAGATCGTGACCCTCGGGGGGAACCCCTGAGTGGGCCGCGACTTTGCGAGCTAGATACCTTGGGAGGGATCGCCAATTTTGGGGTTAATATATTCCCCACACTTTTTTAAGTCCCGAAGGGAACTTCGAAAAAGTAGGAGACCCACGAAAATCGTGATCCTTCCCTCGAGAAAGGGGGTAAGAAGAGATGGAATGTGATGTCTCTCCTTATAAAAAGTTTGATAATGCCTATCTTTTTCCAGCAAAGGAAAAAAATTAACATTGGCGGAAAGAGGTACATCTTATGCGTACCTGGGTTGCTTTTGCGAAACGAAGAAGACATGATTGTCTCCTAATGAGCTCTGCAAAACAATAATGAGAGGATAGTATAGAAGGGTGACAACTTGCAAGTACCTGAAGGAGGCTTGTGAGCACCTGTTAACTTCTGTAAAATGAAGGATAAGAGGCAGATATGAAATAAAACTATGTTGCAAGTACCTGGACGGAACTTACAAGTCTTTTTTAATATCTACAAACGAAGAGTGAGTAGCAGGTATGATAGAAAAGCAAATAGTAAGTACCTGAAGGGAACTTGCGAATATCTGTTAATCTCTACAAAAGAAGAGTAAGCAAGCAGGTATGAAAGGAGATTAAGCTGCAAGTACCTGAAGGAGACTTGCTAATATTTGTTAATCTCTACAAAAGAAGAGTGAGCAAGCAGATATGAAAGGTGATTAAGCTGCAAGTACCTGAATAGGATTAGCTAATATTTGCTAATCTCTACAAAAGAAGAGTGAACAAGCAGATATGAAAAGAGATTAAGCTGCAAGTACCCTAAAGGGACTTGCTAATATCTGCTAATCTCTGTAAAAGAAGAGTTAGATACAGATATGATAGAGAAATAAGTTGCAAGTACCTGAAGAGGACTTGCTAATTCTGCTAATCTCTGCAAAAAAAGAGTTAGATGCAGATATGATTGAGAAATAAGCTGCAAGTACCTGAAGGGGACTTGTTAATATCTGCTAATCTCTGCAAAAGAAGAGTTAGATGCAGATATGATAAAGAAATAAGCTGCAAGTACCTGAAATGGACTTGTTAATATCTGTTAATCTCTGTAAAAGAAGAGTTACAAGCAGATATAATAGAGAAATAAGCTGCAAGTACCTGAAGAAGAGTTGTTAATATCTGCTACTCTCTGTAAAAGAAGAGTTAGATGCAGATATAATAGAGAGATAAGCTGCAAGTACCTGAAGGGGACTTGCTAATATCTGCTACTCTCTACAAAAGAAGAGTTAGATGCAGATATGATAGAGAAATAAGATGCAAGTACCTGAATAGGACTTGCTAATATCTGATAATCTCTGCAAAAGAAGAGTTAAATGCATATATGATAGAGAAATAAGCTGCAAGTACCTGAAGAGGACTTGCTAATATCTGCTAATCTCTACAAAAGAAGAGTTAGATGCAGATATGATAGAGAAATAAGTTGCAAGTACCTGAAGAGGACTTGCTAATATCTGTTAATCTCTACAAAAGAAGAGTGAGCAAGAAGATATGAAAGAAAATTAAGCTGCAAGTACCTGAAGAGGACTTGCTAATATCTGCTAATCTCTACAAAAGAAGAGTGAGCAAGCAGATATGAAAGAGAATTAAGCTGCAAGTACCAAAAGAGGACTTGCTAATATTGTTAATCTTTACAAAAGAAGAGTTAGATGCAGATATGATAAGAAATAGATGGATAGCCGAGGAGATACCCGACAAACTCTGGTATTATCTGAATAAAGATCAAAACGTGATAATGATTGTCTCGCCTGATCAGGTATAAGGTCCTCAAAATGAAATCCAGACCAGCAAGATGAAACCATCTTAATTTTGACTTATAATAGCATGGCTTGTCAGTCAAGGAGAACCAGATACTCTGATTAATGATTTGTGTCGTTAGCATCTGATAAGAGAACTTGTGGGTCATCATCTGATAGAACTTCATGTAGGCAGCGCATATAAGATGATCATAAGCTAAAAAGATATTGCAGATCCTTAGAATAGGTTTGATTTAACCTGTTAACTTGCAAGAAGGCAAAAAGACAAAGGAGGGCTATACCCTGAGGATGATCTAAAAAAGGTTGAATGCTGCCACAAGAGAGCACCCACGGGCCTTATGCATCACTTGCCAAAAAATCATCCAGGGTGTAGTTCTACCTAAAGCGGGCTGGTCGCGCATCCTTTAGAGGGGCACAAAAGGAACAAGCACAGAAAAACCTAAGAAGGATCAAAAGATACACTGCTCTCATGCCTCGAGTTACAAGTATCGCTGATCAATTAAACTAGTTGCGCCAAGTGGCTTATTGCTTGTCTGTGGATTGATCAGCGGAGTTTTGGGCCCCGCAAAGGCATGGATTGAGAGTACCTTAGAGTGTTCGTCCATTACAATTGTGAGATGATTGAAGAGACAAGATTTCACTTGATCGTCATTGCTTTCCCAACAGAGATCATTGTAACTGTAACGTATCCCTTAATGGAGCACAGTAGAGCTAACACATGGGACCTACCTTGATGCACACTTTGTGTTAGATTCTGGCTGGGATCCAAAGTCTCGTTATCCTCCGCACGAGAGTTGAACGGCCCCCACTATACATATGTGAACACTCCCCACTATATATGGTCATTGTGGTCTTACACCGTAGTCCAACCTTTATCGGGCCCTAATAAGTACTCGGCGATATCTCATTGGTTCAGTGATCTCTTTGGCAAAGAGAAAAGTTGAGGAGGAAGCACTCCATAAAGGAAAAGGTGTCAGTATGGGATCTCGGACGTAGACTTTATTGAAATGAAAGGAAAGCACACTTATAAATATTACAAAGAGAATGTTTGAAGAGTAAAGTAGCAACAAACAGACATGATTGCGAGAAGATTTTGGAACTAAGACATCCTCCTGCTAAGAATAATCCTCCAAAGGTGCCCTAGTCATAGGCATCGATTGTCTCACCTACGACGATGCCATTATACTTGTTGATTTGATTCACTCCCTTTGAGCTTCAAGGAATGTCTGCTACTTCTTTTCCTTTTGAAGTTGACGGATTAGAGTGGCCATCCTTTGGGAACAGATCGTGCCTCTTACCCTGCCTCGGTATTTTTTGCACAAGTTGTCGAAGCGCTCGGCAGTTTTCAGTCAAATGTCCGCTTTCTTTGTGGAACTCACAGAATGGATCTGAATCTTTTGATTTTTGATTTGTCGACTGGTAAGGCCTTTTGGAATTTTTCCTATCCTTCATGATTTGGTTTACTTCTAGCATGGCCTCATAAAGTCCAGAGTATGATAAGTCATCATCTTGCGGCTGATGAACCGAAGCTGTTTGCGGAGGTGGGGCTGGCAATAGTAATAATTGATCTTGGGCACGTCCTGGCCTGGGAAAGGATGTTGATGACGTTGAAATTTCCTCCCATTCCTTGAGTGGGATGGAAAATCTTTCCGAGGGGACCTCGGAGGCTGCTTGTAAGAAGAAGAGTTTTTCTCTATTACAAGCCTGGAGACGAAGCTGAGATTGCTTTTTTCACCGCGGATATATGAGTTTTCTAAACCAATCAATTCTTGATATGTCATCGGTGCTCGGACATTAGCCTCGAACTTGAGTGGTCCTTCTTGCAGACCGTGAATAAGAGCCACTCGATACTATTCTTGATCAATGATCTCGATGTCAAAGATTTCTTTCTGAAAATGATCCACAAAATGAGACCAAGTATCGCTCTCTCGCTGCTTTATCTCAAAGAGGGCTTCTGGACCGCCCTTCCTTTTTTCGTAGAAGTAGAAAATGTAAGCAGAAACTCTCTTCGCAAGTCAGTAAAGGAAGAGATGGACTGAGTATGTAGTACATAGAACCAATCCACTCACTTGACCATCAAAGGTCATCACAAAGAGTTTGCATTTGATAGCATCTAAGAGGTTCTTGAGAGAAACGGCTGATTCAAAGGCTTGAAGGTGCTTCATTGGATCAGTCTCTCTAGTGTAAGTTGGCAACCGCAGCTCTCTAAAGTTAGCTGGAGTTGATTCGTGCTGAACATTTTCTGAAAATGGTGACAGCTCTTCCTGCTCTCCTGAAGCATAAGGAAAAAAGAGACCGTAAGTTATAGATGCAGAAGGAGCAGGAGGATAGAAGGGAAAAATTGATGCAGAAGGAGAAAAGGCAAAAGCTGAAGAGTGGGGATAACTTCCCTGAAAGTTTAGGAATCTAGCTGGACTTCCTCGGGCAGCTTCTCGGAAGAATTTTCGACAAGCTGCAAACTCATCATTCTGAGACCGCAAAGGGGTTGCAGGCCATTGTGGAAAGGTTGGAATGTAAACAGGAGGATAGACTGACGGATAGGCCGGTGGATAAACTTGAGGAGTCTCGGATGCTAGTGATGGATTGATTGGAGGAACTGGTGCTGCTGAAGATTATGCGGCCAATTGCTGCATGATAGCTGCTAGAGTACGGTTGATTGCTTGAAACTGTTGTACAGTTTCTCTACGAGATTGCTCTAAGGCCTCCCAAAGAGGATCTTCACTGGGACTTGGAGCAAGGTTCTCGGCTGGTTGATGGTCTGTCATGGGTAACCGCTGATTTCACTATCTGTTCGAGATCTAAAGATACATGTTAACTGTTGACACAAGAAATGTGACTTCTAGTTAACAGGTTGTTCGGTCTCACAAGCTAGGGGAAGAAGAGGGTTGCGGGGATAGCAGAGAGGTTTGCTGAGAGCATCCGGGAAGGTTGATGATCAACGGAGAAGGTTGATGATCAGTGGAGAAGGTTGATGGTCAGCAGAGAAGGCTGATGATCAGCATAGAAGGTTGATGATCAGCGGAGAAGGCTGATGATCAACAGAGAAGGTTGATGATCAGCGAAGAAGGTTGATGATTAGCGGAGAAGGCTGATGATCAGTAGAGAAGGTTGATGATCAGTGGATAAGGTTGATCAGGAGCTGTCGAGCAGACGGTTACTTTGACGATTGAGCTCTGATGGTTGATACCAAGAGAAGAGAAGAACAGAGGGAGCCGCTAACAACGACAACAACAGACTTCGCCCGCCGTGGCTTAAATGTCATTCTTGCGACGGGCTTTTCCTTTGGTTAAGAAACAAAATTACAGCTTGCTATTGCACCTTTACATATAAAAACAATAAAGGGTACAAAGGGGGAAACTGGTTGTAACACCCCGAAACTCAAAAGAGGGACGGGTGACGTTTTAAGCCAAGTCTGGGACTTGGAGTAGGTGTCACGGGCATGACACGGGCGTGTCACGGGCATGACATGGGCGTGTCACGGGCGTGACACGGGCGTGTCACACTATGGAGTTTCCTGAGTCATGTACATGGGCCATGACACGGGTATAGACACGGGTGTGTCACATATGACACGAGCGTGTCAGGTGCCGTGTCGCAGGCTGTGTCCTTCTCGGTAAAAGAGTGTTGGTAGTTGCACATGGGTCGTGACACGGTCGTATCGCATGCGACACAGGAGTGTCAGAGGCCGTGTCGAATTCCATGTGCTTGTTATCGCGTCGGTCGAGACAGCGAATGGGCAATATGGCCCTGGAAACGGGCATGTCACAGGCCGTGTTCAGCCCAGATTTTGTATTTTTGGCCCCGATTGTGGCAGTTCATTTCCTCTTGATGGGATCTGATGGTGGGGAGTTGGTGCTAGCGGTTTAAACCCGGAAATAGGGTTTAGAAGCCCTCATTTCACTTGGGTTCATCTCTCTCTAAGTTCTAGAGAGAAGGGAGAGCAAGGAGGAGGAAGAAGTCCAAGATCCGGTCACCGGCAGAGCTACGGAGCTCCAAATCACGAGCCATCTTCAGATCCGCGGAGCCAAGGACATTGCGGTGCTTTTCATCTTGGTGGACTTCCATGGCGCCGAGGAAAAATGCAAGGGTAATGATTCTCATCCTAGGGCATGTGAAACCCTCTTTTCCTTTGCATAGGAAGCCCTCTCTCGCGAGTGAGCGAAGAGTTGAGGCGTTCCTTGGGGTAGATATGTAAAGTCCCCCTTGTTTAGAGTCTGTATGCGTAAGCGGGCATAGGCATTGTGTGTGAAGCCTATCCGGACAAGTTGGTCTGGATCGGTGGTGTTGCATTGCATTTGAACCGGGGAAGACTCCGGGTGTTTGGGCGTTTTTGGGTTTTCTACGTGGTAGATTGCAACAGGAACTCCAAGGTGCACCCGGAAAATTGGGCAAAAGCATGCTTTGCCAACATGGTGGCCGGAGAGCCAACGTGAACATAACTGGGTTATGTGATTATTGTGGTGGAAACGGGACTCGGTGAGTCTTGACCTGCGCATATGGCTTAAATTGTCGTTGCGGTGTGAGCACGGGTCAGGAGGAACCGTACCCGATCTATGTCGTTCGGTGGAACCGTTGGCATGGATAAGGGTCTTCGGCGGTCTATGGCTTAAATTGTCGTGACCAAGGCCAGGAAGGCAAAATGCTCATATGGTTGGCCGTCAAAGGGGCGGTGGTGGAACGGGAACGTCTATGGCTTGAATTGACGTGACGTTGGCCGGTCCGCCGTGAATGTACCCTGAGTGCACGGGGCGTGCGGCCGTGCGAGCTTGCGCCTGTGATGAAGTGTATTTACACTACTTTGATGCTTATACTAATAAAGTGCAGGGTAATAGCATCGCCGCCCCGATTTTGAGGGCGGGATCGTTATAATTTGGTCAGCTAAACTGACCGTTATTTTGTTTACCACCGGGTGGTGGATTGTGGCTTGCAGGTACTGCGGAGCCGAGCGATAAATAGTGGGCTAAAGCCCATGATGCTGTGCCGGCCCTCGAAGGCCTAACTTTTTATGTTTTCCATTTATCTCATGTATGGCCGGCCTGCGTGCCGAGGTTTGAAAGACATGTTTTATTAAGTAAACATTGTAAGGCCTTAAAGCCAGTTGTTGTTTTGTGTATTCAACATTCCTATGTTTTGGTTCAGTGGACATTCATGTTAGCAAGGTTCTTAACTGTGCAACTTAATAATTGCTTCCGCTAGGTGCTGTGTAGGACGTTGTGATTGGTTGAATAGTTTCAACGCGTAACCAACCGGTCTGTCCGTAGTATATGGCATCGGGCCCCGGCCGGATCTACTGCTATATGCCATGTGACGGATAGGGGTATTACAAATTGGTATCAGACTACCGGTTTCGGTCAAGATTAAATGAATTTGTGGACGAATTCACTTTAAGGGGTGGTGAGCACATGTGTGTGTGTCATCGTTATAACATAAAAAGAACCTATGAATGTCCACTTAGGAATGAAAATACACTGGTTTGAGGAACCTGCGTGTTCCTATAATTACTATTTGCAATATTGTTGGGTCGCTTATCGGTGTTTTTCACGATTATAGGTGACAAGAAGTGGTGCTAGACCATCTGAACGGCCAGGTTCTGAGGCAAGCAGTGCACCTAATGATGCGCCTGCAACACCTCCGTCTGCCGAGACCATTAGATTGGTGGCAAAAGCTGTCTTTACTGCAAGGCAGGTGCAGCAGCCTACTCCTGCGGTGGAGCAAGTGCCGCTCCAAGCGGCGGAGCCTAAAAGGGTGGAACAGGTGGCGGTGGATCCGGAGTTGCCTCGGAGAGCAACTGAGAGACAGCTTAAGCATGTGATGGGCTTCCACCCACCACTGTTCTCGGGAACTGGAACCCCGACTCAGGCAGAGGATTGTCTATCGAGAGTCAATAGAGTGTTGACAGCAATAGAGACTGAAGAGTGGAAGAAGACCATGATTGCAACGTTCTTGTTGGATGGGGATGTGAGGTTATGGTGGGAAGGGCTGGAGCTACACCACCTGAGGGAAAGACAGTTGGCGTATATCTCTATGGTGGAATTCTCGAGGCTGTTCATGGCTCGATACCTCCCCTCAGCGCAGAGGATCGTGCTGGAAAATGAATTTCAAAAGTTGGTGCAAGGAGACAACACCGTGGACGAGTACCTCCACGAGTTCACTCGTTTGGGAAGATACGCTAGCGCTACCTTTGTCGATGAGGAGCGCAAGACGAACTGCTTCTATGAAGGGTTAAGAGATGAGCTGAGGTTGTTACTGTCGGGGCCTATGGCGCAGGGTTTCCTAACCTTGGTCAACACGGCCCGGTCCTTGGAAAAGGACATGAAGAACGTGCAAGCGAAGACGGAATCCGGTGGAAAGAAATCGGAGTTCAAAGTGCCGACTACGTCGAAGTCGGGTTATCGCAAGTTCTACAAGAAGGTTAGGACGTCGGGTCCAGCCCCTTCTTCAGGTGCCTCGGGGACGACTACCAACCGAACCCCGGGCGCTTGTTTTACTTGCGGAAAGACGGGGCACTTTGCCCGCGATTGCTGTAGCGGACGTCCAAAGTCCGAGAGAAAACAAGGAGCCACTTATGAAGAAAAGGGGAAAGCGATGGAATCAACCGCGTCCCATTATGCTCCGACTCAACATAGAGTATACAACTTGAGCCAGCAAGAGGCGATCAAGCAGGCCTACGTGGTGAAAGGTATGGTTTAATTTATAGCAAGTTAGCTTTAAATACTGTTACCTAGTGCTTGTTAGCTTATATTGGTTGTGTAGGCTTTGTTCTTATTGGCGATAGTCCGACACGAGCACTATTCGATACGGGAGCTTTCACACTCCTTTGTGTCCGAAAGCTTTGTATCGCGCATCGGAGTCCCTTCTTCGATGGCGAAGGATAAATTGGATGTGTTGCTACCGAATGGTTGTTCGATGCGTGCGGACAGAGTGTGCGCCGTAAAAGTTCTTATTGGAAACCAAGAGTTCGACTTGCTAGCGTCATTGCTGCCGCTAGTAGAGTTCGACGTTATCTTTGGGATGGATTGGCTTTCGGAGCAGAAGGCCTATATTGATTGCAATAGTAAGGAGGTCAAGCTGGGTGTTGGACGGGAGAAACCATTCACGGGACTGAAGGGGTCGAGCAGGACGTTGATGTCTGCTCTTCAGGTGGTAAAGGCAGTTCGTGCTAGCGCAGAGCTGTTCTTCGCAATAGTGGGGGATGTAGATCCAAAGTCCGCGTTGTATAGTATCCCCGTGGTTTGTGAATACCCCGATGTGTTCCTGGATAGTCTTCCCGGAGCCCCACCGCAGCATGAGATCGACTTCACAATCGAGCTCGTGCTAGGTGCCAAACCTGTGTCACATTCTCCTTATAGGTTGGCGCCTAAGGAGATGGCAGAACTGAAGGTTCAACTTGAAGAGTTGTTGGAGCAATGGTATGTGCGTCCAAGCTCATCGCCTTGGAGCGCACCGGTCCTCTTTGTAAAGAAGAAGGACGGGAGTCTGCGGCTGTGTATCGACTATAGGGAGTTGAACAAGCTAACGGAGAAGAATAAATACCCGATCCCAAGGATCGATGATCTCTTCGATCAGTTAGTCGGATCGTCGGAGTATTCGAAGTTGGATCTGAAGTCTGGGTATTATCAGCTGAGGATAAGGGAGTGTGATATCCCGAAGACGGCGTTCAGCACAAGGTATGGGCATTTCGATTTCACGGTCATGCCGTTTGGACTGACGAATGCGCCATCGGTGTTTATGGATTTGATGAACCGAACATTCTGAGATTTTCTAGACCGCTTTGTGATCGTCTTTATTGACGACATACTAGTGTACTCACAGTGCGAGGAAGATCACTTCAAGCACTTGCATCTTGTGTTGGAGACACTGAGGAGGAACGAGCTATATGCAAAATTCTCCAAATGCGAGTTCTGGCTACCCTCAGTAGCATTCCTTGGTCACATTGTCAGTGGGGAAGGTATAGCGGTGGATCCGGCAAAGATTGTTGCAATATGGGAGTGGCCTGTGTTGTCTTCGGTAGCGGAAGTCCGGAGTTTTCTTGTGCTTGCCGGCTATTACAAGCGCTTCGTGGAGAACTTCTCGCGGATAGCGTTACCTCTCACGAAGTTGACAAGGAAGGATCAGAAGTTCTTGTGGATGCAGGAGTGCGTGCAAGCGTTTGAGGAGCTGAAGAGACGGTTGACCACGGCGCCGGTGTTAAGTTAGCCGAGTGGGACCGAGGGCTTCGAAATTTATAGTGATGCCTCAGGTAGTGGTTTGGGCTACATGTTGCTACAGCATTGGAGCGTAATAGCGTATGGATCGCGTCAACTGAAAGTGCACGAAAGGAATTATCCGGTCCACGACTTGGAGTTGGCGGCCGTGATATTTGCGCTTAAGCTATGGAGACACTACTTGTACGGCGTAAAGGTCGATATCTATACCGACCATAAGAGCTTGAAGTACCTGTTGGATCAGAAGGATCTCAACATGAGGCAGTGTAGATGGATGGAGTTCCTGGGGTACTACACATTCAAGATTCATTATGTACCCGGGAAGGGCAATGCAGTTGCGGATGCGTTGAGTCACAGGGCTCCCGCCCAAGCCAACTGGTTGTCTGTTCATGATGAGAGGCTAGTACGGGAATTGGAGGCTTTGGAGATCAGTTGTGTGGACAAGCAGTTTAGCGCCAAAGCATTGTTGAATTGTACGGAAGTTCAGTATGACCTAGCTGATCGCGTTCGGCAGGCGTTGGAGTTGGATACTGGCATGAAGGAGCTTATGGATACAGCTTTGGATGGGTCAAATTCCAAGTTTTCGGTTGTGGATGGGCTCCTAAGGAAGGACCATCGTTTGTGCGTCCCAAGCGGGAGAAATCTACGGGCAGAGTTGATGTACGAGGCCCATAATACCAAGTACTCAATCCCCTAGGGAGCACAAAGATGTACCAAGACCTGAAGAAGCTGTTTTGGTGGCCAGGACTCAAGAAGGATGTGGCCCTGTTTGTGGCTAAGTGTCAAACATGCGCCTTGGTAAAGGCGGAGTGTCAAAAGCCTGGAGGATTCTTGAAATCCTTGCCTATTCCGGAGTGGAAGTTCGACGACATATCGATGGACTTTGTGCATGGCTTGCCAAGGTCGCAGAAGGGGAACGATGCCATCTGGGTGATCGTAGACCGGTTAACAAAGGTGTCGCACTTTATTCCGTATAGGAAGGATGACTCAGTGGAAAAACTGGCAAAGCTATATATGGATAATATAGTCAGATTACACGGTGTGCCGCGCAGCATCGTGAGTGACCGGGATGGGCATTTTACGTCCAACGATTGGAGGTTGGTGCAACATATGTTTGGGACTAAATTGAAGTTCAGCACAGCCTTTCATTCGCAAACGGATGGGCAAATCGAGAGAGTCAACAGAACATTGGAATACATGCTCCGCGTGTGTGTTCTAGACTTCGGGAAGCAGTGGGAAGACTACCTGTATTTGGTGGAGTTTGCGTACAACAACAGCTACCAGACAAGTATTCAGATGGCGCCCTTCGAGGCCCTATATGGTAGGAAGTGTCGTACGCCGTTATCGTGGCTGGAAACGGGTGAGGCAAGGTTTTACAAGAAGCAGGAGGTGGAGAGTGCTACTTCTTTGGTGCGGATCATTCGAGAGCGTTTGCTGATCGCTCAGGATAGACAAGCTAAGTACTACAATGCCAAACACCGGAATGTGGAGTTCGGGGTCGGCGATTGGGTGTACTTGAAGATAAAGCAATTCAAGGGTGTTTCGCGGGTGAGACGCTTGAAGAAGCTGAGCCCAAGATACCTTGGACCCTTTGAGATTCTGGAGCGGGTCGGTGGAGCGGCTTATCGTTTGAAGCTATCGGTGGAGTTGAGTGGACTACACAATGTGTTCCACATCTCTGTATTGCGGAAGGCGGTGCAAGATCCTTCGCAGATGATCGCAGTTGATCAAGTGCCGGTAGACGAAGGGTTGATAACTAGGGTCAAGCCCGTTTGTATTGAAGACTCTGAGGTCAAGAGGCTCTGTAATAAGGAGATCCGGATGGTCAAGGTCCGGTGGAACAATTGCGGTCAGGAGGAGCTCTCTTGGGAGCGAGAGAAAGCTATGCTAGAGGAGTACCCGGAGTTATTCCGCTCAGGTACTGCTTAAAGTTTTCCATTTTCTTTCCTTTAGTAATTTCGTGGGCGAAATTCTTTTAAGAGGGGGAGAGTTGTAACACCCCGAAACTCAAAAGAGGGACGGGTGATGTTTTAAGCCAAGTCTGGGACTTGGAGTAGGTGTCACGGGCGTGACACGGGCATGTCACGGGCGTGACACGGGCGTGTCGCGCTAGGGAGTTTCCTGAGTCATGTACATGGGCACAGACACGGGTGTGTCACTTATGACATAGGCGTGTTGGGTGCCGTGTCGCAGGCCGTGTTCTTCTCGGGAAAAGAGTGTTGGTAGTTGCACACGGGGCGTGACACGGGTCGTGACACGGCCGTGTCGCATGCAACACGGGCGTGTTGGAGGCCGTTTCGAATGCCGTGTGCTGGTTATCGCGTCGGTCAAGACGGCGAATGGGCGACACGACCTTGGACACGGGCGTGTCGCAGGCCGTGTTCGGCCCAGATTTTGTATTTTTGGCCCCGATCGTGGTCGTTCATTTTCTCTTGATGGGATCTGACGGTGGGGAGTTGGTGCTGGCGGTTTAAACCCGGAAATAGGGTTTAGAAGCCCTCATTTCACTTGGGTTCATCTCTCTAAGTTTTAGAGAGAAGGGAGAGCAAGGAGGAGGAAGAAGGCCAAGATCCGGTCACCGGCGGAGCTTTGGAGCTCCAAATCGTGAGCCGTCTTCGGATCCGCGGAGGCAAGGAGATTGCGGTGCTTTTCATCCGGGTGGATTTCCATGGCGCCGAGGAAAACCGCAATGGTAACGATTCTCATCCTAGGGCATGTGAAGCCCTCTTTTCCTTTGCATAGGAAGCCCTCTCTCGCGAGTGAGCGAAGAGTTGAGGCGTTCCTTGGGGTAGAAATGTAAACTCCCCCTTGTGTAGAGTCCGTATGCGTAAAAGGGCATAGGAATTGTGTGTGAAGCCTATCTAGACAAGTTGGTATGGATCGGTGATGTTGCATTGCATTTGAACCGGGGAAGACTCTGGGTGTTTGGGCATTTTCGGGTTTTGTACCGTGTAGATTGTAACAGGGAGCCTTAGAGATTAACTCCAAGGTGCACCAAAAAAACTGGGCAAAAGCGTGTTTTGCCAACATGGTGGCCGGGGAGCCAACGTGAACATAACCGGGTTATGTGATTATTGTTGTTGAAACGGGACTCGGTGAGTCTTGACCTGCGCATATGGCTTAAATTGCCGTTGTGGTGTGAGCACGGGTCAAGAGGAACCGTACCTGATCTATGTCGTTCGGTGGAACCGTTGGCATGGATAAGGATCTTCGGCGGTCTATGGCTTAAATTGTCGTGACCAAGGCCAGAAAGGCAAAATGCTTATATGGTTGGCCGTCCAAGGGGCGGTGGTGGAACGGGAACGTCTATGGCTTGAATTGACGTGACATTGGACGGTTCGCCATGAATGTGCCCTGAGTGTACGGGGCGTGCGGCCGTGCGAGCCTGCGCCTGTGATGAAGTGTTTTTACACTACTTTGATGCTTATACTAGTAAAGTGCAGGGAAAGAGCATCGCCACCCCGATTTTTGGGGCGGGATCGTTAAAATTTGGTCAGCTTAGCTGACCGTTATTTTGTTTACAATCGGGCGGTGGATTGTGGCTTGCAGTTGCTACGGAGCAGAGCGGGAAATAGCGGGCTAAAGCCCATGATGTTGTGCCGGCCCTCGAAGGCCTAACTTTTTATGTTTTCCATTTATCTCATGTATGGCCAGCCTGCGTGCCGAGGTTTGAAAGACATATTTTATTAAGTAAACATTGTAAGGCCTTAAGGCCAGTTGGTTTTTTGTGTATTCAACATTCCTATGTTTTGGTTCAGTGGAAATTCATGTTAGCAAGGTTCTTAACTGTGCAACTTAATAATTGCTTCCGCTAGGTGCTGTGTAGGACGTTGTGATTGGTTGAATGGTTTCAACGCGTAACCAACCGGTCTGTCCATAGTATATGGCGTCGGGCCCCGGCCGGACCTACTTTTATATGTCATGTGACGGATAGTGGTGTTACACTGGCGGCTGAGGAAAAAAGTTTCCAGAGGCTATGTAAAAAGAGGCTGCAAGCAGGCTATATGGCTTGATGGTCAGCTTGCTGGCAGCGGTGGAGGACTGGGAAACTGAGTCTGCAGGTCTTGATGATCAAGCTGTGGAGGACTGGAAAACTGACTCCGTAGGTCTTAAAACTGAGTCCGTAGGTCTTGATGATCAAGCTGTGGAGGACTAGAAAACTGAGTCCGCAGGTCTTGATGATCAAGCTATGGAGGATAGAAAAACTGAGTCCGCAGGTCTTGATGATCAAGCTGTGGAGGGCTGGAAAACTGAGTCCGCAGGTCTTGCTGGCAATGGCAATTTTCCTCAAGCTCCCCCTTTAAATGAGAGGTATTGTGGGGCTATTTATAGGCCCGGGGAAGATCTTCTAGAAGAGGGGCCCATTTACGTCGTCACGGAGCTCTGGGCGGATGAGAGCAGCAGGCTGCCGCCCTGGGCGGACTCGGCGGATATGAGGGCAGTCCGCCCCCTTAGCGGGCGGACTCGGCGCAGGCGGGCAGTCCTCCCCCTTGTCAGGCGGACACGACACAGGCAGGCTGTCCGCCCCCTTGGCAGGCGAACTTGGCGCAGGCGGGCAGTCCCTCTTGGCGGGTGGACACGACGCAGGCTGGCAGTCCACCCCCTTGGCGGGCGGACTCGGCGCAGGCGGGCAGTCCGCCCACTTGGCGGGCGGACTCGGCGCAGGAGGGCAGTCCGCCCCCTTAGCGGGCGGACTCGGTGCAGGCAGTCAGTCCGCCCCCTTGGCGGGCGGACTCGGGGCAGCCAGGTAGGTCGCCCCTTGGGGGCGGTCTGAAGCTGGAGGCCGCCCTGGTGGGTGGCCTGAGGCTGGAGGCCGCACTAGGTGGGCAGCCTGGGGTTGGAGACCGCCACTAGTAGGCGTCCTGAGGCTGGAGGCCGGCCCTGGTGGGCGGCTTGGGGCTGGAGAACGCCCCTGGTGGGCGTCTTGAGGCTTGAGGCCGACCTGGTTGGTGGCCTGAGGCTGGAGGACGCCCCTGGTGGGCGGCCTAAAGCTGGAGACCGTCCCTGGTGGGCGTTCTGAGGCAGCAGGCCCCTCCTATGGGGGAGATAGAATCTGTCTCTGATGGAGAGCCGAAGAGTGAGTCTGCCGAGCCCGCGACGGTTGAGTTGGTCTAGGGTTGACGCCTGCTGGGCGACCTGGCGGACTGAAAGAATAGATCGCGCAGATCGCCTCCTGCTGCTTTAGATTGTCTCCTGCAAGTAAGAATGCTACACGGTTAGCAGGCCTAACCGCGCGGCCTGCGAGGGTGAGCTGTGTGACCGACCTACCTTCCCGCAGGGCACGCGGTGGCTATGCGACCGAGGAGGATAGGAGTTTCTATCCGCCGGGCCCAAAAAAGGAGGGTTAAGGCAGATCGTGACCCTCGGGGGGAACCCCTGAGTGGGCCGCGACTTTGCGAACTAGATACCTTGGGAGGGATCGTCGATTTCTAGGTTAAATAATACCAGTGCAGACAGGGACCCCGATTTTGATTACTATGATGAGATTTTCCCCATGAGTCCAACCAGGTGGTCTGATCTTCCGCATACTAAAGTTGAAGGTTTTAGGCTACTTATATCGGCAGTGCCAAGAGGCTTGAGCGCCGAAGAAGAGTGGCAATTTATTTACGATATGATAAGGAGGTAATGCTTAATAATGAACATGTGCATTAATTTAAATTTTTCTTTCATTTAGTACATTACAACATGTAATTTGCATATTTCTCCCTTCCTCCTTCATGAAAATAGGATCTCCCATGGACACTAACTGCAACTTACAGTAGTGGGTTTGGATATACTTTTGTAATGCTCTGATTTTAGATTTTCATGTTAGTCTTTTGATGGTACTTATTGACATTGTAGTTGTGTTTATGTTGCTTGATGTTATCAGATTTATGGACTCCAGAAGCTTGCATTATATGTGGATGGGTTTAGAAATTTCATAAACTCGAATGGACAGTGGATGGGTTTTATCTAGAGTCAATTTTATTTAAAAGTTCATCTCAGATTTCATCTCAGGTTTCAATACAATTTATATTGCAGGCTTGAATGAATTGTGGATTGGAACAAACAACAAGACTACTGAACCATGCTTTCACCGCCTTCGTGTTTTCGCGTCAAGAGTCAAAAACTTTTGGAACATCGGTCAAACGTATATACTTCAAAGACTACTTTTTGAATTAATAAGTCAAAAGAATAAAATAATTTATATTCGAAAAATATTTTTAAGAACCGTCGGGGATGGGCGCCCGCTGCCGCCGCAGCCCGGGGCCAAAAAAGCCATTGAATATAGGCCAGGTACGACCGGTCGTGGCACATAATATATTAGGTACTGCCGCGCAACATCTAATATTTTGCTTTTAGACATGGTTCTGAGTTCAAAATTTGCTCAGAATTAACCTTCTGTAGGGTTCATGCTCCTACCAATAAACATTAAAAGTGGTTCTGGAAATGAAGCAAGTTCAAAATTTACTCATAATTAACCTTCTGTATAATTTTATGACATGTTTTTGACTGGTCTCACTTTAAAACTCCCAATGATTCACCAAAAAAATTTAAAAACTCCCAATGATTCCCAAAGTTTTCGACTGATCTTGGGGCGTTGAGTGCACTCAACGCCCCAATCAACACCCCAAAAAGGGGAGTTGAGTGCACCCCCACAAAGGGGCATTGAGTGCACCACCACAAAGGGGCATTGAGTGCACTCAACGCCCATCTTACAGGGCGTTGAGTGCAGTCAATGCACTCAACTCCCCTATTACAGGGCGTTGAGTGCACACAACGCCCCAAAACTGGGCCGTTGAGTGCACTCAACGCCCCAGAATTGGGCGGTTGAGTGAACTCAACGCCCCATATTTGCGGCATTCAGTGCACTCAATGCCCCAGAACTGGGACGTTGAGTGCACTCAACGGCCCATATTTGCGGCGTTGAGTGCACTCAACTCCTCTGATCAGGGGCCTTGAGTGATCTGGGACGTTGAGTGCACTCCACGTCCCAGATGTGGGCGAAGCCTGCCGGGTGCAGGCGAAACCCGCCGTCACAGGCCTGGTACTGTGATGCGTATCCATAGGGGCGGAGCCCCATGTCGGGCACTCGTATATATATATATATATATATATAGACGCTACTCTAGTGCGGCGTATGGGCGTACGGGCAAGAGTCAAAGAGGCTTCAAATCGAAAAGTGATCAACATGAAAATTGTAGATCTTGGAGAGACAAACAACTTTCATGTTAATCACTTTTTGATTTGGAGTCATTTTGATCTTCAATTTGGTCCTCGAAATCCTGGGCGACGAGACTTCTCCAGTAAAACATGAGTTTTTTGGATTTTCGGCGCCGAGATTTACAACTTCCATGTTGATCACTTTTCGATTTGAAATCATATTAACCCCCAAAATGACCTGCTCATACGCCCGCACATAAGGTTGCCTGCATTAGATATATATCCTATATATATATCCTATATATATATGTGTACATACATATATTCATATGTATGTACATATATATATATATCTATCTATGTATATATGTATATACATACGAGTTACAGGCAAGGGCCTTCGGCCCTTGGGACATTCGTCGGGGGTGTGATAATCAGCGGGGTGCGACAGTCGGCGGGGTGCGACATTCACCGGGATGCGACATTCGCCGGTGGTGCGACATTTGTCGTGGGGACGACATTTGTCGTGGGCGGCGACATTTGTCCTGGGCAACAACATTTGTCGTGGACAGTACCCGCCCTATGACCTCGCGCGACACTACCCGACCGACGACGGCGGGCTCCGCCGGCTCCCAGCAGGCTCTGCCCGCTCCCGGCGGGCTCCGCCCGACCCGCAACATATACATATGAGTACTCAAAATGACCGTAAAAAAATATAAATCAAGAATACAATTTTTATTTTGTAAAACAAATTATATTTTAACGTTAAAACATTAATTTTTCTCTTGTCATTCATAGCTAGAGACAATAAGTTTAAGGTATCTAGTGTTTTAATTTTTGTATTTTTAATATTGTAAAGTTGTGTAATTACCTAAAAAGATATTGTCTTTATAATATACTAATATAAAGTTTGGTATAATTGTGTAATTATGAATACAATTATAAGGCCAATATAGAGACATCAGACAATGTTTCACCAAAGAGTAGTTTTTGTATATTAGTAGAGATATATATGTACAAATATATACATATATATATGTACATACATATATACAAATATATGTGTACATACATATATACAAATATATGTATATACATATATAGAGAGAGTTTTGAATATATAAGCTTAAGTTTTTTTAAGCCTAAAAAAACTTGAGTTGCTTCTCTCATAATATATGTCGGAATTAGGCAATAATATATGCATTTTATAGCCAAAAACAAGATCTACCACTTTCATGTCGAACATTTTTCCAAAATTTGCACGGTTTAACCGGAATATGCCCTGAAAGATTGCTGGCTCGAATTTTAAAATTTGTTATTATTATATTCATTTCGAGTCAACAAGCTTTCAGGCGAGATTCCGGCCAAACCAAGCAAATTTTGAACAAATGTTCAACATGAAAGTTATAGATCTCGTTCTTGGCTATAAAATGCATATATTATTTGCTTAATTTCGACATATATTGTTGGAGAATCAGCTCAAGCATTTTTAGATTTAAAAAGTTGGAGCTTATATATGTTATTCTTATATATATATAGTTGTATTCATAATAGCCCTATATTGCCCTTATAGTTGTATTCATAATTACACAATTATACATAACTTTATATTAGTATATTATAATGACAATATCATTTTAAGTAATTACACAACATTATAATATTAAAATAAAAATGAAACAGTGCAAAGCCATTTTAAAGAGCCTAAAAAAGCTTGAGTCTGGGCCCTTGTCTCTAGCTAGAAATGATAAGAGAAGGGTTAATGTTTTAATGTTAAAATGTAATTTGTTTTACAAAATAAAAATTGTATTCTTGATTTATATTTTTTACGGTCATTTTGAGTACTCATATGTATATATTGCGGGTCGGGCGGAGCCAGCTGTGGACGGGCGAATCCCACCGGGAGCGGGCAAAGCCCGCCATCGTCGGTCGGGTAGTGTCGCGCCAGCGACCCGTCGTGGGCTGGCGAAGCCAGCTGGGTGCGGGCGAAGCCCACCGTCACGGGTCGGGTACTGTGGCGCATAGCCATATGGGCGGAGCCCCGTGTCGAGCACTCGTATATATATATATATATATATATATATATATATATATATATATATATATATACACACACGAGCATCTTCGCACGGGCTTTGCCCGTGCTCGATGCTCTCGGTCGGCCTTCGGCCGCATTTAGGCGGGCTTCGCCCGTGCTCGATGCGTCTGCTGGCTGCGCCCGCAACATATACATGAGTACTCCAAATGATCGTAAAAAAATATACATCAATATTACCATTTTTATTATGTAAAAAATATACATTTTGACGTACTCTTAATATTTTTTTCTCATGCTCTTTTTCTCTCTCCTATTTATATATCTAATTCCCCAAACAAGATACTATCCAGTACACAGTCCTGATTATTTCTCCCAAAATCTGACGGCGAGCGCGAGACAGTGAGTTGGCCAGAGCTTAGCTGGCGAGCTGAGTTGGCGAGGCGACTTTTGCGATCATTTATCCTCTGTTGATTGATGATGAACTGTATACTATCCAGTTCATCCCAACTGGAGAGGATCTCGTTCCCTAATTCCCTGCCACACACTCTCCTCTCTCTCTCTCATGCTCTTTTTCTCTCTCTCCTATTTACATATCTAATTCCCTACCACACAGTCTCCCCTCTCTCTCTCTCACCGCCTACCTCTCTATATAATATATATATTATATATCATATAACATTCAATATGGCCTTTTTCTCTCACTACCTCTCTTTCTCTCTCTATAATATACTTTTTTTTGCCGCCAACAACCGGCCGTCCTCTCTCCCTCTCCCCGCCTCTATCTCTCTCTAATATAGTAATATATTCTCTCTCTCCTCCCTGCCGCTCTCTCTCCCTCTCTCTCTCTCTTGGCCTTGATGATTAGTAGCTTTAGGAGGTCTACAATTTTTCTTTTTTTAATGATATAAATATCTGACGGCTGCTGAAAGATCAAGATATATCCGACGGCATAGATGACTCCAATGATTTTTTATTTCTAATTTGATATTTCTCTTATAGTGGTAGAGATATATGTATATATGTCCCATGTCGGGCACTCGTGTATATATATATATATATATATATATATATATATATATGAGTAATTATACAGAGAGAACTAGTTCTCTGAATCTTATATAGAAAATCAGCAAATTGACCCCCAAATGTTTGTTTTTTCAAAAAGTGATCAACATTAAAGTTGTAGATCTCATCGAAATCTACAACTTTCATGTTGATCACTTTTTGAAAAAACACCGTTTAGACCCCCGATTTGAGCCCCGAAAAAAGTCAAACCGAACTATATATATACATATGTTCATGTTGACTTTTTCGGGGCTCAAATCGGGGGTCTAAACGGTATTTTCTCAAAAAGTGATAAACAGGAAAGTTGTAGATTTCGATGAGATCTACAATTTTCATGTTGATAACTTTTTGAAAAAACAAACATTTGGGGGTCAATTTGCTGGTTTTCTATATAAGGTTCAGAGAACTGGCTCTCTCTCTATAATTACTCATATATATATATATATATATATATATATATATATATATATATATATATATATATATATATATATATACTAGCATCTTCGAACGGGCTCCGCCCGTTCTCGATGCGTCATCGCAGGCTTCACCCGCAACCAAGCGGGCTTCACCCGCAACCAAGCGGGCTTCACCCGCAACCAAGCGGGCTTCGCCCGCTTGACAACGACATGGGTCGTGGGCGACAATATGTGTCGTGGATTACGACATTGATCGTGAGTGCGACATTTGTCGTGGATGGCGACATTAGTCGTGGGCGGCGACATTTTTTGTTGGCAGCGACAATGTTCATGGGCGGCGACAATGGTCAGGGGCGGCGACAATGGTCGGGGGCGGCGACAATGGTCGGGGGCGGCGACAATGTTCGGAGGTAGCTACATTGTGCAGGGGTGGCGAATTTTTTTGGGGGGTGGCGACATTGTTCAGAGGCAATTGTGTTGTCCTTTTCTATATACAATACTTCACCCTCACCATCATAGACCCTTGATGGAGAACATAAAATTCCATAACCTTTTTTAAAATTATTTTTAAGAAGTAACAACTAAGGAATATGATTGTAACACATGCATCTGCAAGTAATACACACTTGCATGCAAAGTTCTAACTTCTAGTGAAAAAAGTTCATTCCATTATTCATGCTTGCAATGTAAAACATCTCAAAGGACAACACATTTCAAAATAATATCCATGAGCACGTGAGCCATATATAACAACAGCGTTGATTACAAACATGAAGTTAAAAAACTAAAACATGCAAAAATGCAAAAAAATTCTTCATAATCTTGAAGTTGAATCCATATCAAAATATTAGCATCTCCTTATGCAGCAGTAAATTTCATTCAGTGGTCTTGAGAGATTCTGTTTCAATCAAAGATGCAAAGAAAAAGTCAATCAATAACAGTTTTGTAATGTGTTAAAACAACAATATTTAAACCATGACATATATTTTTTGTTAGGTGTTACCTCATAATCATATCGAAAATAAAATTTCACTCTTCTCTCGCATTCAAGCCTCTTGGCACTGTCGGGATAATTAACCTAAAACCTTCAACTTGAGCACGTGGACCATCAGACTATCTCTCTCTACTCTCGTTACAAACTTCGTCGTAGTAGTCATAATCACTGTCGGTGGTAGCAGTGATATTGCAGTTTTTATCTCTTGAGGCTGCCATAGGTAAAATCGTAGTGCAGTAAGCGTGTGCGACTATCTGGTAGTTGTACGCATATTTCTTTAATGTATTGCATTCACACATTATTTTCTATTGTGTTTAAAAATGTTAATAAAATTAGGCAGATAGTACCTGGAGTAAGTAAATTTTGAAGTAATTCTTTACTTCTTGTTTCTTCCATTGTTTATAATGGGTTCTGATTATTGAAGAGTAATGTCTGAATGGCAGCTTACCGGGGTTTAAATGACGTTCGACTCCCAGATAGTAGGAACATTTCAGATAGGAACGCCTTACTTAGGTAGCGGATTTGAAGTAATCAGTTCATGAATAAAATTATACATAACAGCAAATGTGCATTACTAAAACACACGAATAAAAGACTATGTTGTAAATTTGAAATTCGAGATTGGAGATCTTGAATCAATCACATTAAGCCAAAAAAAACTTTAAAACCTATCAGATTTTAAGCAAACGATATCAGATTCATGTAGAAAATTCATCAAAATTGAAATGTGAAGTAAAAGGCGCTTTTATTTTAACTAAATGTAGAACTTGAAGAAATCACATTAATTTAAAAAACTTGAAAACCTATCAGATTTTAGGCAAACAATATCAGATTCATGTTTTTTCCTCCATCAAAATTGAAATGTGAAGGTAAAGGCGTTTTTATTTTAAGTAAACGGAGAACTTGAAGAAATCACATGAAATTAAAAAAATATGAGTTCGTCGAGCCCCGTTCGGCGTTCGTCGAGCCCCGTTCGGCGTTCGTCGAGCCCCGTTCGGCGTTCGTCGAGCCCCGTTCGGCGTTCGTCGAGCCCCGTTCGGCGTTCGTCGAGCCCCGTTCGGCGTTCGTCGAGCCCCGTTCGGCGTTCGTCGAGCCCCGTTCGGCGTTCGGCGAGCCCCGTTCGGCGTTCGTCGAGCCCCGTTCGGCGTTCGTCGAGCCCCGTTCGGCGTTCGTCGAGCCCCGTTCGGCGTTCGTCGAGCCCCGTTCGACGTTCGTCGAGATTTTAAGCAAACGATATCAGATTCATGTCGAAAATTCATCAAAATTTAAATGTAAAGTAAAAGGCGCTTTTATTTTAAGTAAACGAAAAACTTGAAGAAATCACATGAATTAAAAAAACTTGAACACCTATCAGATTTTAGGCAAACGATATCAGGTTCATGTTTTTTCCTCCATCAAAATTGAAATGTGAAGTTAAAGGCGCTTTTATTATAAGTAAACGGAGCACTTGAAGAAATCACATGAAATTAAAAAAATATGAAAACCTAACCAAATTAAAACTTGAATTATGATCCAAGCTCATATTTAACACCATATTATGGAGGAAAAGCCAAAAAACGCCTTTCATGATGCAAGTCTAGGGTGTGAATATGATTTTGGAGAACTTGAATCAATCACATTAAGCTAAAAATACATGAAAACTTATCAGATTTTAATTAAACGATTTCAGAGTCATGCATAAAACCTATAAGATTTTAATTAAGCGATTTCAGAGTCATGCCTAAAACCTATCAAAAATTGAAATGTGAAGTAAAAGAAATCACATGAATTTTGAAAAACATGAGAATCCAGCAAAATGAAAATAGTAAAAATGGAAATGATTGGATTAAAGCCATCTTCATCTTATGGGCTTTCATGAAAATAAAACCTTGAAAAACTGTATTTTCATTATATAGGTTTTCAGCACTTTTTTATGAGCCATGTTACGTGAACAAAAAAAAGTTGGTTTCCGAAGATGTTCAAAAACGAAGTTATGAAAAAAAAAAGGATCGACATGACTTGAATTTAAACCTGAATTATGATCCAAGTTGATATTTAACACCATTTTATGGAGGAGAATCTGAAAAAAAACCTTACCAAATTAAAACTTGAATTATGATCCAAGCTCATATTTAACACCATTTTATGGAGGAAAACCCCAAAAATTGCCTTTCATGATGCAAGTCTAGGGTGTGAATATGATTTTGGAGATCCTGAAAATATCACATTAAGCTAAAAAGAAACGAAAACGTATCAGATTTTTCATTAAACGATTCATGATGCAAGTCGCTGAAGCCAGGACGGAACGAAGATGTGGGCTTTCATGAAAATAAAACCTTGAAAAATTTCCCGGCGGTGAGTGAAGGGGAAGTGGTTGCTGAAATTCATGTGATTTCTTTATGCGGCATGACTCTGAAATCGTTTAATTGTACGCATCAGATTTTTATGGCATAAAAATGGTGGTAAAAAAAAATTTAAACGTATCTAAGTAGACATAAATGGTTTCAGATTCATGCCAAAACTGATACGTAGACATAAACTTTGTTAAAAAAATCTGATACATTAAATAAAATGAATCGCGCCATCATTTATTTTACTGAATCGAACGGCTGAAATGGAAAAAAAAGGTGTTGTATAATTCTACTCGAGACCAAATTGCAGGGTATTTACAAATTGTGTTTTTATCAGCATAAAAATGGTGGTAAAAAAAACTAAACGTATCTAAGTAGACATAAATGGCTTCAGATTCATGCCAAAACTGATACGTAGACATAAACTCTGTTAAAAAAATCTGATACGTTAAATTAAATGAATCGCGTCATCATTTATTTTACTGAATCGAACGGCTGAAATGGGAAAAAAAGGTGTTGTATAATTCTACTCGAGCAGGCACTTAAACTGAATCAAATGAACCAAAATGCAGGGTATTTACAAATTGTGTTTTTATCACTTAAACTGAGCAGGCAATAGTGCTCAGAGTAAACTGAAGCAAATGAGCAAAATTTGGTGTAAAAGGTCGCTCGGGAAATAAATAACTCTTCCACAATTTGTAAAAAACACGGATTAGAAGCTTTAAATGGCTGAATGCTAAACAGACGTTGAAGAAATGTTGAAACAGAGAAGAAGTTTGGGATAATTAACTTAAAACAGAGAAGAATTTTGGGAAGTAAACGAAGAAGAAAAGCTTACCAGAGGGGAAGCGGGTTTTGCCGTAGAAGTAAAGGGCTTCGATTCCAGAGGCAATGGTGCTCAGAGTAAACTGAAGCAAATGAGAAAAATTTGGGGTAAAAGGTTGCACGGGAAATAAATAACTCTTCCACAATTTGTAAATAAACATGAATTAGAAGCTTTAAATGGCTGAATGTTAAACAGACATTGAAGAAATTCTGAAACAGAGAAGAAGTTTGGGATAATTAACCTAAATCAGAGAAGATTTTTGGGAAGTAAACGAAGAAGAAAAGCTTACCAGAGGGGAAGCGGGTTTTGCCGTAGAAGTAGAGGGCTTCGATTCAAGCACAGATGGCTTGCCGAAGTAGTAGAGGGCTTGCCTAAGCGCTGATGACATTGATTTCACCCGTTAAACAGAGAAGAAGTTTGAAAAAAAAACGAAGAAGTTTGGAAAAGAGAACGAAGAAGAAAAGGTTACTGGAGGGGAGTTTTGATGGAGGGGTGGATGTGAAGAAAAGCTTCCTGGCGGTGAGTGAAGGGGAAGTGGTTGCTCAAAATGGAGATGTGTTGCGCCCGCTGCTTTCGGCGGTGGCGGATGTGAAGAAAAGCTTCGCTTGAATGAAGGGGAAGTTGTTGCTGGAATGGAGATAGGTAGAGGAGTGAAGCAGGAGAAGCGGATGCAAGGAGTTGAAGCAGGAGGGGGAAATGATAGCTCGGCGTGATGTGTTGCACCCGCTGCTTTCGGCGGAAGGGACATGGGAGAAGATTGTCTGCCGTGCGGGATTTGCTTTCGGCGTACTGCCCATGGCGCGATTTGATTTCTCTTTTCAGCGGGCAATGATGGCGCGATTTTACTACTCTTTTCAGCGGGCAACGATGGCGCGATTTGATTCCTCTTTTCAGCGGGCAATGATCCAATGGTGGGCGTTTTTGTGAAGAAATTGAATCGAACGGCGGAAATGAAAAGAATGGTGTGATATCAAATACCTATATTCATTTATATAATAAAGATATATATATATATAAGTGACAGGCACGGGCCTTCGGCCCTAGGGGCATTCGGCCCTAGGGGCATTCGGCCCTGCATTCGGCCCTAGGCACTAGGGGCATTCGGCCCTAGGGGCATTCGGCCCTAGGGGCATTCGGCCCTAGGGGCATTCGGCCCTAGGGGCATTCGGCCCTAGGGGCATTCGGCCCTAGGGGCATTCGGCCCTAGGGGCATTCGGCCCTAGGGGCATTCGGCCCTAGGGGCATTCGGCCCTAGGGGCATTCGGCCCTAGGGGCATTCGGCGGGGGTACGATAATTGGCGGGATGCGACATTCGGCGGGATGCGACATTCGGCGGGGTGCGACATTCGGCGGGGTGCGACATTCGCCGGGATGCGACATTCGTCGGTGGTGCGACATTTGTCGTGGGGACGACATTTGTCGTGGACGGCGACATTTGTCGTGGGCGGCGACATTTGTCGTGAGTGGCGACATTTGTCATGGACGGCAACATTTGTCATGGACAGTACCCGCCCCTATGACCTCGCGCGACAATACACGACCGACGACGGCAGGCTTTGCCCGCTCCGCAACATATACATATGAGTACTCAAAATGACCGTAAAAAAATATAAATCAAGAATACAATTTTTATTTTGTAAAACAAATTATATTTTAACGTTAAAACATTAATTTTTATCTTGTCATTTCTAGCTAGAGACAATAGGTTAAGGGTATCTAGTGTTTTTATGTTTTGTATTTTAATATTGTAAAGTTGTGTAATTACCTAAAATGATATTGTCTTTATAATATACTAATATAAAGTTTGGTATAATTATGTAATTATGAATACAACTATAAGGGAAATATAGGGACATCAGGCAATGTTTCACCAAAGAGTAGTTTTCGTATATTAGTAGATATATATATATATATAGGGAAATGTTATTATGCGAACTGTTTTATATGCGCACAATGCGCACACCCCATTTAGAGGTATTTTTTTGAAAAAGTTGTCAACATCAAAGTTGTAGATCTCATCGAGACGAACAACTTTCATGTTGACCACTTTTTAATTTGAAGCCGTTTAGGCTCCCTATTTGGTGCCCGAAAAATCTGCAGCGTCCTTCATGAACTACGCCCCAGATTTTTCGGGCATCAAATCGGGGGCCTAAACGACTTCAAAATAAAAAGTGGTTAGCATGAAAATTGTTCGTCTCGATGAGATCTACAATTTTGATGTTGACAACTTTTTCAAAAAACACCTCTAAATGGGGTGTGCGCATTGTGCGCATATAAAAATGGTGCGGATAAGATCAGTCCTCTATATATATATATATATGTGTGTGTGTGTGTGTGTGTGTGTGTGTGTGTGTGTGTGTGTGTGTGTGTGTACACACATATATATGTATACATATATATATATACTAGAATCTTCGAACAGGCGGCGCCCGCTTTTTGTCGGGCTGTGCCCGCATTCGGGCGGGCTACGCCGACATTTGAGCGTCTATGCCGAAGGGCAATCTTGGAAAATGAAAAATTGCGCAAACAGGCAAACGAAAAAATTGAATGATAGAATTTAAATTAATTTTTATTGCCTCTTTTTTCATTAAATGTCGTGGGCACCACCTTTTTTCTCTTCTTTTCTTCTCTTTATCCCCCCTCTCTCTCCTCTTAAAGTGATTTGACCACACAACACCTCCATTTTTCTCCCTCTCTCCCTCTTTTCCCTTCTCTTTCATAACTTTAAGACACCTATTTATATTCTCTTTTTTGTCTCTCACTCTCTTTTCTCTTTCTTCATCCAATGGATGAGAAAAAAGATGATCTTTGATCTAACGGTTTAGGTTGGTTGGTTGTTGTACTCTCAAATATGTATATTGATATAATGTAGTAAAGACAAAACATCTCGAAATGGCATTGGGGTGGTGGCCACATTGTTCAACACAAACCATCAAACCAAACATCTCGAAAAGGCACTGTGGTGGTGACCACATTGTCCAACACAACCCAACAACTCATAAGAAGAGAAGAAAACCCATCAGGTCAAATGATTCACAAACCAGCACTGAGGTGATGGTACTTTATCCACTGTCAACCAAAGGCCACAAATAATCATACAATATATAAATAAACGATAAGAACACCAGACTTAGCATCAGATTTCCACAACAATGCAAAAGGAAGAAAACCCAAAAGAATTTCTTAAGGTATACTCGACGAATTATTGTTCACTCGACAAATTACTGTTCACTCGACGAATTGGAAGGTCACTCGACGAAAGCGTTCTAAGTCTACACAGATTCGTCGACAATACTCAACGAATTGGAAGGTTACTCGACAAATTTTACTCTGCGAATTTAACTAAAACCTATTGATACCCGACATATTGACTTGACCTCACATCGATACTCGACGAATTTAACTTAATGAATTTTGAGACACTCGACGAATTACTAGATTCACTCGACGCCAAGTGCTCACTCGACGCATTTATGCTTCACTCGACGCCAAGGCCTCACTCGACGCCAAGACCTCACTCGACGTCTTTCTGCTTCACTAGACGCCTTTCTACTTCACTCGACGCCAAGACTGGATTCACTCGACGCACTCGATGCCAACACAAAAATCACTCGACGCACTCGACGCCAAGGCAACACTCAACGCACTTGATGACAAGGCAACACTCAACGTACTCGAGCGCCAAGGCATCACTCGACGCCAAACTCAAATTACTCGATGTCAAGGCTTCACTCGACGCCTTACTAAAATTACTCGACGCCAAACTGAAAATACTTGATGCCAAGGCTTCACTCAACGTTACTGAAATTACTCGACGTCAAGGCTTCACTCAATGCCTTTCTGCTTCACTCGATGCCAAGGCTTCACTCGACGCCTAAGCTTATTCCTGTCAGAAACTTTCTTATCAATATAGAGGTTATTAGACATAGAAATTTTGACAACATTTAAACCATGACCATGAATAAGTTCCAGAAAATAAGAGAAAAGTGGGGTAGACAAGACCGGAGTCCAAACATAGACAAAAGAACCACACAACAACACATCAAGAAGAAAGGGAAATTTACTATCACTTTGCATAAGGTAAAGCTAAGAGTAGACAAAAGAAGTGACATGAAAATATAAGAACTAGCAGTAGGATTGATAGAAAATGAAAAATGAAACATGAGGAATTTGTAAGAGGCTAGGCATGAGAGCAAATCACCACTTGCCTTAAACCTCCTTATCTCAACCTTCTAAACACTCCACGACACAGATCGGCCGAAAAAGAAAGCGTGACAACGAAATCTAGAGAGATTTGGACAAAACGAAAGTTCAGGATCACACACCCCAACGCCAAAAGTTCCTAAACACAAAATTACCTACCACCAATGCGTAGATTTTGACGAGAGCTTTCCGGATCTATGCTCCGTTGAAGATTTCGTCCACCGGAACTCCCGAAATGGCTTCTGGAAGGTTCACGATGAAAAACTCCTCGTCTCTCTCACAACCCTCTCGAACAAACTCTTTTGGGGAAGAAGGATGAATATGGTTTTCTTTTTATAAGTATATATATACAATATTATATTATTAATATAATAACTAGAAAAACTCAAACGACGGGGGTGACCAAATCATCTCAGATTTCGATGAAATTCGCACCAAAGCTAAATGACGGTGCTACAAATCCAACGACGAAGTCGAAATCAGGATTCGACAAACTAAAATCTGGTTAAAATTATCCAAAGTTAAAATAACAATAACCCTTATAAAATTCTCTGAGACTTCAAATTGGCCCGGATCGCCACAAAACTTTACATGTATGACTAGGATCAAATACTTTAATTTTCTAAAGCTTAACACCCCCAATTTCGATGAGTCTAAAATCTAGCCAACTCGGCCCAATGGATGCAACCACTCACTAACGATGATGCAACGTTAATCACGCGCTAACGTGATGCCCTTACGTAACTAAAGAGATTTAAAAAATTATAGAAAATTCAGGGTCATTACTGTCATTCCCCCTAAAAAGAAGTTTCGTCCCGAAACTTGATATGCAAATCAAATCCAAAACAGAAAAGAAATAGCCAAAGGTTACTGGATAGAATTACCTACCAAGGGAAAACTAGGAGAAAAGATTAGGATAAGACTTCCTCATAGCCGATTCCAACTCCCAAGTCGAGCTCTCGATGTCTTGGTTTCGCCAAAGAACCTTGATCATGAGAATCGTCTTCCTCCGCAACACCCGATCTTGAGTATCCAGAATACGAACCGTCTCTTCGACATAAGAAAGATTAGGCTGCAACTAGGGTACCGAATCAAGGAAATGACGATCACTAAGAACACACTTTCGTAACTATCTCACATGAAACACATCGTGAACACCAGGGAAAGTAGCAGGCAAATCTAGCCTATAAGCTGACACTGCGATGCGCTCAACAATATGGAAAGGTCCCACATACCTGAGATCCAACTTGTGGTTCCTTCCAAACCTCTTAATACCTGACATCAGAGAAACCTTCAGGAAAACCATATTCCCAATTACAAACTCTAGATCAACCCTTCGTCGATTATCATACTTCTCATAACGCTCCTGAGCCACACGAAGCTTTTCACTGAAATGCGTCACAGAAATACTCATTTCTTCCAAGGCTTCCGGACCTAACATCGGTCTCTCACCAACCTCAGCCCAAAATAAGAGGGGTTCGACAACGCCTCTCATACAAAGCCTCAAAGGGGGTCATTTGCAAACTCTCTTGATAACTATTATTATAGTCAAATTCCATCAGTCTAAGATGTTGGTCTCATGCTCCACCATTGCCCAAAATATAATATTTGATCATGTCTTTCAAAATCTGATTAACTCTCTCCGTCTGACCATTGTTCTGCGGATGATAAGCTGTGGAATACCTGAGGTCAGTGCCCAACCCTTCTTGTAGACTTTTCTAGAAATGCAACGTAAATCTGGAGTCTCGATCCGACACAAAACTTATCAGCATTACATGCAGTCTGATGACTTCATCCAAATACAATTCTGCTATCTTCTTCATGGAATAGTCAATCTTAAAAGGCATGAAGTGAGCACACTTCGTCAAACAATCAACTATGACCAAAACAGAATCTTGTCCTCGGGGAGACCTTGGCAAATCGGTAATAAATTCCATAGAGATGCTCTCTCACTTCTAACTTGGAATATCCAAAGGCTCAGCTTGCCACCAGGCCTTCTATGATCTGCCTTAACACGCTTGTAGGTGAAGCACTCAGACACAAACTTAGTTATGTCATTCTTCATCCCACACCACCAAACGATTTGTTTCAGATATTTATACATCTTTGTAGAGCCAGGGTGATAGGCAACAATAGAACCATACACTTCATAACATATCTTTGATCGGATATCCTCAACAGCAAGAATACAATATCTGTCGTGATACTTCAAGGTAACCACATCATCAACTGAAAAGTCAGGTAATTCCTCTTTTTCAGTCCGACACTAGATATGCTGTAAATCAGAATTGTCCTTCTAATGCAGCCTTATAAGCATAATCAATGAAGGTTCTGCCACTTCTAAGCTACTCGGAGAGTCGTTACTCCAAATAGTTATATTCATTAATAAGAACTCCTCCACCAAGGATTGCACCGAAAGGTTAAAGATTTGCACAGTTTTTCTACTTAAGGCGTCGGCTACCATGTTAGCTTTTCCTGGATGGTAAAGGATATCGACGTCATAATATGCGACATACTCCAACCATCTGTGATGGCGCAAATTCAGCTCCTTCTGAGTGAAGACGTACTTCAAGCTCTTATGGTTCTTATAAATCTTGCACAACGCGTTTTACAACAAATGTCTCCAAAGCTTTAGGGCATAAATTACTGCCACAAACTCCAAATCATGCATAGGATAATTCTTTTCGTGAACCTCCAATTATCTCGACCCATACACAATCACTTTTCCTTTTTGTATCAAGACACATTCAAGCCCGACGTGCGATCCATCCGCATAAACAGTATACTTCACTCCTTCGGTAGGTAAAGTCAATACTGGAGCAGTGCACAAACTCCTTTTCAATTATTGAAAGGCCCCTTCACACTCATCGCTCCACACAAACGCTGTGTTCTCCTACTTAAGCTTAGTCAGAGGTGCATACAATACAGAGAATCCTTCCACAAACCTTCTATAATAGCTTGTCAACCCTAAGAAGCTTTTAATCTCCTTAGGTGTGGTAGGTCTTTTCCAATCCATCACAGGAGCTATCTTTTTAGGTCCATAGAAATTCCATCCATATTCACAACATGACCAAAAAAGGACACTTGAGGAAGTCAAAACTCACACTTTCTCAACTTTGCATAAAACTTATGCTCTCTTAGAGTAGACAGAACCTTGTGCAAAAGCTGAGCATGCTCCTCAGTACTCCGGGAATATACTAAAACATCGTCAATGAAAATGACCACAAAATGATTTAGGAAATCTCTAAAGACTTTATTCATCATATCCATAAAAGCAGAAGGTGCATTCGTCAGTCCAAAGGACATCACCAAGAACTCAAAATGCCCATACCGGGAATGAAAGCAGTCGGCAGAACATCCGATTCTCGAATAATCAACTGATGGTAGGCTGAACGAAGATCAATCTTTGAAAACACTGAACTACTACATAACTGATCAAACAAATCATCTATCCACGACAATGGATACATGTTCTTGATAGTTACGTTATTCAATTCCCTATAATCAATACACAATCTCATGAAACCATCCTTCCTTTACACAAATAGGACAGGAGCACCCAAAGTTAAAGAACTTGGCATAATAAAACTACACTGTAGTAATTCATCTAGCTGAGTACGCAACTCTTCCAGCTCATGCGGGGCCATTTGGTACGGTGCCATAGTAATAAGGCGAGTACCAGACTCAAGATTAATGACAAATTCTATGTCTCTCTCGGGTGGAATACCAGGAAGACTAACTGGGAAAATATCAGGGAACCCTCGCACCATTGAAATATTCTCGATACGTGGCAATCTACTAACAGTTTCTAAAATAGAAACTAGGTAAGAAAAATAACTAGAATCTAAGAGTTTCTGAGCGCATACTACAGAAATAATCAGGGAATCCTGGTACGGAAAACCATACACAATTATGGGGTGGTCGTTGTCCATCTTGAAGTCCAAATGCTTCACCTTGCATTGGATAACAACATCATATCTAGACAACCAGTCCATACCCAAAATCCTATCGAAGTCCACCAGGTCTAGCACCTTCAGGTTGACAAAAGCTAGGAAGTCACCTAAAAGGATATGACAACTCTGGATACCCTAGTCTGACACCACCGAGTCACCAGAGGAAAACTTAATGCGAAACAAATCGTCAACCTGATCGAGAGTCAAGCGATGACGCTCTATGAAAGTCCTAGACACGAGCAAGTGGGTATCACTAGAATCAAAGAGAACGCGCGTCCAACTATTCTTTACCTTAAACTCGCCTATAAAAGCAATGGCGTGCCCATGTGTAAAAAGTCACATAAAATAGTCCATTTTAAGCAATGAGTTAGGCCAATCCAACTAGGACACCACCCTAGTTTGACTTACCAAGAGGATTTTGTGTCATACCTTAGGCCAAATATCGACTTCAAATGTAGATTAGTAAAGGTACGTGGATAACCAAATCGATTAAAGAAAGATCTTAACGCCAGAGTCCCTACTTAAGGCTTAAACGTCGATGTCCATACTCCGCATATCGAGTGATATTACCAATTCTTACTCAAATTGATAGGACCGCCTCGAGGAGAAGTTGGTGCATAAGTTTATTAGTGGAACAGTAGGGCACTCGTAAGCTTAATCCTAGTATCGATGACTGGATTACGTCAAGACAATCACGATGATAAATACCAAAGATCGAATAAGAATTCAAATTCTAGAAGAGACACTTCCTTGTTTGGTCACATGTTGACCTTGAACAGATTGTCGTATGGTAACCTTGAAGGCCTAAGGTAGATAACATATCAATTGAAGTGGAAATCCATGCCAAAGATTGTTAGCCCTAAGTATTAAGGCATGTACAGGATGACTACATTGTGAATGTTAAAGGAAATTAACCAAAATATATGGGGGCTTAACTTTTTGTTTATAGGGCTAAATTGATAGCGACTCGAATTTCTCTAAGCCTTTCTCATAAAGCATGTGTCACAAGCATAGTGATCTAAAAACTTGGCTTATTCAAAAATCGCTCAAGTAAAGATGAGGGTTTGTATATACATGACCGGTATGATGATCAATCCTTCCTAGAAGGTTAGGACTCTCGAAGAATTTCACACTATTTATTTATCTTAAGCAGCATAGACTACTAACGACAAGTTGTGAATACAATAAATTCACGAGTGAAATAGGAAAGTAGAATGTTTCGAGAATGGCTTTTCACTCTCATAATTACTCCAAGACCATATGAGTAAGTGAACAAGGGGAACAGTAAGTTTAATTTCTTGAAAGATATATAAAGAGTGGCTTAGTGATGTGTATATATGACCTTGAAACTAGGGAAGACCGTTAAGACTTCAAGAAGTTTCCCAATTTCGAGTTTTAAGAAAGTAAGTAACAACTTAGTCCACAGTCTAATGAGCACTCGTGATTTCTTTAATACCAACACGGTATAAGTCATTTACATATACACGTGAAACCGAATAAATTGTGTTCAAAAGATCAAATTTGGATCAGTATAAGTTGTAGACGGATTTACACACAATTAAGGGTTGTTTGATTATCGCCCCACAAGCATGTTCCAAGATGCTTTAACACCTCGAACCGATCAATGCAACACATAATTAAGGAACTCAGATGTATCACGAGGGAGAATCAATACAAATGGAGGATTCGTTTCAAGTCAGAAGATTAACTGAAAGGGGTTTTGCATAGTTAGGGCCTTTAGGAAAGTGATTTCGACAGTCACATGTTGGAAGAATTAAACACAATAGTCATTCGCTGCTACTCGTGCTTACTTGACATACCCAAGTCATTAGGTTGAGAACATACGTATTAGGACAGAGTAACTTCATGTTAATATGAAGGAGTGATCGCAAGTCTTAACTATTATAGGATGAGAGTCCATGAAGTGAAAATGCTAGAATATCTAAACGATTACGTCTATAACAATGAGAGTATAGTAGCCCCAGCAAACATAGAATCAAGTGAAGAATCATACTAAATTGTAAGATGTATACTCTAAGAATGACCTTGTGGGTGTGACTCAGATGATCTCAGGAACCAAAATGAAATTTTTTGAAGAAATAATAATCGCCCTCAAAAGGTTCGGGGCTTCGATATCAACTCATGATTACGAATAGGTTATTTATACATATTCCACACATACTTGAGCTAACCTTATAAGTATGATAACGCTAGATGGGCATTCACCCATGCAAGTCTATTAAGATAGCCATATGAACATGTATAGGAGAGTTACTATGAGCATACCGTATAGAAACTTCAAGCACATAAAGGGTTAAATTGTCAAGGCATGACATCTAAAAATATAACGACTCAGCAAATTAAAGCGTGATAAGGATTAGCTCAAACATACACATAGGTATGATCTCTTGGTTGTGACTACATCAAGAACCATGACACGAATGTTGATAACATCATGATCACCGTAGGAAAATTCAGGACAATGAAGAGATCAATTTTTGATTGCTATCGCGGGTACGGTGAAATTTACTTGAGAATAAATGAATATTTATTAAGATTTGATAGATGAAGAAATCAAGGTGCTTCAATTTTGAAAATATGCGCTTATAATCTATGGATTAGACTGCACTCAAAAAAATGACTGAGAGTCAAAGCTCCTCATCAACGTTCACCTTGATAATAAATGTTTCAGGTATAGAACGAGTATGGTTATTAAGGTAAAGGCAGGCTGAGTCTTGAATTTGTGGAAAAGCAAAATGATAAATTTTTCATCACACCACGATCTCAGAAGATTGGTTAGCTACTATACATAATAGTGTTGGTCTAGTGTGCCTGAATTTCCTTTTGGCGATTATAAGTTCACATTGGTGGATAAGTAATACTCTAGGGGGCCGTGAATAGAAGAGACTTCTACTTACGAGATCGTTGAATTTTACATATTAAGAATGATCGTTGGTCGTAAGGGACTACAATCTAATGTGTGATTGAGAAATATTTTGATTGTAAAATGTCGGAGGACTTGGAAATGAGTCCTCACAATTTGAAATAAGAGTAGTCCAAAATATAATGAAAGTACATTTGGAAGAGGATTGTTACCTCTAATAGATTTCTCATAATCATAGCCATGAGGCTTATCACAGGAGGAAGTGTCGGACACCTCTTTCTTGGGTTCAGGATGTGGACCCCCGGGGCACTTGGATCAGAGTATATAGAGGATACAGAGGCTCAGATTTGACTGATCAGGGACCAAATGCTGGAGGCTCAGAGTAGATAGGCCAAGTATTACGATGCGCGGCATCGGAAGGTGGAGTTCCAGGTAGGGGACAAAGTATTTTTGTAGATACGTCCGATGCATTGTGTTTCTCGGGTACGAAGACATAAGAAGCTCAGCCCACGATATATGGGGCTAGACTTGATCCTGGAGCGGATCAGTCCCTTGGCTTATAGACTGTAGCTGCTACCTGAGTTTGGGACCTTGCACGACATCTTTCATGTCTCTTCATTGCGGAGAGCTCTCCTTCGGCCAGAGCATCACATTACTGCTACAGCAGGCCCATAACCCACAGGTCGGAGGATTGAAACCTCCCTCTGATTCCAGTTTGTAAGACCCCTCCCCTTACCAAGGAGGCTCCCGGTATTATGCCCAGAACCACTACCTTACGGTGACACTAACTCACGGGTTAGTCAACACTGCAAGAAGCCGACCCTGTCGGCTAATACGATCATAACCATGTTTGACCACTATGAGAAACAGAAGTATAAACTATAACAACATCCAGTCCACAGTCACAGGTATAAATCATATATATATATATATATAAATGAGTACAGAAGCATAGTCCACAATGAGTACAAAATGAAAAGAGTAATAAGGGCTTATGCCCAGTACATCATATCAAATCTCTCTCTCAAATTAAAGCGGAAGCTAATCTAATACATCAAAACTCGTCCCACCTGAGGACACGCAGTAGTGGTAGTAGTCTACGGTAACGGTATCTGCTCCTCAAGTCCTGTCTCCTCGTCGTGCTGGTGCTCCATCTCCACGAGCTCCTAAAATAGTATGGTCACCGACCATTAGTCAAAAAGACTAAGTCGTTTCCTCCGCACCTCTCCCCGCAGCTCCTAGGTACCGAGCGGGAGGACGAAGTGGAGGACAACAAGGGGTAGCAAAAGTGGAAGCAGGTGACAAGAGCTAACTAGCAGTTGTAATAGATATTATTATTCTACCCTAGCAGTTCTAAGTATATAGTACAAGTAAGTAAAGTGCAGTACTAGTAAAGGAAAGAACTTAAGGTAAGAGCAAAAAAGTAAAGTAAAGCTGAAAGGTAAAGCTATCTACCATCACAAAGTACCCTAACTTATATAAATGCCCATACAAATATATAAGTTAGGATTTCCAAAATAACTTATCATATAAAAGAGTCCATACTAATTTATATGATAAGGATCTATGAAGCGTATGTCCTAATGCAAATGGATGATATGTTATGAATTATGAAGCATGCAAGTGCAACACATGCACACGACTCTGAGATCCCAGACCTTTAGTTCCCACATTTCGAGAGCTTGCAACACTCTCAGGTACCACCGTTGTGGCTACGGCAGCAGCGGATCGGGCTTCTCCGCTTTCTAGGCGGGGTATACACACCACCAGGCCTATACCTCTCTTGTACGCCTCTGTACACGTAACAAGTGCACTCTAGAGTCTCTGCGTACTAAATGCTAGCTGCCTGCTAGACTTTTAGGTCGGGTGCACTTCTTCGGGGATTGTCTGCCTGACCGCAGTATTAAACAACATACTGGCCCTTCCACCCGTACACCTCACCCGAGTCACCGTACTACCATCGGTGTGACGATTGGCCCAGTACTGCATGACCCACCACCATTTTCTTTATGCACATGTAATTATTTCAACTCGAGCTCCAGCTCGCAAGACCAGCCTGTCCGAATATAAATCTCTCGAGTCTCCAGCTCGCAGGACCAACCTGTCCTGATTCCCTCCAACCCATCACGGGTGAGAATACATATCAAGTTCAGTTCCCTCCAACCCATCACGGGTGAGAATATACCATAACTCCCTCCAACCCATCACAGGTAAGAATATACCATAACTCTCTCTAACCCATCACGGGTGAGAATATACCATAACTCCCTCCAACCCTAAGCGGGTGAGAATATTATCACTGTCTTAGCCTATTAGACTACTCTTATCTACCAATTATTATTCTTAGTAGCTTAGGGTTAATCCCAGGACTGCCCAAGGTATGCCCAATGAAGGGGTCTCGAAGGCACTAGGAACCAAGATGGGATGACAAGCCCAAAGTTCCATTTCTCAAGGATAATTACTTTTATTGGTGTCTATGTTGGTACCCTAGTTTGATTTGAGTTTAGTCTTGTCTTTTTAGTCCCTTGACCCAAGAAATATCTATGGTCAATGGTTAGTGGTCTAGCTGTAGAGTCCCCGCTTATCCAGATGAAGAATTTGGTTAAGTAGTTTTTCGTTCGACTATAGTCGAACGTCGCTCGACTATCGTCTATCGGCTGATCGACTATCGTCTATCAGTTGGTCGACGCTCTGTCTGCGTTGATAGGTCGACTATCTGCTTGGTTTGGTAGTTCGACTATCTGTCCTGATAGTTCAACTATCTGATAGCTCGACTATCTGTTGATAGGTCGACTATCTGTTCTGCGTTGATAGCTTGACTATCTGTTGATAGGTCGACTATCTGCTTGGTTTGGTAGTTCGACTATCTGTCCTGATAGTTCAACTATCTGATAGCTCGACTATCTGTTGATAGATCGACAATCTGTTTTGTTTTGATAGGTCGACTATCTGTTGATAGGTCGACTATCTGTTTTCTGTGATAGGTCGACTATCTGCTTGATAGGTCGACTATCTGTTTGTGTTTGATAGTTCGACTATCTGTCCGGATAGATCGACTATCTGATAGATCGACTATCTGTTCTGATAGGTCGACTATCTGCCGAGGTAGTTCGACTATCTTCTTTGATAGTTCGACTATCTGGATCGTTCGACTATCTGCCCGATAGGTCGACGATCTCCGTGCGCCGGTCGACGATCTCCGAGGGTCGTTCGACGTTTTCTGTTTGCCTTTTTGTTTTGTATTTATTTATTCTATTTAATAAATTAATACATTATCTGGCATTTTATTTCAGTTGTTTTATGATAATATTTCCAGGCAATATCTGCTCCATCCCTTTTGCCTGAGTAAAATCTTTTCAGATAAAGTTGTTTGTCTTATTAGTTGTCATTGTATTTTACTTTATCTGCTGTCAGTCCTTTATAGCCGTTAGACTGAAAAGTCTTCCTTTTGCTATAAAGAGTTTGTTTCTGATGTGATTTTATTTAGTACCTTTATTATCAGATTGCTTCCTGCAGCTTCCTTGAAAAAGGTTTATCCCTTTTATAGAATATTTTGCTGTAGAGTTTGTTTGTCTTTGTGATATTTGCAGCCCCGGTTTCAAGTTTCAGAAGAAGACAAACAGTTCAAATTGAAAAGAGTCGTTGCTTGTTGCTGCTATAAAAGGAATCCTTTGGAGAAGGATTTCAGCTAGCTAACCAGTTATTCAAAAAGAGTTATTCAATTAGCATTCAAGCTATCATCAAGTCCAAGTTCATTGCTCTCAGCAATCCTCATTCAACTGAGAAGTGTTAGCTCTTCTGCTCTTCTTCAACCTGAGTTCTCCTGCCTCCAGGAAGTTCAGACTCAGAGTTCTTTTGAAGAAGAAGAAGAAGAAGATAGCTGCTAGAAGATTTTCTTTTATTATTTTATATCTTCTTGTAGTTCTTCCTTCAGTTCTTACTGAAGAGTTTCTGCACTGAAGCAAGACTTCACCTGGACGTTCTTTGAGCCAGGGGGAGCCTTGATTCTTTTAGAGCTGTCTAGCTCAGTGCAAGTTATTGTGCTTCTCTAATCTATTGTAAAATAGAGAAGACACCTTAACCCCTTTCCCCCTCCTGTACAGGGTTATTACTCCCTTCAAAAGTATCCCTTGGTGGCAGGGCACCTGATCAAAAATCTGTGTTCGGTTTTTAGACACCTGATCAAAAGTCTAAAGGGTCTCTTGATCTACCTGAAGCAGATCTTGTTGGTGGCAGGGAACCTGATCAAAAACCTGTAGTGGATTCCTACCTTGTTGGTAGAAGAGTGAACGTACCCAAGTTATTTGGGGAACCACTATAAATTCCTTGTGTCGTCTGGCTTGCTTAATTTAATTACCTGCATTGTGGCTGTGATTAGATATAACTAGGTTTGCTAGTTGCTGATTAGGTTATCCAAGCCTTAACTGTAATTACAGTTAGCTTGAGTCTGTGCACATCACCTGTGTTAGGCTTTAGGGTTATCTCCATATCTATAATCTTTTCATTCCGCATTTCACTCCAAGGGAGTTGGGCAGACTATTAAGTTTTGTCTAGTGCAAAATTTGATAACTCTATTCACCCCCCCTCTAGAGTAGTATCTATCCTTTCACTTTCAATTGGTATCAGAGGAAGGTTGACTGACTGAATAGGCTAACACCTAAGTCACAAGATCCTGATAGATACTAAAGTTTATAGATATTCACTATCACTATCATGGCCCAGTCCAAGGATTATTCTAGCACCAGACCTCCAGCATGCAACTTAGCTAAGTTTGGCATCTGGAAGGCAAGGATCAAATTATATATGAATTCTATTGATGAAAGCATCTTTGCTTCTATTTTGTCAGGACCCCCAAGAGCACCTGCTGCTGCTTCTGCCTCATCATCTGATATGAGTGCAGTGCCTCCTCCAGACTACAACGATGAGTACAAGAAGGCAAAGATAGCAGATGCCAAGGCGATGAACATTCTGGCTCAGACAATGTCTGATGAGGTATTCCAGAAGGTTGCTGAATGCTCCTCAGCAAAAGCAATGTGGGATACACTGAACCAGATTGTAGCTGGTTCAGCTGATGAAAGGAAGGACAGAAGGTCCAACCTTATCTCACAATATGAGAACTTCAAGAAAACTGATGCTGAATCAGTTGAAGCCATGTATACAAGGCTTAGCTCAATCATCAATGAGCTGAGGACCCTTGACAAGGACATTTCATTGATAGAGGTCAATGATAAGATTCTTATGTGCTTCCCTAGCACATGGGATCTGAGGATCTGGCCCATCAAGGAAGCCAAAAGTACAACAGAGATCTCAATAGAAGCCCTTCTCGATAAGCTCAAGTCTTTTGAGCAAGTGCTGAAGTCCAGGGAAGCAGAAGCTGAAGCAAAGACCCCTACTTCAATAAGAAAAGAGCAATCTCTAGCTCTTAAGGCTGCTGATGCTTCTGAAGGCAGCCAATCCAATGAGGAACTAATGGCATTATTTGCCAAGAGGTTTCTGAAGATGGGGAGAAAGGAATTCAGAAATAAGTCTTCACGCTATGAAGACAAACCAAGGTATGACCGTTCACCTGCTAAAGAAATTATCTGTTATGGTTGCAGGAAACCTGGACATATCTTACCAGAGTGTCCAGAGGAGAAGAACAAAGATAAGAGGAAAGAAAAGGAACAGCACAGGAAGCACTCCAAGCCATCCTCCTACAAGAACAAGAAGAAGGAGAGAGGCTTCGTCGCTGAAACCTGGAGTGATTCTGATGAGGAATCTTCCTCCTCAAGCTCCAGTGAGGATGAGGAAGAGAAGAAGGCAAAGGAAGTTTGCCTGATGGCAATAGATGCCTGCAGCAATCATTCAACTGCAGAGAGTTCAGATTCAGAGGAAGAAATGCCAACAGAAGATGAGGTACTATCTTCTTATGACTTTACTTCAGAAGAATTCAAATTAGATTTTAAATCTTTATGCTTAGATTTAATTAGTTCTGAAAAAGAAATTAAAGAACTTAGACATAGGCTAGCTAAATCAGAAATCATATCTACTGAAAATATTAAGTTAAAGGAAGATCTCACCAATTATAGTGAAGAAATTAAGTTTCTTAAAATTGAGTTAGCTAAGTCTAAGAGGTTAGAAGAATCTCTAAATGGTAGAAGCCTTAAGCTGTTAGAGATAACCAGCATGACTAACACTAGGTCAGGTAATAACAAACTAGGCTTAGGAGCTTCTCCCAGTGAACCCCCAATTATTCTTAAAAATAATCTTTCAACTCCAGTGAACTTTATCTCAGCTGATGAGATAAAGAACACTGAGCAAGTAAATCAAGTTAATAAAACTTTAAATAAAGCTAAGAGAGAAAAGAGGAAGAAATTTTTTAAAGAAATACAAAGAGCGTCGAACGTTGCTCGACGATCGGAAGCTCAATGGTCGAACGAAGCTCGACGATCTGAGCGCCCATGGTCGAACGTCGATCGACGTTTTCAATATGATTTTCAAAATCATCATCAAACCCGTAGAAACCTAAATGAAAATAGAAACCCTAGGTTTGTTGACCCATCATCTGCATGGAGAATCCCACCTAGGAGATCTCACCCATTAGGTTATCACCCTCAGCCTGCATTTTCATTTATTTCTAGCTTTTCTTATGTGAAAAATAAGGGACCCAAGGTTACCTGGGTCCACAATGTTTAAATGAATTTCTTGCAGGTGAAGGCCTATCCTATCACTCAAAATAAGTGGTATTTGGATAGTGGATGCTCCAAGCATATGACAGGAAATAAAAATCATCTGTCAAAGTTCAAAGCTAAGCTCGGCCCAAAGGTTATCTTTGGAGATTCCAGCTGTGGTCAGACAGAAGGCTATGGCAGGATCACAATTGGAGCTGTTACTTTCAAGAGAGTTGCATATGTGACTGGACTGAAGCACAATTTGATTTCAGTCAGCCAGCTATGTGATGCTGGCTACCAGGTTTCATTTTCTAACTCCCTTTGCAATATTACTTTAAATAATAATGTTGTTTTAGTAGGCATTAGATTAGGTAATATTTATTTAGTAGATTTCAATTCAACTCATTCTGAAATCTGTTTATTTAATGAAGTAACAATTAATAATAATTCTTTGTGGCATAAGAGGCTTAGTCATGTTAACCTTAAAAATATATCTAGGTTATCTAAACACAACCTTGTTAGAGGTTTACCTTCTTGCCCTTACAAGAAGGAGAGCCTATGCAAGGCTTGTCAGCTAGGCAAGCAAACCAAAAACTCTTTTAAATCTGTAAATAAAAGTGATTCTCCTAGAATCCTATATTTATTACATTTGGACCTTTTTGGCCCAATAAATGTACAGAGTTTAGGAGGGAAGTATTACACCTTAGTCATTGTAGATGACTTCTCTAGGTTCAGTTGGGTTTTCTTTTTGAGAACTAAGGCTGATAACTTCAAAGCCCTTACAGACTTTCTATTATGTGTGCAGACTGAGTACTCTACTCATGTGGCCTTGATCAGAAGTGATCATGGTACTGAGTTTGACTCTCTTCTCATGCAAGAATTCTATGAGAGAGAAGGTATCAAACATAGCTTCTCAGCTCCTAGAACTCCCCAACAAAATGGGGTAGTTGAAAGGAAGAACAGAATACTTATTGAAGCTGCTAGCACATTGTTGGCAGATGCTAATATGCCTCTTTCCTATTGGGCAGAAGTTGTTAGTACAGCCAATTATGTCTTGAATAGAAGTCTGATACACAAGCTTAAGTGTAAAACTCCTTATGAGTTACTTAAAGGAAAGAAACATAAAATAAACTATTGTAGAGTTTTTGGCTGTGTAGTTTATATTCATAATAATAATAAAGAATACCTTAGAAAGTTTGAAGCAAAAGCTTCAATGGGAATTATGCTTGGATATTCCCAAGTAAGCAAAGCTTATAGGGTTTATAACAAATCAACCTATAAAATTGAAGAATCTGTGCATGTATCTTTTGATGAGTCTCAGATGTTTTACAAGGAGAAGGAAAATTCTCCTTCCTCCATTTCATTGCAGGTACCTGATGCTACTCAAGAGATTCTTCAACTATCAACTCTTCAGATCACTGAATCAGACAGTGATGAAGACATTGCTGAAGCTGTTGTTGTTCCACCAACAGTAGATCAAATTCCTCCTGAGGAATTAATCCCAACTGTTGTTGAAGATCACATCCCACCTGCTGATATTGTCACACTTAGAGATCACCCCACATCTCAAGTGATAGGAGACATATCAGCTGGTGTTCAAACAAGACATCAGTTAAGACAGGATGTGATGCACGCTTGTTTCCTCTCACAGGTTGAGCCCCTCACCTTTAAAGATGCAGAGCTAGATCCCCACTGGATCATTGCTATGCAAGAGGAACTCAATCAGTTTGAGAGATGTAAAGTTTGGACTTTGGTTCCAAGACCTAAAGGCCAACTGATCATAGGCACCAAGTGGGTGTATAGAAACAAGTTGGATGCAAATGGAATTATTGTAAGGAATAAAGCTAGGCTTGTAGCTCAGGGCTACAGACAGGAGGAAGGTATAGATTATGACCAAACCTTTGCTCCTGTTGCAAGGCTAGAAGCAATAAGGATCTTCTTGGCCTATGTAGCCTACATGAAGTTTAAGGTCTTTCAGATGGATGTCAAAAGTGCATTCCTAAATGGTGAGCTTAAGGAAGAGGTGTTTGTTGAACAACCACCAGGGTTTGTTTCTTCAACTCAGCCCTCACATGTGTTCAAGTTACAGAAAGCTCTTTATGGACTAAAGCAAGCCCCCAGAGCCTGGTATGAGACTTTAGCTAGTTTCCTGTTAGAGCACAACTTTACTAGGGAGGAGTTGATAGAACCCTTTTCGTCAAGCACCACAAGGACACAATCCTGTTAGTTCAAGTGTATGTGGATGATATTATATTTGGTTCCACTGATCCCAAACTGTGCAAAAAGTTTTCCAACTTGATGCATTCCAAGTTTGAGATGAGTAGTATGGGTGAGCTGTCTTACTTTCTTGGTCTCCAAGTTAAGCAAGATGCTGATGGTATCTTCATATCCCAATCCAAATATGCCAAGGAATTGGTAAAGAAATTTGGGATGGCTGATGCTTCAGCAATGCCTACACCTATGGCTACTAATATAGTTATTGATTCTGATGATCACGGCAAGCCAGTTGATCAAAAGAATTATAGGGCCATTGTTGGTTCCCTATTATATTTAACTGCAAGTAGGCCAGATATAATGTTTGCTACATGCCTTTGTGCTAGATTCCAGGTCAACCCCAAGGAATCTCATCTGATTCTTCTCAAGAGAATCCTGAGATACCTGAAGGGATGTCCAAATCTAGGACTTTGGTACCCAGCAGAATCAGAATTTGAGTTAATTGGATACTCTGACTCTGACTATGCTGGTTGCAGAGTTGATAGGAAGAGCACCTCAGGAACTTGTCAGTTCCTGGGAGAGAGATTGGTCTCTTGGTTCTGTAAGAAGCAGGCTTCTGTCTCAACTTCAACTGCTGAGGCTGAATATATACCAGGTGCCAGTTGTTGTTCACAGATCCTGTGGATTCAAAACCAGCTTGTGGATTATGGTTACTCACACAAGAACACCAAAATCATGTGTGATAGTACCAGTGCTATCTCAATTGCACAAAATCCAGTGCACCACTCTAGAACGAAGCACATTGAGATTCGACACCATTTCCTGAGAGATTGTGTGGAAAAGAACAAGATTTGTCTTGAGTTCATATCCACTGAGTTTCAGAGAGGTGATATATTCACCAAGCCCTTAGATGAACAGAAACATCTGTTCTTTTTGGTTCAACTAGGCATGATTAATGGAAGAGACTAAGTGTGACTATATCTGCCAATGTTGAAACTTGTTTGAAGATAGTCGAACGACGTTCGAAGATAGTCGATCGGGTCAAGCCCATCGTCGACCTATGGTTGATGAAAGTTTGTCCGTTTGAAGATCGTCGACTGGCGTTCGACCATAGTCGAACAAGTCGAGCTCATCGTCGATCCCTGGATGACGACAGCTTGCTGTTTGAGAAGCCAGAAATAGTCGAACGATTGCTCGACTACTCTGCTTCTGGACCGATCGTCGAACGACCGTTCGACCATCGTCTCCAGTATCTTTTAAATAGACCGACTATCTCCGGTCTAATATAAAGCCGATAGTCGACCTAGATTAAAAGATCTTCGATTTTATCGTCGACGGAGAGCGTCCATTTGCATTCCGTCTTCCCGCTTGCTCCTCCTCTTGCGATTTTCTGCCGATTCGTCTTCTTCGTCTCTCTCGCGCCCTCTCCAGCTCCTTTAATGGCGATTTCTCCAGCATTGCTCGCAGTTGTGAAGTTCGACGCAGGATTCAGTGTCGATTTCGATGCGTTCAGCTGTTGTGAATTAGGGATTGTGGAAATCCACCAGTTATGCAGAGATCAAGGGTTAGAAAGACTAATGTCTACAAGGATTAAGTTAAATATTCCCGAGATTAAGGAATGGGCATTTACTTCGTCCTCCACCGACGAATCGATGACCGGCTCTATTGCCGGAGAAGAGGTAATTTTGTCTCCCGCCATTCTGACCGATGTTTTTGGACTGATTAATGGCGAAGAAGAATTTGAGCAAGATGCTCCAGAATTTGGAAGGATGTTGATTGAGCTGGGACATGCAGAAGGCATTCCCTCCAAGCTCCTCAAGGTAAATTTTCCTTTTAAGATAAAATTTCTTACTGAGTTAGTTGGAAAAGTGCTGCTAGGCAAGCACTCTGCCCATGATAACATTACAAGACAATAATTTGCACTCATGTGTGCAATTATTAACAAGAAAAGGATCAATTGGGCAGGGGTTTTGTTTGATTTGATAAGGAAGAAGAACAGTAAGAAAGAGGTTACCCTAGGCAGGGTTATTGGGATTTTTCTGAAGGAAAGATATCCCCAGCTGCTGATTTCAACTGTTACAACCATTAATGCCAGCAAGAAGATGGATCCCAATCTGTTCTCCAAGTGGAAGAGGACATTCGTGAAGCCCGCTCCTGCAGGGGCTGCTCCAGCTGCATCTGAGAGCACAAGGACTGACTCTGTCGCTCCCCACCCTCAAGAAGTTGGCTCAGCTCCTTCAGCTATTCCTTCATCTTCTTCTGCTTTGCCGTCTACTGCAGCTGAAGTTCCTTCAACTTCAACTACAGTACGACATTCTGGCTCTCCTCCTGCATCTTTTCACCCAACTGATCTTGCTGGGACTTCTCAACCCAGCTTTGATCTGTTGCGTCTGATATTGCCTCTCCAGTTCATTCTCCCATTCAAACTCCTCCTCACTCACCTTCTCCAAATCATTCTCCAGTTAACTCTCCTGTTCGATCTCCAGTCCTCACTTCATTTCATCCTACCACATCAACTATTTTTGCTGCTCCTCCATCCACTGCAGTTCCACATTCTTTTGAAATCACCCCAGCATTCATTTCTAGCATTGTGGAATTAATTACCCCTTCAATCAAAATCATGATTGAAGAGGCAATTGCTCCACTTGCTTCCTCCATTGCTTCTTTATCTGATGCCATCAAAATTCTTTCTAAATCTGCTGAGCCCTCTTCATCCAGGGGCCTGGTTTCAGTTCCCACTGAAATCAGGCAGGGGGAGATGTTCAATGAAGATGTCTCAGAGCTTCCAGCCTCCCCTCCAGCAGATCCTCCAGCGGTGATAGATATAGTGATGTCAGTTCAAGAAGAGACTGCTCCAGCTCAAGAAGAATCAGTTTTAGTGTTATCTGAAAAAGAGATTGCTGATGCTCTATTGGAAACAGAATTTATTGTCAAAGTTTGTTTAGAAGATCTCACCACTCCTTTGGTTGCCCGTTTCCTAGAAGGCATTATTACATCCTATCTAGATGAATCCTGGGAATTGGTAAAGTATGAAGGTAATTCACTCATCCGTTTTATTGACGAGTCAACTAATTTGCTAGTTTGTGAATACCTAGAAGGGATGTTTTTAGCTTATATAGCAGATTTGTGTTCATGAATCTACAGATTATATTCAAGAAGATATAGCTGCTCAAGTAGAAGTAGTCGTTCAAGAATCTGTTTCAGATGTTTTAGTTGTTCCAGCTGATCTTTTGCCTGCTGCTCAAGATACTGAGTCTGCTCAACCAGCTCAGTCAGATGTGCAAATAGATCCAGAAATGGATCTTTTCTTAGCTGATATAGAAGATGTTGAATCTGAAAGCCAAGATGAAAAGACCCTAGTACTGGGTTTAGAAGAAGAGAAAGCAAGAGCTGCCTGGCAGCAAAGAGTACAAGATACTTTGAAAGAGAAAGAAAAAGTTTTGCAAGATGAAAAATCTACTGTATGGGATGACTCTCCAGGACCTGATCTGGATTCTCTTCTGGCTCAGGATGCCATGGAAGAAGAAAAAGAGAAAGCTGCTCTGAAAGCAAAGGAAAAGGCTGTATCAGAAGCCTATGACCCTTATGATCATCCTCCCTCATCTCTTTCTGAAGATGAAGATGATTCAGATATGTCTGAGGACTCTAAGAAAAAGAAAGCTGCAAAGAGAAAAAGGAAAGCTGTTGCTCCTCCTCCTCCCAATCGAGACAATGATACTCCCTATTACATATTGAAAGGGATTGACCCTAAGTCGAAAGACTTCCAACATTGGATGTGGTTTTCCAAAAACCAGCAAAAGGAGAGAAAGAAATCTAAGAGATATGATAGTCCTGCTCCCAGATGGACTCCCAGAGGTCCTGCTCCTCCACCTCCCGGTGCAGGAGCCTCTGGCAATTTATCTGCTAATCCATCTACTCCATCTGCAAAATCTGCTCCTTCTCAGCCTCATTTAAGGAAAAGCTCTCAAAGCCACCAAGGCAAATCATATACTGGTACTCAAAGGCATGATACTGAGGGTAAAGAGCAAGTAAAGGAGGTTGTATATCAAAAGCCAACATTTTCACCTCCTCCTTCTCCCAAGAAAAAGGTTTCTCCTGCTATACCAGTTCATGTTGCTAAGGATATTTCAAAAGGTAAAAGAACTGTTTTCTCTGAAAAGTCCTGTAAGAAGTTTGCTGAAATTGCTCCTCCTTCATCTCTAGTTATTCAAGAAGTTAAAGATACAGCTGTAAGTTTATTAGATTTATCTGTTAAGTTTAAAGCTGTGAAGCTTATTGATACATCATCTGAAAATATGTATGAAAGCCAAGAGTTAGATCCTGATTTCAGGATGGCTCGATTTCTAGAACTTGTTGGATCAGCCCAGATAAAGAAAGCAAAGGCTGAAGGAAAGGACTCTGCAGGACTTTCTACAATGTCAAAGTTCAGAATGAAGGAACTCGATAGAATCCAGGTTAGCCCTGAAGTTTTTGACCCTGCTAAATACATGGAAAAGCACCCAGAAGCAGTTGTTCCAAGGGCTGCAGAACTGAAGATTATTGGCGTGCAAGATTTGAAGATGTCTAAGAAAGAAGCCATTGATCCCTTGCGGAAAGTTTCTTTTGTTCCTAGCTCTTCTGATCCCCAGTCTGATTCTGTAGATTCTTAATTTTGATTGACTGTTGTTATATATATCTAACTGATTGTTAATTGCTGTTTAGTTGCTTAACTATTTCCTGTAGTGTTTTTATTGTTCTATAGCTAGTTCTGTGTTTTAGTTTTTGAGAGACTTAACTCAAATAGGGGGAGATTGTTGGTACCCTAGTTTGATTTGAGTTTAGTCTTGTCTTTTTAGTCCCTTGACCCAAGAAATATCTATAGTCAATGGTTAGTGGTCTAGCTGTAGAGTCCCCGCTTATCCAGATGAAGAATTTGGTTAAGTAGTTTTTCGTCCGACTATAGTCGAACGTCGCTCGACTATCGTCTATCGGCTGATCGACTATCGTCTATCAGTTGGTCGACGCTCTGTCTGCGTTGATAGCTCGACTATCTGTTGATAGGTCGACTATCTGCTTGGTTTGGTAGTTCGACTATTTGTCCTGATAGTTCAACTATCTGATAGCTCGACTATCTGTTGATAGGTCGACTATCTGTTCTGCGTTGATAGCTCGACTATCTGTTGATAGGTCGACTATCTGCTTGGTTTGGTAGTTCGACTATCTGTCCTGATAGTTCAACTATCTGATAGCTCGACTATCTGTTGATAGATCGACTATCTGTTTTGTTTTGATAGGTCGACTATCTGTTGATAGGTCGACTATCTGTTTTCTGTGATAGGTCGACTATCTGCTTGATAGGTCGACTATCTGTTTGTGTTTGATAGTTCGACTATCTGTCCGGATAGATCGACTATCTGATAGATCGACTATCTGTTCTGATAGGTCGACTATCTGCCGAGGTAGTTCGACTATATTCTTTGATAGTTTGACTATCTAGATCGTTCGACTATCTGCCCGATAGGTCGACGATCTCCGTGCGCCGGTCGACGATCTCCGAGGGTCATTCGACGTTTTTTGTTTGCCTTTTTGTTTTGTATTATTTATTCTATTTAATAAATTAATACATTATCTGGCATTTTATTTCATTTGTTTTATGATAATATTTCCAGGCAATATCTGCTCCATCCCTTTTGCCTGAGTAAAATCTTTTCAGATAAAGTTGTTTGTCTTATTAGTTGTCATTGTATTTTACTTTATCTGCTGTCAGTCCTTTATAGCCGTTAGACTGAAAAGTCTTCCTTTTGCTATAAAGAGTTTATTTCTGATGTGATTTTATTTAGTACCTTTATTATCAGATTGCTTCCTACATCTTCCTTGAAAAAGGTTTATCCCTTTTATAGAATATTTTGCTGCAGAGTTTGTTTGTCTTTGTGATATTTGCAGCCCCGGTTTCAAGTTTCAGAAGAAGACAAATAGTTCAAATTGAAAAGAGCCGTTGCTTGTTGCTGCTATAAAAGGAATCTTTTGGAGAAGGATTTCAGCTAGCTAACCAGTTATTCAAAAAGAGTTATTCAATTAGCATTCAAGCTATCATCAAGTCCAAGTTCATTGCTCTCAGCAATCCTCATTCAACTGAGAAGTGTTAGCTCTTCTGCTCTTCTTCAACCTGAGTTCTCCTGCCTCCAGGAAGTTCAGACGCAGAGTTCTTTTGAAGAAGAAGAAGAAGATAGCTGCTAGAAGATTTTCTTTTATTATTTTATATCTTCTTGTAGTTCTTCCTTCAGTTCTTACTGAAGATTTTCTGCACTGAAGCAAGACTTCACCTAGACGTTCTTTGAGCCAGGGGGAGCCTTGATTCTTTTAGAGCTGTCTAGCTCAGTGCAAGTTATTGTGCTTCTCTAATCTATTGTAAAATAGAGAAGACACCTTAACCCCTTTCCCCCTCCTGTACAGGGTTATTACTCCCTTCAAAAGTATCCCTTGGTGGCAGGGCACCTGATCAAAAACCTATGTTCGGTTTTTAGACACCTGATCAAAAGTCTAAAGGGTCTCTTGATCTACCTGAAGCAGATCTTGTTGGTGGCAGGGCACCTGATCAAAAACCTGTAGTGTATTCCTACCTTGTTGGTAGAAGAGTGGACGTACCCAAGTTGTTTGGGGAACCACTATAAATTCCTTGTGTCGTCTGGCTTGCTTAATTTAATTACCTGCATTATGGCTGTGATTAGATATAACTAGGTTTGCTAGTTGCTGATTAGGTTATCCAAGCCTTAACTGTAATTACAGTTAGCTTGAGTCTGTGCACATCACCTGTGTTAGGCTTTAGGGTTATCTCCATATCTATAATCTTTTCATTCCGCATTTCACTCCAAGGGAGTTGGGCAGACTATTAAGTTTTGTCTAGTGCAAAATTTGATAACTCTATTCACCCCCCCTCTAGAGTAGTATCTATCCCTTCACTTTCAGTCTACCCAGGATTTATACCCCAACTCTCGTATTACTTTAGAACGACCCTAAAGGCTTAAGGTGTTATTAGGAGCGCGGCGGCCTCCCGCCGGTCCCCGTTATTGTTGTTGTCACGGGACTTGCACCCTTCCACACATGGTTAAAGAATCCTCTAGGAGACCAACCAGGGTTATTTACTCTACTAAAATCCTCACTTTGCTAGTTTATCATATCCTCCCCTGGCGGCCCTACTAGTACGAATACCGGTACTATACCCTTACCCATGTCCCAATACCACCCACAAATGTGACCTTCAAATTCCTTTGGCCATATGCCTCAAAATTATTTATCCTAGGGTGGTATGGACCTATATAGTGACCATGATGATTTCCATAATTTTCCAAGTTAATTATATCATTAAACTAATTCGTTCAAGTAATTCCTTAGATCATTTTACGCATGAAGTATAACAATTATAATCCTACTGATGTAAGAAATTTTACTGACCTTTAATATGGTGAAATATCACTGTTTTCCAAGAATCATAATTTTCCTTAAAATATTTCTAATTATTCCTTAATTAATTCAAAATTCACATAATTATCATTTTCCAAATGAAGTATAAGAAATTCATTAACCAAAATTCTAGGAAAATTACAGAGTACATATATTGATAAGCTAAGGCTAAATACAGAGTTTCATAAACTTCTAATATACAGTGGCCTGCCAATTCCATTTTCAAGTAATTTACCAAAATGCCATTATGGGGCCTAAGTATATTATTTGGCACCCCAAAATTCTGAAATAAATTGTACAAGATATAAAACATATAATTACAGCAATACGAATTTTCTCAGATTTTTCAAAGGAATAAACCCATCATTTCTACACAAATTCCAAAAAAGGTAGAATGGTCATTTTGCTCCTTAAACTTCTTAAACTTCATCCAACAGAGATATAATTTATTTATAAGGTTTATTGTATCATTCCTTAGTTCTCAACAGAAATTGGACATTTTATGATAAGGGTAAACCTATTTTTAAATTTATTTCCTCAAAGGACCAAATTTTCAAAAATTCAAAATAATGGGATTTTTGTTCCCAAAAATCCCACTATTACTATGAGAGGTGTATTACACCCTCAGGTGTCTCTATAATGAAAATCATGATTTTTGAATGTTCCAAGTTGGTTGAATACACCTTATTTCATTTTAGGCTAAATGCATATCAAGCCTATAACAAGCCAACACATGCAAGTGGGTTTACCCAACATGCAGTGGTCAAAATTGGCTTAAATTTTAAAAATACACTTATAATGTCCCTAAGGACATGCCACCAAAATTTGGGGCTCATTGGAGTTGAAATACTCAAAAAATCACATTTATTTCATTTATCATATTTTGACTAAAACTATAGGAACATATTCCCCAAAAATTCTCATTTTTGGGGAGTGGCTAGACATTCCCAAATAAATCACATGCCCAAAATTTCAGCCCATGTGGATTTCTGGTTTGGCATGGGCATCATTTTACTTTCTGCCCTAGCCTAGGATCAGTCCTAGAAAAACAGCCCTATAGGAAAATCTACTGAGCCAAAATACAAGTTTAGGGTGGCATATTAAATGTAAGAGGGAGGGCTACAAGTTTTATATTAATCATCAGTCCTGAAAATGGCCCTAAGTGCCCTATATTTAACATGCAAGTGACTGTATAGACAGGGACAGAAAACTATACATAATAACATCACTAATCTCAAAGCAGGATAAAGGGCATCTGTTCATCTTCTCCAAACAGCAAAAGGCCGAGCTTTGCCCGACCTGGAGCTCCTTCCAAGGTCATTTCCCGGCCACTCGGCCACCTCCCTAGCCGGCCACCACCACCAACACCTCCGTTGAGGTGAGGGCTAACGTTTGGCGGCGACTTGGCCGCCGGAGGTGGTGGTTTCCGGCGAACTTGAACTCCATTAAAATCCGAAAATCCATGAAAATCTCACATTAGATCGGGCTCAATTGAGCCCTATGTCTCGCCTAATCGATCTAGAAAGCTAGTACGGGTAGAGGTGAGGCGAAACAGACCTTGATCGGAGCCCGACGGCGGCGGTGGCGGTGGGTGGCCATGGAATTTCTCCTCTCCGGCGAGCTTGCTCCCGAACCCGATTCTCCACCAAAAGCTTTGATCTAGGTATCGAATTCCACTCCTTTGGACCTTCTGAAGCTAATGGGAGGATTAAAATTAGCTGATATTGGCTGTATAGTGAGTTGCCATTAAGGGATTTCGGCCTCTACATTGGATGCTCCTCCTAGATGCCATGTGGCATGAAGCTTGCTGGAAATTGCTGGTAAATGCTGCTGGAGCTCAGAGGAGGGCTTGGGAAGAGAGAGAAAGGAGGAAATGAAGGGATGGAGGCCATATGGAGTTTCTTCCTCGGTCACCGCAATCAGTTTACCTTTTCCTTTATCCAAATGGTGCAGCAGCACCCGGGGCTTAGACTGTGGGAACCCAGACTTCAAATGCCCTATCTACACACACTGGAAACATAATTTATTCTTTGACCAGTAATGGGAAACGTCATGCCCCTTCCGCTTACACGAAGCACAAACTAGATCTCCTTTGGGTGTGCTCTTAATTGTAAGCACCTGTTGCTGCTTCTGAACACCCAACCACTTAAAACATTTTTCAAAGGGGTGTCCCGAACATCCACAAAAACTACATTTCTTCTTGCTTTTTTCTCTTTGGCGCAGGGCCAGATGTCCCAGGGATTTCGACATCCTCGACCCTTCTCTTTTCTTTCCTCAACAACATACCACGATCCTTGGAATTTCCAATAGCTTCAACCTTCAAGGCAACTTCTACTACACTCGCATTATTCACGGATTGGTAGGTGTTGGCAAACTGCTGGATGTAATTTTGGAGACTACCCAAGAAACTTTTAACTCTGTACTCCTCAGCAGCTATCAACTCAGAAGCAAACCTATTCAATTTACTGATCTCACTCTCATACTCATCCATTGTAGGGGTCTACTCACAAGACTGCCGCACCAAGGTGGTAGTCAACAATGCATGCAACTGTGCTTGTATTGCAATCATCTGCCTTAATAGAGCCTCAATGCTCTAACGCAGCTCCTCTAACATCGCTTCACTAAGAACACCCGAAGACTCACCCTCAGACCGGGGAGTCGTCCTCAATGTAAAACACTTTGGGGCCATCTTCTATAAATACGAACGAACAACTCATCAAAACCTAGCTTAACACTAGAATTACTCAACTTAATTCAGACCATACGTGTAAAGATACTTGCTCTTACTACTACCTTGTTTTGGGATTTTCAAAAGTGATGTTATGCTCTAACTTAGGAGGATACACCATCATTCTATTGACTCGTGTGCATATAATATGAATGCATGAATTCTTATTTCTTTGTTTTAAAACCATGCATGTACGTGTGTCATCATGTAGATCTTAACTTGGCACGCATGCTCATGCTATGTTATGTTATGCATGCAGTGCTATGCAATCGAATAAAGGCTTTAATGCATGTTATGAATGGTGTACACATGAAATATTATGCATCCCATACTACATAATATTGGATGCAATGAAAAATAAAATCTAATGAACATTCATGTGATGATTGTTATACTTCTTATACTATATAACAGTCGCATGTTGCTTCCTATGATAATCCATATACAAACACATGTAATGCATCCTATACTATATAATATGTCTCGTATACTTCTTATGATGCTTATGAGTATAGTATTCATGCTTCAGCCAAGACGTACTGATGACATATAGGTTTGTGTATGCAATGAGACAAGATAACTAAAACTTTACCAGAGATAGTCGTTCGACCAACTTGTCAAACAAACTTCCCTTTGATACTAACTGTCACAACCCACATTTTCTCAGCATTAAATAATATATCCGAGTAAGAGAAAATATGTGTCGTGATGCCACACCATGCAGGGGACAACTACAGACGCTCATGCAAGAACCTACTCCTAATACTTTTCATGAAATTCTCAAGTTTGATATGATGAAAATATAGTTTGAGTTTAAGTTTTGATGGTCGTGTCCCTCGGCTCAGTGGATGAACTAGTCCACGGGTAAAAATATACATATACGTAGCGGAAAATACATTATTTAGTTCAGTTATTTTCATATATGAGCATGAAGGTCCATTAGAATATTTCATGATATGCACACCTCTAGATTTAATATAAGTACTAAAAGAGCTTTTACGTTCGTTAAAATAGAGTGATATTTGATTTGAAAAGATGTTATGAGTATGAGCTAAGAACATTGATCTTTTTATACTTTTGAAAATAACTAACATGCAACCTAGCATAAATCATTCCCAAAAAGCATGTAGGTAAGACAAACCATTAGAAACATAGTAGCTAGCAAATAGTCTAACATCTATAATATCTCACCGTGAGCACCGACAACCTGACATGAACCCACAGAACAATAAGCATGTCTGAACCAAAGTAAGAACAACAAAACTATCTCACGAAGGTGAGGGAGGAAAACCACAACTACTAAAGTCCACGTCAAGAACCACCAACTTTAGCTGCTCAGACTGCTACTGCTCTTATCCTGAGGCATTCAAAAGAAAGAAAGCCTCCGCAAGAATGAACAAGTGGCAATAAAAGACCAAAAGTAAATAAACAAGAGAAGTCAAATGGTTACCAACCATAGACAGAATAGTTGTCAAACCACAATATCTAAATTATAAAATAATAAGCATTGAAGAGTTCAAAGAAGTTTAAATATATGAAGTTGCACCAAGTGCGCTTTAGAGCTATGCTTCATTAATATCTGTAAGAGTATGCATATGAACATATGTATATATATAAAAAAGACTGGTCAGCTCAAACACGTGAATCATTAACACCGATAAAAACAGTACTGAGTCGGTGGCCACATTATCCAACACAAACCATCAGACAAAACATCTCGAAAAGGAACTGTGGTGGTGTCCACATTGTCCAACACAAACCGTCAGACCAAATATCTCGAAAAGGCAATATGGTGGTGGCCATATTGTCCAACACAACCCAATAGCCCAAAAGAAGAGAAGAAAATCCACCAGGTGTAATGATTCACAAATCGGCACTAAGGTGGTGGTTCTTTATCCACTGCCAACCAAAGACCACAAATAATCATACAATATATAAATAAATGACAAGAACTCCAGACTTAGCATCAAATTTTCATAACGATGCAAAAGGAAGAAAACCCAAAAGAATTTTCTAAGGTAAACTCGACGAATTATTGTTCACTCGACGAATTTGAAGGTCACTCGACGAAAAAGTTCTAAGTCCACACAGATTCGTCGACAATACTCAACAAATTGGTAGGTTACTTGACAAATTTTACTCGGCAAATTTAACTAAAACCTATTGATACTCGACGAATTGAATCCCAACCTCACATCGATACTCGACGAATTTAACTTAACAGATTCAAAGAAACTCGATGAATTACTAGATTCACTCGACGTCAAGGCATCACTCAACGCCTTTCTGCTTCACTCGATGCCAAGACTGGATTCACTCAATGCACTCGACGCCAACACTAAAATCACTCGACAAACTCGATGCCAAGGCAACACTCGACGCACTCGACGCAAATGCAACACTCGTCGCACTCATCGCACTCGACGCACTCGACGCCAAAGCATCACTCGATGCCAAACTAAAATTACTCGATGCCAAGGCTTCACTGACGCCTTACTGAAATTACTCGATGCCAAGGCTTCACTCGACGCCTTTCTTCTTCACTCGACGCCAATGCTTCACTCGACGCCTAAGCCTATTCCTGCCAGAAACTTTCCTATCTAAATAGAGGTTATTAGACTTAGAAATTTTGACAACATTAAACCTTGACCATGAATAAGTTCCAGAAAATAAGAAAAAAATGGGGTAGACAAGATAGAAGTCCAAACATAGATAAAAGAACCTCACAGCAACATGACAAGAAGAAAGGAAAATTTACTGTTATTTTGCATAAGGTAAAGCTAGGAGTAGATAAAAGAAGTGATATGAAAATATAAGAACTAACAATAGGATTGATAGAAAATGGAAAATGAAACATGAGGAATTTGTAAGAGGCTAGGCTTGGGAGCAAACCACCGCTTGCCTTAAACCTCCTTATCTCAAACTTATGAACATTCCATGATACAGATCGGCCGAAAAAGAATGCACGACAACAAAATCTAGAGAGATTTGGACAAAACGAAATTTTAGGGCCACACACCCCAATGCCAAAAGTCCACGAAAATAAAAATACCTACCACCAACGCGTAGATCTCAACGAGAGCTTTCTGAATCTATGCTCCGCTGAAGATTTTGTCCACCGGAGCTCCCGAAACGGCTTCCGGAAGGTTCACGATGAAAAACTCGCCGCCTCTCTCACGACCCTCTCGAACAGATCCTTTTGGGGAAGATGGATGAATAGGGTTTTCTTTTTATAAGTATATATATATATATTATTATATTATTAATATAATAACTAGAAAAACTCAAACGACGAGGGTGACCAAATCATCTCGATTTTCGATGAAATTCGCATCTAAAATAAATGACGGTGCTACGAATCCAACAGGTAAGTTAAAATTAGGATCCGACAAACCAAACTCGGGTTAAAATTCTCCGAAGTTAAAACAACAATAATTCTTTTAAACTTCACTGAGACTTCAAATTGGCCCAGATCACCATGAAACTTTACATGCACGACTAGGATCAAATAATTTAATTTTCTAAAGCTTAAACCCCAAATTCCAATGAGTCTAAAGTCTAGCCAACTCGGCCCAACGAATGTAACCATGCACTAACGACGACACATCATTAATTACGCGCCAACGTAATGCCCTTACGTCACTAAAGAGATTAAAATAATTATAGAAAATTCAGGGGCATTACAGTGGGGGATGACGGGTTACTTGATTTTGCAAGTATCTCCCTTGATGCCCCTGCCGTACGAGGCGCTCAATCTCTTCCTTGAGCCGGGTGTAGTCCTCCATGTTGTGTCCATTCTTGCGGTGAAGCTCGCAGTACTGTGTTTGGTCCCCTTGATTCAGGGGCAATGACTTCGGACGTCGGAGCAAGTCGGAGTCTTGGATGACCTTGATTACCTACGTCTGAACAGTATTTAGCGTGGTGAATTCTTGGTGCCGGCAGGGGCCTTCGTCTTGGCGAGAATTACTGCGATGATCGTTATTCTAGCGGTGCACTAGAGGCGTAGGTCCCGACTCCCTCTTCCGCTTGGAAGAACCTTTGAATTGCTGGCGATGGGATTCGACGGCCTCATCATCCACGATTTGCGCCTCGACCCGGTGCACAAGGTCGGCATAGCTAGGGACTGTTTCCCTCATTGGGGCAGATTATAATCCGCTCGGGCGAATTCCTCCGAGGAAGACGTCGCGAAAAAGCTCTGGGTCGACTCCTGGGATTTATCGTGCTTTGATGGTGAAACGGTGGAAGAAATCCCTGAGCGATTCTCCCTCATTTTGGCGGATGCCGAAGAGATGTGAGGGGTCTCTAACAATCCTCCAGTTTGGTATGATTTGGTCAACGAAGAGGCGGGTGAGCTCCCCAAATTTGTGAATTGCCCCCTCTTGCAGGGAGTGGAACCATGTATGTGCCTACCCCTTTAGAGTTGTGGGGAACACTTGGCACTGCATCTGATCCGGCGCGCTAAAGTGGAGCATGATTGTCTCGAAGTGATTCACATGCTCTATCGGGGTCCTCTCCCCCATCGAAGGTCTCGAAATGTGGTAGTTTCAATCCTTGGGAATGGGATGTGACATGAATTCAGGAACGAGCGGGGACTAATGGTAGAAGGGGCGTCGTGCGTTCACGGGGCGTCACCATTCCTGGTCAAAAACTTCCTCGATCATGTCTCTAACCTCTTGGCGGGTGAGTTCTTGGTTGACTGGTCAGGCGTCTACCTCCATCGACTGAAGGTTAGGCTGAGCACCTACTCGGGGCATCGGCCTCCGCACATCATGCATAGAGCTCGCCTTATCGGAGAGTTCCTCTATGGGGGAGTCTTCTGGGTGATCCGCATCCTGATGAGGGACGTGCCTTGGAGCCATCACCGGATATGCTCCGCACGCACTTCCCGAGAGGGGAGGTTTGGACACTTCCATCATCTGTAAGAGGATGAGCATTTAAGTCTGGCGCTCTTCCATTAGCTGGACTCGCTCTTCTATTGCATTGGTGGGAACGATAGTGGCGGGCGTTCCATTGGGCAGCAAAGCGTTGTCGGTGGGCGAGTCGGACATGCCTGTTCCGAGGCACCCTTCGGGGGCCGCTTCGTTGGCGTGCGCACTCCTTTTTGCCATTATTATTGATCGGGAAATACTGAAACTTGTCAAAGTTTTTGGGAACACTTTCCCACAGATGGGGCCAAACTGATGCGGGTCACCCAACCTTTTCTCTCGGTTCGGAGAATCGGGCCTCCTTAGCTCGGAGTCGAGTTGGGTGCGCAATTAGTTGAAGAAAACCGCATTAATGGACAAGAGACGTTTTTTGACGTGGAAAATCCAGAAAGGGTGAAAAACCACGTGACTGGAACTGTGTCAAGCCCAAATCCACTAGCTTATCGGAGTGTTACAAAAGTTGGTTTGATCTCGGAGGATGATAGGCTGCTACTCCGTTACAAGTATAGAAAGAGAGGAAAAATGGCTAAGTCCTCGGAGCCTCGATGGAAGCGCTCCAACCTTGAGATGACGTCGAGCACACGGAACCTTGGTGGGAGTGTTCCGGCTGGAAAATCTTCTAAGTTTACGGGGCTTCTGGAGGTTGCTCTCTCGATGATGTAAAGCCAAGATGGGAGCGCTCTCGCGTTGGTAGTTGACACAACTTGAGGCGTAAGGAATTCGTAATGCAAGGAGAAGAGTGAGCGAGTTCCTGAGCGAAAGATCGGCCTAAGTCCACTATCTCGCCAAAAACCACAGAGCTCTTTCTTGCTTCTGCAGTTGCTTGACTTCAAATGAAGGCATGTGAGCTTATTTATAGTTTTTTGGAGAGCATGTCAGTAATTGCGCCAGGGAGTGATGTGTCCTGGCGAATGACATCGCTCCGTTTCAGTCACCTGTATTGATAGTTTAACTTTCAAGGCAGCCTAAACACCTAGAGGGGGGGGTGAATAGGTTCTGCTTCTCTTTCTATAACTTCTAGACAGAATTCAATTTATTAACTAATATGAAAACACAGCAATCACAGAAAACAAAACATCACAGATTGCACTATGATTTATAGTGGTTCCCCAAGGTCTGGGTACATCCACTTTCCCCCTTCACCTATCTAGCTGTATGCTAGATTCGGCCAAACTTCCACTTATCTCAGATCAATAGATCTTACAACTCAGAACCCAACAGGTTCCTACAACTCAGGCACAACTGCCCTACCTCAGCCTTGCCCCAAGGCCTACAACTCAGAGAATATCCTTCTCCTACACTCAGGCAATCAGCCCTACCACTCAGAGTTCAACACTCCTACACTCAGCCTTTATATCATAGGCTTACAACTCAGATCTGTATAAACAGATCCTACAGAAATATAGAAAAGATTGTTTAAATTGTCTTGCCAAGTTGAGAGAGAAAAGGCAATGACAATTCTTAATCAGCTGATGCAATCAACTATTTCTTAGCCTTCTTCAAAGCTTCTTGAAAATGTACTTAGCTGAGTTGATTCCAAACAGCTTCTTGAGAATCCACTGGTGGATTCCTTCTTCTTCTTCAAATTCTGACTTGATCTCTCTCTATCCAGAACTTTGAATGATTCTTCTGAATTCTGATTAGAACTCTTCTTAGATCTACCCTTAGATAGTCTTCTTAGATCTCCCGGAGAAGATCTTCTTAAGTGCCTAGCACTTTCTTGAAATGAGTAGAATATAATCCTTCTCCACTTTTTGATTCAATGTATTTCAAAGGGTCAGTTCTATATCTTCTTAATTGTGTGTGTTATTTTCTCCTTCTGAATCTGTCTATTTATAGACATTCTTCATGGTAACCGGCTGATCTGGTTTCTAACCGTTTTCTGACAAGTCTGACAACTTCAGTTAACTGGTGATAACCCACAGCTGTCAAGTCTTCAAACAAGTCCTGTGCCTTAGTGTTGAAACAGTCTGTCAGAAAGTGTCGAGACCATCTGTCTATTTGTGTCGACACAATTGACTTTGGTGTCGACACTGCCTTCAGTGATGTCGACTAAATTGCCTTTGTGTCGACACATCTTCTTCTGAAACTAACTTGGTCTTTGACTCTGCAGTGTGTCGACACAAGTCCTGTGTGTCGACACAGTTGTTGTAGAATCATAACTTTGGTAAGTGTTGACTTAGCCTTCAGGTGTCGACTATTTTCTTCTGTGTCGACATATTCAGATGATGTCGACAAACTTGAGATCGACTATACTCTTCAGTGTCGACGCATTCTCCCAATGTTGAGGTCGACGTTTTTCTTCTGTGTCGACACAATTTCCCAGTGTTGTGTCGACTTACTTCTTCTTTGTCGACACTTTTTTTCAGTGTTGTTGTAGACTATGTTATGTGTCGACACTCTTTCCCAGAGTAGTGTCGACTTACACCTTCTGTGTCGACACACTTTCCCAGTGTTGTGTCGACAACTTTCTTCTATGTGACGACACATGTTCCTTTGTGTCGACACTTGGACTTAGAATTTTTTTCTGTAAACTTTAACAATTCTTTACCTGCACATGTCAACTCAAAACAACATCAAATACAACATGATGTATATCATTGAGCTAGGTTGGGCTTCTTCAAATCAGGTACACATTTTCCAATGTACCCAACAATCTCCCCCTATTTGGAGAAGTCATAACCCTTATAGCCAATGATATACACCATTTATAAATAGTATAAAATGATGATATATGACAATACACAGGGATACTTAATTATAAACAAAATAATAAGAACATCATGGATAAAACAATCTATCACAGATTTAACAATATTCTGTTTATTACTGGGTAATGTTTGATTACATGGTTTTTCTTTGACTGATCACATTACATCATTACAAAACATTATGAAAGAACTAAAACATTATCAGGATTGATCAGGCTCTCTAATAACAATCCCTTGGCCAGATTTAATTTTAGCTGTCACAGGAGCTTCTGATTCTTCAGCCATCTTTTTTCCTTTAAGATCAGCTTTCTTCTTAGCTTCTTCCTTGAGCCTTTGCCTTTCAAAATAGTGAAAAGGCTTTGGGAAGTATTTGCTTGGCTCCATAGCATCAGGTGGAAGTCTTCCCAGCTTAGCTTTCCTTCTGAATTGTACAATGGCTTCTTGTCTTGCCTCATACTTCTGCCATTCCTGCTCATTGTACCACTTGCCCCTTTCATGAACTTGATCTTTGACAGCTTTCCATGCAGTGAGTATTATATTTCTGGAAGTAGGACTCCACTGCTCAAAATCTGGCTTCAGCTCAGCCTGCTCTCTAAATCTTTTCTTTGACAGTAGAGCATCTTGCTGTTCTTGCAAATTTACCTCAGGCTTATCAACCTTTCCAAAGATAACATTTACAACCTCCTTTGAAGGACTATACATATATTGCACTTGCTGATCCAATATATCAAAATCTGGAGGGGGGTATATGACTTGGGCAACCTCAGGTTGGTCACCTTCAAGTAGTCCTGTTTGTAGACCAGACTCAGCCACCATGTTATCATCACACAATGGTGGATATCCCAATGTGGCTCTTATACTATTGGTCACCCATTTGGCATGCTCAGAGCCTGCATGAATTAGCATCCTCTCCCCCTTTATGGCTTCTCTTGATACATGATCTCTAAGATCTTCTTTCTGGAATCGAATTTGGCCATCCAAATAATTCACTCCCTCCTTGAAAAATGGTCTTAACTTTTGAAGCTTTTCAGATATTTCCTGTTGAGAGGTTGTGATGGCAGTCTTAACAGATGCAATAGCAGCCTGAAAATTCTTATCAAATTCTTCCATTTCTTTGGCTCTATTTGCAGGCATCCCTGGAACAATCTTCTTCACCTCTTGAATGATCTCATTATGAGATTCAGTTAAATTGTCATTCATTCTTATTTGATTTTCCAGAACATAACCTTGCTTCAAAGCAATATCATCCACCTTTGTAGAGATAGCCTGCTGTTGTTTAGCCAGATAAACTACAGCATTGCCACCCTTGTGGAAGCAATCTGTCATTTCAGTTTTATTCAAGTTGACTTGAAATTGGATAGATTTGATATCTTGGGCTAAGTCAAACTGCAGAGTTTTGTTTCTTTCATCAACATATTTCTCAATGGCCACCCTGTGGTCATCCAATTTCACCTGTAAATCCACCAAGAACTTGTTATAATCAACTTCAGGAGGTGGAGGTGGAGGTGTTGTCTGTAAAGCCTGCTTATAAGTCTTGCTTCTTCTTTTAAATACAACCAGTTTTCTTTTCTTAGCCAACCTGGCTTCTTCAGTTTCAGATTCAGAAGTACTCTCAATGTGAACTCTATCTGCTTCAGTGCCATGTTGCTCAGTTTCAACATGTACTGGCTCCCCCTCAATTCTTTGCTCCTCCTCTACTTCTTGTACTTTTTCAATCTCTTGAACTTTCTCCACTCCTTGTTCTAGCTCTATGTCAAGAGGCTGCTCAACATCTTGGTCCTCTTCTATTCTATCAGTAGCTATGTCATCATTAGGAAATAACTCATCCAGAGTGTATTCTTTTTGAACTGGAGCACCTGAAGATAAGTCATTGGGTGCATCCTTATGCACATTCTCAGGCAGCTGCATATCTGGAGTAGGAGAAGACACATGCTCCCCCTGAACCTGTGCAGAGAAAATAAAACTTTTAGAAAGTCTTTTATAGTAAAATACATTTGCTCCCCCTACACCTGTACCACTTGTACCTGAGCAGGGGTAGATACATTTTGAGCAGGAGATTGAACTGGCTCCCCCTGCATCTGTGCAGATGTATCTACTTGATGAACTATAGTGGAGGCAGGTTGTTCTTCACTCTGTATCCTAAGTGGGTCCTCTTGTTGTTGCTCAGTCTCGTGAGCTGGAGAAGGGGATTTCATAGGGGTGTCTGGCCTGCTCTCTTCAGGCACATCCTTAGACAGCACCCTTTCCCACCTGGAGAATAGTCTCATGTCCATCCTTCTCATATGATTGATTTTAGATCCTGGCAGTTGCTGCATCACTTCAGGAATTGCTCCATTGAGATATAGACTTATGATCCTAGCCATGTTAAGCTTCTTGATCCCTTCTTTAATCTTGTCAAATAGGATTACTGACCAATCAGTAGGAATTGTAAAGGCAATCCTGGTCATAAGGTTGAACATATAGGCAGAAATCCTATCATGTCCACCTGTCTTGCAGAGAATTACTTTCCCAACTATTTCAGACAAGAACTTTCCTTGCTGATTCATACCCTTCCTATTGAATGCAGCTCCAATCTTCATGTTTGAATCCAAACCACACCATTGAAGGGCTTCCCTTGTTTTAGAACTAGGAACCTCTTCTTCATTTTCAACTACTTGTAATTGCAAAAACTTTCTCAAACCTCTTTGGGTAATCTTAATCTTAGTCCCGTGAACAATGGACTTGATCTTGAGTTCAGTAGAATGGACTGATGCTGAGATAAAGAACTCGTGCACCTCCTTCTTCCAGATCTTGGATGGTTCTGAGACAAGAAATTCTAACCCTGATGCAGAGAGAAGGGTGATAACTCCTTGAACATCAGGCGGCGCCTCTGCAAAGGCCTGGCGCACCAACTCATACCCTTCATTAACATTGTCTTCAATCCTTGGCGCCATCGAGTCGTCGAGAAGGCTTGAGAGAGGAGAGAAAGAAAGATTGTCGACACAGGGTTTGAGTCTCGAAAACCTTGAAAGCGTGTCGACAATAAGAGCTTTTGACCTATTTATAGCTTCTGTTGAAAGAAGTTCAAAAGGCGCCAAAAACAGTCTAAATGTGTCGACACAGACAGAATGTGTCGACACAAGCTTCTATTAACTCGACATTTCTTCAGCCTACTATGTGTCGACACCAATATGTGGTTATGTCGACACCTTGGATACATAGTAGAAAGACAGAAATTCTGTGTCGACACTAAGGACAAGTGTCGACACATATTTTGTAAGTGTCGACACCATAATTCTGGTTGAGTCGACATTACATTTCTGGTTAAGTCGACAATAAAACTCTTAAGTGTCGACACACATTCTCTGTGTCGACACAATATTTCTGACTTGTCGACATAATTTCTCTGAGTCGACACATTATTACTGAATGTGTTGACACATTCTTACTTAGCCAATTTCTGTAACTTCAATGTGTCCTTTTTAACACTTGATTATGTTGTTACTACTTTTACTTACTTATAAACCATTTCAATAGCATTGTTAATGATTTTGTTTAATACATTAATCAATGGTTAACATACCTAATTCAATTTTGAATTTATTGAATTTGGTTTCATCTAAAGGCTTAGTAAATACATCTGCTATTTGATAATCTGTTTTTACAAATTCCAATGAGATGTCACCTTTTTCTACATGTTCTCTAAGAAAATGATATTTGATTTCTATATGCTTAGTTCTACTATGAGAAACTGGATTATTAGCAATAGAAATAGCACTCTTAGAATCACATAAAAGGGGTGTTCTACTTACCTGAATACCATAATCTTTAAGCTGATGCTGCATCCATAATAGCTGTGCACAGCAGCTTCCTGCAGCAATATACTCTGACTCAGCTGTGGAAATTGCCACACTAGTCTGTTTTTTACTACTCCAAGATATTAGTCTTCCTCCCAGGAATTGACAAGTACCTGTAGTACTCTTTCTATCCTCTCTACATCCTGCAAAATCTGCATCTGAATAGCCTGTTAGTTGAAAATCTCTATTCCTAGGGTACCAAAGACCTAGAGTAGGAGTGCCCTTTAGATATCTCAGAATCCTTTTTACTGCAGTATAATGAGATTCTTTAGGGCAGGCTTGGTACCTAGCACAGACACATGTTGCATACATAATGTCAGGTCTACTAGCAGTGAGATATAGTAGTGACCCAACTATTCCTCTATACAATGATTCATCAACAGGTTTACCTGCCTCATCTTTGCATATTGGCATACTCGTGCCCATAGGAGTTCTCATGGAGGAGGATGACTCCATACCATATTTTTTAATTAATTCCTTGGTGAACTTAGACTGGGATATGGACAATCCATCATCAGTCTGTCTTACTTGGAGTCCCAAGAAGAACTTAAGTTCTCCCATACTGCTCATCTCAAACTTCCCTTGCATAAGTTTGGCAAACTTTTTACAAAGGTTGTTTTCAGTAGATCCAAAGATTATGTCATCAACATAGATCTGGACTAAGATGATCTTTCCTTTGGATTCCCTAAGGAATAGAGTTTTGTCTATCTTTCCTCTTGAGAATTTATTCTCAATGAGGAAGGTAGACAGGGTTTCATACCAAGCCCTTGGAGCTTGTTTTAACCCATACAAAGCTTTCCTAAGCTTGTACACAGAATCAGGTTTAAGAGGATCTACAAAACCTGATGGCTGCTCTACATATACTTCTTCTTTAAGATCACCATTCAGAAATGCTGACTTTACATCCATCTGGTATACTTTGAAGTCTTGGTAGGCTGCATAGGCAAGGAACATTCTGATTGCCTCCAGCCTTGCTACTGGAGCAAAGGTTTGATCAAAGTCAATCCCTTCTTCCTGCCTGTATCCTTTTGCAACCAATCTTGCTTTATTCTTTATTATTATTCCACTTTCATCTAGCTTGTTCCTATAGATCCACTTAGTCCCAATTATGTTGTGGCCTCTTGGTTTAGGAACAAGCTCCCAGACCTTGCACCTTCTGAACTGATTCAGCTCCTCTTGCATAGCATCAATCCAGTGCTGGTCTTGGATAGCTTCTTCAAACTTCTTAGGTTCCATTTGAGACAAGAAACTAGAATGCAAAACTGTGCTTTGATTTCTGCTTCTAGTTTGCACTCCTTGTCTTGGATCACCAATTATCTGATCAGTAGGATGATCTCTTAGATATCTTATAGCTGGAGGTAGATTCTCTTCAGGTTGAGCATCTCCAGCTTCTTCATTCTGCTGTTCCTCTTGGTTTTCATCAGCTTCCATTATCTCTTGTACTCCCCCTGGACAGCAGCCTTCATTTTCCAATGCTCCCTCTTCCTTTGAAGCTTCAGCAATGGAGAGCTTGTCCATCTTCTTGCTTATACCTGTTGAGTCATTTGATCTACAAGACAATTCACAATTGATTAATCTTGTTTCATCAAATACAATATGCACAGATTCTTCAACAACTTGAGTAGTTAAGTAGAAGACTCTATAGGCCTTACTATTTGTGCTGTACCCAACAAATATCCCATCCTGGGATTTGGCAGCAAACTTAGTCAAATAAGACTTACCATTGTTAAGTATATAGCACTTGCAGCCAAAGATCCTAAAATAGGATAGATTTGGTTTTCTGCCTTTCACAATCTCATAGGGAGTCTTCCTGTGGCTTTTGGTGATAGAAGCCCTATTGATGACATGACAAGCAGTGTTAACTGCCTCAGCCCAAAAATATTCTGGGAGAGAGGTGTCACTCAATAGAGTTCTACCAGCTTCAATTAATGATCTATTCTTTCTTTCAGCAATTCCATTTTGCTGAGGTGTTCTAGGTGAGGAGAACTCTTGGAAAATCCCAAAGTCTATACACAAGTTTGTCATGCTTTCAGATTGAAACTCAGTACCATGGTCACTTCTGATTTTGACCACTGTACTGTTCAGTTCATTCTGAATTTGCTTTACAAACTTAAATAATACACTTGGGGTTTCAGATTTTTGTCTCAGAAAGAACACCCATGTAAATCTAGAATAGTCATCTACAACCACTAGTGTGTAGACCTTCCTACCTAGACTGTGAACTGGCATAGGACCAAAAAGATCCATATGCAAGAGGTATAAGCACCTCACAGAATCCTTGTTTTCAAGGCTTTGAAATGAGGTTTTTGTCTGCTTGCCCTTTTGACAAGCTGAGCATACCCCTTCCTTTATACACTTAACTTGAGGCCCATTCCTCACTAGTTCTTTACTAAAGAGTTGGCCAATTGTCTTGTAGTTTAGATGAGCCAATCTCTTGTGCCACTTAACACAATGAGAAGCATTGTCATCAGCTACAAGACAAATGGGGGATGCCTTATTCTCACATTCAAAATTAAGGCAATACACATTTCTCTTCCTATACCCAGTCAATATGATCTCTTGATCACTTGACCTTTTGATATGACATCCATCCTTACCAAATGAAATGTCATATCCTAGATCACTCAGCTGGCTTATGCTTATTAGATTATGTTTCAAACCTTTTACATAGGCCACTTGGGTGATAGTAATTAGGTTTGAAGAGATGTTACCAAATCCTTTGATGACTCCTTTTTCAGATCCACCAAAGATCACTTTATGTCCATCTTTGACAGATGAATACTCCTTCAGCAGCCCCTTTGTTCCAGTCATGTGCCTGGAACAACCACTATCCAAGTACCATATAGGGGCATGGTTACTTGGATTCACCTGCAATACAGAATTACTTACCCTTAGAACCCAAGTAAGTCTTGGGTCCTTGGTTCAGGTTAGCCTTAATAAAGTTATCATAACCTCTTCTAACAGGTAGACTCTTATTCTTTATAACACTTGTGTTATACCAGCAGTCCAATGCAAAATGACCCCTCTTGCCACAGCACCAACATTCAAACTTATTGTATCTAGATCTAGATACATCCTTGTCAGAAGCATTTCTGTTCATTGCTGGTGCTGTTGCAGCTTCTCCTACTGGTTTCTTAAAACCATAGGGCTTATGACCATAGGTAGGCCTGCTTGCCTTAACACCCTTGTTCTTCAGAACATTTGTCTTGATATGATCCTGAATGTCTTCATGATCATATATGTTAGAAGGCACTTTCTCCTTACCAAACCTTATGGGGACTGAAAGGTTTAGTGGCTGAATAGGGGCTTTGCCTTTCCTCTTGAATCTGCCAGCCCTGGAGTTACCCTTAAATCCTAATCCAGCCTTACCCTTCTGAGTGACAAATTCATCTATCAAGGGTAAGACAGATTTTGGCTTAGAGTAACTAGCCACTAAATCCCTTTCAATTCTCAGTCTGTCCTCCAGACTCTTCACTTGATCATTAGTATAATTAATTGTGCCCATCTGAATAATAGTTATATTCTTCAGCTTGGCAATTTCAGCTAACTTTTGATCAAGGACTTTTTCTAACTCAGTTGTTGCAACCCTTAGATCAGCAATTTCCTGAGCCTGTGATTTAACCAGGTTCTTGCTTTTCTTAAGGGCCTGCAATAAGTCCCCATACTTGTCTATCAATTGATAGACATCTCCTTCAGATCCAGATGCATCTTCATCACTTGATGCAGATGTAGCTGATTCTTCACTTGTACTACAAACATATGTACTGGAAGGACAGTTTACCTCATTAGGACCAGACTGATTCTGGCATAGGTCCTCTTCTGATCTAGTCATCAACCCCATGCATTGATGTTCATTGATGGAGTCTAGCAACTGCATAAACTCCTCTTCCTCAGATGCAGCATATAATCCAATATATGCTTCAGCTTCAGATCCTGATTCTGAAGTTGACTGGTCTGACAGACTTTTATCTTTCTTTGCTACAAAGGATTTCTCCTTCTTGCCTTTCTGATAAGTCTTCTTCTTTTCTGAAGATTCCTTCCTTTTGTCAGGACACTCAGCCACTACATGTCCAGGCCTATTGCAACAATAGCAGACAATCTTTGAAGTAGTGGCTTTGCTGGGCTTTGACCTGCTTTTCTCTTTCCTAGATGACCTTCTTTTCTGATAATAGTCATCTACTTGCTGTGATGAGGAAGGCCTAGACTTCCATTGCTTCTTTTTCAAGAACCTTTGAAATTGCCTAGTGAATGCAGCAAAGTCTGCATCTGAATCACTGCTGACTGAACCCTTATCTGAATTTTCAGAACTACCTTCTTCAACTTCCTTAGGAGGAGATGGTGATTTCCTCCTATTCTTTCTGGTGGCTTCAGCATTAAATGCCACAGTCTTTTCTCTATGCTCTCCTCTTGAGTTTCTTTCCTCCTCCTTCCTTACCATAAGTTGCATTTCATAGGATAGCAACTTTCCAAACAGAGTTGGAGGAGATATCTCTGCCAATTTTGCCACTTCTCTTATGGCACAGATCTTTGTATCCCAATCCTTTGATAAGGATCTTAAGAATTTGTCATTCAGTTCATAGGTACTGAAGACTCTTCCATAGGAAATTAGCTCATTCACAATTCTATAGAATTTCTTATAGCACTCAGTTATGCTATCAGATTTTCCTTGTCTAAAACTTTCATACTCCTGATTTAGCATAGATTTTCTGTCCAGCCTTACTTCTTCTGATCCCTCCATGTAGACAATCAATGTGTCCCACATCTCCTTGGAGGTCTTGCAGTGAATCAGATTCTGAAATGTTGAATCATCTATGGCACTGACAATGATATTCTGTGCCCTTTTGTCCATGGTTGCCAAGATGATTTCATCCTTGGTCATTTCAGAATAAGTCTTTGGTGTTTGGATATTGGCATCAAGAACAGATATCTTCATTGGTATGAAGGGGCCTTCCTGTACTGTGATGTAAATCCTTGGGTCAGATGCTTCCATAAACAATCTGACTCTTTCTTTCCAGATCCCAAAGATTTCCTTCTTGCATATGGGTAATTTCATTGACCCTAGCTCCTTATGATTCTCTCCAGAACCCATCTTCTTGATTCTTGAATCTGCCTATCAGATCTACCTCAGACTGTTAAGTCCTTTTTGAGGAACCTCCCTCTGATACCACTTGATAGTTTAACTTTCAAGGCAGCCTAAACACCTAGAGGGGGGGGTGAATAGGTTCTGCTTCTCTTTCTATAACTTCTAGACAGAATTCAATTTATTAACTAATATGAAAACACAGCAATCACAGAAAACAAAACATCACAGATTGCACTATGATTTATAGTGGTTCCCCAAGGTCTGGGTACATCCACTTTCCCCCTTCACCTATCTAGCTGTATGCTAGATTCGGCCAAACTTCCACTTATCTCAGATCAATAGATCTTACAACTCAGAACCCAACAGGTTCCTACAACTCAGGCACAACTGCCCTACCTCAGCCTTGCCCCAAGGCCTACAACTCAGAGAATATCCTTCTCCTACACTCAGGCAATCAGCCCTACCACTCAGAGTTCAACACTCCTACACTCAGCCTTTATATCATAGGCTTACAACTCAGATCTGTATAAACAGATCCTACAGAAATATAGAAAAGATTGTTTAAATTGTCTTGCCAAGTTGAGAGAGAAAAGGCAATGACAATTCTTAATCAGCTGATGCAATCAACTATTTCTTAGCCTTCTTCAAAGCTTCTTGAAAATGTACTTAGCTGAGTTGATTCCAAACAGCTTCTTGAGAATCCACTGGTGGATTCCTTCTTCTTCTTCAAATTCTGACTTGATCTCTCTCTATCCAGAACTTTGAATGATTCTTCTGAATTCTGATTAGAACTCTTCTTAGATCTACCCTTAGATAGTCTTCTTAGATCTCCCGGAGAAGATCTTCTTAAGTGCCTAGCACTTTCTTGAAATGAGTAGAATATAATCCTTCTCCACTTTTTGATTCAATGTATTTCAAAGGGTCAGTTCTATATCTTCTTAATTGTGTGTGTTATTTTCTCCTTCTGAATCTGTCTATTTATAGACATTCTTCATGGTAACCGGCTGATCCGGTTTCTAACCGTTTTCTGACAAGTCTGACAACTTCAGTTAACTGGTGATAACCCACAGCTGTCAAGTCTTCAAACAAGTCCTGTGCCTTAGTGTTGAAACAGTCTGTCAGAAAGTGTCGAGACCATCTGTCTATTTGTGTCGACACAATTGACTTTGGTGTCGACACTGCCTTCAGTGATGTCGACTAAATTGCCTTTGTGTCGACACATCTTCTTCTGAAACTAACTTGGTCTTTGACTCTGCAGTGTGTCGACACAAGTCCTGTGTGTCGACACAGTTGTTGTAGAATCATAACTTTGGTAAGTGTTGACTTAGCCTTCAGGTGTCGACTATTTTCTTCTGTGTCGACATATTCAGATGATGTCGACAAACTTGAGATCGACTATACTCTTCAGTGTCGACGCATTCTCCCAATGTTGAGGTCGACGTTTTTCTTCTGTGTCGACACAATTTCCCAGTGTTGTGTCGACTTACTTCTTCTTTGTCGACACTTTTTTTCAGTGTTGTTGTAGACTATGTTATGTGTCGACACTCTTTCCCAGAGTAGTGTCGACTTACACCTTCTGTGTCGACACACTTTCCCAGTGTTGTGTCGACAACTTTCTTCTATGTGACGACACATGTTCCTTTGTGTCGACACTTGGACTTAGAATTTTTTTCTGTAAACTTTAACAATTCTTTACCTGCACATGTCAACTCAAAACAACATCAAATACAACATGATGTATATCATTGAGCTAGGTTGGGCTTCTTCAAATCAGGTACACATTTTCCAATGTACCCAACATGTATCAACAATAATAGGTTAATGACGGAAATACCCCCTCTACCCCGGTCAGTTTGGGCGGCCTGGGCAGGGTGCCTGGAGGCGGCAGGTACAACCAGCGGTAAAGGGGGCGGCTGGGGCCGCCGTCGCCAGCGCATGATGCGCCTGCGTAACACGTGGCCTCATGGGGGGAGGCCGCGTGTGTGCTCCCTATGCGGCGTGCGGTCATGCGCGCTTAGGAACAAGCCTGGAGCACCCTTTCGGCCTTCTTAGGTGCTCGCGATTCTCAGCGTATTGCTGGTTCGATTGGGCTCCATTATACTTGGACCAGATCTGATCGGAAATTTCATGTGGACCCTATCAAGTTATAGTTAGTTTCTTTCATAAGTAATTGAACTGTTAGTTTGTCTTAATTCAAATTAACTTTTTATAACTATTGCGGACTAACTCGATGCTCCGGTCGGAGCAGATTAACGTGGACCTCCTTAGCTCACAGAGCCGTCGACTGCGCACACAGTCAATGAAAATGAGAGGTTGATAAAAGATGTGATGACATGGAAAAACCCCTTAAATGGGTAAAAAATCATGTGACCGGGTCTGTGCCGGTCAAAGTCCACTAGCTCCTGGAGATTACAACGTGTTTGGGGAATCGGGGTGATAGACCGCTCCCGTTACAACTTGGGGGGGAGAGAGATAGACTGCGACCTCCTGTGGGCAACAGGCTTCGCCGCGGGAGTGAATTGGATGCTGAAGTGTGAGGGATGGCCTAGGTGCTCTGATGCTGGGGGCGGCGCTTGCTTGCTTGAGGGGGTTGTCTTCCTCCTTCGGCTCGCTCCGGGACTTAGGTGCTTTCCTGTTTGTGGCGTGCTGGTGGTGCGCTGGTGGCTCGTGGTTGTTGGAAGATTACTTTAGGGAGGAGACTGACAGATCTATCACCTAAGAAAGAAGATGACCGGGAGCAAAAAAGTGAAGAATGAGGAGACCCTGAGGCTCCTTTTATAGCCTTTAAGGGAGGTTCATGGAGGGCCCCACCACTAACGTAGTGGGTTAGTGGGTGGTTATCCACCAGATCGGACGACGATGGATGACCATCATGATCGGACGGCGAAGGAGGCCGTCCATGGCGATGGGGCGGTCGGGCGGTGGAGGCGGCCGATCGGCGGGCCGGCGGCGGCCTGGCCGGCTGCTCGTCTGGCAGAGGCCTGGTCGGCAGCAAGACCGCGGCCTACGGCGGTTCGGCTGGCCTAGCCGCGAGTCTGACCAGCGGCCGGGCGGCTTGGCCACGAGCCTGGCCAGCGGTTAGGCCGCCGATGACCAGGCGGCTTGGCCGCGCCCTACGGCCGCAAGGTCAGCCTGACCGCGAGCACGACTAGCGGCCAGGCCGCCGGCGGCCTGGTGGATTGGCCGCAGTCTGCAGCGGCAAGGCCGACGATGGCTGGCCAGCCCAGCGGCGGCGGGGGGTGGAGTGGTGGGGGGTGGGCGGGTGGGGGTGGGGGTGGGGTGGAGTTGACTTAGTCAACCCCATGATCCCATTTTGAGATGAGATCATGGGGAAGCTCTCCCTATAAAATGTGGTGTTTTAATTTAATCTGCTAGGATTATGTTTCTAGGGAGAATATTATTACACCAAATTACCAAAACAAGCATTCTTATTTATTTTTACTATATATCTGTACTATATATACAAAAAATATATACAAAAAAATATGGGTGACCGTTGCGATTGCACGGTGGAACGGATGAGGCCTCTCAAAATCATCTCAGTCGTCCGTTCAAATGTTGAAGCCTAAGTTCATTCCACCGAAAAAACAATGGCCGCCCGATCTAATTTAATCTCGAATGCCAACCATCCGATCCGGCTGTGCTTCAAATCCCCGAAGGCTTACCCACAATGCTTTAAAAAAATCCCTCGCAAAACCCTATTACTCTCTCGACACATTCTTCTGCAGACGGATCGAAAACCTATTCCCCTCTCACAATTCAGGCATTCTTCCGCAGACGGGTCACGAAACCCTATTTTCTTCTTGTGATTCTTCCGCAGACGGATAGGGCTCACCGAACATTCAAAGGACATCGCATTTCCTAAACCCCGCATTCAACTCCAGCCGCAACTACAATCACCGACGCCGACCTCCTTTGCTCGCATCAACGCCCTCGAAGCCCCCACATCGACACCCCCGAGAAAGCCAGCAAGTGCTCCGACCACTTTTGAGAATGCCATATGAGCTCCTGATTTATGTTCCCATCCCGTTCTCAGGTATTCCCCCTTCATTCGTCATTTTCATTGTATGCTACAGTTTTTACTATCTCACCACCTTCATCTAGTCATGGGCAAAAAGCCCGGGCTCGAAAAGCCCGCTCGGGCCCGGCAAAAGCCTGGTTAGGCCCGGCCCAGGAAAAGCCCGGCCCGAGCCAGGGCCGGGCTTGGGGACCTTACCGGGCCCCCATTTTGGCCAGTTTTCCGGCCCGGGCCGGGCTGGCCAAAGCCCGGGCACCGGGCTAGCCCGAGCCCTGTAACGGGTGTTGGGTACATTGGAAAATATGTACCTGATTTGGAGAAGCTTCACTTAGCTTAATGATATACATCAAGGTGTATTTGATGTTATTTTGAGTTTATATGTGCAGGTTAAGAATGTGCTGGAATGCAGGAAAAAGATTCTAAGTCCATATGTCGACACCTGAGGAAGGTGTGTCGACACTTCAGTAAGATTGTGTCGACACCTGAGGAATGTGTGTCGACACTTTAGTAAGATTGTGTCGACACTTGGAAATGGCTGTGTCGACACTTCAGTGAGTTTGTGTCGACACCGAGAGGCAGTGTAGATACACAAAAGATTATAGTCGACATCAAATGTGTCGACACCGGGAGGCTGTGTTGACACACAGAGGCAGATTCGACAACAACTGTGTCGACACCTGGAGGCGGTGTCGACACACGCTATTTTCTGAGTCTACATCAACTGTGTCGACACACAGGACTTGTGTCGATACACAGATGAGTCTATAACAAGTTGATTGCTGATGAATGGTGAAGTTTTTGTGTCGACACAAATAATCAGTGTCGACACATTCTCAAGATGCAGTGTCAAGAAGCTGTGTCTACATCAAGACAGCTTTGTCGACATCACCAAAGGCTGTGTTGACACTTAAGTCACTTGTGTCGACACATATTGACAGATGGTCTTGACACTTTATGACAGTCAGTCTCGACGCTTTGCTGACAGAGACAAAAGCTCAAGAACTGTTTGAAGACTTGACAGCTGTGTGTTATAACAGGTTTACTAAAGCTATCAGACTTGTCAAAAGTTAGTTAGAAACCGGATCAGCCGGTTACCATAGATGAAGTCTATAAATAGATGGATTCAGAAGAAGAAATGAGAAAATAATACACACAACTAACACACCTATTGTGAGGTTGATCTCTGATCAAGAAAGTACAAGTCACAAAGAAGAAGATCTTCATGAGAAGATCTAAGAAGACGTTCTGAAGTAGTTTTCTATTCAGATTCTATCTAAGTTGAATTCAATCAAGAATTCAGAAGTATCTTCAAGAAGTTTGGATAGAGAGAGATCCAGCTATTTGAAGTCAAGAAAGAGACATTCACAGGTCTCTCAAGAAGCAGATACTGAACTAATCTGTCAAGAAGTTTCAGATCTATTTCTGAAGTCTAAGAAGGAAGTTGTCAGTCAGTTATATTCAAAGGAAATCAACCCAACTAAGTTTAAATTCAAGAAGCTTTGAAGAAAGCTAAGATCAAGTTGATTTCAGTCATCAGCCTCTTCAAGAAGCTGATCAAGAAAGTTCTTATCCCTTCTCTCTCAATAGGGGTAAGAGATTAAAAAATTCTTTATCAAATTCTGTAGGATCTATTCATAGATCTGAGCTATAAGCCTATTTTATAAAGGCTGAGTGTAGGAGATTTATTCTCTGAGTGGTAGGGTTGTTTATGCCTGAGTTGTATGAGAAGGTATTCTCTGAGTTGTAGGCCTTGTGGCAAGGCTGAGGTAGGGCTGTTTATGCTTGAGTTGTAGGAGAAAGTATTCTCTGAGTTGTAGGCCTTATGGCAAGGCTGAGGTAGGGCTTGTTAGCCTGAGTTGTAGGAATGTGGAGACATTCTGAGTTGTAGGAATCCTTTTGGATTCTGAGCTAAAGGAAGAAGTTAGGCCGAATCTAGCATACTGCTAGATAGGTGAAGGGGGAAAGTGGATGTACCCAGACCTTGGAGAACCACTATAAATTTGTGTGCAATCTGTGATGTGTGTATGATTTTGATTGTTGTGCTATGTTAACTGTAGAAATATCTGATTAACTCAAAGATCTGTAGTTATTTTCTGCCTTAAGTTAAATCAAGGAGAAGTACCTATTCACCCCCCCCCCCCCACCTCTAGGTGTTTAGGTAGTCTTGAAAGTAAAACTATCAAGTGGTATCAGAGAGAGGTTGCTCAAAGAAGGACTTAACAGTCTGAGTTAGATCCCTAAGGCAGAATCAAGAATCAAGAAAATGGGTTTTGGAGAGAATCACAAAGAACTAGGGTCAATGAAATTACCCATCTGCAGGAAAGAGATTTTTGGAATCTGGAAAGAAAGGGTTAGATTGTTTATGGAGGTCTCTAACCCAAAGATATATATCACAGTAAAAGAAGGTCCATATATCCCAATGAATGTGTCTGTTCTAGATGCAAATCAAAGAACTCCTAAAGATTTTTCTGAAATGACCAAGGATGAGATTGTACTGGCAACTATGGATAAAAGAGCTCAGAATATCATAGTGAGTGTCATAGATGATTCTACTTTCCAAAATTTGATTCACTGTAAAACCTCCAAGGAAATATGGGACACTTTGATTGTCTACATGGAGGGTTCTGAAGAAGTTAGACAAGACAGAAAGTCTATGCTCAATCAAGAATATGAGAGTTTCAGACAAGGGAAGTCTGTAACGCCCCTGATTTTTTCGATGATTTTGTTTGGTTTTGGTATCGTCATATTTTTTTTGACGTCATGGCGTTACTTTTAACGTCGGGTTGACGGCGCATCGCCGATAAGGCATTTTCGCGTCCGTTCGGTCGAGTCGGCCAATTTCTTGGTTTTTTGTCGAAATCAGAAAATATTTCTATGAGGTTTAAGTTGAGTAATTTTAAACTTGCTCGTCAAGTTTCGTCGCAATCCGAGCATTTTTGGAGTCTCGGCGCGCGATTGAAGTTTTGAGTATTTATGTCATTGTATTTGGAAATTTTTATCTCAGGAATGGCTCGTCGGATTTAGGTTTTGGCTTCGCCATTGGAATCGTAGCGCCAGTTTTCGCCTATGGTGTGAGTTTCGCTTAATTTGGTGCGTGTATGGGCCTCTGTTCTGAACTCGTGTCCCTTTGTTCAAAAAATTTCATTTCAAGAATTTGCGCTTTGTTATCTCGAGTAGCCCGTTTCAGATTTCGATCGGACGCCGTTTTGAGGGTCAAAACGGTGTCGTATCAAAATTTAGTAAACATCAAGTTTGTTCGTCTTGACGATAGCTACAACTTTTATGTTGACCACTTTTTGATTTGAAGCCATCTTAGACTTCTATTTTTGATTTTCCCAAAACTGCTCGTAAATAAGCCGTATTTTTGATTTCTACTCGAGTACCTTTGATCTACATGAGTAACCTTCATTTCACTCGAGTATTTGCTCTTATACACGAGTAACCTTCATTCCACTCGAGTATTTTGCTCTTATACACGAGTATCCTTCATTCCTCTCGAGTAGTCATGTACAGTCTGCGTTCGGGCACCGTTTTGAGGGTCAAAACGGTGTCGGGTGGAAAAATGGTCAACATCAAATTTGTTCGTCTCGACGAGATCTACAACTTTCATGTTGACCACTTTTCGATTTGAGGTCATCTTGAACCCTTATTCTCATTTTTTCTGCTGGAACTCGTGTATGGTGCTCCTACTCGAGTATATAGACTCCTACTCGAGTATTTGGACTCCTACTCGAGTATTTGAACTCCTACTCGAGTATTTGGACTCCTACTCGAGTATATTTGATCTCTTACTCGAGTAAGTATGCTTCTACTCGAGTATGTAAGCTTCTACTCGAGTATGTTTGCTGCCACTCGAGTAATCCTTTCCTGTCAGCGTTAGAGCGCCGTTTTGATGGTCAAAACGGCATCGTATCAAAAAATGGTCAACATGAATTTTGTTCGTCTCGACGAGATCTACAACTTTCATGTTGACCACTTTTCGATTTGAAGCCATCTTGGATGCCTTTTTTTGATATTTCCGAGGCTGTCCCTTTTAAGTTGAAATTTTTATAAAAGAAAAAAAATAAAAAAACTATATATATACTTTTCTCTTAGGTTATTAGGATATAACTTCATCTTCTCCGATACTTCTATTCCGAACCAGACCAGCGGCGAGAGATAAGTTTCTCCACTTCGTGGATCTTCCGGTGGCCGCCGACGGAGCTCCGGTGCTCGGAATCTTCAACCGATCGTAGATCCGGAAAGCTCTCACCGAGAGCTACGCTATCGTGGTAATTTCTTCCTCTTTCCGTGAGCTTTCTTGTTATGGTTTTTCGGCCCTAACCCCTTTTCCGCCATTGTTGTTTAGATCTCTACTTCTCCTGAGTTCTTTTGTCCCGATCTACGGCGTGGAACGATTCAGAGAACGTTTCCGGTGCAACCAAGGCAAGTAGTGGTTTTCCCTCCTTCCCTCTCGTCCGATTTCGATGGTAACGGTTAAGCTTTAGTTCTCAATCCTTGTGCACTTTTGAAATTCGGTTTAGTATGCTTGTTGAGTCCTCCTTATGAGTTTTCTTGGTTTTTATTTAGTTTTTGGCATGAAAAAAAATCTCGTCTTGTGGAGTCGTAGAAATGCGATGTAGGGTTTTATTGTGGGCTTTTATCGCCCTTTGTATCGCGTTAGAAATTACCTAGGGTCGTAAATCGTTTCTAGAGGTTGATCAACCGTGTTTTTAACCTAGAATATATCGAGTAGAATCCGATGTGCCAAATCCTGTGATTTATTTCCTAGTGACTCGTTCTTGCGGGTGTTTGTGGGCAAATCCACCGACCGCAAGGTTTGTTTTCCTTTATTAGTGGTCGTGCAACTCTATTGGTGGTTGGGCATCCTGCGGCGATTAGTGGAGTGTATAAGTCTCCCCCGCAATTAGACGGATTTTAACATCTGTGAGGGGTGTGTCCTTATTAGTGAGCACTCTGCCTGTTTAGATAGAGTTGACCACACGCGGCTAATAAAGTTGTTTGTTTTGAGTTTCTTTCTTATGATCTACTCATGCCTTTGTTTTCCCCCTGCCTTGGGTATCTGGCATGATTGGTTGTACGTGATGATTCACGTAAGTTCTATTTCTCAAATTTTGTTTTGTACCTTATTTCAGTACTTTGGGTCCTGGGTTGGTACCCCTTTCGACCTTGTTCATTTGTTTACTTTATTTATTTTCTTGCCACTACTTGCACCTTCTTGCTGAGGTATTCTATTTTTTTTTTGAATGCCTCAGGTTCAGAGCAGTAGCAGATAGTGGAGCTAGTTTTGGTTTTCTGAGCAGCAGTGTTGGCTGTGGTTTTGCACCTCGCCATAGCGAGGTAGTTTGTCTTTTTAGTTGTTTTCCTTAGTTCAGACATACCTAATACTGTGGGTTCGTGTCAGGTTGTTGACGCCCACAGGATTGTTGATTTTTGACACTTGCTGGCTGTAGTAGTTTCTTATGTTTTGATTTAGATAACTTGCTCTCTGGGATGATTCCTTGCTAGGACTGCATGTTAGGTATTTTGACTTATAAAAAAAACCTATTAATAGTAAAGCATCCATGCAATTTCTTTCAAAACTAAGTCACTACTTTCTAGTTAGCGTAAAGACTTTTCATATACTTATTATAAATCTAGAGTCTACATAGCATGAGTTGTTCCTCGGGGACATTTATACTCATGTAGGATGTTAGAGTCAATCTAATCAAATATCTTCCGCAAGCGTATAATTATATTGTAGACCGTGGACTAAATGATCCACTAAGCCGAGGGATACGGCTATCTTCTCAACTTAAACGGGATTTTGTTAATGATAACATATGTTTTCTTTTAAAACTGTAGAGTTTGGAGCCCTGCCTGAGCGTCTGCAATTATCCCCTGCACGACGTGGCATCACGGCGCGTATTTTCCCTTACTCTGATTTAATCTAATTGTTGGGAAAATGCGGGTTGTGACAGTTGGTATCAGAGGGAGGTTGCTTGACAATTGGTCGGGCAACCTTCCCTTGTTAGTGTTAGTTGTTTAGTGTCATGTCATACACACACCGATGTGTCATCAATATGTCTTGGCTGAAGCATGAACACTACACTCATAAGCATGATTAGAAGTATACGGGGCATATTATGTAGTATGGGATGCATAATATGTGTTTGTATATGGATCCACCATAGATGGCAACATGTGAGGGTTATGTAGTATGGGATGCATAACCTCACCACATGAATGCTCATTAGCACGTTTTCTTTTCGTTGCATGCAATATTATGTAGTATGGGATGCATAACATTGCATGTGTACGCCGCTCATATCATGCATTAAGGCCTTTTATAGAATTCATAGCACCACATGCATAGCATAACATAACATAAGCACAACATGCCAAGCTAAAGATTTACTTGATGACATATGTACACACATGATTTTAAATAAGAGTAAAGGATTCATGCATTCATATCATAGGCACATGAGTCAATAGGATGATAAGATATCATCCTGAGTAGGACATATCATCATCATATAATCCCAGAGCAAGTGGCAGCTTTAGCAAGTGTCTTTCAAGTATGGTCTGAACTAGTTTTGTTTGTCCTAGTCGTAATCTAGGATTTTAATTGAGTGATCGTTTGTTACCCTTTTAGAAATGCCGCCTAAGCGTCCTGCAACGAGGTCGACTCCCCAGTCGGAGGGTGAGTCGTTAGGTGCGCAAAGTGATGCGTTGATCGAGAGTCTACGTCAGAGCAACGAGGCTCTGTCAAGGCAAGTGCTTGCGATGCAATCGCAAATGGAATCCTTTTTGTCTGCCGCCCCTGTGCAGCAACCCTTAGTGCAAGACCCTATTGTGGATCGAGTTGTACCCGGTACCCCTGCTCCTCTAGTGCCCCCGGTGACTCTACCACCAGAGATGAATTTTATTTCACACTTCCAGCGGCTGGGGCCTCCTACCTATGACGGAAGTGCAGACTTTATGGTTTTAGACGATTGGATCATCTCTATCGAGGAGATGTTTTCATATTCGGGGATTGTAGAAGCCCAGAAGGTAATGATTGGGGCCTACCAGTTAAAAGGATTGGCAAAGAACTGGTGGATTCGTGAAAAAGAGAGTCTGAAGGAAGGTTGTTCTTGGGAGTCTTTCAAGAAGATGTTGCTGAAAAAGTTTCTACCCTCGGTCGAGCAGGACCGCCTGATGAATAACTTCCTGTACCTGAAACAGAGACAGCTCACGGTGAGCGAGTACGAGATTGAGTTTAGCAAGTTGAGTAGATTTGCTCCAGATTTAGTAGCTTCGGAGGATGGTAGAGTGAAGCGATTCCTTGGAGGACTAAGAAGCGATGTCCAGCAGTTGGCATGCGCTTATAGAGCGGAGAATTTTGCAGAGGCAGTGGAAGCCGCACTGAAGGTTGAGGCGATTGAAAATGCCAAGAATCGAGGAGCTGCAGCGAGAAAAGATAAGAGGAAAGGTGCCGAAGACGGAAGCTCTAGGGCATCTGGACCTCCGTCAAAAAAGAAAGGTGGAGAGATATGCAGTTTCTGTGGTCGATCTGGCCACCCATACGAAAGGTGTTTCAAGAGGACCGCTACCCTGAAGAAGCAGCAGGTGCTCGCCATTCAAGGCGTACCCAAGGGAGAGCTGGTGTGCTCATTTTGTTCAAGGAAGGGTCATGACGTGAGTCGTTGCTGGTTGAAGGATAGAACTTGTTTCCAGTGCGGACAGAAGGGACACCAGAAGTCTGCATGCCCTCAGGCTCAGCCCCCATTGCAGCCTACCCCACTCCGAGCTCTACCGCCGCCACCAAACCAGGACAAAGGAAAAGGAAAGTTGAACGTGGTTACTAGAGAGGAAGCTCAGACCTCTACCCAAGTGATATCAGGTTAGATTCTAACTTGATTTTTACTCTCCTTGTTTGTGGTAGTTTTCGTTCGTTTAGTTACGTATGCTACGATTATAGGGGAGTTTAAGGTGCGGAACAGGTGGGCGCGCGTCCTTTTCGATTCGGGTGCCACCTATTCTTTCGTGGCGCAGAGTTTTGTAGATAAACATCGTTTGAGCGTGGATCAATTAGAAGATTCCTTCAACGTCAAGCTTCCTTCTGGAAATCTAGTGACATCAAGTCGAGGAATTCAGAGATGCCCTATTTGTCTAGGCAATTTTCTAGCTTTTGCGGATTTGATGGTATTGGATCTGGCAGACTTTGACGTGATTTTGGGCATGGACTGGTTGTCCAAGTATGATGCAGTCATCCAATGCAAGGCTAAGCGGCTGGATTTCAAGATGGGCAACGGCCAACCTATGAGTGTCTATGGTTCTCAAGGCAAGAGTTCCCTCCTTATTTCTGCGGTACATGCTTGTCGAGCTTTAGAGTCTGGTTGTGAGGCATATGTCGTTTCTCTGTCGGCTTTGGAATCAGCTTTTGTTACACCACGTCTTGAGGATATCTCGGTGGTGCAAGAGTATCCAGATGTCTTTCCTGATAGTCTTCCAGGACTTCCTCCTGAAAGAGAGGTAGAGTTTGTGATAGACCTTGAGCCAGGTACTCGCCCTATTGCTAAGGCACCATACCGCATGGCTCCGCGAGAGTTAGAAGAGTTGCGCGCTCAGCTGGATGAGTTGCTGCAGTGTGGTTTTATTAGACCGAGTTCTTCACCTTGGGGTGCTCCTGTTTTGTTCGTTAAAAAGAAAGATGGTTCTATGAGGCTCTGCATAGATTATCGAGAGTTAAATAAGGTGACCATCAAGAACCGATATCCGTTGCCTCAGATTGATGACCTATTTGATCAATTGTGGGGATGCTCTGTGTTTTCGAAGATTGATCTTCGTTCAGGCTACCACCAGTTGAGAGTCCGTGAGGCTGATGTACCCCGGACGGCTTTTTCGTTCTCGGCATGGGCATTTTGAGTTCTTGGTGATGTCCTTTGGACTGACAAATGCACCCTCGGCGTTCATGGATTTAATGAATAGAGTGTTCAAGGATTACTTGGACCATTTTGTTATTGTGTTCATAGATGACGTCCTCGTGTATTCCCGCAGTGTCGAGGAGCATACTAAACATTTGCGCTTAGTTTTGTCAACCCTGAGGGAGCACAAGCTCTACGCTAAGTTGAGTAAGTGCGAATTCTGGTTACCCCAGGTGTCCTTTTTGGGCCATGTGGTGGGCAAGGACGGTATTTCTGTAGACCCAACAAAGATTTCTGCTGTGATGGAATGGAAGAGACCTTCTACTCCTAAGGAGATTAGGAGCTTTCTAGGTCTGGCCGGTTATTATAGAAGATTCGTGGAAGGGTTCTCTGTGTTGTCTTCCCCTCTAACTAAACTTACCCAGAAGAACACCGCGTTCATTTGGAGCGATAAGTGTGAAGAAGCCTTCCAAGAATTGAAAAAGAGATTGTGTACTGCTCCAGTTTTAACTCTGCCTACTGAAGGACTTGAGTATGCTGTGTATGTGGATGCATCACACATTGGACTTGGTTGTGTTTTGATGCAAGAAGGAAAGGTGATTGCATACGGATCAAGACAATTAAAAGTTCACGAAAGAAACTATCCCACTCATGATTTAGAGTTTGCTGCAGTGATTTATGCATTAAAACTTTGGAGACATTTATTGTACGGCGCGATGTGCAAGATCTACACAGACCATAAGAGTTTGAAGTACGTATTCACTCAAAAAGAATTAAATCTGCGCCAGCGTAGGTGGTTAGAGTATGTGGCTGATTATGAAGTGGAGATCCTTTATCACCCGGGAAAGGCTAATGTAGTAGCTGATGCTTTGAGTAGGAAGACAGCTGAAATCTTCAATTTATCTGTGCAATCCCTGGTGGAAGAATTCTTGTTAATGGACATTGAAGTTGGGAGTAGTTCGATGCCTTCCAGTTTGGAAGCAGAAAAGCCCTCTTGGATTTCCCTTACTAGAGTGCACCAGAAGGATGATCCTGATTTGTTGCACCTCTGGGTTAGAACTGAGAAAGGAGAGTTACCTGATTTTTCTTTGGATGAGTTAGGTACTCTGAAATATCGAGGTAGATTTTGTATCCCGGCCATTGGTGACATTCGGGCTAAGATTTGTCAAGAAGCTCATGGTTCCAGTGTTTCCTATCATCCTGGATCCACCAAAATGTATAAAGATCTAAAGCAAATTGTTTGGTGGTCGGGAATGAAGGGTGATATAGCTAGGTTTGTGTCAGAATGTTACACGTGTCAGCGTGTTAAGGCAGATCATAGGAGGCCTGGTGGTAAACTGACACCGCTAGATATTCCACAATGGAAGTGGGAGAGTATATCAATGGATTTCATTACCGGTCTACCAAAATCTCCCCGTGGGCACGATTCGGTTTGGGTGATAGTCGATAGGCTGACTAAGTGTGCTCACTTTGTGCCATTTAAGATTGGGTATTCTATGAAAAGGATCGCTGAGTTATATCTTGAAGAAGTTATTAGATTACATGGTGTACCTGTCAGCATCGTGTCAGATCGAGACTCCAGATTTACGTCTCGTTTTTGGAAGAGTTTACAAGAGGGGTTGGGTACTGATTTAAGGTATTCCACCGCCTATCATCCACAGACGAATGGTCAGACGGAAAGAGTGAATCAGATTGTGGAAGATATGATCAGGTGTTATATTTTGGATCATGGTGGTGCTTGGGATGAGCGTCTCAGACTCATGGAATTTGCTTACAATAATAGCTATCAAGAGAGTCTGCAGATGGCCCCGTTTGAGGCCTTATATGGGAGGCGTTGTAGAACTCCCTTGTTTTGGGCTGAAGTTGGTGAGAGGCCGTTGCTAGGTCCGGAAGCCCTTGAGGAGATGAATTGTGCTGTAACTCATATTCGTGAGAAACTCCATGTAGCACAAGAGCGTTATGAGAAATATGCTAATCGACGAAGGGTCGATCTGGAGTTTGCTGTTAGGGACTTGGTTTTTCTGAAGGTCTCTCCGATGCCAGGTGTTAAAAGATTTGGAAGGAACCACAAGTTGGATCCCCGGTATGTGGGACCTTTTCAAATTCTGGAGCGCATTGGAGTGTCAGCTTATCGGCTGGATTTGCCTGCTACTTTCCCTGGTGTCCATGATGTGTTCCATGTGAGCCAGTTGCGGAAGTGTGTTCGTAATGGTCGTCAAGTCCTTGATTCGGTGCCCCAGATTCAGCCCAATCTTTCGTATGTGGAAGAGCATGTCCGTGTTTTGGAATCTCTAGATCGAGTGTTGCGGAGGAAGACCATTCCTATGGTCAAAGTTCTTTGGAGAAACCAGGACGTCGAGAGCGCGACGTGGGAGTTGGAATCAGCGATGAGAGAATCTCATCCGCACCTCTTCGCCTAGTTCTGGTATGTTTATATGTTTTAGGTTGTGTTTGATTTCTTCGCTTTTGTTAGATTTTGGATTGTATTAAGTTTCGGGACGAAACTTCTTTTTAGGGGGAGTGACTGTAACGCCCCTGATTTTTTCGATGATTTTGTTTGGTTTTGGTATCGTCATATTTTTTTTTGACGTCATGGCGTTACTTTTAACGTCGGGTTGACGGCGCATCGCCGATAAGGCATTTTTGCGTCCGTTCGGTCAAGTCGGCCAATTTCTTGGTTTTTTGTCGAAATCAGAAAATATTTCTATGAGGTTTAAGTTGAGTAATTTTAAACTTGCTCGTCAAGTTTCGTCGCAATCCGAGCATTTTTGGAGTCTCGGCGCGCGATTGAAGTTTTGAGTATTTATGTCATTGTATTTGGAAATTTTTATCTCAGGAATGGCTCGTCGGATTTAGGTTTTGGCTTCGCCATTGGAATCGTAGCGCCAGTTTTCGCCTATGGTGTGAGTTTCGCTTAATTCGGTGCGTGTATGGGCCTCTGTTCTGAACTCGTGTCCCTTTGTTCAAAAAATTTCATTTCAAGAATTTGCGCTTTGTTATCTCAAGTAGCCCGTTTCAGATTTCGATCGGACGCCGTTTTGAGGGTCAAAACGGTGTCGTATCAAAATTTAGTAAACATCAAGTTTGTTCGTCTTGACGATAGCTACAACTTTTATGTTGACCACTTTTTGATTTGAAGCCATCTTAGACTTCTATTTTTGATTTTCCCAAAACTGCTCGTAAATAAGCCGTATTTTTGATTTCTACTCGAGTACCTTTGATCTACACGAGTAACCTTCATTTCACTCGAGTATTTGCTCTTATACACGAGTAACCTTCATTCCACTCGAGTATTTTGCTCTTATACACGAGTATCCTTCATTCCTCTCGAGTAGTCATGTACAGTCTGCGTTCGGGCACCGTTTTGAGGGTCAAAACGGTGTCGGGTGGAAAAATGGTCAACATCAAATTTGTTCGTCTCGACGAGATCTACAACTTTCATGTTGACCACTTTTCGATTTGAGGTCATCTTCAACCCTTATTCTCGTTTTTTCTGCTGGAACTCGTGTATGGTGCTCCTACTCGAGTATATAGACTCCTACTCGAGTATTTGGACTCCTACTCGAGTATTTGAACTCCTACTCGAGTATTTGGACTCCTACTCGAGTATATTTGATCTCTTACTCGAGTAAGTATGCTTCTACTCGAGTATGTAAGCTTCTACTCGAGTATGTTTGCTGCCACTCGAGTAATCCTTTCCTGTCAGCGTTAGAGCGCCGTTTTGATGGTCAAAACGGCATCGTATCAAAAAATGGTCAACATGAATTTTGTTCGTCTCGACGAGATCTACAACTTTCATGTTGACCACTTTTCGATTTGAAGCCATCTTGGATGCCTTTTTTTGATATTTCCGAGGCTGTCCCTTTTAAGTTGAAATTTTTATAAAAGAAAAAAAATAAAAAAACTATATATATACTTTTCTCTTAGGTTATTAGGATATAACTTCATCTTCTCCGATACTTCTATTCCGAACCAGACCAGCGGCGAGAGATAAGTTTCTCCACTTCGTGGATCTTCCGGTGGCCGCCGACGGAGCTCCGGTGCTCGGAATCTTCAACCGATCGTAGATCCGGAAAGCTCTCACCGAGAGCTACGCTATCGTGGTAATTTCTTCCTCTTTCCGTGAGCTTTCTTGTTAGGGTTTTTCGGCCCTAACCCCTTTTCCGCCATTGTTGTTTAGATCTCTACTTCTCCTGAGTTCTTTTGTCCCGATCTACGGCGTGGAACGATTCAGAGAACGTTTCCGGTGCAACCAAGGCAAGTAGTGGTTTTCCCTCCTTCCCTCTCGTCCGATTTCGATGGTAACGGTTAAGCTTTAGTTCTCAATCCTTGTGCACTTTTGAAATTCGGTTTAGTATGCTTGTTGAGTCCTCCTTATGAGTTTTCTTGGTTTTTATTTAGTTTTTGGCATGAAAAAAAATCTCGTCTTGTGGAGTCGTAGAAATGCGATGTAGGGTTTTATTGTGGGCTTTTATCGCCCTTTGTATCGCGTTAGAAATTACCTAGGGTCGTAAATCGTTTCTAGAGGTTGATCAACCGTGTTTTTAACCTAGAATATATCGAGTAGAATCCGATGTGCCAAATCCTGTGATTTATTTCCTAGTGACTCGTTCTTGCGGGTGTTTGTGGGCAAATCCACCGACCGCAAGGTTTGTTTTCCTTTATTAGTGGTCGTGCAACTCTATTGGTGGTTGGGCATCCTGCGGCGATTAGTGGAGTGTATAAGTCTCCCCCGCAATTAGACGGATTTTAACATCTGTGAGGGGTGTGTCCTTATTAGTGAGCACCCTGCCTGTTTAGATAGAGTTGACCACACGCGGCTAATAAAGTTGTTTGTTTTGAGTTTCTTTCTTATGATCTACTCATGCCTTTGTTTTCCCCCTGCCTTGGGTATCTGGCATGATTGGTTGTACGTGATGATTCACGTAAGTTCTATTTCTCAAATTTTGTTTTGTACCTTATTTCAGTACTTTGGGTCCTGGGTTGGTACCCCTTTCGACCTTGTTCATTTGTTTACTTTATTTATTTTCTTGCCACTACTTGCACCTTCTTGCTGAGGTGTTCTATTTTTTTTTGAATGCCTCAGGTTCAGAGCAGTAGCAGATAGTGGAGCTAGTTTTGGTTTTCTGAGCAGCAGTGTTGGCTGTGGTTTTGCACCTCGCCATAGCGAGGTAGTTTGTCTTTTTAGTTGTTTTCCTTAGTTCAGACATACCTAATACTGTGGGTTCGTGTCAGGTTGTTGACGCCCACAGGATTGTTGATTTTTGACACTTGCTGGCTGTAGTAGTTTCTTATGTTTTGATTTAGATAACTTGCTCTCTGGGATGATTCCTTGCTAGGACTGCATGTTAGGTATTTTGACTTATAAAAAAAACCTATTAATAGTAAAGCATCCATGCAATTTCTTTCAAAACTAAGTCACTACTTTCTAGTTAGCGTAAAGACTTTTCATATACTTATTATAAATCTAGAGTCTACATAGCATGAGTTGTTCCTCGGGGACATTTATACTCATGTAGGATGTTAGAGTCAATCTAATCAAATATCTTCCGCAAGCGTATAATTATATTGTAGACCGTGGACTAAATGATCCACTAAGCCGAGGGATACGGCTATCTTCTCAACTTAAACGGGATTTTGTTAATGATAACATATGTTTTCTTTTAAAACTGTAGAGTTTGGAGCCCTGCCTGAGCGTCTGCAGTTATCCCCTGCACGACGTGGCATCACGGCGCGTATTTTCCCTTACTCTGATTTAATCTAATTGTTGGGAAAATGCGGGTTGTGACAAAGTCTGATAGCATATCTGAATGCTACAAGAAATTCTATAGGATAGTGAATGAACTGATGTCCTATAGAAGGGTCTTCAGTACTTATGAGCTGAATGACAAATTCCTAAGATCCTTGACAAAGGATTGGGATACCAAGATTTGTGTCATTAGAGAAGTGACCAAACTAGCAGACATTTCTCCTCCAACCTTATTTGGAAAGTTGCTATCATATGAAATGCAACTAATGACTAGGAAGGAGGAAGAAAGAAATACAAAATGAGAGCATAGAGAAAAGTCAGTGGCCTTCATGGTTGAAGCCACTAGAAAGAGCAGGAGGATGTCTCCATCACCTCCTAAGGAAGTTGCTGAAATTATCTCAGAGAATTCAGACAATCAGAACTCAGATAACAGTGATTCAGATGCAGATTTTGCTGCTTTTACAAGGTAGTTTCAGAGGTTCTTGAAGAAGAAGTAGTGGAAGTCAAGGCCCTCCACATCACAGCTAGTTGATGACTACTATCAAAAGAGAAAATCATCAAGAAAGGAAAGGAGCAGATCTAAGCCCAGCAAAGCTACAACATCAAAAATTGTTTGTTATTGCTGCAATAGGCCTGGACATGTGGTGGCTGAGTTTCTAGAAAAGAGGAAAGAGTCAGCAGACAAAAAGAAGACTCAACAAAAAGGCAAGAAGGAGAAATCCTTTGTTGCTAAGAAGGAGAAGAGTCTTACAAATCAATCCTCCTTAGAGTCAGAATCTGAAGCTGAAGCATACATTGGACTGTATGCAGCTAGTGAAGAAGAGGAGTTTATGCAATTACTGGACTCCATCAATGAACAAGAAGACATATAGTGCATGGGACTGATGGCTGAACCAGAAGACAACAAGTGTCAAGATCAGCCTGGTCCCAATAAAGTACAATGTAATTCTAGACTTTCTGATTATAGTACTGGTTCAGAGTCAGATTAATCTTCATCAAGTGATGAGGATGGATCAGAATCTGAAGGAGATATTCATCAGTTGATAGATGAATATGGGGACTTATTGCAGGCACTTAAGAAAAGCAAAAACCTGGCCAAAACTCAGGCTAAAGAAATTGCAGACTTTAAGATGTCTGCATCTGGTTTAGAGAAAGAATTGGATCAAAAATTGAATGAGGTTGCCAAGCTGAAAACTATATCTGTTATTCAGATGGGTACAATCACATATAAAAATGATCTGATTAAAAGTCTGGAAGTCAGACTTCAAAAGGAGAAAGATCTAGTGGCTTGTTACTCTAAGCCAAAATCAGTCTTACCCTTAATAGATGAGTTTGTGGCTCAAAAGGGTAAGATAGGATTAGGCTTTAAAGGTAACACCAGGAATATCCAATTCAAGAGAAAAGGCAAAGCACCAGTCCAGCCAGTAAATTTTAAAGTGCCTGTAATATTTAGAAAGGTACAAGTGCCTTCTAACAGATATGATCTTGAAAATATTCATGGTCATAATAAGGCTGATATTCTGAATAACAAGGGTGTTAATGCCAATAAGTCAGCCCATGTTCATAAACCCCATGGTTATAAGAAATAAGTGGGTGTAGCTGCAGCAGCCCCAGCACAGAACAGAAATTTTTCTGCCAAAAATGTATCTAAACCTAGATACAACAAGTATGAATGCTGGAGCTGTGGCAAGACAGACCATTTTGCCTTAGACTGCTGGCATAACATAAGTGTTAGGAAGAACAACAGTCTACCAGTTAGAAGAGCTACTGGTAGTTTTGATATGAATGGTGCTAACTTGAACCAAGGACCCAAGACTTACTTGGGTTCTAAGGGAAAGTAATTCTGTATTGCAGGAAAGTCCAAGTTGCCATGCCCCTATATGGTACTTGGACAGTGGATGTTCCAGACATATGACTGGAACAAAGGGGCTACTGAAGGAGTACACACCTATCAAGGATGGGCCTAAAGTAATCTTTGGTGGATCTGAAAGAGGAATCATCAAAGGATTTGGTAACATTTCTTCAAACCAAATTACCATCACTCAAATGGCTTATGTAAAAGGTTTGAAACACAACCTGATAAGCATAAGTCAGCTGAGTGATCAAGGATATGACATTTCATTTGTTAAAAATGGATGTCATATCAAAAGGTCAAGTGATCAAAAGGTCATATTGACTGGGTATAGAAAAAGAAATGTTTATTGTCTTGACTTTGTGTGTGAGAACAAGGTTTCTCCTATTTGTCTTGTAGATAATGAGAGAGCATCTCATTGTGTCAAATGGCACAAGAGACTGGCTCATCTTAACTACAAAACAATTGGCCAACTCTTTAGCAAAGAGTTAGTGAGGAATGGTCCTCAGGTTAAGTGTATAAATGATGAGATATGTTCAGCTTGGTAAAATGGCAAGCAGACAAAATCATCCTTTCATAGCCTTGAAAATAAGGATTCAGTCAGGTTTCTATACCTACTGCATATGGATTTATTTGGTCTTATGCTAGTTCATAGTCTAGGCAGGAAAGTCTACACTTTTGTGGTTGTAAATGACTATTCTAGATATTCCTGGGTGTTCTTTCTGAGACAGAAATCTGAAACCCCAAGTGTTTTACATAGTATTGTCAAACAAATTCAGAATGAACTGAATAGTACAGTGGTCAAAATAAGAAGTGACCATAGCACTGAATTTCAATCTTAAAGTATGACAAGATTATGTGAAGAATTTGAGATTTTCCAAGAATTCTCCTCACCTAGAACACCACAGCAAAATGGTATTGCTGAAAGAAAGAATAGGACATTGATTGAGGCTGGTAGAACTCTATTGAGTGACACTTCTCTCCCAGAATATTTCTGGGCTGAGGCAGTTAGTACTGCATGTCATGTGATCAATAGGGCCTCTATTACCAAAAGCCACAAAAAGACACCCTATGAGATTATGAAAGGTAGAAAACCAAATTTATCCTATTTTAGAACCTTTGGTTGCAAGTGTTATATCCTTAACAATGGCAAGTCTTATCTAACTAAGTTTGCTGCCAAATCTCAAGATGGGATATTTGTTGGGTACAGCAACAATAGTAAGGCTTATAGAGTCTACAACTTGATTACTCAAGTTGTAGAAGAATTTGTACATGTTGTACTTGATGAAACTAGATTAATCAACAGTGAGTTGCCTTGTAGTTCATGCAGTTCAACGGGTATAAGCAATAGAATGAACAAGTTTTTCATTACAGAAGGCTCAACTGCAGATGAAGTATTGGAAAATGATAGCTACTGTTCAGGGGGAGTACAAGACTCTCTAGAAGCTGATGACAACCTAGAGGTGCAACATAATGAAGAAACTGGAGGTGTTCAGCCAGAAGGAAGTTTACCTCCAACTGTAATACATCTAAAGGATCATCCAACAAATCAGATAATTGGTGATCCAAGACAAGGAGTGCAAACCAGAAGCAGAAATCTGAATACAGTCCTGCACTCAAGTTTTCTATCTCAACTGGAGCCAAAGAAATTTGAAGAAGCAATCCAAGACCAACACTGGATTAATGCTATGCAAGAGGAGCTTAATCAGTTTAGAAGATGCAAGGTCTGAGAGTTAGTTCCTAAACCAAAAAACCACAATATCATTGGTACAAAGTGGATTTTTAGGAACAAGTTGGATGAGAATGGAGTTATTGTAAAGAACAAAGCAAGATTGGTTGCAAAAAGATACAGGTAGGAAAAGGGAATAGACTTTGATCAAACATTTGCCCCAGTAGCAAGACTGGAAGCAATCAGGATGTTTCTTGCCTATGCAGCATATCAAGGCTTCAAGGTATACTAAATGGATGTGAAATCAGCATTCCTGAATGGTGATCTAAAAGAAGAAGTCTATGTAGAGCAGCCATCAGGTTTTGTAGATTCTCTTAAACCTGGTTATATCTATAGACTTAGGAAAGCATTGTATGGGTTAAAGCAAGCCCCAAGGGCTTGGTATGAAACCCTGTCTACTTTTCTTATTGAGAACAAATTCTCAAAAGGTAAAATAGACAAAACTCTATTCCTTAGGGAATCTAAAAGTAAGATAATCTTAGTTCAGATCTATGTAGATGACATAATTTTTGGGTCTACAGAGAACAACCTTTGCAAGAACTTTGCCAAACTTATGTAAGGAAAGTTTGAAATGAGCAGTATATGGGAACTTAAGTTCTTCTTGGGACTCCAAGTAAGACAGACTGATGATGACTTGTCCATATCCCAGTCTAAGTTCACCAAGAAGTTAATTAAGAAGTATGGTATGGAATCATCCTCCACCATGAGAACACCTATGGGAACAAGTATGCCTATATGCAAAGATGATGCAGGTAAACCTGTAGATGAGTCTTTGTATAGAGGAATAATTGGCTCTCTATTATATCTCTCTGCTAGTAGACCAGACATTATGTATGCTACATGTGTCTGTGCTAGGTACCAAGCATGCCCTAAAAAATCACATTATGTAACACCCCAAAAAGACTCAAAAGTTGATTTGAGGTTCAGGTGGCTTAACACGGCCTGGGACACGGGCGTGTCCCAGGGCGTGTCGGGATACACGGCCTGGGACACGGGCGTGTCCCAGGGCATGTTCAAGATAGTCGACGATCGGAGGTCGACGATAGTCGAGCCTGGGACACGGCCTTCGACACGGGCGTGTCCCAGGGCGTGTCACTCAATAAAATGCCGTATCGAGTCAGAATTGTACACAGCCCGGAACCAAGGCTTGAACACGGCCGTGTCAGCTTTGACACGGGCGTGTTAGTGGGCGTGTGCCTACCCGTTTACTACTCTGACTGGATTCAGCGCTCGATGGGTACCGTGTAAACAGGTGTGACACGGGCGTGTCAAGTGACCGACACGGGCGTGTCAGGTTCGACACGGGCGTGTCGATGCCCGTGTTCTGGTAATTTTAGGCGATGCGAGCGCCGCGTGTGCCGCTTAAGGTTACACGGCCTGTGACACAGGCGTGTCACAGGCCGTGTCGGCCAAAAGAAAAAGGATTTTCAGGCAGATCTTGGCCCTTCATTTTCTTTAAATAGAATCCTGTGGCTGGAGATCATTTCTGGTCTGATAAGGCCGGAAAAGGAGGAAGAAAAGCTCATTCTTCATTTCATCTTCTCTTTCTAAAATTTAAGAGAGAGGTGAGAGCAAGGAGGAAGAAGAAGTGGAGTCCGGCTGCCGGTGGTGCTACGGTGGTCCAAATCGCGAGCCGAGTTCGGATTTGAGAAGGCAACGCTGCTGCGAAGACTTTCATCCGTCTCAAATTTCTCTCCATGGCTCCGAAGCGAACTCCTAGGGTAACGATTTCCTGCTTGGACATGTGAAGTCCTTAATTCCTGCATTGCATAGGGAAAACCCTTCCCCGCGAGTGTGCAGTGGGTTGTGGCGTCCCTTGGGGTAGATATGTGAAGTCCCCCTTGTTAGAGTCCGGAATTGGAGTACGGATCTAGGCATGCTGTGTGAAGCCCATCTGGACATGATCTGGATTGGTGATGCTTGTTTGCATATCGGAGAAGACTCCGTGATTTCTTGCTTGTAGGCATGATGGAAAGTACTGGAGGAAGTCCAGGAAATTAAGAGAGTTGGACTCTCCTATAGCCGTGAGTTGCTACTTTGTATGAGGTTGAGCCGTTGAGCCGTGGGGCTGCAACTGGGCAATGCCTTGGTGGTGGAACGGGCAAGGTGAAGCTGTACCCGCGTCAGTCCAGGCATGAGTCTAACGATGTGAGCAACGGGAAAGGTGGATCTGTACCCGCGTTATGGTTGTCTAACCTTGGGTGCTTAAGACCCTGTTAGGATCACATAGCGAGAGTCGACGGCCGGTGAGCCGATCAGACTAGAATGCTCATATGGAACCGTTATGTCTGGGACCTCTGAACGGTAGTGTGGCCGTGGAAATACGGAACACCGATAATGTGCCCTGAGTGCACGGAGCGTCGGGCCGTCGTGCCGGCGTTTGTGATATGTGACTGTGCGGGCGTGCACGTCTTGCTTAAATTGCTATATATATCATACTGGAAGATTGCTATGCAGGGATGGAATTCCGCTGCCCCGTGCCAGGGGCAGGGTCGTTAGAATTGGTCAGCTGAATGCTGACCGTTGCCCTGTTTGCCACCGCTTGGTGGATTGGTTATTACAGGTACTGGAGGTGCTGGTCCGAGCGGGACTTAGCGGGCTGAAGCCCAAAGCTGCGCTGCTGCCCTCGAAGGCATTATTTTGTTTCTTTTGTTCATGTGTGGCCGGCCTGCGTGCTGATGTATGTAATCCACACGCTTGTTAAGAGAAACTGTTGTAAGGCCTTAAGGCCAGACTCTTGTAATGTTTATATTTATTCCTAAGTAAGTGGACAGTGTTTATTATCTTGAGTTCATTTATTCAACCGTGAAGCTTTCGCTAGAATGCTCTGTGTTAGGATGCGTGGTTTTGATATTATTTCGTAGCGTCTCCACCTGTTTGTGGAATATGGTGTGGGGCCCCGGCCGGACCCTCTATTATATTCTTCTTGACGGGTAGAGGTGTTACAATTTGGTATCAGCTTGTTGGTCGATCTCTTCCGAATTCGCGGACGAATTATTTTGAGAGGTGGCGTGCACGTGTCAGTGCCGTCGTTATAACACTTAATTTGAACTCAAGATTGTCCACTTAGGAATGCAAATACACTTGTTTGTTGAACTTGTGTATTCTTTTGTATGGTTGCCATTTTCATTGGTCGTTAACCTGTGTATTTTACACATATAGGTGACCAGAAGTGTTGCGGGTCAATCCGAACCACAACGTTCTGTTGAGAGTGCGGCACCAGCCGAGGTGCCCACAACTCCTCCATCCGCTGAAACAGTCCGTCTCATCACGGAAACGGTACTTGCGGTGATGAATGCTCAGTAAGCGGGGCAGGCACGTCCTGCAGTGGTGCCAGCGCAAGCTGGGGTACGGCAAGAACCGATAGAAGCCGAAGTTGATCCGCGGGTAGCAGATCAACAATGGAAGCAATTCTTGAGCTTCAACCCTCCGCAGTTTCATGGGGCGGGTACACCGGCCCAAGCAGAGGATTGGCTTGCAAGAATCAAGAGGATTATGAGGGCTATCAGGGTTGAGGAGGAACAGAAAGTTATATTAGCCACTTTCCTACTGGAAGGAGAGGCGCGATTGTGGTGGGATGAGATGGAAATGCATCACTTGGCTGGTAGGCAATTGGCAGAGATTACAATGGACGAATTTTCTCGATTGTTCTTAGCACAACATCTGCCGGTGCAGCAAAGGATATCGATGGAAATGGAATTTCAACGGTTGGCGCAGAGAGATCGAAGTGTGGATGACTACCTGCATGAGTTCACCCGGTTGGAAAGATATGCGGGCACGATCTTCGCCGAAGAAGAGCATAAGACTAGTCGGTTTTATGCAGGACTGCGAGATGAGCTGCGGTATTTGCTCTCGAGTTCTGTGAGTCAGGGATTCCAAGCCTTAGTCTGTACGGCTCGTTCTTTGGAGCTGGACATGAAACGGGGGCAAGCAAAAGGAAACTTGGCGGTTGTGAAGCCGGAGTTTAAGTAGCCGCGTCCGGACAAGTTTGGCTACCGAAAGAGGTGGAATAAGAAGTCTAAGTCTTCTGGACAAGCTCCTTCTGCGACTGTGACGGACACATTTGGGAATGGATCTCGTGCTTGTTATACGTGCGGGAAGGTTGGACACTTCGCACGTGAATGCCGATTTGGTCCTCCAAAGGGTGATAAGAAGACGGGAGCATCTTATGCGGAGAAGGGGAAGGCTGTGGTGGAGTCTTCTGCCTCGCACGCGCAGCCCAGGGTCTTCAACCTTGGACAACAGGAGGCCATTAAGCAGGCGGATGTCGTCACAGGTGCGCGTAGATTTTAATGTTCTTGTTTTGTTGTGTTGTGCTTGTTTTAATTGTAATGTTATAGGGTTTGTCCTTATAAGAGAGTATCCGGCGCGAGCACTGTTCGACACAGGTGCTTCACATTCGTTTCTGTCTGAGGACTTTGTCGTTCGTATCGGGGTGCCTATCTGGACCGCGACAGACAGTGTAAAGGTGTTGTTGCCTAACGGATGTTTGATGTGCGCGGATCGATCTTGCGGTCTTGAGGTCAAGATAGGAAGTCGGGATTTCAAGGTGGAAACACTAGTATTGCCGATCAAAGAGTTTGATATAATCTTTGGTATGGACTGGCTTTCAGAGCAGCGTGCCTGTATAGATTGCACTTCAAAAGAGGTCACACTTGGGCAAAATACCGAACAAGAGACCAAGTTCATTGGTATGCAAGGGATGAGTGGGATGTTGTTATCCGCTCTCCAAGTTGTTAAGGCAGTTCGGAAGGGTGCGGAGTTATTCTTCACACTCATAGAGGCGGTGCCGCCGAAGGCCAGTATGAGTGAAGTGCCGATTGTGTCGGAGTATGCGGATGTGTTTCCAAAGGACCTTCCGGGGTTACCTCCCCAAAGGGAAATCGACTTCGCTATCGAGCTGGTGCCGAGTGCGAAACCTGTGGCCCGTTCGCCGTATCGGGTAGCGCCAAAAGAAATGGCCGAACTGAAAGTTCAGTTGCAAGAATTGTTGGAGCAGGGTTATATACGCCCAAGTATGTCACCTTGGAGCGCGCCTGTTCTTTTTGTGAAAAAGAAAGACGGTGGTTTGAGACTATGTATTGATTATCGTGAACTGAACAAGCTGACGGAGAAAAACAAGTATCCAATTCCACGGATCGATGACTTGTTCGATCAGCTAGCGGGCTCAACCGTCTATTCGAAGTTGGATTTGAAGTCCGGGTATTACCAGTTGCGGATTAGGGAAGGTGACATTCCCAAGACAGCGTTTGGCACACGCTATGGTCATTATGAGTTCACAGTGATGCCGTTCGGCTTGTGTAATGCGCCTTCGGTATTCATGGATCTCATGCATCGAACGTTCCGCGAATACCTGGATCTGTTTGTGATTGTGTTTATTGATGATATTCTGGTATATTCACAATCGGAGGAAGATCATGCAAACCATTTGCGATTAGTATTGCATACCTTGCGAAGGAATAAGCTGTATACCAAGTTCTCAAAGTGTGAGTTCTGGCTCTCGTCGGTGGCTTTTCTAGGCCATGTAGTAAGTGGAGAGGGCATAGCGGTGGATCCGGCAAAGATAAGTGCCATTCGTGATTGGCCAGTGTTGTCTTCGGTGGCCGAAGTCAGGAGTTTCCTTGGACTGGCGGGCTACTATAGAAGGTTCGTGGAGAACTTCTCCCGGATTGCTTTGCCTCTGACTACGTTGACGAGAAAGGATCAGAAGTTCGTTTGGACGCCGGAGTGCGCACGAGCTTTTGATGAGCTGAAGAATCGTTTGACCACGGCGCCCGTGTTGACGTCGCCATGTGGTACAGATGGATTTGAAATATACAGCGATGCGTCAGAAAGCGGCTTAGGCTGCGTTCTCCTGCAGTTTGGCAAGGTAATCGCTTATGGCTCACGTCAATTGAAAGTGCATGAGCGTAATTACCCCGTCCATGATTTGGAGTTGGCGGCGGGGATCTTTTCGCTAAAATTGTGGCGGCATTATCTGTATGGAGTGAAAGTGGATATTTATACAGATCATAAAAGCTTAAAGTATCTGCTTGATCAAAAAGAATTGAATATGCGACAAAGGAGGTGGATGGAATTCCTTGGGGATTTTACCTTCGACATTCACTATGTTTCCGGAAAGGGAAATGTGGTCGCTGATGCCTTGAGTCGTCGGGCTCCAGTGCAGGCAAATTGGTTGCGGATGCATGATGAGCGGTTAATCCAGGAGTTGGAAGCCTTGGAGATATCTTGTGTGGAAAGAGATTCTTCAACTGTTGCATGTATGAGCTGGTTGGAAGTTCAATGTGACCTTGCTGACAGGGTTCGGCGGGCAACGGAGTTGGATGAAAGCCTCCAACGCTATGCAAAGGAGGGGTCTGGTGATCAATTCTCCTGGGATGATGGGTTGTTACGGAAGGATGGCCGATTGTGCATCCATAGTGCGGGTAAATTGCGAGAAGGGCTGCTATATGAAGCACACTTTACAAAGTATTCAATTCACCCTAGGAGCACAAAAATGTACAAGGACATGAAGAAACTGTTCTGGTGGCCTGGTTTAAAGAAGGACATAGCCGCGTATGTGGCTAAATGTCGTACTTGTGCTTTGGTAAAGGCAGAATGTCAACGGCCGAGTGGTTTCCTGAAGTCGTTGCCGGTTCCGCAATGGAAGTTTGAGGATATTTCTATGGATTTCGTGCACGGATTGCCGAGATCTCAACGTGGCCATGACTCAATCTGGGTGATTGTAGACCGGTTGACAAAGGTGGCTCACTTTATACCAAACAAGCGGGACGATTCAGTGGAAACGTTGGCAAAGCTCTATGTGGAGCAGATTGTTCGATTGCACGGTGTTCCCCAGAGCATCGTAAGTGACCGAGATGGGCGCTTTACCTCGAAAGATTGGAGATTAGTTCATCAGACGTTGGGCACGAAGTTAGCATTCAGTACGGCTTTTCACCCGCAAACGGATGGCCAAACTGAACGAACCAACAGAACGATGGAGGATATGCTCCGTATGTGCGCCCTGGACTTCGGTAAGAATTGGGAAGAACATCTTGTTATGGTGGAGTTTGCCTATAATAATAGCCATCAAGCAAGTATAGGCATGGCCCCGTTTGAAGCGTTGTATGGTCGGAAGTGTCGTACACCGCTAGCTTGGGCAGAAACTGGCGAGACTAAACTTTTAGGCAAAAAGAAAGTCGAGGATGCTACCTCAACAATACGCTCTATTCGAGAGAGGCTCCTAATAGCCCAAGATCGGCAGGCCAAGTATTACAATGCTAAGCACCGGAACGTGGAGTTCGCGGTGGGTGACTGGGTCTATTTAAAGATTAAGCCCTTCAAAGGCGTATCTCGGATTCGGCGGTTGAAAAAGCTAAGTCCGCGATACCTTGGTCCGTTTGAAGTGGTGGAGCGAGTTGGGGAAGCCGCCTATCGGCTAGCTCTTTCATCGAAATTGAGTGGATTGCATGATGTGTTTCACATCTCGGTGCTACGCAAAGCAGTCAAGGATCCAGCTCAAGTAATTGACAATGATCGAGTGCCGGTTGAGTATGGGCTAACAACAAAGGTGAAGCCTATACGAATTGAGGATCGAGCCGAGAAACAGTTGCGGAACAAAGTGATCGGGATGGTCAAAGTCCGGTGGGACAATTGTGGCCGAGAAGAGCTAACATGGGAGCGTGAGCAAACCATGCAAGCCGAGTTTCCCGAATTATTTTCGTAATTTGTTTACTCGTTATATATGTAATAGAAACATATAAATGTTTTGTTAATTTCTCCCTACTGTCTTCAAATTTCGGGACGAAATTTTATTAAGGGGGGGAGGATTGTAACACCCCAAAAAGACTCAAAAGTTGATTTGAGGTTCAGGTGGCTTAACACGGCCTGGGACACGGGCGTGTCCCAGGGCGTGTCGGGGTACACGGCCTGGGACACGGGCATGTCCCAGGGCGTGTTCAAGATAGTCGACGATCGGAGGTCGACGATAGTCGAGCCTGGGACACGGCCTTCGACACGGGCGTGTCCCAGGGCATGTCACTCAATAAAATGCTGTATCGAGTCAGAATTGTACACGGCCTGGAACCAAGGCTTGAACACGGCCGTGTCAGCTTTGACACGGGCGTGTTAGTGGGCGTGTGCCTACCCATGTACTACTCTGACTGGATTCAGCGCTCGATGGGTACCGTGTAAACAGGTGTGACACGGGCGTGTCAAGTGACCGACACGGGCATGTCAGGTTCGACACGGGCGTGTCGATGCCCGTGTTCTGGTAATTTTAGGCGGTGCGAGCGCCGCGTGTGCCGCTTAAGGGTACACGGCCTGTGACACGGGCGTGTCACAGGCCGTGTCGGCCAAAAGAAAAAGGATTTTCAGGCAGATCTTGGCCCTTCATTTTCTTTAAATAGAATCCTGTGGCTGGAGATCATTTCTGGTCTGATAAGGCCGGAAAAGGAGGAAGAAAAGCTCATTCTTCATTTCATCTTCTCTTTCTAAAATTTAAGAGAGAGGTGAGAGCAATGAGGAAGAAGAAGTGGAGTCCGGCTGCCGGTGGTGCTACGGTGGTCCAAATCGCGAGCCGAGTTCGGATTTGAGAAGGCAACGCTGCTGCGAAGACTTTCATCCGTCTCAAATTTCTCTCCATGGCTCCGAAGCGAACTCCTAGGGTAACGATTTCCTGCTTGGACATGTGAAGTCCTTAATTCCTGCATTGCATAGGGAAAACCCTTCCCCGCGAGTGTGCGGTGGGTTGTGGCGTCCCTTGGGGTAGATATGTGAAGTCCCCCTTGTTAGAGTCCGGAATTGGAGTACGGATCTAGGCATGCTGTGTGAAGCCCATCTGGACATGATCTGGATTGGTGATGCTTGTTTGCATATCGGAGAAGACTCCGTGATTTCTTGCTTGTAGGCATGATGGAAAGTACTGGAGGAAGTCCAGGAAATTAAGAGAGTTGGACTCTCCTGTAGCCGTGAGTTGCTACTTTGTGTGAGGTTGAGCCGTTGAGCCGTGGGGCTGCAACTGGGCAATGCCTTGGTGGTGGAACGGGCAAGGTGAAGCTGTACCCGCGTCAGTCCAGGCATGAGTCTGACGATGTGAGCAACGGGAAAGGTGGATCTGTACCCGCGTTATGGTTGTCTAACCTTGGGTGCTTAAGACCCTGTTAGGATCACATAGCGAGAGTCGATGGCCGGTGAGCCGATCAGACTAGAATGCTCATATGGAACCGTTATGTCTGGGACCTCTGAACGGTAGTGTGGCCGTGGAAATACGGAACACCGATAATGTGCCCTGAGTGCACGGAGCGTCGGGCCGTCGTGCCGGCGTTTGTGATATGTGACTGTGCGGGCATGCACGTCTTGCTTAAATTGCTATATATATCATACTGGAAGATTGCTATGCAGGGATGGAATTCCGCTGCCCCGTGCCAGGGGCAGGGTCGTTAGAATTGGTCAGCTGAATGCTGACCGTTGCCCTGTTTGCCACCGCTTGGTGGATTGGTTATTACAGGTACTGGAGGTGCTGGTCCGAGCGGGACTTAGCGGGTTGAAGCCCAAAACTGCGCTGCTGCCCTCGAAGGCATTATTTTGTTTCTTTTGTTCATGTGTGGCCGGCCTGCGTGCCGATGTATGTAATCCACACGCTTGTTAAGAGAAACTGTTGTAAGGCCTTAAGGCTAGACTCTTGTAATGTTTATATTTATTCCTAAGTAAGTGGACAGTGTTTATTATCTTGAGTTCATTTATTCAACCGTGAAGCTTCCGCTAGAATGCTCTGTGTTAGGATGAGTGGTTTTGATATTATTTCGTAGCGTCTCCACCTGTTTGTGGAATATGGTGTGGGGACCCGGTCGGACCCTCTATTATATTCTTCTTGACGGGTAGAGGTGTTACACATTATACTGCAGTCAAGGGAATTCTGAGATATCTAAAGGGCACTCCTAATCTAAGCCTTTGGTACCCTAGGGATGGAGATTTTCTACTAACAGGTTATTCAGATGCAGATTTTGCAGGCTGTAGAGAAGATAGAAAAAGTACTACAGGTACATGCCAATTCTTGGGAGGAAGGTTGATATCCTGGAGCAGTAAGAAGCAGACTAGTGTGGCAATATCCACAGCTGAGTCTGAATATGTGGCAGCAGGAAGTTGTTGTGCACAGCTGTTGTGGATTCAGCATCAGCTAAGGGACTATGGTATTCAAGTAAGTAGAACACCTTTATTGTGTGATTCTAAACGTGTTATTTCTATTGCAAACAATCCTGTTTCACATAGTAGGACTAAGCATATAGAGATAAGATACCATTTTCTAAGAGAACATGTAGAAAAAGAAGACATCTCATTAGAATTTGTTAAAACTGATTTTCAAATTGCAGATGTATTTACTAAGCCTATGGATGAAACTAAATTCAATAGATTTAAAATTGAATTAGGAATGCTGACCATAGGTTAGTTTACCAAAAATTGGCTAAGTAAAATCGTGTCAACACATTCAGTGATAAGGTGTCGACACAGAGAAGTCATGTCGAACATTCAGGGAAATTGTGTCGACACAGAGAAAATGTGTCGACACCTAAGGGACAAAGAGTCGACACATCCAGAAATGTAGTGTCGACACAACCAGAGTACTGGTGTCAACACTTACAGATTTTGTGTCGACACTTATAATAAGAGTCGACACAGAATTTCTGATGAACTACTAAGTATCTCCTGTGTCGACATATCATCAATTGGTGTCGACACATAGTAGTCAGCGCCGTGGTCGAGACAATAGAAGTTTGTGTCGACACTTTTCAGCAGTGTCAACACTTTTAGATAGTTTTTGCCCGCCTTTTGACCTTCTTTGATTAGAAGGGTATAAATAGGTCAAGAAATTATTCTGTCGATACGCTCACCAGGGTTTCGAGACAAAAACCTTGTGTCGACAATCTCTCTCCTCTCCAATCAAGCTTTCTCTTTATTCCAATGGCGCCCAAGGTTGAAGAAACAATCAATGAAGGATATGAGTTGGTTAGACATGCTTTCGACGATGCCGCAACGGAGATCAAATAGGTCATTTCTCTTCTTGCAGACAACGGATTGGAATATCTTGTCTCTGAACCTACAAAGATATGGAAGAAAGAAGTATTCGAGTTCTATACTGCTGCTTCAATAGACTCAACAGGAATGAAGATCAAATCTACTATACATGGAGAAAAAGTCAAGCTGTCTCAGAAGAGGTTGAGCAAGATTCTCCATCTACCTAGAATCCATTATGAGGTAGAGGTCCCAGCCTCAAGGACCAGGGAGGTGCTTCAATGGTGTGGATTGGATCCAACCTTAAAGATAGGAGCAGCCATCAACAGGAAAGGCATGAATCATCAAGGGAAATTCCTATCTAAAATAGTAGGAAAAGTGATCTTATGTAAACCAGGTGGCTATGATAGGATATCAGCCTATATGTTCAGCCTGATGACAAGGGTAATCTTTAAGATTCAAACCAATTGGTCTGCAATACTGTTTGATAAGATAAAAGAAGGAATCAAGAAGACAAACTTGGCTAGGATCATGAGTCTGTACCTGGCTGGAATAATTCCAGAGGTGATGCAACAGATTCCTGGATCAAAGATAAATCACATGAGGAGAATGGACATAAGGTTATTCTCAAGATGGGATAGAGTTCTTTCAAAGGAGATGCCTGATGTGGATAGGCAAGAGCCTGCAGCAAAATCCCCAGTGCATGACATTTCTGAGCATGGTCATGAAGATGAACAAGAACAGGAAGCACAAATTAGAGAACAAGTTCAGGAAGAGACTATATCTGCACAGTTGCAGGGGGAGCCACTTTATGAATAGGTGCAGGAGGAAGAAAGAATCAATTTATCAGAAGACTTAGTTTCTCAAACTGGTCTTGATAATTCTGGAGTTGCTGCTACTGCTGAAAAAGTACTATCTCCTGATCTCACACAACAAGAATTCACTCTTGAAGAGTTGTTTCCTGATCTTGGAGGAGCAGCAGATAAAATGGAGATCCTTAGATTTGAGGGGGATCAAGTAAGGTTGAGGGGGAGCAGGTTAATATTGAGGAGGAGCAACATGGAGCTGAGAAAGAAATTTCTTCCACTTCTCAAGAGAGAGTTAATATTGAAAGTTCTTCAGAGTCTGAGCATGAAGAAGTCAGGGAGGCCAAGAAAAGAAAACTAATGGTCTTTAAGAGAAGAAGTCAAAGCTATAAGAAGGCTCTCCAAACAACTAATTCACATTCTACTCCTGAGATTGATTACAGCAAGTACTTGGTTGACTTACAAGTAAAATTTGATGAGCAGAGATTGCTTCTAGAAAAATATGTGGATGAAAGCTAAAAGGCTCTTCAATTTGACCTAGCCCAAGAGATAAAGTCTATCATATTTGAGGTCAATCAGAATAAAAAAGAGATGACAGATTGCTTCCACAAGGGAGGCAATGCTGTGGTATTTCTTGCCAAGCAACAAGCAGAAATAAAGAAGCAAGTGGATGAGATTGCAGTCAAACAAGGCTATACCCTTGAAAATCAAATAAGAATGAATGACAATCTGACTGAATCTCACAATGAGATAGTCACTGAGTTAAAAAATGCTGTTACTGGAATGACTGATGCAAGGGCTAGAGAAATGGAAGACTATGATAAGAAACTTCAGGCTACCCTAGATTCAGTTAAAACTGCCATCACTTCATCTCAAAAGTTAATTAGTGACAAGCTTCAAAAGTTAAAGCCATTCTTTTAAGATGGTATCAATTATCTGGATGGGCAAATAAGATTTCAAAAAGAGGACTTAAGAGATCATATGATCAGAGAAGTCATAAAGGGGGAGAGGGTGTTAGTCTATGCTGGCTCTGATCATGCCAAATGGGTAACCAACAGCATAAGAACCACTCTGGGATATCCACCCTTGTGTGATGATGATAATATGGCTGAGTTAGGGGTGCAACTAATTCTACTTGAAGGTGATCAACCTGAGGTTGCCCAAGTCATTTACCCACCTGCAGATATTGAAATAAAACATCAACAAGTTGAGTCTATGTACAGCCCTCCTCTACCAGTTACAAATGTTATTATTGAAAAGGTAGATATGCCAGAAGCTGGTCTGAAAGCTCAGCAAGATGCTCTATTATCAAAGAAAAGATTTAGAGAGCAAGCAGAATTAAAGCCAGACTTTGAGCAGTGGATCCCCACTTCAAAGAATATCATTCTAACTGCTTGGAAAGCTGTAAAAGATCAAGTACATGAAAGGGGAAAATGATACAATGAGCAAGAATGGCAAAAGTATGAAGCCAGGCAGGAGGTCATAGTTCAACACAGGAGAAAGGCTAAGATGGGGAAGCTACCTCCTGATACTCAGGAACCTAGCAAGTATTTTCCCAAGCCCTTTCATTATTTTGAAAGGAAAAAGATCAAGGCTGAAGCACAAAAGAGAGCTGAGTTGAAAGGCAAGAAGCCTATTGAAGATACAGAACCTATTGTGCAGTCTCAGATTAAATCTTGCAAAGGTATTGTCATCAAGGAGCCAGTCCAGCCATAGTCTAAGTTTTACTAGTTTTTGTTCAAGAACTGTGTAATTGTTAGTTTGTTAAAGAAATCAATGTAAACAACTTGTAACGAACATTTTTGAGTTAATATACAAAACATTGTTCTGTGATCATTCTCTTTTACATCTTTATTCTGTGATGTAACAATGATATGTGTTTTGTTATAGTACCCTGTAATATAATTCTTATATACATCATCAGGTTTATTTTCTAAGTGGTGTATATCATTGGCTAAAGGGTTATGACTTCTCCAAATAGGGGGAGATTGTTGGGTACATTGGAAAATGTGTACCTGATTTGGAGAAGCCTCACTTAGCTTAATGATATCCATCAAGGTTTATTTGATGTTATTTTGAGTTTATATGTGCAGGTTAAGAATGTGCTAGAATGCAGGAAAAAGATTCTAAGTCTATATGTCGACACCTGAGGAAGCTGTGTCGACACTTCAGTAAGATTGTGTCGACACTTGGAAATGGCTGTGTCGACACTTGGAAATGGCTGTGTCGACACTTCAGTGAGTTTGTGTCGACACCGGGAGGCAGTGTCGACACACATAAGATTTAGTCGACATCAAATGTGTCGACACCGGGAGGCTGTGTCGACACACAGAGGCAGAGTCGACAATAACTGTGTCGACACCTAGAGGAAGTGTCGACATACGCTATGTTCTGAGTCTACATCAACTGTGTCAACACACAGGACTTGTGTCGACACACAGCTGAGTCTAGACCAAGTTGATTGCTGATGAATGGTGAAGTGTTTATGTCGACACAAATAATCAGTGTCGGCACATTCTCAAGATGCAGTGTCAAGAAGCTGTGTCGACATCAAGGCAGCTTTGTCGACATCACCAAAGGCTGTGTCGACACTTAAGTCACTTGTGTCGACACATATTGACAGATGGTCTCGACACTTTATGACAGTCAGTCTCGACGCTTTGCTGACAGAGACAAAGGCTCAAGAACTGTTTGAATACTTGACAGCTGTGAGTTACAACAGGTTTACTGAAGCTGTCAGACTTGTCAGAAGTTAGTTAGAAATCGGATCAGCCGGTTACCATAGATGAAGTCTATAAATAGATAGATTCAGAAGAAGAAAGGAGAAAATAATACACATAACTAACACACTTATTGTGAGGTTGATCTCTGATCAAGAAAGTACAAGTCACAAAGAAGATCTTCGTGAGAAGATTTAAGAAGACGTTCTGAAGTAGTTTTCTATTCAGATTCTGTCTAAGTTGAATTCAATCAAGAATTCAGAAGTATCTTCAAGAGGTTTGGATAGATAGAGATCCAGCTTTTTGAAGTCAAGAAGGAGACATTCACAGGTCTCTCAAGAAGCAGATACTAAACTAATCTGTCAAAAAGATTCAGATCTATTTCTGAAGTCTAAGAAGGAAGTTGTCAGTCAGTTATATTCAAAGGAAATCAACTCAACTAAGTTCAGATTCAAGAAGCTTTGAAGAAAGCTAAGATCAAGTTGATTTCAGCCATCAGTCTCTTCAAGAAGCTGATCAAGAAAGTTCTTATCCCTTCTCTCTCAACAGGGGTAAGAGATTATAAAATTACTTATCAAATTCTATAGGATCTATTCATAGATCTGAGTTGTAAGTCTATATTATAAAGGCTGAGTGTATGAGATTTATTCTTTGAGTGGTAGGGCTGTTTATGCCTGAGTTGTAGGAGAAGGTATTCTCTGAGTTGTAGGCCTTGTGGCAAGGCTGAGGTAGGGCTGTTTATGCCTGAGTTGTAGGAGAAGGTATTCTCTGAATTGTAGGCCTTGTGGCAAGGCTGAGGTAGGGCTTGTTATCCTGAGTTGTTGGAATGTGGAGACATTTTGAGTTGTAGGAATCCTTCTAGATTCTGAGCTAAAGGAAGAAGTTAGGCCGAATCTAGCATACTGCTAGATAGGTGAAGGGAGAAAGTGGATGTACCCAGACCTTGGGGAACCACTATAAATTTGTGTACAATCTGTGATGTGTGTATGATTTTGAATGTTGTGCTGTGTTAACTGTAGAAATATCTGATAAACTCAAAGATCTGTAGTTATTTTCTGTCTTAAGTTAAATCAAGGAGAAGTACCTATTCACCCCCCCCCCTCTAGGTGTTTAGGTAGTCTTGAAAGTAAAACTATCAACGGGCTAGCCCGAGCCCGGTACCGGGCTTAGCCAAAGCCCGGCGGGATTAAAATCCCGTCAGGTGGCTGCCAGGCGGGATTTTAATCCCTCCTGATTAGGCGGGATTAAAATCCCGCCTATGATTAGGCGGGATTAATCCCGCCTATGATTAGGCGGGATTAATCCCGCCTGATCGCGGGATTAATCCCGCCTGATCAGACTGGAAATCCCGCCTGATCAGGCGATTTCCAGCCTGATCAGGCGGGATTAATCCCGCCTGATCAGGCTCGAAATCTTGCCTGATCAGGCGATTTCCAGACTGATCAGGCGGGATTAGATCAGGAGGGATTAATCCCGCCTAATCAGGCGAGAATTAATCCCACCTGTTCCCTTCAGGCCGGGCCCGACCCGGCCCGTCCTGAAGGGCCTAATCGGGCCCCCTCTTTGGGAGGGAGCCCGGCCCGGCCCGGCTCAAACTTAGCCCGGGCCGGGCCCAATTTGAGAAAAGCCCGAGCCCGATCGGGCTTTTTGTGCACGACTACCTTCATCCTCTAATTTTGCATATGGAAAACTTGCAGGTCAGTAAATCAAACCAGTTCATGCACGGATCTGCCGACTCTCGACCCCCTCCTAACATTGGGGAGGGTTTAAGCGATTCTCCTCAACCTTCAGGTGACTGGCTGAACGCCCTACTCCTCTGGTGTTCCTTTCATTAGTTTTCTAGATCATCATTTCCTAAGATTATCAATGCTGCTCTCTTTTTTTTTTTGGCCTAAATAACTTTTCTTCTTCAAATTTTTTCATCAGCTTTACTTATTTATCAAATTTCAGAGTCCAAATCCACATAAATAAAACCTTCAAGAATCTCAAATTCACATAAACAAAACCTTCGTACATAATTTATGCTCTGAGTTAGCATGACATTTCTGACATTTCTGTTACACAATTTTCATGCATTGTTCTTCTTTGTGCAATAGGCTCACAATTTTCATGCATAGTTCTTCATTGTATGCTATAGTTTTGATTAAGAATTTAAAAAACACAGAAGAAACCTCTAAATTACATTTGTGCAATAGGTTCACAATTTTTAACAAAAAACAACACATTACAATTTTCCTCATCAACATCTTTGCTCGATTTTTGATTGGAATATTTTTTCTCTGCTTGATTTTTGATTTCACCACGGCCAGAATACCCTCAGCGGGTTCGTCGTCGGGGGAGGGCAAAGCCCGCCTCCGCAGGTCGGGTACTTTCGCGCGGGGCACTGGACCGCGTTTACCAGCCGCGAGGGCCGGATACTGTCGCGCGGGGTACGATGGTCCCCTGTAGACCGTCACTAGTATTATTACACCAAATTACCAAAACAAGCCTTCTTATTTATTTTTACTATATATATTATTACGCGCGGTTATATTAAAATTCAAACCAAACATGCCCAAATTCCTGGAAATCACAGGTATTCAAGAAATAAGACGGCATTAAATAAGACGGCATTAAATGCAAGGTGTCGGTGACCTTTTAGGGAAGCCATTGATTGTGTATTGAAAGATGACAACTCTACATGGGTTTAATAATAATTGAATCTTTAATTGATTCGCTAACACCTCAATTATTCCTTAATTGCTGTTATGAAACTTTACCACGCGCGCGTCTTTGGAAACCCTAGTTATAATCCCACCGAGTTATGAGAAATAATTAGGTACAAGCTTGCATCATTCTCTACGTACAACTGAAATTTTATAATCTTAAATCGTATTTTTTCGTAACAAAAAATTAATTGTAACAAAAATAAATTACGGAATATTAATTATGACATTTTTACAATCAATTTAAGTACTTATTTGTCCATATTTTATACAGTTCTAAAAAAATTCCAGTTGTATTTTTTGGTTTTGATTGGAAAATTCCAACTGGAATGTTGACATATTTTCCAGTTGAAATTTTTGCTATAATCCCGAAAATTACAACTGGAATTTTTTTAGAACTGTATAGAATATGGACAAATAAGTACTTAAATTGATTGTAAAAATGTCATAATTAATATTCGGTAATTTATTTTTGTTACAATTAATTTTTTGTTACGGAAAAATACGATTTAAGCTTATAAAATTTCACTTGTACGTAGAGGATGGTGCAAGCTTGTACCTAAAAATTTTCCCCGAGTTATATATGTATTCTAGATCCCTTAGGAATTATTTGATAACTTAATTAATAGTTTTGTTGTGTGGGGGTGGGATTCGGCATATCAATAATGATGGCAAGGAACAGTGGCGGAACTAGGATTTCAGTTGGGCTCGGGCACCATACAAAAATAATTAAATATAAAATTTTTTTAATTTAAAAATTTTAAAAAGATGCAAGTTAACCAAAATAAAACTCAAATTACACACCGACTAATAAATGCAGTCGGAAAAAGCACCACATTCCATCGCCCTAACAGAGTAACTTGTAAAATTACTTTGAAAAAAATCCCTTAAAATGTATACAGCCGGCTAATGTTGAACCATTTGATCCAAAGAAATCCACTACTAAAATATCCCAACTATGCACTGAATGTCACTCTCCATGAATGCATTAAAGTTTGTAAAAACAAAAATTTAGTAATCATAGTGATATCCCACTATAATCAGCATCAATTGGTGCTACTGGAGGCAACCACATATCCCAACGAAACCCAACAGCCGGGCCTAAGAATGGCAAAAGGGCAAAGTAGAAAATCATAAACCCTAGGTTATTTACATTATCCCAAAACAACCGAATTACTAAACTGTGCATAATCTTTCATTAAAAAAATTAAGAATTAAAACAACAACCGGTCTTTAGGTAAAGAGAGCACAGAAAAATATAAAATCCACGAATTTTCCACAATAGAAATGATCCATTGCATGCAGCCGGCCTCCTACAAGAGCCTTTTCACCCCTTTTAATCTATTAAAGCATAAAACAGAACTATGTAAATCCGTATTACCTCACACAGTTGAGCACGACCTTCAAAGCCAAAGCTGCCGCAAGGACCACAGAATCCCCAAAAATCTCCACTACTTTCAGTGTTCCAGCAAATAGCAAAGGTAAAATTTGCTTCCAACTCCGTGACTCTGTGAAGCCGCGAAGCTTTGAGGCCGGCGAAGCTTTGAGGTGAGAGTGAAGCTGCGAAGCTTTGAGGCCGGCGAAGCTTTGAGTTGAAACCCGTGAAGCTGCGAAGCTTTGAGGTCGGAGTTCTCTCTCAAGGCGGCAAGCGAGGAAGAGGGAGAAAGAGGGTTTCGTGAAATGTGAATGGAGCCGTGACCCCGTGACTCATGAACCTAAATCTCGAGCGAAAAGACGCGTGCACTAACCCATTTTTGCGCATTTCAGAACCCGAACAGTGCTTTGGGTGTGCCTAAATTAGACCTAATTGTATTTGGTTGGACCTAAATCAATACCTCTAATTTTTTTCTCCGAAATTTTGGACTCGGGCACGTGCCCGGGTGTGTAAGTGACAGTTCCGCCACTGGCAAGGAAGAAGAGGCAGAGCATGGGTCGGCAAAAGATTGCCATGAAGAGGATTGTGAGGGAGGAGGCCCGACAGGTCTGCTTCTCGAAGCGGCGGGCGGGGCTGTTCAAGAAGACGACGGAGCTCTCCATACTCTGCGGGGCTGAGATCGGAATCGTCGTCTTTTCGCCGGCGGGGAAGCCTTTCTCCTTCGGCCACCAGTCGCTGGACCATATTATAAGGCGTTTTATCAGTGGCGGCGCCGGCGCGCCTGCGCAGCTTCACGAAATCCGCATAGACGGAGACAAACTGCATCATCTCAACGAGGAGCACGCGGGTAATTACTTTATACACGGGCGATTAGCTTATATATATTTTAAGTATATATCTAGGCTTTGTTTGACGCAGCTTATTTGCTCTGATAGGTTTGATCAAAAATGTCACCGTCATAGAATGTATGTTTGACAAGACAAATGTTATGACCGTTATCAAGAAAGTAAACTAATTTTAAAAATAAAATGATGATTTTTTTTAGGTGAGGTCGGGCATTCACGACCGACGGTTAATGACCGCCACGTTCACGACTGCCACCACCGCGCCAAAAGAAGGCGTGGTTGTTAAGTATTATTAGATATATATAACTAAAGTTATCATTAAAAATTCCATCGGAGTTCATCACAGGAGGGGGGAGGGCTATGGCCGGGACGGAGCCTTTCTTCGTTCCGCAAATGAAGGGCGGGAGCAAAATCTGCTGCGCGTGGCAAAAGAGGCATTTGTTTTCCCGCCCTGCGTTGGCAGCTGCTCCATCACTAGTGTCCAGCCACCCATCAATTCTCAACATATAATATCAGCCCTTCATGCAGGTCTAATAGAGAAACTGGAGGAGGCGAGGCGGCGGCAGTCAGAGTTGGAAATGGAGGTGGCGGCGCAGCAAGTGGCATTGGGATTGGACATTGAGGTGCAGCAGATGATGATGGAGGAGCTGAAGTGCTTTCATAACGCGCTCGAGGAGCTAAGGAGGAACGTGGAGAGCCGGCGGGAGGAGCTCGAGATGATCTCCGCCATCGAGGCCAAACCGATAAGGGGCAGCCCGGGGGCAAGGTTTGGTTATGGATTCGGCTATCTCGGCAGCTTGCATAACGGGTTGCATAACGGGTTGTATCTGTTGGAAACGCAATGGGTCGTTGCACAACACCAAAACTCCAAACCGCCAGCCTGCGCGAACAGCACTGGCGAGATCCCTACTCGCACAATTCAACTTGCGGTTAGCACCACCGGCGAGCTCGCACACCTAACCGCCTACTCGCGCGGTTAGTGAAAAACGGCGGTACCCCACTCGCCCGCGAGTGCGAACTCTCCCGGCGAGCTCACTCTGCCGAGTAACACCCAGCTCGCGGGAAGTCGCCTTCTCGCCTAACACCCACTAAACACACCCAACTCGCTCGTGAGAGCTCACGCCTGCGAGACCGCCGCAACCGGCGAATGCTTTCTCGCCCGGCGAGAAGAAACAGGCCGCGCGGCTACACTCCTTAGTCGCCTGGCCCAACTCTCACTCCCTCTAGCGCTGCTGCGCTCTCCCTCTCTCAAGACCGAAAAACACACTTGGGTGGGGTTTTCTCTTCTATATTTCAGCAACTAAAACATACAAAGGGGGCCTTTTATAGGCAAGCAAAACAACCTCTCAACTACCCTATTAAATACAAACTCTCTCTCTCCTTATTAAAACACAATAAAGCAAATACATAACTCCCATGCATGTGGGGCCCGGTCAACATGTCAACAAAAACTCCAACAAACTCCCCCTCAAACTTGGCAGCACATGTCATGTTTGTCTTTGAGTTTTAAGAACATGTCCACCTTCAACGCCTTGGTAAAGATGTCCGCGACTTGCTCTCCGGTCGGGCAATACTTGACTTCCACAGTATTCAGCTCCACCTGCTCTCTCAGGAAATGATACTTTGTATCGATGTGTTTGTTGCGCCCATGCAGCACCGGGTTCTTCGCTAGCTGGATGGCCGACATGTTGTCCACCAACATGGTCGTTGGCCCATCCACTCCATGCTGCAAACTCTCCAGGAGGTTTCTTAGCCAGATGGCTTGGCAGGTACTAGCTGCCGCCGCAATGTACTCCGCCTCGCAGGACGATAGAGCTATCGTGGCCTGCTTCTTCGAACTCCAAGAGAACACTCATGTTCCCATGTTGAAAGCATATCCGGAAGTGCTCTTCCGGTCATTCACATCCCCGCCGTAGTCACTGTCCGAGTAACCTACCAGCGTCATCTCCTCTCCAGTAGCATACTTCAGCCCATGGCCTCTCGTCCCGTTGATGTACCTCAGGATCCTCTTCGCTGCTGTGAAGTGGTCTTCCTTTGACTCTTCCATGTGCCTACTCACCACCCCGATCGCATATATGATGTCCGGTCGGGTGAATGTCAGGTAGCGCAGAATACCCACCAAGCTCTTGAATAAGGTAGAGTCCACTGCTCCTTCCTTCGACTCCTTGCTCAGCTTCATTCCCGGGTCGGCAGGAGTGGAGATAGGCTTGCTATCCTCCATCCTGAATTTCTTCAAAATCTCCTCCGCATACTTCTTCTGGGATATGAAGATCCCGTCTTCTCCCTGCTTCACTTCCACCCCCAGGAAGTAGCTCAGCTCTCCTAAGTCTGTCATCTCAAACTCCTTCATCATCTCCCGGAACTCTTCATACATAGCTGTGTTGTTCCCCGTGAAGATCATGTCATCCACGTACAAACACACTATCATCATGCCTCCATCCTTGTCCACCTTGGTATAGAGAGCGTACTCATGCGGGCTCTTCTGATAGCCATGCTTCTGCAGAAAAACATTTATCCTTCCATTCCAAGCTCTAGCTCCTTGCTTGAGCCTGTAGAGTGCTTTGTCAAGCTTGCAGACCTTCCTCTCCTGCCCTTTCACCACGTACCCTGGAGGCTGCTCGATGTACACATCCTCCTCCAGGTAGCCGTTCAGGTATGCAGAGACCACGTCCATCTGCATGATCTTCCACCTATGATGAGCAGTTAGGGCGATGATCAAGCGGATGGTGTCAATCCGTTCTACCGGTGCGAAGACTTCATCATAGTTCACACCTTGAACTTGGCGGTAGCCCTTCACGACTAGCCTCGCCTTGTGCTTCTCCACGCCTCCATCTTTATTTTTCTTCACCTTATACACCCACTTCACCCCGAGGGGTTTGTGGCCTGCAGGTGGGTCGACCAGCTTCCAGGTCTCATTCTTCTTGATGGAGGCGATCTCCGCATCCATCACCTTCCTCCAGCTTTTCTCCTTCGCAGCTTCATCGTAGGAGCATGGCTCAACATCTGCCAAAAGACAATACAATGAAATATTGTTAAGGACCGGTGTCGTATCCTCATAGATCTCATCCAGCCTCCTCATCCTGGGCTGAGGTCGATTGTCCTTGCTCCCACTGGTGCTTGCTCCGCCAGAGCTGCCTCCACTTGTGCTTGCACCACTAGAGTAAGGGGTGAGAGCTCCCCCTGAACCTCTGCTAGGTGGTGATGGTGGCTCCGCTCCACCCATCTCGGCTTTAGCCTCTTCTCCACCTTCTTCCTCATCATCCTCGTAGAACATCCCCTTGGCGTTCTTCACCTCCTCATTCCAGCTCCAGCAGCTTCCTTCTTCAAACACCACATCTATAGAGATGATGGCTTTCTTTGTCTCCGGGTTATACAACTTGTAAGCTATGCTCGCAGGAGCGTAGCCTACAAAGATGCATTTCTCACTCCAGTCATCTAACTTCCTCCTCCTCTTGTCCGGGATGTGAGCATAAGCAACACACCCAAAGACCCTCAGATGCTTCATACTGGGCTTCCTTCCACACCAAGCTTCGAACGGCGTCTTGAACTTGACGCTCTTAGTTGGGCAACGGTTTAGCACGTACACTGCTACTTGTACTGCTTCTGCCCAATACTTCTTTCGCAACCCCTTGCCCTTCACCATGCTCCTCGCCATGTTCATGATGGTTAGGTTCTTCCTTTTCGCCACTCCGTTCTGCTGAGGCGAGTATGCCGCCGTCAGCTGGTGTGAGATCCCTCATTCTCTGCAGTAGTCATCAAACAGCCTAGAGGTGTACTCCCCACCTCTATCTGTCCGGAGCACCTTCAGTGGCTGCCCAACTTACTTCTCAGCCATCGCCTTGAACTCTCGGAACTTCTCCAGAGCCTCGACCTTCTCTCTTAGAAAATAAACCCAACACTTCCTGCTGAAGTCGTCGGTGAATGTGATATAGTACTTGCTTCCACCAATTGAGGTAGTCTCAAACGGACCAGCGATGTCCGAGTGAACTAACTCCAATGGCCTTGTTGCTCTCCGGGACATACCACTCTCAAATGTCTCCCTTCTTTGCTTCCCCTTCGTGCATGCCTCACAGACCCTTTGAGGAGGTGTGATCATAGGCAGTCCTTCCACTATCTTGGATCCAGACAACAACTTCAGGCCTGTGAACCCCAGATGCCCTATCCGGTGGTGCCACAGCCAAGCTTCTTCCTCCTCTTCAGTCCTCGCGAGACACGCCGTCTCCTTCACATCCATGCTCAAAGTAAAGAGACGATTCGTCATCATCTTCACCCTCACCACTTCTTTCCCTTGACCATCTTTCATGGCTAGGGTGCCATCCCTCAATAAGACCCGGTAGCCCTTCTCCACCAGTTGCCTGAGGCTTAGGATGTTACTCCTCCAGCCTAGCACGTAGAAGACGTCGTTGATGAGCACCTCCTTCCCATTCAACACAACCGCCACTACTCCTCTTCCTTCAACCGAGATCTTAGAAGCGTCGCCGAAACTCACCTCACCACCATTTGGTTCAAGGCTCGTAAACAACCCCTTCTCTCCGCACATGTGGTTACTGGCTCCGGTGTTCAAGTACCATATTCCATTCTTTCCGCCTCCAGCCCCTTGGAAGGTAAAGAACATCATCGGGTTGCCTCCCGTGTTGCTAGTCTCCGCATAATGGTTGGCATCTCCTCCCTTCCTAGGAGCCCAATAATCGTAGCTCATGTGCCCGAACTTGCCACAGTTGTAGCATTGGGGTCTGGGACATGTCTCCTCTTCCTCCTCTGCCTTGATCTCTGCCTTGGTCTCTTCCCTGACCTCTGCCTTGGCCCCTTCCTTGGCCTCTTCCTCTGCCTCCTGCGTCGTGCCTCCAGCCCTGAGATTGTTCCACATCATGTTGGTTGTACTGATTCCTTCCAAAGTCTCTTCCACCTCTTCCTCCTCTACCTCTGTCTTGGTAGCCTCGGCCGCGCTGGCCTCCTCCTCTTCCTGAGCTCTCTCCAAAATTGAGCTGAGTCTGGAATGCTTTCCCCAAGCCACTCGACTCCTCCTCATCTTGCACCATCCGATACTCATGTGCTTGTAGCGAGCCAACAAGCTCATCCACCGCCATCGTGGTGAGGTCCTTCGACTCCTCAATAGCCACCACCACGTGTCTGAACTTCTTGGACATCGACCGCAGAAGCTTCTCCATGAAACTGACGTCGTCAGTCACCTCTCCGTTCCTCTTCATTTCATTTGTGAGCGTCCGCAGACGGGTCACATAGTCGCCCACCTTCTCCGAGCTCTGCATCCTCATCACCTCGTATTGAGATCGAAGTGATTGCAACTTCACCTTCTTTGCTTTGTCCACTCCCTGCATAGAGCGTTGTAGTATCTCCCATGCTCCCTTTGAAGTCTCGGCGTCCGAGATATTCTCAAACGTTGCTTCATCCACTCCTTGGTACAAGATGAACATCGTATTTTTGTCCTTCTTCTTGGCTTCTCTCAACGCCACCCTCTGAGCGTTCGTCAACGCAGCTTCTGCTTCGGCAGTAAACTCCTCAACACCATCCTCTACTACCTCCCACAACTCCTTGGAGGCTAGTAGTATTCTCATCTGAATGCTCCAGTTCCCGTAGTTCGTCTTGCTCAACTTGGGGACCTGTCTCGGCATCCCACTACCTGTCTCCATCACTTCACTTCACAAACTTCCGAGTACAACTTCCAGGGGTCCGGAACTTCTCTCTGATACCATTTGTTGGAAACGCAATGGGTCGTTGCACAACACCAAAACTCCAAACCGCCAGCCCGCGCGAACAGCACTGGCGAGATCCCTACTCGCACAATTCCACTTGCGGTTAGCACCACCGGCGAGCTCGCACACCTAACCGCCTACTCGCGCGGTTAGTGAAAAACGGCGGCACCCCACTCGCCCGCGAGTGCGAACTCTCCCGACGAGCTCACTCTGCCGAGTAACACCCAGCTCGCGGGAAGTCGCCTTCTCGCCTAACACCCACTCAACACACCCAACTCGCTCGCGAGCACTCACTCGCGAGAGCTCATGCCTGCGAGACCGCCGCAACCGGCGAATGCTCTCTCGCCCGGCGAGAAGAAACAGGCCGCGCGGCTACACTCCTTAGTCGCCCGGCCCAACTCTCACTCCCTCTAGTGCTGCTGCGCTCTCCCTCTCTCAAGACCAAAAAACACACTTGGGTGGAGTTTTCTCTTCTATATTTCAGCAACTAAAACATACAAAGGGGGGCCTTTTATAGAAAAGCAAAACAACCTCTCAACTACCCTATTAAATACAAACTCTCTCTCTCCTTATTAAAACACAATAAAGCAAATACATAACTCCCATGCATGTGGGGCCCGGTCAACATGTCAATAAAACTCCAACAGTATCTGCCCGCCAGCGGCGCCGACGGGCTTTATGGCCAATACAGAGTACCTGATCAGCGCACATTTCTGTTTTGGGGATGATAGATTGATGTTTTTTTCTTTCTTTGTATTACTTTGCATGGTTTCTATTTTTCCGGCAGCTGTTCATCGCTGATGAAGAACTATATATACTGTTGTAATAATGTTAATGGCGGCAGAGAAAATATACATACAGAACGCATTATAAGATCATGTTCCCTTATTAATTGTATTGTCTTTGCATAAGTAATTTTGAAGTTGGCTTAATTTTTCTTTCCTTTGTTATTCACATATCATAAATGTTTATGGGCAGATTAATGTTTTTTTTAATTTATTTGTCTTTATAAAAGTATATCGGCACACCAATTTGGTTTACCATAAATGAATCTTGTATTGCGTAAGGCATTGATGACTAATAAGATTATGATGTCACATATTTTTAGTTTAAAATGATTTCTTTGTTAATTGTTCATGCGATTACATTTCCATAAAATGTTTGGAAAGATTTGAAAAGAAGATTTCTTTGATGTTCGTGTGATTTAGGCACTCTCTTCTTGCGGTGAGGAAGACAAAGTGAATGATCATTTTTCTGAATGTTCTGTACTAATCTGAGAATAACAAAAATATTTGTGAATAATAAAATTGATTTTTTTAGAGCTACGAATATACAAAATCTGTGAATAGACAAACTTGATTTGCGAATAATAACCGTCTTAATTATGTGGTTAGTTTTTTTTCGAGTTCTACTATGTTAGTCGATTATTGCGCTAAAATTTAATTTGACTATTTCTGGGGCTTCTTAAATATGTTTTCAGGTGACATGAAAAAATTTTAGTTATTACAAGCTAAATTCCTAATACTATCAAAGATAGGGATGATGGCAATATTGTTCTTGAAAAACTGGGAAAGTGGAAAAACTACTTTGTTGTCGGATGACAATAATATTTTTGATTGTAGCAGTAGGTCCTGAATTTTCGAGACACTTAAATAAACAATGTGGGTGACAGTGCCAACAAGTGCGGAGACCCTGACATCCAATGTTTCACGTGGGATGCCCGCACACATCCCAAAGCGAGTTGAGATCGATGTTCTCGCTTTGAGATCGATGTGTGCAGGCATCCACGTGAGCCGTTGGATGCTTGCACTTTACGGTAAGTGCATGAGTGCACTTTACACCCCCCCCCAAGTTTGTGGACTACCGTGATGGTTGTCTCCTCAAAACGTTAATTATGTGATCATGCTCAAAATAAAAGAGATGATTTGCAGAGATCGGGAATTCAACAATTTGTTCTGATGATTTCGTCGGATATGGAGTCACACTGAAACTTCATGTTCTTTACGACTAAGTGTTGTCTATCAAACATGTGGGATTTCCAGAGATCGATAATTCAACATCGATTTCAAATCTGGATATCGTTGAATTGCCGCGAAGAAATTTGCCCCAAAAGATTTGAGATTTGTTGAGATTTTGGTCATCATGCATTTTTGGGATCTAGCTAACAAGAGGGGCGTCTCATAGATGCCCAAGGCTAGGTTGGTTTCATGACATGCGATTGCCCAGCTGGCCGGCGATGGAGTGCCATTGTCAACTTTTCTCGAACACCCGGGCACACCGTAGTGTGGGTAGCTATGACAGTCTTATGTAGTACGATGATTAAAAATCTACCCTGTAGTGTCGGTCGCCTCATCAAAAAGTAAATTCTTTGATCTTGCTCGAAATATCAGAGATACTTTGTCTCGTTGGCACTAGTCCAACGATTGGATCTCTGATAATCAATTACGAAAGATAATTTTGGGGGATATGGAGTCACACTGAAACGTTATGTACTTTATGATTAAGGGGTCTATTATGTGAGATTTTAAGAGATTAGTAATCCAACATCATCTTCAAATCTTAATTTTGTTGAACAATCACAAAGAAATTAGCCCCCAAAGTTTTTAGATTTAGGTCATCATGCATCAAAAAGAGCTAGCCGACAAGATGGGTGTTTGATATGTAAAGACCCTATTTTCGGTCTCCATAGAGGAATCAAGAATCGAGCGTAGTTTCCAATTTATTTGTCGCAGCATTGCATCAAAAATGATCCACATTACATAGTAAACATAACACCAAATTTTATTTCATTTGTTTACAAATTTACGTAAGGTTTTACAGAAAATACAAATATTTATCCATATTCATTACAAAAAACACATGCCCAATCTTCATAGGTTGTCCTATGTTTTTTTTGCACTTCTTCGATCTCAATAAAGATCTTAAGACATACCTTCGCAAGTTCTTCGACACACTTTTGCTTCTCTTCAGCCGTCAGGGGTGCTCTTCGTGGTACACAGAGTGATGCTCTTGTTCCTACAAAATGGGCCCACAATAAGTTAGTCATAAACATATGACTATGTGAAATTTTTTTTTCGTGAATCGTTATACATACAAGTATAGGTAGATAGCAATATTCATATTATCATTTGCTCTCAAGTTCTAGAAAATTTTTCCAGATTCTCCCTAAATATTAAAATATTCTATATATTATTTAATTACATAATGTAAGAAATGTCAAGATATGCAACAAAAATGGGCCCAACTCATTTAGGGTAAAATGTAGACAAATCCCCTACTTGGAAAATCCATCAGAACCCCTTCATCATATTCTTCAATCTAATCTTTAATATTTTCCTATGCAAAGATTTAACATATTTTTATCGTGTCTTATTTCCTATGAAAACAAGTGTTTTGAAATAGAAATTTCCCCTCCGAAATTATATCACTTTTGTTAGAAACCCAAACCGATAGGGTCGTGCGCCAACGTGGTGTAGTCTGGTTAACCCAAACCGGGGGGCCGATTGCAATCGAACAACACATCCCCAAAAAATCTTAGCACACTTGGGTATCAAGATTCCATTTAGAAACTTGATAAAGGAGGTCCCGGGATCAAGCCCGGGCCTCAACATCCTACCCGGAATTTCCGGATTTTTCCATATGTGGCGCCCGACTCCGGGAAATTGGTTGGGGATGCATCGTTCAACTGCAGTTGCCCCCTAATTTGGTTTAACCGAATTACGCCATGTTGGCGCCCGACCCCACCGGTTTGGGTTTCTAACAGCTTTTATTTTTCACTCACATGTATTTCATAGCCATATTTCATATCAATGATTTAAAATCATATGCACAAAGAAGGTTATCTTAAAAAAGTAAAATATGAAATACTTAAAGTACTTGAATAAAACATAATTTAAGAAATAAGAAACTCATCACAACCATTCTTTTACGCTTATCCTTTTTAGCTTCATAATCACACTATCTAGAGACATCATCCTCTGATTTCTTGGCCTCGAAAAATACTAAAATAGTACGCACTTTTAATTGAATTGCATCTATTCGATATTTTTAGCGTTGATGTTTACAAAAGGATGAGACTTTTATTAAGTGTGTCAAAGATTTAGGAAATGTCATGTGAGTGCATAACAATAAATATAGACTTAAGTTAAATCAGCAAGAATAACATTAAAACCATAAACAAATGTAAAGCCCAAAGCCCTCATATGAATATAAAACCCCAAATAGGTGGCCAAAATAAGTTTTAACATCTAAAAAAGTTAGTATGACTGGCCATTAGCCCGAAATAAATACAAAAGTTCAATAATAGATTTCAATAATTAGTTTCAGCAAACTTTAACCAATATAACATCCAAATACTTATTTATATTTGATGTCCCCACTAATTTCCTCCTTGAAATTAGCTCAAATAATATGCCACCAGCTCAAAACAGCCCTAAAATTCAAGTAAATAAGCTGATCAGTCATAAAACAGCCCTAAGCGTGGTTGTTTAGTATAAAACAACTACTAATATGGCTGTCCAGCAATGTCCAAAACAAAATAGCATCCAACTAGCACATAAAAATACTAAATATGCAATATACAGGCTGACCAGCCACTAGAAAAGTCCAAATTTACATTTCCACTATAATAATTAAACTAAATATGAACTAAACAGTAAATTTGGACAGCAACGTAAAATACACAGCAAGGGAAAATCAGCCATCATGCAAAAACCATGGCAGGTCAGATTAGGGTCAAAGAAAAGTAACAAATTATGCCCAGGACATTAGAAGTGGCCGACCAGATTATTTAATAGAGCAATAACAAAATCCAATAATAAGGTAGGTAACAAAGTATCCCAAAATAAAAGGGAAGGGGCATCCTTACAGTGGGAGAGAAAGGAAGGAAGTGTTGCACAATCGATCCTTCTTGGACATGTAGAGGTTCAGTGAAGTCCTTTTAGAAACTCCAAAATAGGCACTGAAGTAGATAAGAGTAGAGGATAAGTTGGTAACCTAGTAGATGCGGCGACAAGAACTTTAATCCAGCGACAAGACAACCCTAATTCAGCGACACAGGGAGTAGCAACACGACACAAATAACAGAGAAATGAAAGAGAGGAGGAGAGGGAGAAAGTGCTTGCAAAAGAAGCGAGGAGAAGAGTATGTGAAGAATAGTAGAGGGTGCATGCAGGGCAGGGAGCGGAGCAGAAATTAAAAATGACTTTGAAAGCTATCTATGGGTTCAAGCGGTCTCCCAGGTGCTTGTCACTGAGACCCCATTTTTGCCAACAGGGTCTCAGTTGATTGAGTAAGGTTATCTGGACAGGATAAGAGCAAATGAACCCCCCTCCTCGAGGAGAGCAAAGCCCCTACTCCCCGTGACAATCTGGCCTACGTCCCCCGGCTAAAATTACGAAAGAAATTACTTTCGCAATGCCATCGCGTCTTTCAAGCGTTTCCGCAGGAACGCTGGAACGTAGTACCTGTTACGACCGTTTGGAGCCAGGAATCGTTTCGTCAGGATTGCCAGAGTACAAATGGCGGAACAAAAAAGCCCTCTTTGTAATGAGTGGGATAATGCGGAAGACAGAAGGCTTGGGCTCTTGTATTAATGGAAATAAGCGGCCAGCAGTGAAGTTAGTCCAACACAATATAATTGCATTGTATAAAGAGGAGCTAGGTGTCAAACATTAAGCCTAAGTTAGACATCATAAACATCCACATGTCACCACCACAAGCCAACAATATAACCCTTTGAAAGAGCTAATAGCAGCCCATAATAACTAAAGAAATGTAAACACCAGTCATAAACACATCTACTTGACTATTATCACCCCCGAATTGAAAAAAATAAAATCAAGAAACTAAAATAAAACTCAGAAAAATATTGCATAAAATTTGTACTGCCTTTTGATCTCATCATTGGGAAATTAAAAATATGTTACGTATTTTATTTGGGTCGTTACAATTCTTCGCTTCTTAAAGGATTTTTGGTCCTCGAAAATCTCATAATATGGAGGTGGATATATTAAAAATGATTAGAGATATTGCTAATAATATGATCATTTTATTTATTTACATGATATAAGTATTTGAAAACATTTATTTCCTTTTCTCTCGGAATGGTCCCAAATTAAAAGCTTGCGGTTGGATTAATATTTTTTCTGGGAATTCTCTTTGAGGAATTGGATTGGGGGCAGGTGCTGAAGCTAACAATTTAGTATGTATTTGATATAATTGTGGTTGTGAAGAAAGTGGTGGTCCCCGAGAGTTGATTTCCTTATTCAGAAACTTTGGATATGCATTTTTCCTGTATCTAGCTTGACAATAATAATAAAATCCAATCAGAAAATCCCCTTGATGCATTCGCCACACATTGCACATTTTGTCATGGTTGCTTAAGACGTATTACTGATAGTTGGGTCAAATTGGAATGATTTTTTTCTTTGCCCTGCACTTCATCCTAGCTTGCCATTTCCATCACCATTCGTTTACTGCCATCTCGCTGTTTTGGTGATTTCTTCTGATCAATTTCTACTAATCAAGCTCTCTCGACCAATTTATTGTATTTTAGGATATCCAAAAGGACTAATAAATTATGAATATGGTCATGTAATCCTTGTTGAAATTGATGACAACGTTCTTCTTTCATGGTGACCAAAGAATCAACATAACATGCTAATTTTGAGAATTCTGTTTCATATTGCATGACTGTCTTTGTTCCTTAGACGAGTCAGATGAATTGATCGTGCAATACACTTTTTTATGATCATGGAACAAGCTAATTGATGAATTCTTGTAGAAAATTTTTCCAAGTAGTGATGCCACGTCTGGCGTACTTCTTGGCACGATATGGTTCCACTAATGTTTTGATGCACCTTCTAACAGAAAAGCGGCAAATCCAACCTTCCGATCTTCTGGAAACTGTATTACTTGAAAGATAGTTTCTACCATTATAATCTAGTCTTCGGTGTCTAAGGGCGATAAACCTCCTCGAAAGGTTAGCGATTTCAATTCTAAGAAGTGTTTTAAGTTAATATCCAAGTGGCGTTGTTGTAGTAAAGATGCTGCAAGAGGAAGTTCAGGAGGTAGATTCATCAGGTTTAGCATAGGAGGAGGATAAACTTAAGGGATTGTTGGTTCTAAAGCAGTTAACGTCAAAAATACTAGTTTTAGAGCTTCTGCGATAGCTAAACCAAACTCGAAAGGGCGTTGACGATTCTCATTGTAACTTTCTGTAGATACTGTATTTGGATGTATTGTAGGGTCTTCTCGTAATACTCTATGTTTTCGACTTGAATAAACTTGAATGAGTTTCTATAAGGGAGTTGTAATTAATTACATTATTAATTTGTGTTATTACTATTGTACTGGCCATGACTAGATTTAATGAAAACTGTTCCCTCTGATACCAATTTGTGAAGACTCTATTTTCGATCTCTATAGAGGATTCAAGAAATGAGTGTAGTTTTTCAATTTATTTATCGTAACATTGCATCAAAAATGATCCACAGTACAAAGTAAATATAACACCAAATTTTATTCTATTTGTTTACAAATTCACATAAGGTTTTATAGAAAATACAAATATTTATCCATATTCATTACAAAAAGCACATGCTCAATCTTCACTGGCTGCCCTATACTTTTCTTGCGCTTCTTCAATCTCAATAAAGATCTTAAGTCATACCTTCGCAAGCTCTTCAATGTGCTTTAATTTGCTTATCTTCTGTCATTAGGGGTGTCCTTCGTGGTGTACTGGGTGATACTCATGTTGACTAAAAAATGGGCTCAAGATGGGTTAGTTATAAATATATGACTATGTGAGAAAAGTATTTTGTGAAATGTTATATATACAAGCAAGGTAGATAACAATATGCAAAATTCATATTATTATTTGCTCTCAATTACTATAAAATATTTTCTTATTCCACCTTTATATTCAAATATTGTATTTATTATTTAATTATATAATGTTGGAAATGTCAAGACATGCAACAAAAATGGGCCCCACCCCTTTAGGGCAAAATATAGGCAAACCCCCTACTTGGGAAATCCATCAGTAGGGAACCTCTGCATCATAGGATTCAATCAAATTCTTAACATTTACCTATGCAACATTTTAATATATTTTTTATCTTGTCTTATTTCCTATGAAAATAGGTGTTTTGAAATAGAAATTTCACCTCAAAACTTATATCGATTTTATTTTCCACCCACATGTATTTCATAAGGATATTTTGTATCAGTGATTTAAAATCATATGCACTGATAGGGTTATCTTAAAGAAGTAAAACAGGAAATACTTAAAGTACTTGAATAAAACATAATACAAGAAATAAAAACTCACAACAACTTTTCCTTTACCTTTATCCCTTTCAGCTTCGTCATCACGTCTATCTCGAGATGTCATCCTCGAATTTCTTAGCCTTAGTAAATACTGAAAATAGTACGCACTTTTAATTGGGTTGCGTCTCTTCAATATTTATAGCGTTGATGTTTACAAAAGGATGAGACTTTTATTAAGGGTGTCAAAGGTTTAGGAAATGTCACATGAGTGCTTAATAATAAATATAAACATAAGTTAAATCAACAAAAATAACACTAAAGTCGTAAACAAAAGTAAAGCACCAAAGCTCGAATAATCAAAGCTCATATAAATATAATGCCTCATAATAGCTGGCCAAAATAAGTTTTAAGCATCTAAAATAGATAGAATGACCGACCATTAGCACAAAATAAATATAAAAGCCCAACAATAGCTTGAAATAATTAATTTCAGCTAACTCAAACCAATAGAACAATCAAATACTTATTTATATTTGTTGTCCCCACTAATTCACTCCTTGAAATTAGCTTAAATGATATGCCAACAACCCAAAACTGCCCTAAAATTGAAGTAAATAAGCTGACCAGTCATAAAATAACCCTAAACGTGGCTATCCAGTACAAAAACAACTACTAATATGGTTGTCTAGCAATGTCCAACACAAAAAAAACGGTTAACCAACACAAAATAGTTCTAAATATGCAGTATACATAATGATTAGCCACTAGAAAAGCCCAAATTTATATTTCCACCACTATAAATAAACTAAACAGTACATTTGGACAACAACGTAAAGTACACAACAAGGGAATATTAGCCATCATGCACAAACCATGGCCGATCAGATTAGGGCAAAAGCAAAGTCACAAATTATGCACAGGACATTAGAAGTGGCCGGCCAGATTATCTAACAGAGCAATATCAAAATCCAATAGCAAAGGCAGCATACTATCCCAAAATAAAAGAGGAGCATACTTATAGTGGGAGAGGGAGGAAGTGTTGCACAACTGATCCTTCTTGGACACATAGAGGTTCAGTGAAGTCCTTCTAGAAACTCCAAAATAGGCAATGGAGTAGCTAAGTAGTAGAGGAGAAGTTGGTGACCTAACATAAGCAATGGAAAGAACTTAAATTTAGTGGTAAGGCAACCCTAATTCAGCGGCAAGGCAACCCAAATTCAACGGCAAAGCAACCACGACACGACACAAATAGTAGAGGAATGAAAGAGAGGAGGAGAGGGAGAAATACATTGCAAGAGAAGAGAGGAGAAGAGTCTGGGAAGAATGGTAGAGGGCGCACACAGGTCTGGAAGCAGAGCAAAAATCAGAATGAAATGCTGAAGACGGAAGGCTTGGGCTCTTTTATTAACAGAACTAAGCGGCCAACGACAAAGTTAGTCTAACACAACATAATTGCACCATATAGAGAGGAGCTAGGTGTCAAACATTAAACTCATATTAGCCACAACATAAACATCTACATGTCACTACCACAAGCCAATAATATAACCCTTTGAAAGAGCAAATAGAAGTCCACAACAACTAAAGAAATGTCACCACCAGCCATATGTACATCTACTTGACAACTAACACCCCCAAATTGAAAAAAATAAAATTAAATAACAAAAAGAAACTAAAATAAACTCAAAAAAATATTGTGTAAACTTCATACTGCCTTTTGATCTCATCATCAAGGAATTAAAAATATGTTATGCATTTTATTTGGGTCATTACATGATAGACTCCCAATCCCTAGGTGGCACACTGTTAACCTTTCTCAAGCACCTGGGCAATTCCTTGGATGAACACTCTAGTGCGGATAGCTATGAAAACCCAAGCATCGCTTACATGAATGTTTATGATTTGAACAATTCAGTCCACGCCTTACAATACAGTCAAACCAGCTCATATTTGTATGTTTTTGATGTCTTTGCAATCGTCTTATAGTCGAACACAAACATTGAATTTCGGATATGACTCGACCAATTTGATTGTTATAGAGGTACTCAATATCTTTGTTTTATGAAGGTAAGACCAAACTCTTTTGTCACCTATCAATTAATAGAAAGTTTGTACTACATCATCAAAAATATTAGAGTCATCAATTGGTTTTATCACTATTCTTTAAGCCACTAATTCTCTCACAAGTTCATGTTGCTCATACTCTCTAGGATATAGAGTCCTCAAGACACTGCATCCTCTCCTCATACTCATAGAGGAGAGAAACTACCATCTCATCATGTCTCATTTCATTACCATTCTCCTTTATCCACCTTTGAAGTTTCTAGTATGCTTAAAGAGTCTCTATTTGTTAATTCATAAGTACATCAAGTTTGGCTCTCCTTTTGTTGTTTTATTTACTAGGCATTCACAAATTTTGACAAGTCGCATGGATGACCAGAAAATGGTAATGGAAAGTGGAAAGAAAATTAAGAGAAGATCCAATTAGTTATAATTATAAGAGATATAACTTTTGACGAAAATTCTATATATACTTCACCCGAAATCAAAGTCTGATGTTGCAAATGATATTTTTAGCGAGTAGGTAAAGTTTAAGATAACTCCAAACTTAGGAAAAGGGGATTATCTACCTTTTTCAAACAAACCTAATGAAATGCCAACTACAAGTTTGAGGTGGAATCTAATAAGGGTCCAATACAGGAGAGACAATACTACATTGTTATTGATTGGCCAAGGAGCTAGGAAAATTCGACCCCAACAAAAGTATGACTATGCTGATTTTGTAGCTTGTCTCCAAATGAATGAAAAGTGGATTCACTGAAGCCTTCAACCTACTAGGAGGCTATTTTTGATGCTAATGTCGAAGCTGCACATTGGGTTGTTGTAATGGATGATGAAATGAAATTCTTTCACAAGAACTAGACTTGGGAGCTTGTTTGCCTACAAATGAAAAGAAAATGGTTGGGGTACAAATGTATCCTTAAGAAGAAATTAGGAATCCCGAGTGTTGGATCCATTGCCCACAATGTCCTGGATTTGAGTGAAGTCAATCTTATCAATGATATACACATGTCTGTAGATGACAATGATAGGTCAGGTAGCCTAAGTGGCTAAGTTAGGTAAACTCTTACCTAAGTGGTGGAAAGACAGATAACTGTCTAAGTCCACAGGCGTTGAGTGAAGATCAGTCACTCAACGCTAGATGGCTTATAACGTTGAGTGAATCCTATACAGTCAAAGCCAAGGAAGTGGCAAGCTGAGAAAATGGCCAAGTCCACAGGCGTTAAGTGAAGTCAACTCACTCAACGCCATACAGTAAAATGCTGTGAGATAGGCTAAAGCAATAAAAGCCTAAAGTTGGAATAAGCTGAAATGTGGCTATGTCCACATGCGTTGAGTGAAGTCAACTCACTCAACGCCATACTACTAAAGAGAAAGTTGGCTAAGTGTTTTGGCATTGAGTGATGAATACACACTCAACGCCATACAACAAAAAGTTTGTAAGTCGAGCAAAGCTCGGAGATTGAGATTCTGAGTTCGTCGATCTCAGTTTAGAGTTTGTCGAACTAAGTTCAGAGTTTGTCGAGCTCAGCTCACCTTTCGTCGAGCTAAGTTCAGAGCTTGAGATTATGAATTCGTCGAACTCAGAAAGACATTCTATGCCCAGTGCTTATTAAATACAGAAAATTGACTAAGGAAGAAAGCGTTGAGTGAGGAGTGTTCACTCAACGCTCTCAACGCTTAAGTTGCTGAAGAAGTAGAAACTTGGTTAAGGCAAAAAGCGTTGAGTGGAGGTTACTGACTCAATGCTGTCAATGCCTAGTGAAGACAAAATTTTGTTTAAGGGGTTTGGCATTGAGTGATGCTTACTCACTCAACGCCAAGTAGCTGAAAGCTGATACATCAAGATTGGCGTTGAGTGGAGCTGAATCACTCAACTCCTAGAATAAAACTTTATATTTTAAGTAATTTGGCTTTGAGTGAAGGTTACTCACTCAACGCCAAAAGACAGTGAATCTGTCTAAGTGTTTTGGCATTAAGTGATTCTTACTCACTCAACGCTTATTCTATGATGCTCGATTTTGGCTAAGTCCATAGGTGCTGACGTCAGCAAAATCGATAAAGTCAACTAAGGTCAAATCAGACACAGGGAAGCTATACTGCACGACAAAACTTGCCGTGAAGCTACTGCACATCTTCTTCCGTTAAAGAAAGGCACAGCTACAAGCTACAGGTGGGGCCCACCGATCTCTAAGAGTCGTTCATCGGCAAACTACAAAATGAAGAGATAAGGCCAAGATAAAGAAAACTTTTAGGGCACTTATTATTCAAAATGGAGAGCAGTAATCTTCATCTTCTTCGCTATTGCTGCATGTGAAAAGCTTGAAGCTCTCTAGTAAGAAAAGTTCAGTTAGCTGTGCAAGTCTCCATCTGCCATAGCAAATTCAGAATCTGTTCTGTAGAAAGAAGAACCTTCATCCTTTGACAGGTTCAGTGAGCTGTTTAAAGACTCAAGATCAAAAGATCTTTAGCCTTTGGCAGCATGTTCAGACGTTTTCTTCTGAGTTCCTCCAGCAAATCCTTTCCCTACTGTGAGGAGAGTTGGAGCCAAAAATTTTTTGCTCAAGTGGTTTGCACAGAGAAATTTCTCTGTGTCAAAGTTAATTAAATTATTTATTTTTGTAGGATCCTTCTAGATCTGAGCTGTAGGACCTTTGGGTCTGAGGTAGGGCAAATTTGCATGAGCTGTAGGAGAGTGCTGCTCTATGAGGTTAGTGAGTTTAACTCATTGAGAAGTAGGGTAGTTTTGCCTGAACTGTAGGAGAGTGCATCTCTCTGAGTTGTAAGAGCAAGCTTGCTCATAGGTATAGCTATCCTCCATAGCCTGAGTGGTAGGGCTTAAGTGCCTGAGGTAGGTGATACTTGTATCACTGGGTGTTGGCCTTTGTGGCTGAGATGTAAGTCTTGGAGGAGACTGAGAGATCCTGAGGGATCTGAGGTGTAAGCTCCTTGGAGCATTAGTTTGGAGAAGTGCCTTGACTAATAGGAAGTTAGCAAGGTGGGAGGAGAGTGGATGTACCCATAATTTTGGGGAACCACTATAAAATACTTGTGTGCTTTTCTGTATTTGCTTTTATTTTCTTAATTGTAGGTGCTAAGGACAAGCTCTAGATCACTCTAAGTTGAAAGTTAAAAGAAACAATGAAGTAATTCAAAAAGACTATCAAAAGACCCAAACAGACCTATTCACCCCCCTCTATATTGCTAGCTACCTTGAAAAATAAGATCTTTTAAGTGGTATCAGAGGGAGGTTCCTCAAAAAGGATTTAATAATCTGAGTGATCCTCCCAAGTAGCTATTGCTAAGTGGTCATGGGCTTTGGAGAGAGCCAAAGAGAGCTGAGTTCCATGAAACTCCCATTATGTAGAAAGGAGCAGTTTGGAATATGGAAGGAGAGGGTGAGGCTATTCATGGAAGCCTATGATCCAAGAATTTTTGTAACTATTAGGGAGGGACCTGTCATTTCTATGAAGGTCTCTATTCTGGATTCCAATATCCAGACACCAAAGACACTCTCTGAAATGACCAAAGATGAGGTCATACTAGCTGGCCTGGACAAGAGAGCACATAACATCATTATCAGTGATGTAGATGACTCAACCTTCCTAAACTTAGTTCACTGCCAGACCTCCAAGGAGATATGGGACACCCTTGTTGTCTATATGGAGGGTACTAATGAGGTAAGAGATGATATGAAGTCTCTGCTCAACCAAGAGTATGAGGCTTTCAAGCAAATCCTGAAGGAGAACATAACTACCTATTATGAAAGATTCTTCAAGATCATAAATGAGTTAAAGACCTATGAAATGGTCTTCAACAATTATGAAATTAATGACAAGTTTCTCAAATCTATCACTAGAGACTGGGATACTAAGATTTGTGTCATAAGAGAGATGGCCAATCTTGCAGACACTCATCCCCAAATATTATTTGGGAATCTGCTCTCCTAAGAGATGTAGCTGGCTGCCAAGAAGGAGGAGGATGCCTCCAACAAATCACTGGTCAAAGAAAATTCATTGGCCTTCAAAGCCGAAAGCTTAAGGAAAGGAAAGGATTCCTTCTCCACCAAGGAGACCAGCTGAGTCAGACAGCTCTGACTCAGAGGCATCAGACAGCAACATGTCTGATGAAGATTTTTCAGCCTTTTCAAGACAACTCCAGAGGTTAATGAAGAAGAAGTATTGGAAGAAAAGGCCTTCCAATTCCACTCATCACAAAAATAACTAGTCTAAGACTGACAGGTATGGTTCTAAACATAATAAATATAACTCCTCTAAAGTAATTTGATACTGTTGCAGCAAGCCTGGACATGTGATAGCTGATTGCCCATAGCAGAGGAAGGAGAATGAGGAGAAGAAGTAGCACCAGCACAAAGGAAAGAAGGAAAAGTCCTTCATTGCCAAGAAGGAAAAGAGTTTAACAGACTCATCATATTCTGAGTCTGAAGAAGAGGAAGCATATATTTGGCTAGTTGTCGCTACTGTTAAAGATGAAGCTATTGCAACAGGAGAAGTCAATCCTCCAGGGAGGATATGAATCAGAGCCCCTCTGACACTGTCAGACAGTGAGTTAGAGGTGGATGAAGATGTCCACAACTACATAGCACTGATGGCAATGACAGATGAGGAAGGAAACCAGGATCAGCCATGTCAGAGCAAGGTACATCTATCACCTAACTCTACTTATCTGTCTGAGTTTGAGACTAGTCCATGATCAGAATCCTCTTCTCCCTATGGTGAAGAAGATTATAGATCTGAAGGAGATGTCAATCAACTGATTGACAAGTATGGAGAACTTCTGAATGCCTTCAAGAAGGTCAAGAAGTTGTCTAAGAAGCAAGAAAAAGAGATCTCATTTCTTAAGCTTGCAGTTGCCCAGTAGACTGTAACAACAAATCTACTGGACCAGAAAGCTCGGGAAATTAGCCAACTGAAGTCCCTCTTGGACATTCAGGTAGCCTCCATCAAGCACAAGAACTGTCTCATCAGGGAGCTCAAGATAAGCTTGAGAAGGAGAAAAGAATAGTGGCTAACTATTCTAAGCCAAGTACTTTCCTCCCCTTGATAGACTCCTTCTCTCAAAGTGGTAAGAAGGGGTTGGGATTCAAGAGAAGCACAAGAGTTGCTCATTCTAAAAGGAAGGGCACAGCTCTAGCTCCACCTCAGCCTATTTCTTCTAAGGCACCCATTATTTTCAGAAAAGTTTTGATACCTTCTAACAGGTATGACCAAGAAAGTTCTTATGGTCACTGGGAGAGGGGTTGTTCATCTAGAGTGAATAAAGATGTTCACTGTCATGGTGAAAGTTTTGGAAGGTTGTGTGCAGTCAAGGATGCCAATGAGAAATTTCAAATGGCCTAATCTAGACAATTTGTCTTTGGTGCTTCTACACCAACTCTCAAGAATAATGCTGCTGCCAAGGCTCATAATATGATAACAAAGGTTCTGACTAAGGGCAAGTCTAAGAATCAGGATAATCTGGGCATATTAGAAGCCATCAGAAGCATGCTTTCTGAAAAGAAGCTAGCTCCTGCTGGCACTCAGGGCAGTCCAAACCAGCCAGCTATAAGACTTACCTTCAGTCAAATTCTTCCTGAAAGAAATAAAAAAAGGTTGCAGCACATCTTCCTCCTATCAAGGTTACTGCTCATCAAGCTGTAGGGACTTTACAGAAAAGAAGATATAACATACATGATTGTTGGTGCTGTGGCAAGATAGGGCATTTTGCCATTGACTGCTGGCATAATCCCAATATGGCTAGAACTAGGGTCAGTCCACCAGTCAGAAATTCTGTTTGTGGACATGTTCAGTTTCATGCTAACATGCACCTAGGACCCAATAGATATTAGTGTCCTAAGGTTAAGTAATTTGTATATTGCAGGATAGTTCAAGGTGACATACCCCTATATAGTACTTGAACAGTGGTTGTTCCAGGCACATGACTGGAAAAGGGAGCAACTTGAAGGAGTTTACTCCAGTAAAAGATGGACCCAAAGTCTTCTTTTGAGGTTCAGATAGAGGTGTAACCAGAGGATATGGTAAGATCACCAATGGTATAGTCACCATCACCAAGGTGGCTTATGTTGAAGGGTTGCAGCACAAACTTATAAGCATCAGACAGCTTTTTGATCTTCGCTATGTAATTGTCTTCCACAAGGATAAGTGTCTAATTAGGAGGTCAAGTGACCAAGAGGTCATCTTGATAGACACTAGGAGTGGAAATATTTATTGCTTGAACTTTCTATGTCTATACACAGATTCTCCAATCTGTTTGGTGGCAAATGAGAAAGTCTCATATTGTGTTTAGTAGCACAAGAGACTAGCCCATTTGAATTACAAGACTATTGGTAAGCTCTTCAGTCAAGAGCTAGTTAGGAATAGCCCCAATGTGAAGTGCTCTAAGGAGGGCATTTACTCAACTTGCCAAAAGGGTAAGCAGACAAAAGTCTCCTTCAAGGGTATTGGGACCAAAGACTTTGTGAAGTGCTTATACCTCTTGCACTTGGACCTATTTGGTCCAATGCCAGTTAACAGTCTTGGTAGGAAAGTCTACACCCTTGTGGTTGTTGATGACTATTCCAAGTTTACTTGGGTGTTCTTTCTTAAGAATAAGGATGAAACCCTTGATGTCTTCATGAGGTTTGTCAAGCAAATTCAGAATGAGCTTGGCTGTTCTGTGGTCAAAATCAGAAATGACCATGAGACAGTGTTGAGTATATTGGAAAATTTGTACCTGATTTGGAGAAGCCTCACTTAGCTCAATGATATACATCAAGGTGTATTTGATGTTATTTTGAGTTTATATGTGCAGGTTAAGAATGTGCTAGAATGCAGGAAAAATATTCTAAGTCCATGTGTCGACACCTGAGGAAGCTGTGCCGACACTTCAGTAAGATTGTGTCGACACTTGGAAATAGCTGTGTCGACACTTCAGAGAATTTGTGTCGACACCGGGAGGCAATGTCGACACACAGAAGATTATAGTCAACATCGACTGTGTCGACACCGGGAGGCAGTGTCGACACACAGAGGCAGAGTCGACAACAATTGTGTCGACACCTGGAGGCAGTGTCAACACACGCTATGTTCTGAGTCTACATCAACTGTGTTGACACACAGGACTTGTGTCGACACACAGCTGAGTCTAGACCAAGTTGATTGCTGATGAATGGTGAAGTGTTTGTGTCGACACAAATAATCAATGTCGACACATTCTCAAGATACAGTATCAAGAAGCTGTGTCGACATCAAGGCAGCTTTGTCGAAATCACCAAAGACTGTGTTGACACTTAAGTCACTTGTGTCGACACATATTAACAGATGGTCTCGACACTTTATGACAGACAGACTCGACGCTTTGCTGAAAAAGACAAAGGCTCAAGAACTGTTTGAAGACTTGACAGCTGTGAGTTACAACAGGTTTTCTGAAGCTGTCAGACTTGTCAGAAGTTAGTTATAAACTGGATCAGCTGGTTTTCATGGATGAGTCTATAAATAGATGGATTCAGAAGAAGAAAGAGACACAGATAGAGAAGACAAGTATTGTCACACCTAACACAATTAGAGATTGATCTTTGATCAAGAAAGTATAAGTAACAAAGAAGAAGATCTTCGTGAGAAGATCTAAGAAGACGTTCTGAAGTAGTTTACTATTCAGATTCTGTCTAAGTGGAATTCAATCAAGAATTCAGAACTATCTTCAAGAGGTTTGGATAGAGAGAGATCCAGCTATTTGAAGACAAGGAGGAGACATTCACAGATCTCTCAAGAAGCAGACACTGAACTAATCTGTCAAGAAGATTCAAATCTATTTCTGAAGTCTAAGAAGGAAGCTGACAGTTAGTTTTATTCAAAGGAAATCAACCCAAATAAGTTCAGATTCAAGAAGCTTTGAAAAAAGCTAAGATCAAGTTGATTTCAGCCATCAGCCTCTTCAAGAAGCTGATCAAGAAAGTTCGTATCCCTTCTCTCTCAACAGGGGTAAGAGATTACAAAAATTTCTTATCAAATTCTGTAGGATCTATTCATAGATCTGAGTTGTAAGCCTATTTTATAAAGGTTGAGTGTAGGAGATTTATTCTCTGAGTGGTAGGGCTATTTATGCCTGAGTTGTAGGAGAAGGTATTCTCTAAGCTGTAGGCCTTGTGGCAAGGCTGAGGTAGGGTTGTTTATGCCTGAGTTGTAGGAGAAGGTATTCTCTGAGTTGTAGGCCTTATGGAAAGGCTTAGGTAGGGCTTATTAGCCTGAGTTGTAGGAATCCTTCTGGATTCTGAGTTCCAGGATCTGAGGATCTGAGTTAAAGTAAGAAGTTAGGCCGACTCTAGCATACTGCTAGATAGGTTAAGGGGGAAAGTGGATGTACCCAGACCTTGGGGAACCACTATAAATCTATGTGCAATCTGTGATGTGTGTATGATTGTGATTGCTGTGCTGTGTTAGCTATAGAAATATCTGATTTATTCAAAGAACTGTAGTTATATTCTACCTTAAGTTAAATCCAGGAAAAGTACCTATTCACCCCCTCTAGGTGTTTAGGTAGTCTTGAAAGTAAAACTATCAAGTGATATCAGAGGGAGGTTACTCAAAGAAAGACTTAACAGTCTGAGTTAGATTCCTAAGGCAGAATCAAGAATCAAGAAAATGGGTTTTGGAGAGAATCACAAGGAATTAGGGTCAATGAAATTACCCATCTGCAGGAAAGAGATTTTTGAAATCTGGAAAGAAAGGGTTAGGTTGTTTATGGAGGCCTCTGACCCAAGGATATATATCACAGTAGAAGAAGGTCCATATATCCTAATGAATGTGACTGTTCTAGATGCAAATCAAAAAACTCCTAAAGATTTTTCTGAAATGACTAAGGATGAGATTATATTGGCAACTATGGATAAAAGATCTCAGAATATCATAGTGAGTACCGTAGATGATTCTACTTTCCAAAATTTGATTCACTGCAAAACCTCCTAGAAAATGTGGGACACCTTGATTGTCTACATGGAGGGTTCTAAAGAAGTTAGACAAGACAAAAAATCTATGCTCAATCAAGAATATGAGAGTTTCAGACAAGGGAAGTCTGATAGCATATCTGAATGCTACAAGAAATTTTACAGGATAGTGAATGAACTGATGTCCTATGGAAGAGTCTTCAGTACTTATGAGCTGAATGACAAATTTCTAAGATCCTTGACAAAGGATTGGGATACCAAGATTTGTGCCATTAGAGAAGTGGCCAAACTAGCAGACATTTCTCCTACAACCTTATTTGGAAAGTTGCTATCATATGAAATGCAACTAATGGCTAGGAAGGAGGAAGAAAGAAATACAAAAGGAGAGCATAGAGAAAAGTCAGTGGCCTTCATGGTTGAAGCCACTAGAAAGAGCAGGAGGATGTCTCCATCACCTCCTAAGGAAGTTGCTGAAGTTATCTCAGAAAATTCAGACAGTCAGAACTCAGATAGCAGTGATTAAGATGCAGAATTTGCTGCCTTTAAAAGGCAGTTTCAGAGGTTCTTGAATAAGAAGCAGTGGAAGTCAAGGCCCTCCGCATCACAGCCAGTTGATGACTATTATCAAAAGAGAAAATCATCAAGAAAGGAAAGGAGCAGGTCTAAGCCCAGCAAAGCTACAATATCAAAAATTGTTTGCTATTGCTGCAATAGGCCAGGACATGTGGTGGCTGAGTGTCCAGAAAAGAGGAAGTAGTCACCAGACAGAAAGAAGACTCAACAAAAGGACAAGAAGGAGAAATCCTTTGTTGCTAAGAAGGAGAAGAGTCTTACAGATCAATCCTCCTCAGAGTCAGAATCTGAAGCTGAAGCATACATTGGACTGTATGTAGCTAGTGAAGAAGAGGAGTTTATGCAATTGCTGGACTCCATCAATGAACAAGAAGACCATCAGTGCATGGGACTGATGGCTGAATCAGAAGATAATAAGTGCCAGGATCAGCCTGGTCCCAGTAAGGTATAAAGTAATTCTAGAATTTCTGATTACAGTACTGGTTCAGAGTCAGATTCATCTTCATCAAGCGATGAGGATGGATCAGAATCCGAAGGAGATATTCATCAGTTGATAGATGAATATGGGGACTTATTGCAGGCACTTAAGAAAAGAAAAAACCTGGCCAAAAATCAGGCTAAGGAAATTGTAGATCTTAAGATGACTGCATCTAGTTTAGAGAAAGAATTGGATCAATAAATGAATGAGGTTGCCAAGCTGAAAACTATTACTGTTATTCAGTTGGGTACAATCACATATAAAAATGATCTAATTAAAAGTCTGGAAGTCAGACTTCAAGTAGAGAAAGATTTGGTGGCTAATTACTCTAAGCTAAAATCAGTCTTACCCTTAATAGATGAGTTTGTGGCTCAAAAGGGTAAGGCAGGAATAGACTTTAAAGGTAACACCAGGGCTGCCCATTTCATGAGAAAAGGCAAAGCACCAGTTCAGCCATTGAAATTTAAAGTCCATGTAGTTTTTAGAAAGGTGCAGGAGCCTTCGAACAAGTATGATCTTGAAAACATTCATGGTCATAATAAGACTGATGTTCTGAATAACAACGGTGTTAATGCCAATAAGTCAGCCCATGTTCATAAACCCCATGGTTATAAGAAATCAGTGGGTGTAGCTGCAGCAGCACCAGCACAGAATAAAAATTCTTTTGTCAAAAATGTATCTAGACCTAGATATAATAAGTATGAATGATAGTGCTGTGGCAAGACAAGCCATTTTTCCTTAGACTGCTGGCATAACATAAGTGTCAGGAAGAACAACAGTCTACCAGTTAGAAGAGTTGCTGGTAGTTTTGATATGAATGGTGCTAACTTGAACCAAGGACCCAAGACTTGGGTTCTAAGGGAAAGTAATTCTGTATTGAAGGAAAGTCCAAGTTTCCATGCCCCTATATGGTACTTGGACAGTGGATGTTCCAGGCACCTGACTGGAACAAAGGGGCTATTGAAGGAGTACACATCTATCAAGGATTGGCTTAAAGTAATCTTTGGTGGATCTGAAAGAGGAATCATCAAAGGATTTGGTAACATCTCTTCCAATCAAATTACCATCACTCAAGTGGCTTATGTAAAAGGTTTGAAACACAACCTAATAAGCATAAGTCAGCTGAGTGATCTAGGATATGACATTTCATTTGTTAAGAATGGATATCATATCAAAAGGTCAAGTGATCAAAAGATCATTTTGACAGGATATAGAAAGAGAAATGTTTATTATCTTGATTTTGGGTGTGAGAACAAAGGTTATCCTATTTGTCTTGTGGCTGATGAGAAAACATCTCATTGTGTCAAATGGCACAAGAGGCTGGCTCATCTTAACTACAAGATAATTGGCCAATCTTTAGTAAAGAGTTAGTGTGGAATGGTCCTCAAGTTAAGTGTATAAAGGAAGGGATATGTTCAGCTTGTCAAAAGGGCAAGCAGACAAAATCCTCCTTTCATAGCCTTGAAAATAAGGATTCAGTGAGGTGTCTATACCTCTTAAATATGGATCTTTTTGGTCCTATTCTAGTTCATATTCTAGGTAGGAAGGTCTACACTTTTGTGGTTGTAGATGACTATTCTAGATATTCCTGGGTATTCTTTCTAAGACAGAAATCTGAAACCCCAAGTGTTTTACACAATTTTGTCAGACAAATTCAAAATGAACTTGACAGTACAATGGTCAAAATCAGAAGTGACCATGGCACTGAATTTCAATCTGAAAGTATGACAAGATTGTGTGAAGAGTTTGGGATTTTTCTAGAATTCTCCTCACCTAGAACACCTCAGCAAAATGGTATTGCTGAAAGAAAGAATAGGACATTGATTGAAGGTGGTAGAACTTTATTGAGTGACACTTCTCTCCCAGAATATTTTTGAACTGAGGCAGTAAACACTACATGTCATGTGCTCAACAGGGCTTCTATCACCAAGTACCACAAAAAGACACCCTATGAGATCATGAAAGGTAGAAAACCAAATCTATCCTATTTTAGAATCTTTGGTTGCATGTGTTATATCCTTAACAATGACAAGTCATATTTAACTAAGTTTGCTGACAAATCCCAAGATGAGATATTTATTGGGTACAACAATAATAGTAAGGCTTATAGAGTCTACAACTTGATTACTCAGGTTGTAGAAGAATCTGTACATTTTGTATTTGATGAAACAAGATTAATCAACAGTGAGTTGCCTTGTAGTTCATGCAGTCCAACAGGTATAAGTAATAGGATGGACAAGCTTTCCATTGCAGAAGGCTCAACTGCAGATGAAGTATTGGAAAATGATGGCTACTGTACAGGGGGAGTACAAGACTCTCTAGAAGCTGATGACAACCAAGAGGTGCAGCATAATGAAGAAACTAGAGGTGTTCAGCTAGAAGGAAGTCTACCTCAAGCTGTAAAACATCTAAAGGATCATCCAGCAAATCAAATTATTGGTGATCCAAGACATGGAGTGCAAACCAGAAGTAGAAATCTAAATACAGTCTTGTACTCAAGTTTTCTATCTCAACTGGATCCAAAGAAATTTGAAGAAGCTATCCAAGACCAACACTGGATTAATTCTATGCAAGAGGAGCTTAATCAGTTTAGAAGATGCAAGGTCTGGGAGTTGGTTCCTAAACTAAAAGACCACAACATCATTGGTACAAAGTGGATTTTTAGGAACAAGTTGGATGAGAATGGAGTTATTGTGAAGAATAAAGCAAGATTGATTGCAAAAGGATACAGGCAGGAAGAGGGAATAGACTTTGATCAAACATTTACCCCAGTAGCAAGACTGGATGCAATCAGAATGTTTCATGCCTATGTAGCATATCAAGGCTTCAAAGTATATCAAATGGATGTGAAATCAGCATTCCTGAATGGTGATCTAAAAGAAGAAGTCTATGTAGAGCAGCCATTAGGTTTTGTAGATTCTCTTAAACCTGGTTATGTCTATAGACTTAGGAAAGAATTGTATGTGTTAAAGCAAGCCCCAAGGGCTTTGTATGAAACCCTGTCTACTTTCCTTATTGAGAACAAATTTTCAAGAGGTAAAATCGACAAAACTCTATTCCTAAGGGAATCTAAAGGGAAGATAATCTTAGTTCAGATCTATATAGATGACATAATCTTTGGGTCTACAGAGAACAACCTTTGGAAGAAGTTTACCAAACTTATGCAAGGGAAGTTTGAAATGAGCAGTATGGGGGAACTTAAGTTCTTCTTGGGACTCCAAGTAAGACAGAATGATGATGGATTGTCCATATCCCAGTCTAAGTTCACCAAGGAGTTAATTAAGAAGTATGGTATTGAGTCATACTCCACCATGAGAACTCCTATGGGAACAAGTATGCCTATATGCAAAGATGATGCAGGTAAACCTGTAGATGAGTCTTTGTATAGAGGAATAATTGGCTCTCTATTATATCTCACTACTAGTAGACCAGACATTATGTATGCAACATGTGTCTGTATTAGGTACCAAGCATGCCCTAAAGAATAAAATTATACTGCAGTCAAAAGGATTTTGAGATATCTAAAGGGCACACCTAATCTAGGCCTTTGGTACCCTAGGAATGGAGATTTTCTACTAACAGGTTATTCAGATGCAGATTTTGCAGGCTGTAGAGAAGATAGAAAAAGTACTACAGGTACATGCCAATTCCTGGGAGGAAGATTGATATCTTGGAGCAGTAAGAAGCAGACTAGTGTGGCAATATCCACAGCTGAGTCTGAATATGTGGCAGCAGGAAGTTGCTGTGCATAGCTGTTGTGGATTCAGCATCAGCTAAGGGACTATGGTATTCAAGTAAGTAGAACACCTTTATTGTGTGATTCTAAAAGTGCCATCTCTATTGCAAACAATCCTGTTTCACATAGTAGGACTAAACATATAGAGATAAAATACCATTTTCTAAGAAAACATGTAGAAAAAGAAGACATCTCATTAGAATTTGTTAAAACTGATTTTCAAATTGCAGATGTATTTATTAACCCTCTGGATGAAACTAAATTCAATAGATTTAAAATTGAATTAGGAATGCTAACCATAGGTTAGTTTACCAAAAATTTGCTAAGTAAAATGGTGTCGAAACATTCAGTGATAAGGTATCGACACAGAGAATTCATGTCGACAATTCAGGGAAATTGTGTCGACACAGAGAAAATGTGTCGACACCTGAGGGACAAAGAGTCGACACATCCAGAAATGTAGTGTCGACACAACCAGAGTAATTGTGTCGACACTTATAGATTTTGTGTCGACACTTATAATAAGAGTCGACACAGAATTTCTAATGAACTACTAAGTATCTCCTGTGTCGACATATCATCAATTGGTGTCGACACATAGTAGTCAGCGCCGTGGTCGAGACAATAGAAGTTTGTGTCGACACATTCCAACAGTGTCGACACTTTTAGACAGTTTTTGCCCGCCTTTTGATCTTCTTTGATTAGAAGGGTATAAATAGGTCAAGAACTTATTCTGTCGACACGCTCACCAGGGTTTCAAGACAAAAACCTTGTGTCGACAATCTCTCTCCTCTCTAATCAAGCTTTCTCTTCATTCCAATGGCGCCCAAGGTTAAAGACAACGTCAATGAAGGATATGAGTTGGTAAGGCATGCATTCAACGATGCCGAATCGGAGATCAAACAGGTCATTTCACTTCTTACAGAAAACGGATTAGAATATCTTGTCTCTGAACCTAGTAAGATATGGAAGAAAGAAGTATTTGAGTTCTACACGGCTGCATCAATGGACTCAACTGGCTTGAAGATCAAATCCACTGTTTATGGAGAAAAAGTCAAGCTATCTCAGAAAAGGTTTAGCAAGATTCTACATCTTCCTAGAATACAAGATGAGGAAGAGGTCCCAGCCTCAAGGACCAGGGAGGCGCTTCAATGGTGTGGATTGGATCCAACCATAAAGATAGGATCTGCCATCAACAGGAATGGCATGAATCCTCAGGGGAAATTCCTGTCTGAAATAATAGGAAAGGTGATCTTATGCAAACCAGGTGGCCGTGATAGGATATCAGTCTATATGTTCAGCCTGATGACTAGGGTGATCTTTAAGATTAAAATAAATTGGTCTGCAGTACTATTTTATAAGATTAATGAAGGAATCAAGAAGCCAAACTTGGCTAGAATCATGAGTCTGTACCTGCCTGGAATGATTCTAGAGGTAATGCAACAGATTCCTGGATCAAAGATAAACCACATGAGTAGAATGGACATGAGGTTATTCTCAAGATGGGATAGAGTTCTTTCTAAAGAAATGCCTGATGTGGACAGGCAAAAGCATGGTCCTAAAGATGCACAGGTCAAGGAAGATAATATATCTACACAGGTGTAGGGGGAGCCAGTTATTGCACAAGATCAGGAAGAGCAAGTTATAACACAAGTTTAGGATCTGACTGTGACTACCCAAGTCCAGGAAGAGACTATAATTGCACAAGTGCAGGGGGAGCTAGAAAGTATACAAGTCCAGGACAATGCTGAGAATGCACATTTACAGGGGGAGCCATAGTCTGAACAGGTATAAGAGGAAGAAAGAATTTATTTATTAGAGGACATTGTTTCTCAAACTGATTTAGATATTTCTGGAGTTGCTGCTGCTGCTGAGAAAGTACAATCTCCTGCTCTCACACAATAAGAATTTACTCTTGAAGAGCTGTTTCCTGATATTGGAGGAGAAACAGATAAAATGGAGACCCTAAGGGTTGAGGGGGAGCAGGTTGATATAGAGGAAGAGCAACATGTAGCTGAAAAAGAAATTTCTTCCACTCCTCATGAGAGGGTTAATATTGATAGTTCTTCAGAATCTGAGCAAGAAGAAGTTAGGGAGGCAAAGAAAAGAAAACTTATGGTTTTCAAAAGGAGAAGTCAAAGCTATAAGCAGGCTTTACAAACTACTTCTTCCCAACCAGCACCTGCAATTGATTACAATAAACTTCTGGTGGATTTACAAATCAAAATGGATGAGCAGAGATTGCTTCTAGAAAAATATGTGGATGAAAGCCAAAAGGCTCTTCAATTTGATTTGGCACAAGAGATAAAATCTATAATATTTGAAGTTAATCAGAATAAAAGAGAGATGATAGATTGCTTCCACAAGGGAGGCAATGCTGTGGTATTTATTGCAAAGCAATAAGCAGACATAAAGAAGCAAGTGGATGAGATGGCTGTTAAACAAGGCTATGTCCTTGAGAATCAAATAAGAATGAATGAAAATCTGACTGAATCACATAATGTGATAGTCACTGAGTTCACAAACACTGTTGTTGCAATGACTGCTGCAAGGGCTAAAGAAAAAGAAGAATATGATCAGAAGTTACAAGCTGCCCTAGATGTAGTTAAAACTGCTATCACTTAATCTGAGAAGTTGATTAGTGACAAGCTTCAAAAATTAAAGCCATTCTTTAAAGATGGAATCAACTATCTGGATGTACAAATCAGATTTCAGAAAGATGACTTGAGGAGCATGTGGCTAGAGAAGTCATAAAGGGGGAGAGGGTGTTAGTCTATGCTTGGTCTGATCATGATAAATGGGTAACTAACAGCATAAGAGCCACTCTTGGATATCCACCCTTGTGTGATGATTATAATATGGCTGAGTCAGGGGTGCAACCAATTCTACTTGAAGGTAATCAACCTGAGGTTGCCCAAGTTATTTACCCTCCTGCAAATCTTGAGATGATACATGAACAGGTTCAGTCAATGTACAGCCCTCCACAACTAATTACAAATGTGATTATTGAATAGGTTGATATGCCAGATACTGTTATCAAAGCTCAGCAAGATGCTCAGTTATCAAAGAAGAGATTCAGAGAGCAAGCAGAATTAAAGCCAGACTTTGAGTAGTGGAGCCCCACTTCAAGGAATATCATTTTAACTGCTTGGAAAGCTGTAAAAGAACAAGTACATAAAAGAGGAAAATGGTACAATGAGCAAGAATGGCAAAAGTATGAAGCTGGGAAGGAGGCCATTGTTCAACACAGGAGAAAGGCTAATATGGGGAAGCTACCTCCTGATACTCAGGAGCCTAGCAAGTATTTTCCCAAGCCCTTTCATTATTTTGAAAGACAAAGGATCAAGGCTGATGCACAGAGGAAAGTTGATTTGAAAGGAAAGAAGCCCATGGAAGATACAAAACCTCCTGCTCAGGCTCAGATAATAGCTGGAAAAGGGATAGTCTTCAAGGAGCCTGCCTAGCCTTAGTCTTAGCTTTACTAGTTTTTATTCAAGAACTATGTAATTGTTAGTTTGTTAAAGAAATCAATATAAACATTTTGTAACAAACTTTTTGAGTTGATATACAAAACATTGTTCTGTGATCATTTACTTTTACATCTTTATTCTGTGATGTAACTATGATATGTGTTTTGTTTATATAGTACCCTGTCATATAATGCTTATGTACATCATCTTGTTTATTTTCTAAGTGGTGTATATCATTGGCTAAAGGGTTATGACTTCTCCAAATAGGGGGAGATTGTTGGGTACATTGGAAAATGTGTACCTAATTTGGAGAAGCCTCACTTAGCTCAATGATATACATCAAGATGTATTTGATGTTATTTTGAGTTTATATGTGCAGGTTAAGAATGTGCTAGAAAGCAGGAAAAATATTCTAAGTCCATGTGTCGACACCTGAGGAAGCTGTGTCGACACTTCAGTAAGATTGTGTCGACACTTAGAAATAGCTGTGTCGACACTTCAGAGAATTTGTGTCGACACCGGGAGGCAGTGTCGACACACAGAAGATTATAGTCGACATCGACTGTTTCGACACCGGGAGGCAGTGTCGACACACAGAGGCAGAGTCGACAACAACTGTGTTGACACTTGGAGGCAGTGTCGACACACGCTATATTCTGAGTCTACATCAACTGTGTCGATACACAAGACTTGTGTCGACACACAGCTGAGTCTAGACCAAGTTGATTGCTGATGAATGGTGAAGTGTTTGTGTCGACACAAATAATCAGTGTCGACACATTCTCAAGATGCAGTATCAAGAAGCTGTGTCGACATCAAGGCAGCTTTGTCGACATCACCAAAGGCTATGTAGATACTTAAGTCACTTGTGTCGACAAATATTAACAGATGGTCTCAACACTTTATGACAGACAGACTCGACGCTTTGCTGACAAAGACAAAGGCTCAAGAATTGTTTGAAGACTTGACAGCTGTGAGTTACAACAGGTTTTCTGAAGCTGTCAGACTTGTCAGAAGTTAGTTATAAACCGGATCAGCTGATTTCCATGGATGAAGTCTATAAATAGATGGATTCAGAAGAATAAAGATACACAGATAGAGAAGACAAGTATTGTCACAACTAACACAATTAGAGATTGATCTCTGATGAAGAAAGTACAAGTAACAAAGAAGAAGATCTTCGTGAGAAGATCTAAGAAGACGTTCTGAAGTAGTTTACTATTCAGATTCTATCTAAGTGGAATTCAATCAAGAATTCAGAAGTATCTTTAAGAGGTTTGGATAGAGAGAGATCCAGCTATTTGAAGACAAGGAGGAGACATTCACAGATCTCTCAAGAAGCAGATACTGAACTAATCTTTCAAGAAGATTCAGATCTATTTCTGAAGTCTAAAAAGGAAGATGTCAGTTAGTTTTATTCAAAGAAAATCAACCCAACTAAGTTTAGATTCAAGAAGCTTTGAAGAAAGCTAAGATCAAGTTGATTTCAGCCATCAGCCTCTTCAAGAAGCTGATCAAGAAAGTTCTTATCCCTTCTCTCTCAACAGGGGTAAGAGATTACTAAAATTCCTTATAAAATTCTGTAGGATCTATTCATAGATCTGAGTTGTAAGCCTATTTTATAAAGGTTGAGTGTAGGAGATTTATTCTCTGAGTGGTAGGGCTGTTTATGCCTGAGTTATAGGAGAAGTTATTCTCTGAGCTGTAGTCCTTATGACAAGGCTGAGGTAGGGCTGTTTATGCTCTAGTTGTAGGAGAAGGTATTCTCTGAGTTATAGGCTTTGTAGTAAGGCTGAGGTAGGGCTTGTTAGCCTGAGTTATAGGAATCCTTCTGGATTCTAAGCTGTAGGATCTGAGGATCTAAGTTAGAGGAAGAAGTAAGGATGACTCTAGCATACTGCTAGATAGGTGAAGGGGGAAAGTGGATGTACCCAGACCTTGGGGAACCACTATAAATCTGTGTGCAATCTGTGATGTGTGTATGATTGTGATTGCTGTGCTGTGTTAGCTATAGAAATATCTGATTTATTCAAAGAACTGTAGTTATATTCCGCCTTAAGTTAAATAAAGGAAAAGTACCTATTCACCCCCCTCTAGGTGTTTAGATAGTCTTAAAAGTAAAACTATCAGACATAATTCCAGTCTGATAGCATGACAAAGTTCTGTGAAGAGCATGAGATTCATCAAGAATTCTCGTCTCCTAAAATACCTCAGAAAAATGGGATAGTTGAGAGGAAAAATAGGACTCTCATAGAGGCTAGTATAACACTGTTGATTGACACATCTCTCCTAGAATATTTCTAGGCTGAGGCAGTAAATATTGTATGTCATGTCATCAATAGAGCCTCTATCACCAAAGGCCACAAGAAGACTCCCAATGAGATCTTGAAGGGAAGAAAACCAAATCTGGGCTACCTCGGAATCTTTGGTAGTAAATGCTTTGTGCTTCAAAATGGCAAGTCCTATGTGACTAAGTTTGCTAACAAATCTTATGATGAAATATTTATTGGGTATAACAATCATAGCAAAGCCTATATAATCTACAACTTGAAAAGCCAAGTTGTAGAAGAATCAGTTCATGTAGTCTTTGATGAGTCTACCATGATTAACAATGGACTGCCTAGTTCCTCTTATAGTAATGCAGGTACAGAACAGATGATGGACAAGCTGACCATCAAGGAAGCATCACCAGTCATCCAAGATGATATGGATACTCTAGAAGATCTACCTGGCACACTGGGGGTGTATGAAGATCAATAAGAAGATGCCCCTATTGCTGAAAGAAGACTGCCACCTACAGTCAAATATATGAGAGATCATCCAGCACACCAGATCATTGGTGAGGCGAGTCATGGAGTAATGATAAGGAGCAGAAGTCAGAACACAACCATGTATTCAAGCTTTCTATCCCAAGTGGAGCCCAAGAAGTTTGAAGAGGCCAATATAGATCAACATTAGATTGGAGCTATGTAGGAGGAACTGAACCAGTTCAAGAGATGCAGGGTCTAGAATCTTGTTCCCAGACCTCATGGTCATAATGTCATTAGAGTTAAGTGGATCTACAGAAACAAGCTTAATGAAAATGACATTATAATTAAGAACAAGGCCGGACTAGTAGCTAAGGGGTACAAACATGAAGAAGGGATTGATTTTGATCAAACATTTGCCCCAATAGCAAGATTGGAGGCCATAAGATTATTCCTTGCATATGCAACACACAAGGGATTCAAGGTTTACTAAATGGATGTGAAGTCAGCCTTCCTAAATTGTGACTTAAAAGAAGAATTCTATGTTGAGTATCCTCCAGGTTTTGTAGCTCCTAACTCACCTGATTTTGTTTATAAACTTAGGAAAGCTCTATATGGGCTGAAGCAAGCCCCTAGAGCATGGTATGAGACATTTTCTAGTTTCCTCATTGAGAACAATTCTCAAGGGAGAAAATAGACCAGACCCTATTCCTAAGGGAATCTAAGGGTAAGATCATCCTAGTCCAGATCTATGTATATGATATCATATTTGGATCTACTGATGACAAACTCTGCCAAAAATTTGCTAAACTCATGCAGGGGAAGTTTGAGATGAGCAGTATGGGTGAACTTACGTTCTTCTTGGGCCTCCAAGAAAGACAAACTGATGATAGCTTGTCTATATCCCAGTCTAAGTTCACTAGGGAGTTAATTAATAAATTTGGCAAGGAGAATTCCTTCACCATGAGAACTCTCATGGGGTCAAGTATGCCTGTAGGCAAAGATGAAGCATGGAAACCTATTGATGAAACTTTGTATAGATGGATAATTAGCTCCCTTCTATATCTGACTGCAAGTAGGACAGACATCATGTATGCTACATGTGTTTGTGCTAGGTATCAGGCTTGCCCAAAAGAATCTCACTACTCTGCAGCTAAGAGAATCTTAAGGTATCTTAAGGGCACTCCAGATCTTGGCCTTTGGTACTCTAGGAATGTGGAGTTTGAACTAATTAGTTATTCAGATGTAGATTTTGCAGGCTGTAAAGAGGATAGGAAGAGCACATCTGACACCTGTCAGTTCTTGGGAGGGAAACTAGTATCTTGGAGCAGCAAGAAACAAACCAGTGTGGCAATATCAACTATAGAGTCAGAGTACATCTCATCAGGAAGCTATTGTGCTCAGTAGATGTGGATCCAGCACCAGCTTCAAGACTACAACCTCCAGATAAGTAGAACTCCTTTATTCTGTAATTCTACTAGTGCAATCTCTATTGCTAGGAATCCTGTCTCCCATAGCAGGACTAAGCACATAGAGATTAGATATCATTTCATTAGGGAGAATGTGGAATGTGAAGACATCACCCTTGAGTTTGTCCCAACAGACAGGCATGTGGCTGACATCTTAACTAAGCCACTAGATGAAGCCAAGTTTAACACCTTCAAATTTGTGTTGGGTATGTTAAACTTAGTATAGCTTCAGTTGCTCCTCATTTGTTTGCAAACTATTTGGCATTATACAGATAGGATGGTCCTTTAAAGAAATGAAGATTCTCCAATTGAGGTGGAGCAAGTCCAACACAATTTTCACTACTGCCTAATTGAGGGGGAGCAGGTGATAAGATGATTAGTTGATCAGGTGCATCCTACCAACTATTTGTTGCAGTCAAAAAGGGGGAGAGGATAATATGATAAGATGATCAGATAAGCAAGGCAGCAGCAAGGCAGCGATAATTCAGGGGAAGCATATGGAAGATGCAGTAATGCTCCATTTTGCAAGCAGGGAAGTGTGGTAACTATAGATCACATCTCAATTATTTAGTTTTCTTTGTTTATTCCTTGTGCTGCATGGTTTTGTATATATAATTGACTTTGCTTAAGAGTTTTGACATCCTCAAATAGGGGGAGATTGTTGAGTCCATTGCCCACAGTGTCCTGGATTTGAGTGAAGTCAATCTTATCAATGATATATACATGTCTGTAGATGACTATGATAGGTCAGGTAGCCTAAGTGGCTAAGTCAGGTAAACTCTTACCTAAGTGGTGGAAAGACAGATAACTGTCTAAGTCCACAGACGTTGAGTGAAGATTAGTCACTCAACTCCAGATGGCTTATAACGCTGAGTGAAGCCTATACAGTCAAAGTCAAAGCAGTGGCATGCTGAGAAAATTGCCAAGTCCATGGGCATTGAGTTAAGTCAACTCACTCAATGTCATACAACAAAAAAGCTGTGAGATAGGCTAAAGCAGTAAAAGCCTAAAGTTTGAATGAGCTGAAATGTGGCTAAGTCCACAGGCATTGAGTGAAGTCAACTCACTCATTGCCATGCTACAAAAGAGAAAGTTGGCTAAGTGTTTTGGCATTGAATGATAAATACACACTCAACTCCATACAACAAAAAGGTTGTAAGTCGAGCAAAGCTTAGAGCTTGAGATTCTGAGTTTGTCGAGCTCAGTTTAGAGTTCGTCGAACTGAGTTCAGAGTTCATCGAGCTCAGCTCACCTTTCGTCGAGCTAAGTTCAGAGCTTGAGATTTTGAATTCGTCGAACTCGGAAAGACAGTCTATGCCCAGTGCTTATTAAATACAAAAAATTAGCTAAGGACGAAAGCATTGAGTGAGGCGTGCTCACTCAACGCTCTCAATGCTTAAGTTGCTGAAGAAACAGAAACTTGGTTAAGGCAAAAAGCGTTGAGTGGAGGTTACTGACTCAACGCTGTCAACGCCTAGTGAAGAAATAATTTTATCTAAGGGGTTTGGCGTTGAGTGATGCTTACTCACTCAACACAAAGCATCTAAAAGCTGATAAAGCAAGATTGTCATTGAGTGGAGCTAAATCACTCAACGCCTAGAATCAGACTTCATATTCCAAGTAGTTTGGCGTTGAGTGAAGGTTACTCACTCAATGCCAAGAGACAATGAATTTGTCTAAGTGTTTTGGTGTTGAGTGATGCTTACTCACTCAACGCCTATTCTCTGGTTCTTGATTTTGGCTAAGTCCAAAAGTGCTGACGTCAGCAAAATCGACAAAGTCAACTAAGGTCAAATCAGACATGGGGAAGCTACACTACACGACAAAACTTGTCGTGAAGCTACTGTACGTATTCTTCTGTTAAAGCAAGGTGCAGCTGGAAGCTGTAGGTGGGGCCCACCGATCTCTAAGAGCCATTGATCGGTGAACTACAAAAGGAAGAGATATGGCCAAGACAAAGATAACTTTTAGAGCACTCATTATTCAAAAAAGAGAGCATCCATCTTCATCTTCTTCACCATTGCTGCATGTGAAAAGCTTGAAGCTCTCCAGCAAGAAAAGTTCAGTTAGCTGTGCAAGTCTCCATCTGCCACAGCAGATTCAGAATCTGTTCTGAAAAAAGAAGAACCTTCATCCTTTGGCAGGTTCAGTGAACTACTTGAAGACTCAAGATCAAAAGATCTTTAGCCCGCATCAATAAGTTCAGAAGTTATCTTCTGAGTTCCTCTAACAAATCCTTCCCCTATTGTGAGGAGAGTTGGAGCAGAAAGTTTTCTGCTCAAGTGGTTGACACAGAAATTTCTCTATGTCAAAGTTAATTAAACTATTTCTTTTTGTAGGAACCTTCTAGATCTGAGTTGTAGGACCTTTGGGTCTGAGGTAGGGCAAATTTGCTTGAGTTGTAGGAGAGTGCTGCTCTCTGAGGTAGGTGAGTTTTACTCACTAAGAAGTATGACAGTTTTTCCTGAACTGTAGGAGAGTTTATCTCTCTGAGTTGTAGGAGCAAGCTTGTTCTGAGGTAAGGCTATCCTTCATATCCTGAGATGTAGGGCTTAAGTGCCTGAGGTAAGTGATACTTGTATCACTGAGTGTAGACCTTTGTGGCTGAGGTGTAATTCTTGGAGAAAACTGAGATATCCTGAGGGATTTGAGGTGTAAGCTCCTTGGTGAATCAGTTTGGAGAAGTGTCTTGACTAACAGGAAGTTAGCAAGGTGAGATGAGAGTGGATGTACCCATAATTTTGGGAAACCACTATAAAATACTTGTGTGCTTTTCTGTATTTTCTTTTATTTTCTTAATTAAAGGTGCCAAGGACAAGCTCTAAATCACTCTAAGCTGAAAGATAAAAGAAACAATGAAGTGATTCAAAAAACTATCAAAAGACCCAAGCAGACCTATTCACCCCCCTCTAGGTTGCTAGCTACCTTGAAAATGAGATCTTTCACTGGGTGTTGCAGGTACGTGTTGGGTACATTAGAATTAATTTACTTGATTTGAAGAAGCCCTTTCAACTCAATGATATACACAAGTATGTATTTGATGTATGTTTCAGTTCATGCATGCAGGTTAGTCTATGTTATATTGACTTGATAGGTGGTCCAAGTTACATTAACAGATGGACTCAAAGTAGCTAACTAGAAAGGAAGGAAATTGTCTAAGTCCACAAGCATTGAGTGAAGCAAGCCCACTTAACGCCAAATATCAAGGCAGTTGCTGAAGAAAATTGACCAAGTCCAAAGGAATTAAGTGAAGTCAGTTCACTCAATGCCATATAGCTAATAGTGTTGAGTGAAGTTAGGACAGTCAAAGCCCAGCAAGTTGCAGCGCAGAGAAATGACTAAGTACAAAAGTGTCGACACACTTCACAACTATGTCGAAACCTTTGTAGGAGAAGTGTCAAGATCAGAAAGATACAAGATAGTTGTGTCAAAACAATTCAGTTAACTCGACACCTTGAAGATCAAGTCAGTAGTGTCAAGACAAGTCAAATATCTCGACACCTTAAAGTTCAAGACAGTAGTGTCGAGACAATACAACTGTCTCGACACAATGAAGAACTGAAGTGTAGACTTAAATATGTCAACACCAGACAGACGGTAGTATCGAGAAAATTCAACTGTCTCGGCATAATGAAGATTTAAAGCAGATGTCGACATCCAGCAGACAGTTGTGTCGAGATAAGTCAACTGTCTCAGCACCTTCAAGTTCAGACTGAAAATTCTATCAAGTACAGATATGTCGAGACTGCTAATATATCTCGACACCTTGCAGTTTACAGTTTAAGAACACTAAGTATTATTGTGTCGAGACACTTGGGACTTCTCAACACATATAATCCTGAAGTTGTACAGAGTCAACACAGCTGAGTGTCAAGTCAAGTTAGAAGTGTCATGTCAGCTACACTGACTTGACATCTCATCAGAATCTGTTTGAAGGAAAACTTGAAGTATCATGGCATATGATGATGTCATCAATCAGGAGCCAACAACTTGCAAAGGATATAAATAGAGGGGTCGTCTACACATAAATAAAGGAATCACACAATCAATCAATTCAATCATTCTGATTTCTCCTAAGTCAGAGAAGGGCGACAAATCCAAGAAGAAGGAAGACGCAAGTCTCCAAGAATGTCTTTTAATCCTTTAAACAAGTTGATCGGAGGATTAAGGTGGATCTGTTCTACAAGATCTTCAAGGAAATCAAGTCGATCATCATCAAGAACATTGCAGATCTAGTGAAGAATCATTTCAGCCAGTCTGCTCATTAAGAACCAATCATGTGCTACTGAATTGAAGAATCTGAATTCTCAGATAAGTCAGATCTTAGAGTTGCTATTTTTTGAGATTACTTTCTTTCTCATTTTCCTCTTAATTTTGTAAGATCACTTTGAGATCTGAGTGGGTAGGAGAGATATTCTCTGAGTTGTAAGCCTGATTTATAAAGGCTGAGGTAGGGTTCTTGAGAGACCTGAGATAGGTGAGTTGTGGGGGATCATTGAGGTGTAACACTTGTATAGTATGAGGTAGGGTTCTTGAGGGACCTGAGGTAGGAGATTGGGTGGATCTCTGAGGTAGGACCTGTTGGTGTGAGGTGTAGATTTCTGGAAAGAAACTGAGTTTGTAAGATCTGTTGATCTGAGTTGAAGAGGAGAAGATATAATCTTATCTAGCACATTGCTAGTGAGGAAGAAGGGGGAAAGTGGATGTACCCTAGATAGAGGAACTACTATAAAATCTCTGTGTTTTGTGGATTGCTTGTGATGTGTTCTTGTGAATGTTTATTTTCAAGTATCTTCCAAACTTTTAGTACAAGTGACAAAGAAATTTAAAAGACACCTATTCACCCCCTATAGGTGATTAACTATCCATAGATTTATCTTTCAGTATGAAGTAAAATGCACGTATAGTTTCTAAGGTATATAATAAGAAAGAGGGAATGAACTACAAGACGATCTTCTCATTAGTCGTCAGACACATTTTCATTTGAGCGTTATTAGATTTAGAGACATATCAGGATTTTGAATTAGAGCAACTTGACGAGAACATATAATTTCTTTGTGGAGACTAAGAAGAAGACATCTTAATGAGTAATCCAAAGGGATTTGTTGTTTAGGGAAAGGAAGGCCGTGTTTGCAAACTTCAAAGGTTTGTATGGACTAAAACACTCTCCCAAGATAGTCGTACAAGACATTTAATACATCCATGTTGATACATGACTCCTACAAGATCCTTAATAACTATTGTGTGTGACAATGAAAAAGTTCAGGATGACTGATGAGTAGGATTTATACGTGTTTTAGTATATAGTATTTGGTATAATTTCAATCTAAATTTGTAATTATTATTATTTCCATTTTAGTTAATAAATCGTTTGTTTTATATTTTGTTTATTTATGTTTTATATGTTGTCGCGTTCCCAACGATGGAGAATGTCGTTTTATCTAAAATTATCATGTTGGTCGAGCTCAAGAGTTTAAGTTGTGCCCATCCCAAGAAAGAAAGTCAAAGTCTTGTCGCGTCCGTTTGAACCCCTCCAACTTCTCATGCAAATCTTAGCAAATTTCCACGTCAACTTTCTCATGCAAATCAACCCTCCACCTTCCTCTTAAATTACTATAGTCAAATCCCATGATAATTAATTCATGTTGACACCATCTTCCCCACCTTATCATATATATATATTTGTTGAATCTCATTCGTTTCCACCATTCAAACAAATTTCCCCTCTCCTCTCTCACTCCATGATGACACGAACTTCGACTTTTATTTAATTAGTATGATCGGGTCAAATTTCGCGGATGATTTAAGTTATAAACAAGTTTTAATGAAAGGAGGCAAGCACAACTATCGGAAGTAGTACAAGATATTCAAGGGGAATGTCAAGCACATATATTGTTGGAACAAAAAACTGGCCCCAACGAGAGTTCAGACCCTGAGGTGTAGCTAACACCTACTTATCCCAAACCCAGACCCTTGACCAGTGACTTGGAACTAAAGAACCGACCCTGAGCTATAGCTTGGAGGTCCCTCCACTAACTCGGGAGATCTCAGAGCGCTCCCCCTCCTTAGCCAAATGTTGAGCTGAGGATACCACAGAAAATGCTACAAGACTCTTAGAAAAATGAGAAAGCTTTCCTTCTAAGGTATCCTACGGGTCTATTATAGATTTCTAATATCTGGTCTGCTAACATCAAAATCCCGCTGTATGAAGAGCTAAATGCAGACCTCTAAGGGCATACAGGTAAACTTACCTCTGGGCCCTACTAGGGCATTGAGCGGAGAAGCATCACTCAACGCTAGGGGCTATGACATTGAGTGGAGAAGCATCACTTAACGCCAAGGGATACGACATTGAGTTGAGAAGCATCACTCAACGCCAAGGGCTACGACATTGAGTGGAGAATCATCACTCAATGCAAGGGGCTACGACGTTGAGTGGAGAAGCATCACTCAATGCCAAGGGCTACGGAGTTGAGTGGAGAAGCATCACTCAACGCCAAGGGCTAAGCATTGAGTGGAGAAGCATCACTCAATACCAGGGACTAGGAGGTTGAGTGGAGAAGCATCACTCAACACCAACCCTGAGGGCCTCCTATTGGCCCTGGCGCAAGCCATAGCGCAATCCCTAGGCGGGAGCCCTTCAGCCTAATCCACTTGTCTGACCCAATTAGCTTAAATCCTACCCAAACTTGGGTCCCAGGCCCTTAGATCCTACTTGGAGAATATGGGGTTGTACACAATCCCTGCTCTTTGTGAGCTAGTTCAACGCTCGAAAATAAACGTCCAACCCTAAATATTCGGTGAGTGCATGCTGACTTGGAGGAGAATCTTTTGCGGGACCTACAACAGCATTATATATATGTCATTGGGTCTATCTTTAGGTCATCGTCCTCGACACTGCCCTCCGCCCGAGCTTCCACGTGCCTTTCAAAGAAGTATGCTAAACGATCTGTGAGGCCACTCTCGCAAGAGGTCCAGGACCGTCTCGCCGCCGCTCAGAAAAAATCCTTGTCAATTGCGCAGGGTTCGCTCCCTGGCTCGCGGGCAAGAGACCGGCTGACTCCACCTACCGTAGAAAGAAAGCCCAGTCAGTCCAGCGGGACCATTACAAGGGTGATCTGGCTTCGCTGACTCCGACCCCAACCCATGAGATCCCTCTTGCTCTGGTGGTGGCATTTTTCTTCCTCCAACTTTTGAAGTGAAAACCCCTAAAGCTGGCTCGTTGAACTTATTTGCTACCCTTCTTGCAGGTGATGGTCCCAGAAGGCATTGCCGATGATCCGACATCAAATATCAAATCGGATCGGCCCGGGTGCGAAGATCTTCAGAGGGTCTCGATGGCGGTCCCTCTGGAACTCCCGGTCAAGCCCTCAATTTCTCCCAGTAATGCTTTTGTTTTTGCTTCTATCTGGCTTATTCATTCCTCCACTCACTTGGCTTTCTGCAGGCTCTACCCTGGGCATCATCCACCTGAGTCCCATGACTCCCGCTGCCAAGATCTCGGTCATTCCCAGTCATGATCCTCCCCTCTCACCAGAGAGGGTCACTGAAAAGCATCCTGCTCTCGCATCCAGCTCCCGCCCTTCTGTTGCAAAAGAAGCTTCCCCACCCCCCCGCCTCTGGCCGAGACCCATATGCGGGAGCAAACCCCACGACCCTCAGGACGAGGAAAACCACCCCTCTTGCTTTTTGGAAAGCCTTTTGAAGGGCAACTTGAGGGATCTCGCCAATCTTCAGGTAAGTGGAAACTTGATTTCTCTTTTTCTCCTTCTTTCCGATCCTAACACAGTCCTTCCCCAGGTCCAAGGGAGGCTGCGAAATTGCCTGGTGCAGACAAAGAGGTGATCTCACCACCGCCTTCCCATAGCGAGAGATGAGCTTTGTTGAAGCCTAAAGAGATGCCAAGGATGAGAGGGAGAGGGTGGAGGGAGTCCTATCCAAGCTAGTCTGGATGCGGCGAGAATACTTCCAGCAGGCAAGTGCCTTCCAGGAGAATATGGAGCGGAGATTAGCTGTGATCGAGCGGGACTACACCAATCTCCTTGGCAATACAGATCGCCTGAGATGCGGGAGCGAGGGGACTTCCCCCGAGAGGCATATTGCATGTGCCAGGGACCAGCTAAGCCTAGTCCACTAGGATATTACAGTAGTGATGGCTTATCACAACCCGCGAGTGCCCCCGAGGATATGGAGGTGAGGTCGGGGTCGTTGGTGGTGGGAATAGTACTAAGCCCCGAGGGTTCTCGCCCCTTCTTCCCCTAACCCCCAGTCTTCCCTTCTCGCTTGCACCTGTTTATACTTGAAATAAATTTGTAATAAATTTGAATATTTTGATACTTTATTTAATAATTTTATTATGCCTCTCGCCCGGCGAGAGGCCTACTGTTTCTTAATCTTATTCTTTCATGATGTTCTATCTTGCTGAATGTCTAGTCCTCTCTCTGCTTCTTTCTATATATTTGTTTTGCTCTTGCTCCCGGAACCCCTACCGGAGGCTTTCGACCTCTACAGGTATACGAAATGTTGGAGGGACCAGACGAAAGACAAAACGTCGAATTGTACAAAATTTCTATCCGCACTTCCACCATTAGGAAAAATTTCATGATTACCGTATATATTTTTCTATAAATAGGTAAGTTCACCAACCGCATTTACTTCTACTTGATTCCAAGCCTTCGTTTTCCTCACCCCTTGCTTTTGCTACTTCCGTAGCGCGATCCTTCTCGCATATCCTTCTCTCTTTCCCTTTCCGCCAACTCACAAGATGCCAGGAGAAACCAAAGGCCGCACCATATGCGCGCAAAGCTTCCTTGAGCACAACTCCCCCCTACCGCCTGACCAAGACTAAATATGTCGTCATAGTGGCAGACTATATCTCGATGGGGTTTATTTCGCGCAACCCTGGAAGTGAGGAAAAGGTGAACTACCTGCTGGCTGGGGAGCTAGCCATTTTGCTGGACCACTTTAAGGTGGGGTTCCGCCTCCCCCTCTTGTAAAAGTTGCGCCAGGCCCTTTGATACAACGGGGTGGTGTCGGCCCAACTCAACCCCAACTCCATGGCGCTGCTAGTGGATTTCTCCTGCTACATGCACGCAAAAAGGATAAGGTTCAACCTCTCCATCTTCCAAAAGCTGTTCAACTTCTGCGCCAAAGGTGGGGTTGTCTTCTTCTTGGGCCAGTCAGTGAAGACCAGCGGTCTCGCCAACAAAAATCACGACAGGGCCTAGAAGTTCTTCTTCATCTCGTGGAACTTCGGAACCATACCCCTTTCACCGATTCAATATGACGAGGCAACCTACAGGCCTCCGGCGGGGGGGGGGGGGGGGGGGGGGGGGGGGGGGGCGAGATCGCGCTCCTAGACTTCTTTGGGACCAAGAGCTTCGACGCAAAGTTCTTGTGGCGAGATGTCGACACCCTTTCGCCAGTTCCCACTAGCGAAGGTACCATTCCGCTTTATCCCTTCAACTTTTACTTTAATTTTTTAAGACTAACCTTTATGGCTTTCGCAGGTGAATAGGAGATTCCCCTCAACCAGCCATTTAATGAGGCTAGGGGTTCCGCCGCCACCCTGTCTCTCGCCAAGTCCGCCGCTCTCGCCTATCGGAATGAGTCGGGCGCCTCTTCCCGACCAAGTGTCGGGAAGCGGAAGCACGATGCTCCTTCGGCCCCTTTCAAGAAGTCCAAGCTTTCCAAGGCAGACAAGGGCAAGTCTGTCTCCGAGACCCTCACCAAAACCCCCTTTGCAGTGCGTGAAGCGGCTGTCGCGGGGTTGGCTGCCGAGACCCCTACCGAGACCCCCACCAAGCCAGTGCCGAAATGGCATCAAAATTTTGGTCTCGGCGAGAAGTTCGTAGATGAAGAGGGCCATCACCTGCTCTAGTGGGACTCCAAAGCCAACCGGGTCTCAATCTCGTCGCTCCTCCCCTCCTGGACGGAGCGAGACACGGTCACCGGCGAGCCCTTTGTGCTAGGTTTTTGGCTTTACAGCTTGATAGACACCAGTATGTTTGATCGGGAGATTACCGGGTCTCTCGCCTACGACTCTGCCCGAGCCCAAATGTGCGCGTTTGAGCTCGCGCATATGACTGCGCTCTGCAGCATTACCCTCGAGCACAACCTTGTCGAGGCGATCAAATCAAGGGAAATCATCGTTGCTGAGACGACCACCCTTAAGGTCAATCTGGAGGCTTCCTAATAGCTTCTCTCCCTTCGCCCGACGACTGAGGTATGTAAATCTTCAAAGGCCTTTAGCCTTGCGGCAATCTCATGCTAGTTCTATCCCCAAAGTCCTTGCAGGATTCCGCCCAAGCCAAGCTTTCGCACGCGCGGGAGGATTCTATCCGATGCGAGATCGCTCTGCTGAAGGCAGAACTCCAAAAATTGCAGGAAGCCAACGCACCAGTTCCGTCGCCGCCCGTCGAGAAGGTCAAACGCCACCAATACTCAAATTATGAGATAGAGGTGATGATGCAAGAGAACGTACAGGCAATGGCCAAGTGCGTGATCCAGGTGTTGCGGGAGTCCGTCTTTCTAAATGAGGGTGGCGAGACGCTCACGCCGCATGTGATCCTCCCCTTGCTGTTTGATCCTATCCCCAAGCCCACAGGAGAGGATGACTCCCCGCGTGAGTATGATGAAGTGATATTTGGCAAGAGTGACGAGTCCAATAAAGAATCCTCCAGCGGGAGTCCGACAACTCTTCCTGAAGGCTTCCTCATTTTTGTTTTTGACTTGTAATTTTTCCTTTTATAAATTTCCGCAATGGGCGAGATCCCCCCGGCCAATGTAAGACCTTTGTTATCATATGAAAAGGCCTGACCTTTTGTAGAAATGGCTATCATTTTTCGTACTTTTCTATGCATCTCGCATTTTATTATCTGTGTATGAGTTCGCGCCCTTATGTAAGCCTCAGGCTCTTAGGTGATGACCGCCACCTGTTCGAAGAATAGACGAAGTAAATTCTGCCGAGAGAGACATGCTGATAGCCCTGCTGAGAGGGACATGCCGAGATAGGTCTACCCTTCCTCATCTCTACTTAGGATTGGTGCCAACTATTTGAGAACCCGTTAGTGAAGTACTTTGTAATGCTCATCATTGGCCTAACTCTCCCGTGAGCTAGATGAGAGCCTGACAATGGGAGTGGCTCCAGATCTGGTTATTCCAAACATTTTGCGTCTTGACACCGAGCAGGACTTCGAATCTGCAAACATTTTTTTCCTTTCCCCCCAAGCGATCCTACGTCCCTGCTAGTTAGTGATAGCCTAGACATCGGGTCTACTCGGGGCCGACCGCGCCTTCCAGCCCTGCCAGCTAATGAAAGCCTGGACAGCGGGATCCTCTTGGAGTCTTCCCTTACCCCCCTCCCAAGCGACCTACGGCCCTGCCAGCTAGTGAGAGCCTGGAAACGGGTCTACTCGGGGCTGAGTGCGCCTTCCAACCCTATTAGCTAATAGAAGCCTGGACAGAGGTATCCTCTTGGGGTCTTTCAAAATCCTCAACCTTTTTCCTTTCCCCCCAAGCGAGCCTACGACCCTGCCAGCTAGTGAGAGCTTGACAGCGGGTCTACTCGGGGGCAAGTGCGCCTTCCAGCCCTGCCAGCTAATGAAAGCCTGGACAGCGGGATCCTCTCGGGGTCTTCCCTTACCCCCCCAAGGGAGTCTACGGCCTGCTAGCTAGTGAGAGCCTGGCAGCGGGTCTACTCGGGGCCAAGTGCGCCTTCCACCCCTGCCAGCTAATGGAAGCCGGAACAGCGGGATCCTCTCGGAGTCTTTAAAATTCTCAACCTTTTTCCTTTCCCCCCAAGCGAGCCTACGGTTCTTCCAGTAAGGGAGAGCCAGGCAGCAGGTCTACTCGGGGCCGAGTGCGGCTTCCATCCCTGCCAGCTAATGGAAGCCTGGATAGCGGGATCCTCTCGGGGTCTTCCCTTACCCCCCAAGCGAGCCTACGGCCCTGCCAGCTAGTGAGAGCCTGGCTGTGGGTCTACTTGGGGCCGAGTGCGCCTTCTAGCCCTGCCAACTAATGGAAGACTGGACAGCTAGATCCTCTCGGGGTCATACCTTACCCCCCCCCCAAGCGAGCCTATGACCCTGTCAGCTAGTGAGAGCCTGACAGCGGGTCTGCTCAGGGCCTAGTACGCCTTCCAGCCATGACAGTTAATGGAATCTTGGACAGCGGGATTCTCTCGGGGTTTTTCAAAATCCACAACCTTTTTCCTTCCCCCCAAGCGAGCCTACGGCCCTGGCAGCTAGTGAGAGCTTGGAAGCGGGTCTACTCGGGGCCGAGTGCGCCTTATAGCCCTGCTAGATAATGGAAGCCTGGACAGCGGGATCCTCTCGGGGTCTTCCCTTACCCCCAAGAAATCCTACGACCCTGACAGCTAGTGAGAGCCTGGTAGTGGGTCTACTCGAGGCCGAGTGTTCCTTCCAGCCCTGCCAGCTAATGGAATCCTAGACAGCAGGATCCTCTTGGGATCTTACAAGCCACAATCTCTTTGACATCTTCAAAAGAAACAAACATGAGATAATTCAATGAATTTATTATGATAGAATTTGCAATCTTACCCCCAACTAGGGGTATAAATGCTTTAGATCGTCGCCACTTCAAGTATGGCTCAGGGTCACCCCCTCGATATTCTAGAGATGGTAGCCTCCCGACATTAGGGCCTTCTCAACTATGTATGGACCTTCCCAATTTGGATTGATCTTCCCAACCACTGCTGACCTTCCTACGACATTAAATTTCTTCAAGACTAGATCTCCTTCTTTGAATTGCTTGATCCTTACATGTTTGTCAAAGTATTTGGCCATCCTCCGCTTGATCTCCTCCTGCCTGATGAAAGCCACATCTCGAAGCTATTCCACCATATCCAGCGAGATTCGTAGCTCCCCTTTATTTTCCTCCCTCCATTCCTCATGTCCACCACTGGAGTCTGCGACTCGAGGCGATCGAACCTCAAATTCCACGCACAAGACTGCCTCACACCTATGTGAAATCTTGAAGGGGGTTTCTCGGGTGGCCGTGTTGGGGGTTGTCCGCAGAGCCCACAATACCGAGGGGAGCTGCTCCACCCAACTCCCCCTCAGGTTCTCTACCTTCTTCTTAAGCAGGTTGACAATGATTTTGTTGGCCGCCTCCACCTGGCCGTTGCTTCTTGGGTGGTGGATGGAGGCAAACCTAAGGTCAATCCCAAACTGGGTGCGGAAGCTGATGAATTCTTCACTAGCAAACTGGGGTCCAATATCCATGACAATGGATTGGGGCAACCCATATCGGCAGATGATCTCCCCCCATACAAAAATCCTGATGATTTGAGAGGTCACCTTGGCCAACGCCTTGACCTTCAGCCACTTTGAGAAATAATTAATCATCACTAGAAGAAACCTTCTCTGCCCGCTTACCGTGGGAAAAGTCCCAACCAAATCCATACCCCAAATGGAAAAAGGCCATGGCGTCGTGATGATCTAAAGCCTTTGGGTGGGAAAGAGTTGGAGGGGGCATACAGCTGACAATTTTGGCATCTCCTTACAAACTCTGTTGTATCCTTCCTCAGTGATGGCCAAAAGTATCAATGCCTGATCACCCTTGCCTCCAAAGTCCTTCCTCCTGGAAGATTTCCACATTCACACATGTGCACTTCTTTCAAAATCTGCGGGATCTCCTCCTCTGTCATGCATCGTTCCAGAAGACCTGATAACATCTTCTGATGCAACCCTCCTTCGTGTATTTGGTAATGTATTGATTTATGCCTGAAGCTCTTCGCATCTTTGGTCCCTTAGGGAAGTTTGCTGGTAATCAAGAAAGCTACGAAGGGATCCACCCAAGAGGATTGCGGTTACACTTCCATCAACTCTCCATCCTCGATCGCCGGGTGGAATAGCTCGTTCAAAGTTCCTCCACTCCGGGGACCAAACTTAGCCAACTGATCGGCCGCTGCGCTCTCCTCCCTGGGCACATGTTGAATGGAGAATGTCCGGAACCCGTCGACCATACCCCTTACCTTGGACAAGTACTTCACAAGGGTAGGCTCCCTAGCTTCATACTCGCCCCTGATCTTTGATGCCACAACCAACGAGTCTGTGAACACTTTGACGTCATGTACCCCGAGCTCCTTGGCCAGTCGAAGCCCTGTTATGAAGGCCTTATACTCCGCCTTATTGTTTGTGACAGGGAAGCGCAAGAAAACAGCCTACTCAATGGTGACCCCTTGAGGGCTTACCAACACTACCCCTCCCCCCCAGAGAATGCTTCTCTGAGGCTCCATAGACCAACATCTTCCAAGCTTCCCATGGTGGTGGCTTCTCAACCTCTACCTCGACAACATAGTCGACCAAGAAATCAACCACTACTTGCTCCTTAATAGAGAGTCGTGGCACAAAACTGATATCAAATTCTCTTAGCTCGATGGACCACTTGGCTAATCTCCCTGAGTGTTCTACCCCTTCGAAGATCTAGCATAGGGGATGGTCCGTCACCACCTTTATCGAATGGGCTTGAAAGTATGGTCTGAGCTTCCTCACCGAGATGATCAAGGAGAAGGCCAGCTTCTCCAGGATGGGGTAACGGAGCTCAGCCTTCTTTAATATTCTACTGACGTAGTAGACAGGTAACAGCTTCTTCCCCTCTCCCCTGAGCAGTTTGGAGCTTATGGCCTTTTCCCCTACCCCGAGGTACAGAGCTAGATCCTCCCCCTCACTTGGGCTCTAAAGAAGTGTCACTTGGGCGAGCTGACCCTTCAAGGCCCGGAAAGCCTCCTTGCATTCTTTGGTCCACTCGAACTTCTGGCTTCCCCACAGCGCCTCGAAGAAAGGTGAGCATTTCTCCCCGGCTCGGGAGAGGAACTTACTTAGCCCAGCGAGCTTACCCATCAGACGCTGAACCTCTTTGGCATTACGTGGTAACTCCAGCTCCATGGTGTCCTTCACCTTATCTAGGTTAGGCTCCACCCCTGCTGGGGTGAGGAGGTGCCCAAGAAACTTTCCCCGGCTTGCCCCAAAGACACACTTTTGGGGATTGAACCTCATTTTAAACTTTCTCAGGTTGGCAAATGTCTCGTCTAAGTTGAAGAGATGTGAACCCACATACCTACTCTTCACCATGAGATCATCTACATAGACCTCCAGATTTCTACCCCTCTGGCTTTGAAAGACCTGATCCATCATTCATTGGTAAGTAGCCCTCATGTTCTTTAGCCTAAAGGGAATCATCTTATAACTAAAGCATCCCTCCCTCATGATGAAGGATACATTCTTGACATTGGGGGGATGCATGCGAATCTGATGTTAACCTAAAAAAGTATCCAAAAAACTCATAATAGAAAAACTGACGGCTGAATCAACCAGCACATCAATCCGAGGCAAGGGGTAGCAATCCTTAGGGCATTATTTATTTAAAAGATAAAAGTCTACACACATACGCCACTTCCCTTCTCCCTTCTTTACCATTACCACATTGGAGACCCAGCCTGGATACTGGATCTCCGAGATGAAACCTGAGTCAAGAAGTTTCTTGACCTCCTCACGGATGGGCTCCTCCAGCTTGATGGCAATGGTCCTCATCTTATGGCGGATGAGACACATCTTGGGGTTTAGATTCAGGCGGTGGTATAAAACATCTGCATCGATGCCCGACATATCTGTCACGCTCCAAGTGAAGATATTGATGTTCCTTTGGATGCACTCCCGCATCCTCTCCAGATCCTCAGGGCTCAAGCCGGCACTGATCCACACCCTCTCCATCTTCCGTGACCTAGTGAAGTGTTGGAGTTACCATAGTGATCTAGAAGTGGTCAAACGTGTAATCTCATTGCCAACGCGATATGAGCCTGCAGGGTCGCACATAAGAGCATGTGGAGAAGTTAGAAGATTGACTGTGTTGGTAAGGGTTACCAATCACCATACATCATGCGGGTCAGGAAAACGTTGCCAAGGAGATTCGTCGAGAATCGTCAAGTATGACTCGCCGACTCTCGACGAATTCGTCGAGAATCAAGGACGAATTCGTCGAGAATCAAGGATGGAATCGTCGAGTATCAGCAGTCGTCGAGTATGACTCACCAACTCTTGACGAATTCGTCGAGAATTGAATTGTTGGATTCTTGCCGATTCTGTCTGTGGATTCTCGCGGATTCTGTCTGTGGATTCTCGCCGATTCTGTCTGTGGATTCTCGCCGATTCTGTCTGTGGATTCTCGCCGATTCTGTCTGCGAATTCTCGCCGATTCTGGAACCCTATGCTATGTGGTCTGCGCATAGCGATTCTCCTAGATCTGTTTATACCTTTGGTATAAATAAGGCCTTAGGGTTTTGGGATGAAGTGTGTGTTCCCCTGCGGCCGACAAGAACCCGACGGAAACGTTCCGCCGTTCTGCCGATCCGCCGATTCCCGAACCCCGCCGGACGGAAGAGTTCCGCTTCCGCCGCATCGTTTGCTCCGCCGACCACCTCCTCTCCAGCGATTGTCGCTGGTGTTGCTATTCCTTGCGCGGACCTAGCAGTCCGTGGAAGTGCAAGGTGCAGTCGATCTCCTTCCCGATCTTTCGTGTGATGAAGCTCGGTGTTCTCCTGCTCATATGGATTTCTGCAGAGACGTAGACATTATTCTACGTAGAACTCGCCACCAACAAGGACTCATATCTTGGAGCATCTCTGTTGAGTTTTGACTCAACACCGGAAAGGTAACTTTTACCTAGTTGTTTGTTAACTTCTTGATTCAACTTTCATGGCCCGATCCCATCTCTTTTGGGTTGTTCTTGATGTTTTAATTCCTTCTGCTACGTGCACAACGGTTGTGCCATCTTCTAAGAGAAACCCAACAGTTGTATCAGAGGGAGGTTCCAGTCGTGACAGTTGTATTGGAAGTTAGGTTATTCCAGTGCGTGTAAACCTAGGAATTTAGAAGTGTTCTAAATGTCTAGATTTAATCCTGGTACATCAATTGTTGATGGTTTTTCCAAGGGAAATCGGTGGGCCCATAACCCACAGGTTAGGGGCTCTGCCCCTTGGAACCCCGCCAGGAACGTCTGGGATTTTGTGGCAATTTCTAATTGTTAGAAATTGTTGTCTCCTGAGCAGTAACCGTCCCTCGAGTGGTTAATAAGCCAGTGTATTGTTTTGGATTTTGAATCCAACAATGAGAGACGAGCTTGTCTACTGCTTTAAGTTGAGTTATCTTTGCTTTTGTCCAATGCATGTAAATCTTTAGATTTGGAAGAGTCCGGATGTTCAGATTTAGCCCTTCCTTCTATCAAATGTTGATAGTGCCAGGTTGTGCATATAAGGGATGCATGTGGCTTTTAGAAATATGTTTTTCTATGGATGAGCACATTGATCAAATGTTGATCATGGTTAATTGTTAACCTATAATCAAAAATTCCCTTCATCTAATATTAAGTGTTCGGATGCCTTCCGATGGATGACACTCTTCCTGCCTCAATCGATGAAGTGTGGGCTTGCCAAAGTAAGGTGCATTAATCTATCTTGGAAAGGGTGCGAGCGGATAATTGTGATATCCCACTGTCGACATCGGGTCTAGCTTAACTAGGTGACCTCAAAGGTTGAGTGCCTAAAGGCATAAGGTTGGCATGCACCATATGATGGATGTGAATAAGGAGTTATTCACCAACCATACAAGAATTGCATGAGGCTGCAATTGGCAAGCGTTGCCTACCTAAATAACCACATCGTGAGAGAAAAGCCAAAGCTGACTCATTGTGTTGGTGAAATACAGATCTTGTCCAGTAAGATAATAGCTCGCATGAACTCTCCGAATTGATAGTGAGGGCTATTTTTTCGGATAAAATAGTGGGAGTTTTAATTGAAGTCCAAATTAAAAATAAATTGTATTTTGAAATTTTGGTACTGATATTGTTCTGCATGAATTCTTGTAGAAAATTCCATGACAAGTGGTTCACACTCCACTCTGTCTCTGAGAGCCATCCTTGAGAAGGATAAGCTTAGTGGGACTAACTATATGGACTGGTACAGGAACCTGAGAATTGTTCTCAGGCAAGAGCGAAAGCTCTATGTCTTGGAATAAGAAGCCCCCGAGGTGCCGACCGGGAATTCTTCCCGTACTGATAAAGATACTTATAAGAAGTATACTGATGACGCTTTAGACGTCGAATGCCTTATGCTTGCCACCATGAACTCTGAGCTTCAGAGGCAACATGAGAACATGGGGTGCAAGGAGATTGACGAGCATCTCAAGAAAATGTTTCAAGGGCAGGCTCGTCAAGAGAGGTTCGACGTCACCAAAGCATTGTTTCAGTGCAAGATGGGAGTTCGAGACTCAGTAGGGAATCATGTACTCAAGATGATTGGGTGTAACACCCCGAAACTAAAAAGAGGGATGGGTGATGTTTTAAGCCCAGTATTGGTTTTTGGAGCAGGTGTCACGGGCGTGTCACGGGCGTGTCACGGGCGTGTCACGGGCGTGACACGGGCGTGACACAGGCGTGTTCGGCCTCGGGTCGTGCGGTCGACGCTTTGGCGGTCGACGCTGGTCGAGTTGTAGAACACGGCCTAGGACACGGGCGTGTCCCATGCCGTGTCACTCCAGGGTTTCTGCAAGTGTGGTACATGGGCCGTGACATGGGCACAAACACGGGCGTGTCAAAGTTGACACGGGCGTGTATGATGCCGTGTCACAAGGCCGTGTACCTCTCTAACTGCGAAATGTTGGTCGATGGCACACGGGGGGCGTGACACGGGTCCCGACACGGGCGTGTCACAGGTGACACGGGCGTGTCGGAGGCCGTGTCAAAGGCCGTGTGCTGGTTTTTCGACTCGATCGAGACGGCGAGTGGGTAACACGGCCTGGCACACGGCCGTGTTGCAACCCGTGTTCGGCCCAGTTTTTGTAATTTTAGGCCGAATCGTGGCCGTCTGTTTCTTTGGGATGAGATCCAACGGCTGGGGGCTAGATCTGAGGGATTAAACTCGGGAATAGGGTTTGAAACCCTCACTTATCTCCTATCTTTATCTCTCTTGATTCTAGAGAGAAGGGAGAGCAAGGAGGAGGAAGAAGGCTAAGATCCGGCCACCGGCGAAGCTTTGGAGGTCCGTTTCGCGAGCGGAGTTCAGATCCGCGAAGGTGGGAGCGTTGCGGTGGTGTTCAACCGAGCAAATCTTCTCCATGGCTAGGAAGAGGGGGCGAAAGGTAACGACACTCCTCCTCTCGGTTTTTAGGATTTAGGATGCATGAATAGCATCCCCTTCCTTTCATATTTTGAGCACCGAATCTCTTAAATGAGAGGGATTCGTGTAGCCTAGGTTCAAGAGGAACCTCCGGGTTGAGTATGTTCATCCCGGCATGCTTTGCATTAGAGATCCGCTCCGTTAGCGGATTAGGCATTGTGGGTGAAGCCGTGGTCACGACCGTTAGTCCGACCCGGTGATGTTACATAGCGAGATGTGAGGTTTCGGTAGAAATCCGTTGCGACAATACGCCGTTGTGTGTATGCGTTTTCCCCCTTTAATTGAGTGAGTACTCGTAGTCGGAACCGGACAAGGCTAGCTCCGCTTCTTGCGGTAGATGGTTTCCTTGGATCACGGGAAAGATACGGTGCGAATGGTGATTGGGGTGGGGAAACCTTTGTTTGTGCTGTGCAAAGGCGCGGCTATGTCTCCGTGGTCGGCTGGCTATCGCGTGACGCGCAAGTCATGTGGGGAAAGTGTCCCGGCGGGACTAGCCCCTTGTGTGGGACTGACAAGAATGTCGAGCGGAGGGCAAGCCCGGGCAGTGAGGCCATGAGCGGGTGGGGTCCAGCAAGACTTCTTAGAATCGGTCAGTGTGAGACGGAACCCTGACGTGCGAAGTCAGAATGTGGAGGCAAGCCCGGGGTATTTGACCCTTGTGCGGGTGGGGCCTTTGCGAGGTTCCGTGTGACGGCGTGTGTGCCGTTAGGGACATGGTGGTTCCCTTGTGTTTGCGGCTTTAAGCCAATGGGGAAACGGAAGTACCCAGTGTTTGATGTTGTGCTAGATGCATACGAGCTAGGGTGCCTTGGGTGAAACCCGGGCTGCATTCATGTTGTATAGTAGGCCCTTTCACTTTGTACAAAACATAGAGAACATGTATGCTGTATGAGACATCCAAGCCTGTTTTACCGCTTTATTATATATACTCTTTTGGTATACTAAGTGCTAACTTGCAGGTGGAGTGGTACCCCGGGGTCCGTTAGGGACGGCCGGGAGGAGATGTGTTTGTTACACAGTAGAGGCCAGCCTTTGCTGACCCACGTTACTTCAAATCCTTACAGGGCAAGGATCGCATGAAGGAGCTAGCGCGCCGGGCGAAAAGCTCTAAGCCTCATGAAGTGTTGCTGTGCTTGGATTTTCCTTTCGTGTTTGCTACCCTTATTATGTTTATGTCCGGCTTGCATGCCGAGGTAGCCTAGGAGTGCTTGGCACATTTATATTTTTTGGACTATTTTTGTGTAAGGCCTTAAGGCCATTTGATACTCTACCGTTAGTGGATAACTTCTGTCTGTTAGTATTCCATTTCCGCTGTGTTTGTCTAGAGTTTTGAGATTGGGTAGTTTTCATATCATCTTTTAATACTAAAGCTGTGGCGTCCGTATGTTGTGGGGCCCCGGCCGGACCCATATTATATGGTCTTTACAGGGGAGGTGCTACAATTTGGTATCCGAGCCAGGTTCGCGTTCCAATGAGAAGTTTCGCGATCGAAAGTATAAGTCGAGTCGCGTATAAGAAGTTATCCACGTAGGAGTATCGCGGGACCATGAGTGTCCTTGTGTTCGTGTCTTGCAATTAGAGACTGATTTGCGTTTTCTTGCTTGTGTTTAGAGTGCAAGCAATGAGGCTGGGACCTCGAGGCCAAGAGAAGAGCTCTCGGCAAGTAGTGCGACTGCGCAAGGTCCGCTAAGGATGGGGGTCACACCGGCCGACTTCTGCCGTATGCTTGCAGAAGCGATGGTGGCGGCCCAAGCTGCAGCGACAGCACAGGTAGCAACTCCTGCTACCCCGGTCACGGCAGCGACCGTGCCGGTTGAGGAAGCCAGGCGGGCAGAGCCGCGGGCCGAGAGAGTTGTTGTCGGGCATGGGGACCGGAAAATGAAGTACTTTCTGAGTTTCCACCCTCCAACCTTCAAGGGAATCGGCACGCCCACAGATGCAGAGGATTGGTGGGCTGGAATTCAGGAGCTTCTGAGGGCGGCAGAGGCGCTAGATGAGAAAAAGGCAGAGTTCGCAGCCTTTATGTTGGAGGGAGATGCCAAGTTATGGTGGGTGAGCCATAGTGGCCGGCAGTTTCTAGGACGCACACCGTCCATCGAGGAGTTTGGGAATGCCTTCCTGAAGAAGTACATTCCCGCCTCAACGAGGTTGGCCCTCTAGAGGCAGTTTCTACATCTGGTGCAGCGAGACAAGTCAGTGGATGAGTATGTTCAGGAATTTACTCGCTTGGGTCATTATGCAGGGACGACCATGGCAGATGATGAAGAGAGGGACAATCTCTTCTATCATGGATTGAGGGAGAATCTAAGATAACCCCTCATATCGATGAAACGTGCGGGTTTCAACGAACTGGTGGAGGCGGCCCGAATTTTGGAGAGTGACATGGAGTGATCCCAGCGTCGCAAGGGCTTCACACCCAAGCAGGGGGAGGAGAAGAAGCCTGCTCAGTCCCATGGAAAGGCGGAAGGGAGCCGATGGAAGAAGAAGCCTTCCACATATAAGTCGGGCGAGAAAAGCAATTGGACGTCCGGAGGGTCACGTTCTTAGGGCCCTCAGACGTGCTATAGTTGTGGCAAGCCAGGCCGCATAGTAAGATTTTGTACCCAAGGGGGCACTGAGCAAGATCCAAGGCAGGAGCAAACTGTGCGCTCCGGCCCCAGTGCTGCGGAGAAAGGGAAGATGGCGGAGTCGAGTGCTTCTCGGTTTCAACCAGTGCAGCCAAGGGCCTACAACCTTGGGCAACAAGAAGCAATCCATCAACCCGATGTGGTGACAGGTACGAGAGTTCAACCTGCACCTTAGATTCCTGTCTTTCAAGCCTTTAAGTTTGTTGCATGTGTGTAGGCTTTGTAATGGTATCTGGGTACCCCGCTAGGGTACTCTTTGATACGGGAGCGTCGCACTCCTTCCTTGCGGAAGGCTTTATCCGGAGGATTGGAGTGGAGTCTTTCTCGACGGACTCCGAGTTGAAAGTGCGCATGCCCAATGGGTCATCTATGACTACCAGGGCTAGAGGCCGGATTTGTTGGAGGCTCGAGGGAGTCGACTTCATATTGGAAGCGGCGATCTTGCCATTGTCCGAGTTCGACGTGATTTTGGGGATGGATTGGCTAGCGGAGCAGCGTGCCAGTATCGACTGTTTGTCCAAGGTGGTAACCCTAAGGGGCATGGGGCAAGCGGAAGTCAAGTTTGAAGGCCTGCATGGAGTGGCCTGTTCCCTAGTTTCGGCACTTCAGTTAGTGCGAGCTGTTAGCCAGGGAGGTGTAGCTCTAGTAGCATTGTTGGAGGTTAGCCTTTCCAGGCTGTCTCTCGAAGAAGTTCCCGTGATGGCGGAGTTTGGAGATGTATTTCCTGAGGAGCTACCGGGAGCACCTCCTCGGCGGGAGATTGATTTCTCCATCGAATTGGTGCCCGAGGCTAGACCAGTGTCGCGTCCACCCTTCAGGATGGCACCAAAGGAGTTGGCCGAGCTCAAGGTTCAGTTGCAGGAGCTTTTGGAGCAAGGGTATATCAGGCCCAGATCCTCACCGTGGAGTGCGCCGGTGTTATTTGTAAAGAAGAAGGACGGTAGTATGCGTTTGTGCATAGACTACCGAGAGTTGAACAAATTGACTGTCAAGAATAAGTATCCGATTCCCCGGATAGACGATCTCTTTGACCAGTTGGTGGGGTCGGTGGTGTACTCCAAGTTGGACCTGAAGTCCGGATATTATCAGTTGCGGATTCGTGACGAAGACATACCCAAGACCACGTTTGGTACGAGGTATGGTCATTTTGAGTTCTCGGTGATGCCGTTCAGGCTGACGAACGCGCCGTCCGTGTTCATGGACTTGATGAACCGAGTGTTTCACAAATATTTGGACTGGTTCGTAGTCGTCTTTATCGATGACATTTTGGTGTATTCCAAGTCGGAAGCGGAGCACGAGTCGCACTTGCGGACAATGTTGCAAGTATTGAGAGAGAACCAGCTTTATGCGAAGTTCTCCAAGTGCGAGTTCTGGTTGGAGAAAGTGGCATTTCTAGGCCATGTGATTAGTGGGGATGGGGTGGCAGTGGATCCAATGAAAGTAGAAGCCATCAGAGAGTGGCCAGTTTTGAGGACCGTGGCGGAAGTCCGAAGTTTTCTTGGACTAGCCGGGTACTACCAAAGGTTTGTGGAAAACTTTTCGCGGATAGCTCTACCCCTCACTTCACTAACTCGCAAGGATCAGAAATTTGTATGGACTCAAGAGTGCAATGAGGCGTTTGAAACCCTGAAGGAAAGGCTAATGACGGCGCCGATCCTAAGTCTACCAAAGGGGACCGAAGGATTCCAGATTTTCAGCGACGCATCCGGATGCGGTTTAGGATGCGTGTTGGTGCAGCATGGTAGTGTGATAGCCTTTGGGTTGAGGCAGCTGAAGCCCCACGAGAGAAATTACCCCGTCCATGATTTGGAGTTGGCGGCGGTAATTTTTGCTTTGAAGTTGTGGAGGCACTACGTTTATGGTGCTAAGGTGGAGATCTTCACAGACCACAAGAGTCTGAAGTATCTCCTAGATCAGAAGGACCTAAATATGCGGCAGCGCAGGTGGGTCGAGTTCCTTGGGGACTACGAGGTGGCGATCCAGTACACGCCAGGGAAAGCCAATGTGGTGGCAGATGCTTTGAGTAGGAAATACTCGGGGCAAGGAAATTAGATTGAAGCTCACGATGAGCGGTTAAGGCGGAACTGGGAGTCCCTTGGTTTGGAATGTGTGGCAAGAGGCGAGTCTAGCGTGGCTCGACTAAATTGGATTGAGATGCAGAGTGACTTATGCGATAGTATTCGGGAAGCGACCCGTGTAGATGCGGAGTTCCAACCTTTCGTGGAGGAAGCTCTAAAGGGCGAGGGTAGCGCCTGGGAGATGGTTGATGGGATTCTGAGGAAGGGCGGAAGGGTTTGTGTACCGCAGTTCGGCAAGCTCCGTGAGGAGTTGATGTTTGAGGCCCACTTCACTAAGTACTCCATTCACCCGGGTAGTACAAAGATGTACTTGGACTTGAAGAAGTCCTATTGGTGGCCTGGGATGAAGCGGGACGTAGCTTTGTGGGTGAGTCGGTGCCAAACTTGTGACTTGGTGAAGGCCGAGTGTCAGAAGCTGGGCGGGTTCTTGAAGCCTCTTCCAATCCCCGAATGGAAATTTGATGACATCTCCATGGATTTTGTGCATGGGTTGCCTAGATCGCAGCAGGGTAATGATGCCTTTTGGGTGATTGTGGACCGCTTGACCAAAGTGGCACATTTCATCCCAAACCGGAAGGAGGACGGTGTGGAAAAGTTGGTGGAGTTGTACGTCCGCAATATTGTACGACTCCATGGGATTCCGAAGAGTATAGTCAGCGACCGGGATGGACGTTTCACGTCTAAGGATTGGCGGTTGGTGTAGAAGAGCTTGGGCACAAAACTCAAGTTCAGTACGGCTTTTCATCCTCAAACCGATGGGCAAACTGAGAGAACGAACCGTACTTTGGAAGATATGCTAAGGATGTGTACTCTCGACTTCGGCAAGAAGTGGGAGGATTACCTCTTCATGGTGGAGTTTGCGTATAACAATTGTTACCAATCTAGTATCAAGATGGCGCCATACGAAGCTCTGTATGGGAGGCGGTGTCGAACACCGATGTCTTGGACAGAGGCGGGAGACACCAAGCTTTTGGGGAAAGAAGTGGTAGCCGACGCTAGTGAGCTAGTGCGGACCATCCAAGAGCGCATGAAGGTAGCTCAAGATCAGCAGTCGAAGTATTTCAATGCTCGCCACAGGCATGTGGAATTCGCTGTGGGCAACTGGGTGTATCTTAAGATCAAGTCGTTCAAAGGCGTTTCGCGAATTTGCCGACTCAAGAAGCTGAGTCCGAGATTTTTGGGACCATTCAAGGTCATCGAGCGAGTGGGAGAGGCAGCATACCGGTTGGCGTTGTCCACAGAGCTAAGTGGATTGCATGACGTTTTTCACGTCTCCGTCCTGAGGAAAGCATTGTTAGAAGCCAGCGTGGTGATTGAGCCGACGGCGGTGCCGGTAGAGGAAGACTTGAGGATGCGAGTTCATCCAATCGGGATAGAAGACTCAGAGGTTCGGCAATTGCGGAACAAGGAGGTCAGACTCGTGAAGGTCCGTTGGGACAACTGTGGTTGCGAGGAGCTCTCATGGGAGCGAGAGCAGGCCATGCTGGAGGAGTACCCCGAGCTTTTCTCCTCAGGTACTGTTTAGTTTTGTTTACCTTCCATGTTTTAAATTTCGGGACGAAATTCTTTTAAGGGGGAGAGAGTTGTAACACCCCGAAACTCAAAAGAGGGACGGGTGATGTTTTAAGCCCAATATTGGTTTTTGGAGCAGGTGTCACGGGCGTGTCACGGGCGTGACACAGGCGTGTTCGGCCTCGGGTCGTGCGGTCGACGCTTTGGGGGTCGACGCTGGTCGAGTTGTAGAACACGGCCTAGGACACGGGCGTGTCCCAGGCCGTATCACTCCAGGGTTTCTGCAAGTGTGGTACACGGGCCGTGACACGGGCACAAACACGGGCGTGTCAAAGTTGACACGGGCGTGTCTGATGCCGTGTCACAAGGCCGTGTACCTCTCTGACTGCGAAATGTTGGTCGATGACACACGGGGGGCGTGACACGGGTCCCGACACGGGCATGTCACAGGTGACACGGGCGTGTCGGAGGCCGTGTCAAAGGCCGTGTGCTGGTTTTTCGACTCGATCGAGACGGCGAGTGGGTAACACGGCCTGGCACACGGCCGTGTTGCAACCCGTGTTCGGCCCAGTTTTTGTAATTTTAGGCCGAATCGTGGCCGTCCGTTTCTTTGGGATGAGATCCAACGGCTGGGGGCTAGATCTGAGGGATTAAACTCGGGAATAGGGTTTGAAACCCTCACTTATCTCCTATCTTTATCTCTCTTGATTCTAGAGAGAAGGGAGAGCAAGGAGGAGGAAGAAGGCCAAGATCCGGCCGCCGGCGAAGCTTCGGAGGTCTGTTTCGCGAGCGGAGTTCAGATCCGCGAAGGTGGGAGCGTTGCGGTGGTGTTCAACCGAGCAAATCTTCTCCATGGCTAGGAAGAGGGGGTGAAAGGTAACGACACTCCTCCTCTCGGTTTTTAGGATTTAGGATGCATGAATAGCATCCCCTTCCTTTCATATTTTGAGCACCGAATCTCTCAAATGAGAGGGATTCGTGTAGCCTAGGTTCAAGAGGAATCTCCGGGTTGAGTATGTTCATCCCGGCATGCTTTGCATTAGAGATCCGCTCCGTTAGCGGATTAGGCATTGTGGGTGAAGCCGTGGTCGCGACCGTTAGTCCGACCCGGTGATGTTGCATAGCGAGATGTGAGGTTTCGGTAGAAATCCGTTGCGGCAATACGCCGTTGTGTGTATGCGTTTTCCCCCTTTAATTGAGTGAGTACTCGTAGTCGGAACCGGACAAGGCTAGCTCCGCTTCTTGCGGTAGATGGTTTCCTTGGTGCACGGGAAAGATACGGTGCGAATGGTGATTGGGGTGGGGAAACCTTTGTTTGTGCTGTGCAAAGGCGCGTCTATGTCTCCATGGTCGGCTGGCTATCCCGTGACGTGCAAGTCATGTGGGGAAAGTGTCCCGGCGGGACTAGCCCCTTGTGTGGGACTGACAAGAATGTCGAGCGGAGGGCAAGCCCGGGCAGTGTGGCCATGAGCGGGTGGGGTCCAGCAAGACTTCTTAGAATCGGTCAGTGTGAGACGGAACCGTGACGTGCGAAGTCAGAATGTGCAGACAAGCCCGAGGTATTTGACCCTTGTGCGGGTGGGGCCTTTGCGAGGTTCCGTGTGACGGCGTGTGTGCCGTTAGGGACATGGTGGTTCCCTTGTGTTTGCGGCTTTAAGCCAATGAGGAAACGGAAGTACCCAGTGTTTGATGTTGTGCTAGATGCATACGAGCTAGGGTGCCTTGGGTGAAACCCGGGCTGCATTCATGTTGCATAGTAGGCCCTTTCACTTTGTACAAAACATAGAGAACATGTATGCTGTATGAGACATCAAAGCCTGTTTTACCGCTTTATTATATATACTCTTTTGGTATACGAAGTGCTAACTTGCAGGTGGAGTGGTACCCCGAGGTCCATTAGGGACGGCCGGGAGGAGATGTGTTTGTTACACAGTAGAGGTCAGCCTTTGCTGACCCACGTTACTTCAAATCCTTATAGGGCAAGGATCGCATGCAGGAGCTAGCGCGCCGGGCAAAAAGCCCTAAGCCTCATGAAGTGTTGCTGTGCTTGGATTTTCCTTTCGTGTTTGCTACCCTTGTTATGTTTATGTCCGGCTTGCATGCCGAGGTAGCCTAGGAGTGTTTGGCACATTTATATTTTTTGGACTATTTTTGTGTAAGGCCTTAAGGCCATTTGATACTCTACCGTTAGTGGATAACTTCTGTCTGTTAGTATTCCGTTTCCGCTGTGTTTGTCTGGAGTTTTGAGATTGGGTAGTTTTCATATCATCTTTTAATACTAAAGCTGTGGCGTCCGTATATTGTGGGGCCCCGGCCAGACCCATATTATATGGTCTTTACAGGGGAGGTGCTACATTGGGTATATAGAGAACCTTGAAAGGCTGGGTTTTCCTCTGGGTCAAGAGTTGGCCACAGATCTGATCCTGCAATCATTGCCGGACAGTTATGAGCAGTTTGTCTTGAACTATAACATGAATGAAATAGACAAGACACTGCCCGAGCTCCTAGGCATGTTAAGAACTGCAGAGATCAACATGAAGAAGGCCAAGCCTGCCAGCCCCATACTGATGGTGCATAAGGGCAAGGGCAAGGCCAAGGGCTCTAAGAAGACGAAGGTGGGACCTAAGTCACATCTAGAGCCCAAGTCTTCTGCACTAATGAAAAAGAAGAGCACGGTGAAGGAAGGGAAATGCCACCACTGTGGCAAGGCTGGTCATTGGAGGAGGAACTGTCCTTCTTATATTGAGGGTCTGCAAAAAATGAAGGGAGTTATGACTTCCGCTTCAAATATTTACGTTATAGAAATAAACCTCTCTGCTCCTTCATCTTGGGTATTGGATACTGGATGTGGTTCTCACATTTGTACAAATGTGCAGGAACTGGAAAGGAGAAGATTGCTGAGTAAAGGGGAGGTGGACCCGCGTGTAGGCAATGGAGCAAGAGTTGCTGCTGTAGCCGTAGGGGTTTACTGTCTTTCTTTGCCCAGTGGGCTTGTAATAGAACTAGATAATTGTTTTTTTTATTTCGGCCTTAACTAGAAACATTATATCCATTTCATGCTTGGACATGATTGGATTTTCTTTTATAATTAAGAACAACTGTTGTTCTATATTTAAGAATGATGTTTGTTATGCTGTAGCCCAATTGTTTAATGGTCTTTATGTTTTGAACTTGGACCATCTGATCTATAATGTAGAAAATAATAAAAGACTAAGAACAAATGACTCAAACCCTACATATCTCTTGTATTGTCGTTTGGGCTATATAAACGAGAAGCGCATATCCAAGCTCCATAAAGATGGACTTTTGGACTCATTTGATTATGAATCATTTGAGCGATGCGAATCTTGTTTGTTAGGCAAAATGACTAAGGCCCCTTTCACTGGTTATACTGAGAGGGCCGAGGATCTCTTGGGTGTTGTACATAGTGATGTATGCGGACCCATGAGCTCCATGGCTAGAGGTGGGTATTTCTACTTCGTTACGTTTACTAATGATTTCAGTAGATACAGATATGTGTTTCTTATGAAGTGCAAATCCGAGACCTTTGAAAAGTTCAAAGAGTTCAAGAATGAAGTAGAAAACCAGTTGGGTAAAAGGGTTAAAGCACTCCGATCTAATCGAGGTGGCGAATACCTAAGTCATGAGTTCCGTGATCATCTGAAAGAGTGTGGTATTGTATCACAGCTCACTCCACCTAAAACACCACAACATAATGGTGTGTCTGAGAGGAGAAATCGTACTCTGTTAGACATGGTACATTCGATGATGAGTCATGCAGACATGCCTATTTCCTTTTGGGGTTTTGCTTTAGAGACTGCAACAATGACACTGAGTTGCGCTCCAACGAAAACGGTTCTGAAGACACCATATGAGATATGGACTGGGAAGCGTCCTAGTATGTCATTCATTAAAATTTGGGGCTGTGAGGCATACGTGCGATGTCAAATGCCTGGCAAGCTAGAACCCAAATCGGATAAATGTTATCTGGTGGGATATCCTAAGGAAACAAAAGGGTATTACTTTTACCTACCGTATGAGGGCAAAGTGTTTGTCGCAAGGACTGACGTCTTCTTAGTGAAAGAGTTCTTATCAAGAAAGACTGAAAAGGTAGAACTTGAATAAGTTCAAGAACCACAAGTAGTGAATGAACCGGAATTTGATTCTGAGACAGAACTACAAGATGTTGTAGCTAGAGAACCTGCTCAAGAAACACAAGTCCTACGTTGATCAGGGAGACCAAGATTTGAGCCTGAGAGATATGGATTTATCATGTCTCAAATAGGTAATGTATTGCTTATGGATCATGATGATGAACAAAAAACCTACCAATAGGCTATGAATGGACAAGACTCCGACAAATGGCTTGAGGCTATGAAATTCGAAATGGACTCCATGTATGCAAACCAAGTTTGGAACTTGGTGGAACCACCTGAAGGGATACGACCCATAGGGTGCAAATTGGTCTTCAAGAAGAAGACCGACATGGATGGGAATGTACAGACATTCAAAGGGCGACTGGTGGCTAAGGGTTTCAAGCAAATTCATGGTATTGACTATGATGAGACTTTTTCCCCTGTTGCCATGGTAAAGTCTATAAGGACATTGTTTGCTATTGCTGCGTATTATGACTACGAGATCTGGCAGATGGATGTCAAAACGGCTTTGCTTAATGGAAACCTCCTTGAGGAAGTGTACATGACACAACCCGAGGGTTTTGTATCCCCAAATGAAGCCACTAAAATATGCAAGCTGAATAAGCCCATCTATGGACTGAAACAGGCCTCTCGAAGTTGGAATCTTCATTTTGATGAGAAAATCAAAGAGTTTGGTTTCATCAAGAATGAAGATGAGCCTTGTGTTTATAAGCAAATCAATGGGAGCATTGTTGTCTTCCTGATATTGTATGTAGATGACATACTTTTGATTGGGAATGACATTTCTACTCTGAAAGTTGTTAATAACAACCTAGGGAACTGCTTTTCTATGAAGGACTTGGGTGAAGCGACTTACATACTCGGTATTAAGATCTATAGAGATAGATCGAAGAAGTTGTTGGGTTTGACCCAGAGTACATACATTGAAAAGGTGTTGAAGCGGTTCAACATGATTCAGTTCAAGAAAGGATTTTTACCCATGTCTCATGGTGTGAATCTCTCTAAGTACCAGTGTCCAAAATCTTGTGAAGATAAGGACCGCATGAAGTTGATTCCATATGCTTCGGCAATTAGATCAATCATGTATGCAATGTTATATACTCGACCCGATGTCTCCTTTGCTTTGAGCATGACTAGCAGGTATCAGTCAGACCCCGGTGAATGTCACTGGTTATCAGTCAAGAATATCCTGAAGTACTTGAGAAGGACTAAGGATGTGTTCTTGGTGTATGGTGGAGAGGAAGAGCTCGTTGTAAGTGGTTACACGGATGCTAGCTTCCAAACTGATAGAGACGATTCAAAGTCTCAGTCAGGGTTTGTGTTTTGCCTTAATGGAGGAGCTGTGAGCTGGAAGAGTTCCAAGCAAGAGACAGTTGCTGATTCTACAACAGAGGCCGAGTATATCGCTGCGGCTAACGTAGCGAAGGAGGCTGTATGGATTAGGAAATTCATCGGCGAGCTTGATGTAGTTCCTAGCATTGTCGGTCCCGTAATTCTCTATTGTGTTAACAATGGTGCAATTGCACAATCTAAGGAACCTAGATCTCATCAGCGCTCTAAGCACATACTTCGGCGGTTCCATCTTATTCGTGAGATTGTCGAACGAGGAGATGTGAACATTTGCAGAGTGCCGACTGAGGAGAATATTGCGGATCCGCTAACAAAGCCTCTCGCGTAGAGAAAGCATGATGGTCATACTAGATCGATGGGTATATGATACCTAAATGATCAACTCTAGTGAGAGTCTTGTGGGTTGCGTGTAAACATATATTCTGTTGGCTATTTGTTATTTATTCATATGATGAATTGTGTACCAGAATTTTCCTTTTACAATTAATGGCAAGTTCTTTTATTATGATTTTTCTATGCGATAGTTAAATGTTAACATAATAAATACCCTTAGAATGTTCGCTTCCATAGGACATCAAGTACGTGACTTGAATGTGAGAGCCTATGATTTATTTGAAGCTTCATTCTTGAAAGGTCCCTAGTCGTTGTATCATCATAGAAGCTAAGGGTGATGATGATACATTTATACTAGCACGTGCGTTGACTGATGACCAGTTCTCACAGGTCATGATATTGTGATATCAAGTCATCACGTGGGTACTTGTTAATGAACAAGTTGTACTGGACAGACCCAACCTGAGACTACTTTGTGGATTGTTATCTAAACGTGTCATGAGTAGGTCTCAATTGACAATGGTGTTGTGGTCCTTTGACCTAAAGTCACAACATTCATCAAGTGAGGAAGAGCGTGCTTTGATGCCATATAAAGTCTTCCTTGAGAAAGGTTGATGATAAGGGTAGTTATTGGGCACGTTACGAATCATTTGGGTGTTTGTGTGTGAGAAGATATGGGATTTGTCCTCCTATATGACAGGAGTTGCATCCATGGGCCCCTTGATGGAACTGGACTGAGAAATGCATGGCCATGCTGGGTTGAGTCAATATGTGATATTGGAATCACCATTCTCTGGAAGTCCGTTCTAGATCAAGAAACTTGGATTGAGCTATTATGAGGGTGACACGGTCCATACCTCTAGTTATTTCCAGATATAAGGGACAAAGGGACAAAGACAACGCTGGGACATTGTTCATAAAGGCTTTTGAGTTATGAACTCTTATTGCTTGGGTAGCAATGATGCATTGCTAGATGCCGCTCATTGTTTGTGAGGTTTTTGGTTTGATACTTTCAAGATCAAGTGGGAGACTGTTGGAGTTACCATAGTGATCTAGAAGTGGTCAAACGTGTAATCTCACTGCCAACGCGATATGAGCCTGCAGGGTCGCACATAAGAGCATGTGGAGAAGTTGGAAGATTGACTGTGTTGGTAAGGGTTACCAATCACCATACATCATGGGGGTCAGGCAAACGTTGCCAAGGAGATTCGTCGAGAATCGTCGAGTATGACTCGCCGACTCTCGACGAATTTGTCGAGAATCAAGGACGAATTCGTTGAGAATCAAGGATGGAATCGTCGAGTATCAGCAGTCATCGAGTATGACTCGCCGACTCTCGACGAATTTGTCGAGAATCGAATTGTTGGATTCTCGCCGATTCTATCTGTGGATTCTCGCCGATTCTGTCTTTGGATTCTCGCCGATTCTGTCTGCGGATTCTCGCCGATTCTGGAACCCTATGCTATGTGGTCTGCGGATAGCGATTCTCTTAGATCTATTTATACCTTTGGTATAAATAAGGCCTTAGGGTTTTGGGATGAAGTGTGTGTTCCCCTGCGGCCGACAAAAACCCGATGGAAACGTTCCGTTGTTCTACCGATCTGCCGATTCCCGAACCCCGCCGGACGGAAGAGTTCCGCTTCCATTGCATCGTTCGCTCCGCCGACCACCTCCTCTCCGGCGATTGTCGCCGGTGTTGCTATTCCTGGCGCGGACCTAGCAGTCTGTGGAAGTGCAAGGTGCAGTCGATCTACTTCCCGATCTTTCGTGCGACGAAGCTCGGTGTTCTCCTGCTCGTATGGATTTTTGCAGAGACGTAGACGTTATTCTATGTAGAACTCGCCATCGACAAGGACTCATATATTGGAGCATCTCTGTTGAGTTTTGACTAAACACCAGAAAGGTAACTTTTACCTAGTTGTTTGTTTACTTCTTGATTCAACTTTCATGGCCCGATCCCATCTCTTTTGGGTTGTTCTTGATGTTTTAATTCCTTCCACTGCGTGCACAACGGTTGTGCCATCTTCCAAGAGAAACCCAACATAAAGACCTCCATCTCCACGACCTTATCTGCCGGCTCCAACCTAGACTGTCCTCTATTTCTCATCGGTTCCTCCTCCTTCCCGAACTCCTCCTCCCCTCCCGCTTCCTCCATCTCCATCGCCTCCAGCTGACTTCCCTGCAGCTCCATTTCTTTGCATCCCTTGGCCTCCACCTCAGCTTCTCCTCATCCCTGCTCCTCCACAACCTTCTCTCCAGCCTCCCCTAGGCTCACTTCTCCCTCCTCTACAACTTCCTCCTGCATCGTCATCTCCTTCTACAACTCTTCTGCCTCTGACATCCATTTTATGGTGTTGACAGCAATTACATAACACTATCTCACCACCTTCAGATCCCCCTTACCCTGACCTGAACTCCTCCACTGCTAAACTTGAGGCATTGATGAAATGTGGAGGGGACACAACGAAAAGCACTGATGAGGGGGCGCCCAAAAATAGCATTGTAGCTGCTCGGAGCATCAACGATGACGAACCGACAGTTCCTCGAAACTCCCCCCAACTTCACGTGTAGTCTGCCCCCTAACTTCCTTCCTCTTCCCCAAGAACCCGAACAACGGTCCATCAGAGGCCAACAACCTCTGGGCTTCTACCTTTATCTCATCGAATGACTTCTTGAAGATCACGTTCACCGAGCTTCCGTCGTCCACCAGAATCCGGGAGACGGTGAAATTCTTTACGGTCGTCCGGATCACCAAGGCATCACAGAACATGTCTTCATAGTCAGGCATGTCCTTTGATGAAAAAGTGATTTTTTCCTCCGGGGGGAGCCTGGGAGGTTGAGGCAATGATCCTTCGGTACATGGTCTGGAAACTCCTCTTATGGGTGGCTTCAATCCCGACTCCCCCATGAATCACTATGATCCCTCCTCGGGCACCCTCATTTGCCCGATCCTTATACATATCCTCTCCTTGTGGTAGAACTTCTTTAATCCTCACGGGTGGCTACTACCGGACCTACCCCTGGCTTCCCTTATCTCTAGAAATTCTAGGCAGGTAGCCATCGCATGACCTTCCTCCAGATGGAAGTCACAGAAAGGCACCACCACGCTACCTTCCCTTCTACTCGCTCCTCCTCAAGCTCCTCTCCTTCCTCCTCTACCTCGGGTGATATCTATTGCCTCCTGTTGCCGTAGGAGGGGGTCCCTATGCTCCTGCCTCCACGCTGGCTGATGGAACCTTCCCTGCTCACAAAAGTTATCCCTGCCTTGGAAGCCTCCCCTTGCCCCTGGAGATGACCTTCTTGGGGCCTCCAGCCAAACTAGTTGCTCGGCTCCCACTGCCTCCAACCCGGGTGCTACCCTTGATGACCCTGACCTCAAGGCTCCTCTCTCCTCCTCTCTACTCTATCTGCCTCCCTGCTCCTGTCTCCTTCACATCCTCCTCCACCAACTTGGCTAAGTTCTTCGTGAACGTCAGGTTGGACGCCTCGATATCTATCTCCTTCGCCGTCAGGTTTTTTTTGTTTTGTTTGATCATTGTTTGGTGTTACGATGACGCGTTTTCGACCTTCTGCCGTTGTTAGAGCGTGGTCTTAGCTCTCTAGGTTCCTATAATGGCCTGTTTGTAGCCTGCTGGCAAGATTCCCTAGCAAGCCGGGTCTGGTTTTGTGACTCGGTGAGGCTCTCGGGGAATGCTTGTGCCTGGGCTTCGGGTAATGATAGCCTGAGTTGTGATCGTCGGATGTAGTTTTCTACTTCGTCGTTGTTTTCGTAGCTTGGGTGTTTAGCTACGGTGCGAGTTTTGTTGAAATCCGAGATCATTTGTTTTTTGAGTCGTTTCGATGTTTGTTTTGTTAGCCGGTAGTGGCTACCTGTTTGCGGTGCATGGCCTTGTGTGATCGAGCTTGGTAAGGCTGGTGCTGGTTTTAGGCTAAGTTTGTTTAGCCAATTATTTATATATATATGTATATATATGTATGTATATATATGTATGTATATATATATGTTTGTGTGTAAGCTTGGGTGCTGATAGCTTTATTTTTATAAGTATATATATATGTGCATGATATATATATATATATAAAAGTGTGGCTATTTTTATATATAAGTGTGGCTGTTTTTATATATAAGTGTGGTTGTTTTTATATATAAGTGTGTCTATTTTTATATATAAGTTTTTATTTTAGTGTCAGCTAGTGGCCGATGGTTATTTATAAGCTTATATATGTGGTTAGCTAGTGCTTAGGCTAGGTTATTTTTAATTAGCTATAGAGTAAGTGAGTGTAGGATTTATTAAAAGCTCCAGCTGTTCTCCTCCTCACCATTTCTCCCCATTTCCCGAGCATTGTTAGCTTCCAGCAGAAGGAAGCAAGCGGGAGGCAGAGGAGCTGCTACTTTGGCCTCCAGTTAGCTATTGAGTTAGGGCTGGTTTCTCTCGGGTAGCAGCGGATCTGAGTTGCTCTCGCCATGCTCTTCCTTCCTAGGTAAGTAATTTTGTATTTCGAGCCGTCTATAGGAGCTACGGTTTCTTAAGTCCTTCTTCCTCACTAAAAGCTCCAGGTTTTTTTCCTCTATAGGTAGCTGGAAGTGCAGGTGGCCGATCTCTTATCGTCGGTGCCAAGCTTTGGAGTTTTCTACTGTTTTCCTGGAGGTAGAGGAAAGTGGCTCCCTTGCCCTTGCCAAATTATTTCTAACTATTTCTCTGTTTTCATAGCTCTGTTCTATTTATTTCTTCCCTAGAAGTTAGAGCAGCAGGATGACATTTCCCTTCATTCTAGCCATGTGCTACTTCTTTATTTGCTAAGTTTTAATTAAGCTTTCTCTCTTATTTGTCTTGGCCTATGTCCAGTTTATAGCTGATGTCAGGGTTAGGCTTAATTTAGTTGTAAGCTTAAGTTTAGGTCTGCTGTGGACGGGTAGGAGGGGTAAGAGAGAGAGAGAGAGAGTTTGAATAAATTTCCAACTCTCTGGATAAGTGGTGTTGAGTGGGCTGGGGTCGGGATAGCTGATTGTTAGGCTAAGTAAAAAGCGTTGAGTGAGTGTACCTCACTCAACGCCTAGACTGTTCGGATTTTGGCGTTAAGTGTGGTGCCCTCACTCAACGCCATGGCTATTTTTACGGCTAAGTGTTTTGGCATTGAGTGAGTCGACCTCACTCAACGTCATGGCTGTTTGGCATTGAGTGTGGTGGAATCACTCAATGCCGCAGCTTTTCCCAGTGGCTAAGTCATTTGGCATTGAGTGAGTTGACCTCACTCAACGCCGTGGCTGATTTGGCGTTTAATGGGGTGGACTCACTCAACGCCAACGCCTGTTTTTACGGCTAAGCCATTTGGCGTTGAGTGAGTCGACCTCACTCAATGCCATGACTATTTTGGAGTTGAGTGTGGTGGACTCACTCAACGTCATAGCCTGTTTTTACGGTAATTCTTTTGGCATTGAGTGAATCGACCTCACTCAACACCGTGGCAGTTTTAGCATTGAGTGTGGTGGACTCACTCAATGCCAAATCCTGCTTTTGCGGTTAAGTCTTTTGGCATTTAGTGAGTCGACCTCACTCAATGCCGTGGCTGTTTTGGCGTTCAGTGTGGTAGGCTTACTCAATGCCAAAGCCTGTTATTGCGGTTAGGTTGCCTGGCATTGAGTCGGTGGAACTCACTCAACGTCGAAGCTGTTTGGCATTAAGTGTGGTAACCCACTCAGCGCCCCGTCGAGTGAACTCGACGCTTTTTCCTTGGGTTTGGTGTGTTTTCTTAGGATTGCTAGTTTGGCTTTTTCCTTAGGGGGAAGTTGGGTGATCGGCTAGTTTTTGCATGCCGACTCATGGATTATGGCAGGTGGTGTGGTTTTGTGGGCTCTATAAGGGGTGAATTGTGTGCGCTGAGCTGTGGCCACCACCACCTAGGCTGTGTTGGCCTGGTATGGTTTGGTGTGTGGACTCTGTAGCTGACACCGTTTTTTTTCACCCTGGAGTGTATTTTTGGGTCTGGTTGTTGGCGAGGGCTGTGCCGCCCACTCCGACCCAAGGTTTTCACCACGACCAATAATTCACCAAAATTAGGACTATTAGCTCCTTTCCTGGCTTATGGCTATTTCTTTAATTCATGTATTTTTATGCCTTGTAGCTGCTTCAGGTTCTTTTTGCAGAGCAGGTTGCTATTGTACTCACACTTGGTGTGTTTTCTTTTCCTGCCCTTTTGACGGCATTCTTTCTTACTGTCATGTTTTTCCTCTTATTGATAGCATTTATTGTTGTCGGGTTGGTAAATCCTTCTTTACTTATTCATAAACCTAATGCTCTATTTATTTTGATTATTTTCTGAGGTGTTCCTTCTTAAATGCCTCAGGTCCAGGTTGTGACCGGTTGAGCGGCTAGTTCTTCTGGAGGGTTTTCTGATAGCCTTATGGGTAGCTGAGGTTGCCAATCTTCATCCTTGTGAGGTAGTTGTTTTCCTTTCTGTATGGAAATGCATACTCACCAGTGGGTTCGTGTCAGGTTATTGACGCCCACTGGTGGCTTACTTGCGATGCTGGTTATGAACTAAAACAGTTATCTTTACCTTTTAGGGTCGTGTACTTGTCTTCTGGGAAGGATTTATGCTAGGTTGCATGTTAGGTATTTTAAACACTAAAGCATTACTATATGTATATCATGCGCATCATATTTATAAAACTAAGGCACTACTTTTCCTATTAGCGTAAAGACTATATTTTTGTATATACTATATTAACCTCTAGAGTCATGCATACCATGAGTCTTCCCTCGGGGACACTTATGCTCTTTTAGGATGTAAAATCAACCTAACCAAAGTATTTTTCATTGCGTGTATATATATTTGAATTGTGGACTAGCTGATCCACTGTGCCAAGGGATACGACCGTCAAATTTAACTGATTTTCTCTCAAAATAATTTACGATTTTCTTTAAAGATATAGAGTCTGGAGTTTTGCCTCAACGTGTGCAGTTATCCCCTGCACGACATGGCATCCTGGCATGTATTTTCTCTTGCTCTAATACAATCTTATTTGTGAGAAAATGTGGGTCGTGATAGTTGGTATCAGAGGGAGATTGCTTGATAATTGGTCGGGCAACCTTTCCCTTGTTTGCATTGATAGTATAACATCGTATCATACACACACCGATATGTCATCAGCACATCTTTGCTAAAGCACGAACACTACACCTATAAGCATGAATAGAAGTATACATGACATATTATATAGTATGGGATGCATAATATGTGTTTGTATATGGATCCACCATAGGAGGCAACATATGAGGGTTATGTAGAATGGGATGCATAACCTCACCACATGAATGGGGCTAACACGTATTGTTTTTTTTCGTTGTATATAAATGTTATGTAGTATGGGATGCATAACATTTTCATGTGTACGCCGCCCATGGCATGCATTAAGGCTTTTCTTTAGAATGCATAGCACAACATGCATAGCATAACATTGCATAAGCACAACGTGCCAAGCTAAAGATTTGCATGATGACATATGTACACTCATGGTTTTGAGTCAAAAAGAATACAAATACATGCATTCATGTTTTAGGCACATGATTTAGTATGATGGTGGTGAACCATATTAGGTTAAGCATAACATCATCATTGTAAAAACAAATCCCAGAGCAAGTTTAGCAGTTGAAGTTCATATTTAAGTATGTTTGTTTTTACCGGGTAGTTTTGTTCTAGCAGTTGGGGTAGGTTCTAAGTCATGCTGATACGATTATAGGATGACGAGGTGTCCTTCGATGAGATCAACTCCCCAATCTGAGGGTGAGTCTTCCGGAGAGCAAAGCGAGGCGTTTATTGAAAGTCTGCGGCAGAGTAATGAAGCCTTATCTAGGCAAGTGATGGGTATGCAGACTCAGATCCAGTCTCTGTTAGCATTTGTGGCAGGACAGCCTCCGAGAGTGCCGGACCCTGCTGTAGGCATAGCTATTCCTGTTCCTCCTGCTCCCCTGGTACCTCCTATTGTGCTGCCCCCAGAGATGACATTCATATCACACTTCCAGCAACCTGGACCACCTACTTATGATGGGAAGACAGACTTTATGGTTTTGGATGATTGGCTTATAGCCATCGAGGAGATGTTCTCCTATTCTGTAGTTACCCCTGATCAGAGGGTGATAATCGCTGCCTATCAGCTTAAGGGATTGGCAAAGAGTTGGTGGCTGAGAGAGAAGGAGAGCTTGAAAGAGGGATGCTCTTGGGAGACCTTCAAGGAACTGTTGCTAAGGAAGCTTCTGCCTTCGGTCGAGCGCGACCGCCTGATGAATGATTTCCTACATTTGAAGCAGAGGCAGCTCACAGTTGCAGAGTACGAAATAGAATTCAGCAAACTGAGCCGGTTTGCCCCCAGCTTGGTGAGTTCCGAAGCAGATAGAGTTAAGTGATTTCTTGGTGGCCTGAGAAGTGATGTTTAGCAGTTAGCCATTGACCATGGAGCAGTGAGTTATGCTGGTGCGGTAGAAGCTGCTTTGAAGGTGGAGGCCATTGATAATGCTAAGCAAAGAGGGCAGCAGGCGAGAAAAGATAAAAGGAAAGCTATTGAAGGAAAGAGCCCCCAGGTACCCGGTGCTTCTGCAAGAAAGAAGAGCAATGAGGTTTGTAGCTTCTATGGCCGGTCGGGCCATCCCATGGAGAAATGTTTCAGGTGGTTGGCAGATCAGAAGAAGGAGCAGGTGCATGCGATTCAAGATGCTCCCAGGAAATATTTATTCTGTTCTACGTGTAAGCGGCCAGGGCATGATGTTGCCCATTGCTGGGGTAAGGATAGGAGAAAGGTAAGAGGTTGTTTTCTTTGCGGTCAAGAAGAGCACATCATAGCTCAGTGCCCCCAGCTCCAGCCGGTGTTCCAGCCAGTGCCACTCTAGGCATTGCTACTGCCTCAGAGGGTGGACAAAGGCAAGGGAAAGCTGAATTTGGTTTCCTCAGAGAAAGCGCAGACTTCGACTCAGGTCATTTCAGGTTAGATTTCTCCCTAGCATAAATGTTTTGTTTCTAGTATAGCTTTAGCATTTGTTTTTCTTAGTTGTGTCTGCCATCTTATAGGAAGATTTAAGGTGAGGAACCGCTGGGCGCATGTTCTCTTTGACTCTGGTGCTACCCACTCTTTTGTGGCTAGAGCCTTTGTGGAACGCTATCGTTTGGGTCTAGAGCAAGTTAGTGATGCCTTTTCGTCAAGTTTCCTTCCGGTGATTCTGTGGTTTCGGATCAGGGCATTCGGGATTGTCCGATTTTGTTGGGGGATTTTTTAGCGAAGACAGATTTGAAGGTAATCGACCTGGAAGACTTCGATGTTATCTTAGGCATGGTCTGGTTGTCCAGTTATGATATAGTTATACAGTGCAAGGGTAAGCACTTGGACTTCGTTAAGGACGACGGTCAGGCTGGGAGTGTTTATGCTGATCCGCGCTAGGATTCTCCAGTCATTTTTGCGGTATGTGTTTAGAAGTTGCTTGATTCTGGCTTCTTTGCATGTTTGGTCTCTCTAGTAGGGATAGTTGCTAGTGTGCCACGTTTGGAGGAGATTCCTGTGGTGTGTGACTTCTCTGATATGTTTCTTGACGATCTTCCCGGTCTTCCACCCGATAGAGATGTCAAATTTGTTATATATTTGGAGCCAGGTACGCATCCTATTTCGAAGGCACCGTACCGGATGGCCCCGCGAGAGCTGGAGGAGTTGTGTATCCAGCTGAATGAGATGTTGGCAAAGGGTTTTATCAGGCCGAGTTCATCGCCTTGGGGTGTGCCTGTTCTGTTTGTAAAGAAGAAATACGGGTCGATGAGGCTTTGCATCAACTATAGAGAACTGAACAAGGTTACTATCAAGAACAGGTACCCTCTGGCACGGATTAACGATTTATTTGATCAGTTGCGCAGTAGCACAGTATTCTCCAAGATTGATCTTCGAACTGGCTACCATCAGCTACGGATCCATGAGTCCGACATTCCGCGGACTGCTTTTTGATCCAGGCATGGGATTTTGAGTTTTTGGTTATGTCATTTGGTTTGACAAATGCGCCCTCAGATTTTATGGATTTGATGAACCGAGTGTTCAAGAATTTCCTGGATAAGTTCGTGGTCGTGTTTATCGACGATGTTCTGATTTATTCCCGCAATGCGGAGGAACACGACCAGCATCTATGTTTGGTTTTATCTGTCTTAAGGGACCACAAGTTATTCGCCAAGTTGAGCAAGTGCGAGTTTTGGTTGCCTCAGGTTGCATTTCTGGGCCACGTGGTGAATAAGAGTGGGATTTCAGTTGACCCAGAAAAGATCGTTGCTGTGATGGATTGGAGTAGGCTGGGAACACCCAAGGAGATTAGGAGCTTTCTGGGATTAGCCGGCTATTACAGGAGGTTCGTGGAGGGTTTTTCCACCCTGGCTGCACCTTTGACTAGATTGACCCAGAAGAACGCAGCTTTTGTCTAGAGCGAGAAGTGCGAGGAAGCCTTCCTGGAGCTCAAGGACAGATTAGGCAGTGCCCTTGTTTTGATCCTGCCTACTGAGGGTGTTGATTATGATGTTTATGTGGACGCATCGCATGTTGGTCTTGGCTGCGTGTTGATGCAAGGTGGGAAAGTGATTGCGTACGGGTCGATACAGCTGAACACTCATGAGAGGAACTACCCTACGCATGACCTGGAGTTTACAGCCGTGATCTATGCGCTGAAGTTGTGGAGACATCTGCTTTATGGCGCACAGTGCAAGATTTTTATTGATCACAAGAGCTTAAAGTACGTCTTCACCCAGAAGAAATTGAATCTGCGCCAGCAGCAATGGTTGGAGTATGTGTCCGACTACGACGTTGAGATCCAGTATCATCTGGGCAAGGCCAATGTGGTGGCCGACACCCTGAGTCGAAAGTCAGGGAAGATTTTTGGTCTCTCCGCCGAGCATTTAGTAGATGAGTTTTTTTTATGGGAATTTCTGTGGGGAGCTATGATTTGCAGAGTAGTTTGGCAGTGGCAGAACCTTCATGGATTGCGCTTACGAGACTGCATAAGAAGGATGATCCCGATCTTCTGCATTAGTATCTTCGAGCTGAGAAAGGTGAATTGACAGATTTTTTCTATTGATGATGCGGGTACCTTGAGGTACCGCGACAGGTTTTTCATCCCTGCCGTAGGAGATATCCGGGTGATGGTGTATAGGGAAGCCCATGGATCTAGTGTTACCTACCATCCAAGATCTACTAAGATGTATCATGATTTAAAGCAGATTGCCTGGTGGTATGGGATTAAGGGAGACATAGCAAGATTTGTTTCTGAGTGCCACACTTGCAAGCGTGTGAAATCCGATAATGGAAGGCCTGGTGGCAAGCTGACTCCCTTGGAGTTTCCGACTTGGAAATGGGAGAGCATCTCGATGGATTTCATTACAGGCTTACCGAGATCTCCTAGGGGGCATGATTCAGTTTGGATGATCATGGACAGATTGACTAAGTTTGCTCACTTCGTACCATTTAAGATCGACTATCTGATGAGGAAGATAGCCGAGCTGTATTTGAATGAGGTCATCCGGTTGCACGGTGTGCCTGTCAGCATTATTTAAGACCGAGACTCCCGGTTTACATCTCGCTTCTGGAAGAGCCTGCAAGAGGGTTTTGGTACGGATTTGAGATATTCTACTGCTTAATACCCGTAAACTAATGGCCAGACAGAGCGAGTCAATCAGATAGTGCAGGATATGATCTAATACTATATTCAAGACCACGGAGGAGCGTGGGATGAGCATTTGTGGCTTATGGAGTTTGCGTATAACAACAGTTACCAAGAAAGCTTGCAAATTGCTCCTTTTGAAGCATTGTATGGGAGGCATTGTAGGACTCCCTTGTTTTGGGCTGAGGTTGGTGAGGGACCGATGTTGGGTCCAGAGGCGCTCGAAGAGATGGAAATTGCTGCGAAACTTATTTGGGATAAGCTTCGGGTAGCTCAAGAGAGATATGCGAAGAACGCCAACTGGCGTAGATCTAGCTTGGAATTCGCTGTGGGGGACTTGGTGTTCTTAAAGGTTTCCCCAATGATTGGAGTCAAGAGGTTTGGCAAGAACAAGAAGTTGGACCCGAGGTATGTGGGGCCGTTTATGATTATTGAGCGGGTTGGTGTGTCATCTTACAGGTTAGAGTTGCCCGCAAATTTTCCTAGCGTGCATGATGTCTTTCACGTCAGTCAGCTGTGGAAATGTGTGCAGAGTGGCAGATAGGTTTTGGATTTTGTGGCTCAGTTGGAGCAAAATCTTTCTTATATGGAGGTGCCTGTCCGTATTTTGGATGCACAGGATCGCGTGTTGCGGAGGAAAACCATTCCTATGGTTAAGATTTTGTGGAGGAACAAGGATGTGTAAAGCGCGACATGGGAGCTAGAGTCAGTGATGAGGAAGGCTTACCCTCATCTATTTCCCTGACCTTATGCCTGGTATGTTTTGTGCTCTCTTTTATATCTCTACCTTAGCTATTTCTTTTTCCTTCTTGATAGAAGTGATATGTGTAAAGTTTCAAGGTGAAACTTTCTTTTAGGGGGGGTGGCTGTAACGCCCCCGATTTTTCTATGTTTTGTTTGATCATTGTTTGGCATTACGATGACATGTTTCCGGCCTTCTTCCGTTGTTAGAGCGTGGTCTTAGCTCTCTAGGTTCCTATAATGGCATGTTTGTAGCATGCTGGCAAGATTCCCTAGCAAGCCGGGTCTTGTTTTGTGACTCGGTGAGGCTCTCGGGGAATGCTTGTGCCTGGGCTTCGGGTAGTGATAGCCCGAGTTGTGATCGTCAGATGTTAATTTCGACTTCTTCGTTGTTTTTGTAGCTTGGGTGTTTAGCTACGGTGCGAGTTTTGTCAAAATCCGAGATCATTTGTTTTTCGCGTCGTTTCGACGTTTGCTTTGTTAGCCGGTAGTGGCTACCTGTTTGCGGTGCATGACCTTGTGTGATCGAGCTTGGTAAGGATGGTGCTTATTTTAGGCTAAGTTTGTTTAGCCATATATATATATATATATATATATATATATATATATATATATATATATATATATGTATATATATATGTTTGTGTGTAATCTTGGGTGTTGATAGCTTTATTTTTATAAGTATATATATATATGTGCATGATATATATATATATAAGTGTGGCTATTTTTATATATAAGTGTGGCTATTTATATATATAAGTGTGGCTATTTTTATATATAAGTGTGGCTGTTTTTATATATAAGTTTTTTATTTTAGTGTCAGCTAGTAGCCGATGGTTATTTATAAGTTTATATATATGGTTAGCTAGTGCTTAGGCTAGGTTATTTTTAATTAGCTATAGAGTAAGTGAGTGGAGGATTGATTAAAAGCTCCAGCTATTCTCCTCCTCCCCATTTCTCCCCATTTCTCCCCATTTCCCAAGCATTGTTAGCTTTCAGCAGAAGGAAGCGAGCGGGAGGCGGAGGAGATGCTGCTTTGGCCGCCGTTTAGCTGTTGAGTTAGGGCTGGTTTCTCTCGGGTAGCAGCGGATCTGAGTTGCTCTCGCCGTGGTCTTCCTCCCTAGGTAAGTAATTTCGCATTTCGAGTCATCTATAGGATCTAGGGTTTCTTCAGTCCTTCTTCTTCCTCGCTAAAAGCTCCAGGTTTTTTTCTCTATAGGTAGCTGGAAGTTCAGGTGGCCGATCTCTTGCCGCCGGTGCAAGGCTTTGGAGTTTTCTGCTTTTTTCATGGAGGTAGAGGCAAGTGGCTCCCTTGCCCTTGCAAAATTATTTCTAACTCTTGCTCTGTTTTCATAGCTCTGTTTTCTTTATTTCCTCCCTAGAAGTTAGAGCAGCAGGATGACAATTCCCTTCATTCCAGCCATATGCCACTTCTTTATTTCCTAGATTTAAATTAAGCTTTCTCTCTTATTTGTCTCGGCCTGTGTCCAGTTAATAACTGATGTCAGGGTAGTCTTAATTTAGTTGTAAGCTTAAGTTTAGGGCTGTTGTGGATGGGTAGGAGGGTTAAGAGAGAGAGTTGGAATAAATTTCCAACTCTCTGGATAAGTGGCATTGAGTTGGCTTGGGTCGGGATAGCTAATTATTAGGCTAAGTAAAAAGCGTTGAGTGAGTGTACCTCACTCAACTCCTTGATTGTTAGGCTTCTGGCATTGAGTGTGGTGCCCTCAATCAACACCATGGCTGTTTTTACGGCTAAGTGTTTTGGCGTTGAGTGAGTCGACCTCACTCAACGCCGTGGCTGTTTGGCATTGAGTGTGGTGGACTCACTCAACGCCGCTGCTTTTCCCAGCGGCTAATTCATTTGGCGTTGAGTGAGTTGACCTCATCAACGCCGTGGCTGATTTGGCATTGAGTGGGGTTGACTCACTCAACTCCAGCGCCTGTTTTTGTGGCTAAGTCATTTGGCGTTGAGTGAGTCGACCTCACTCAACGCCATGGCTATTTTGGCATTGAGTATGGTGGACTCACTCAATGTCATAGCCTATTTTTGCAGTAATTCTTTTGGCATTGAGTGAGTCGACCTCACTAAACATTGTGGCTATTTTGGCATTGAGTGTGGTAAACTCACTCAACGCCAAAGCCTGCTTTTGCGGTTAAGTCTTTTGGCATTGAGTGAGTCGACCTCACTAAATGCCATGGCTATTTTGGCATTAAGTGTGGTAGGCTCACTCAACGCCAAAGCCAGTTACTGCGGTTAGGTTTCCTGGCGTTGAGTGGGTGGACCTCACTCAACGCCGAAGCTGCTTGGCGTTGAGTGTGGGAAACCACTCAACGACGCGTCGAGTGAACTCGATGCTTTTGCCTTGGGTTTGGTGTGTTTCCTTAGGATTATTAGTTTTGATTTTTCCTTAGGGGGATGTTGGGTGATCGGCTAGTTTTTGCATGCCGACTCATGGATTATGGCAGGTGGTGTGGTTTTGTGGGCTCTATAAGGGGTGAATTGTGTGCGCTGAGCTGTAGCCACCACCACCTAGACCGTGTTGGGCTGGTATGGTTTGGTGTGTGGACTCTGTAGCTGCCACTGTTTGTTTTTACCCTGGAGTGTCTTTTTGGGTCTTGTTATTGGTGAGGGCTGTGCCGCCCACTCCGACCCAAGGTTTTCACCACAACCAATTATTCACCAAATTTAGGACTGTTAGCTCCTTTCCTGGCTTATGGCTATTTCTTTGGTTCATGTATTTCTATGCCTTGTAGCTGCTGCAGGTTCTTTTTGCAGAGCAGGTTGTTATTGTACTCACACTTGGTGTGTTTTCTTTTCCTCCCCCTTTGACGACGTTCTTTCTTATTGTCATGTTTTTCCTCTTACTGATAGCATTTATTATTGCCGGGTTGGTAAATCCTTCTTTATTTATTCATAAGCCTAATGCTATATTTATTTTTATTATTTTCTAAGGCGTTCCTTCTTGAATGCCTCAGGTCCAGGTTGTGACCGGTTGAGCGACTAGTTCTTCTGGAGGGTTTGCTGATAGCCTCCTGGGTAGCTGAGGTTACCAATCTTCATCCTTTTGAGGTAGTTGTTTTCCTTTCTGTATGGACATGCATACTCACAAGTGGGTTCGTGTCAGGTTGTTGACGTCCACTGGTGGCTTACTTGCGATGCTGGGTATGAACTAAAACTGTTATCTTTAACTTTTTAGGGTCATTTACTTGTCTTCTGGGAAGGATTTTTGCTAGGTTGCATGTTAGGTATTTTAAACCCTAAATCATTACTATATGTATCTCATGTGCATCATATTTATAAAACTAAGGCACTACTTTTCTTATTAGCGTAAAGACTATATTTTTATATATACTATACTAACCTCTAGAGTTGTGCATACCATGAGTCGTCCCTCGGGGACACTTATGCTCTTTTAGGATGTCAAATCAACCTAACAAAAGTATTTTCCGCTGCGTATATATATATTTGAATTGTGGACTAGCTAATCCACTGTGCCGAGGGATACAGTCGTCAAATTTAACTTATTTCCTCTCATAATAATTTATGGTTTTCTTTAAAAATGTAGAGTCTGGAGTTTTGCCTGAATGTGTGTAGTTATCCCCTGCACGATGTGGCATCATGGCACGTATTTTCTCTTGCTCTTATACAATCTTATTTGTGAGAAAATGCGGGTCGTGACAAACCTCGCGGGAGGGAGTTCAACCAAGCCTTTAATTTGGATTTTATGGAAAAAGGACACAGACGCAAGTGAATGGCGTCATTAGTGATGCCATTAATCTTGAAAGTGTCACAAATTTCCAAAAAGTTAGATAAGTGCACATTCGTGTCGTCATCCGGCAGTCCATCGAACTGCACGGCATTTTGAACCATCTAAATGACGCTAGATTTTATCTCAAAATTATTGTTCGCCACCGTCGAGCGAACAATACTTGACCCTGTATCATCCAAGTTGAGTCAGGCGTAGTAAGACATAGTATGTTGCCCGACTTCATTTAGGTTCGGGTCGGCCATAGTTGTGGGTGCGGGTTCTCCAAAAGATTCTTCGGGGTCTAAAGAAAGATTTCGGTGTTAAGATTGAATACGCCCAAGGGTGCGTTCGATTTCAGGATCAAAATAAAAATTTTCGGACCATGAAGGCTGTCCACGGGTCATACACCCTTTTAAAATATATATTTACTATATAATTATTATTTTTTTGGATTTTCGGAATTAAAATAAAAAAAGTTAAGACAAAGGGGGAAAATATTTTGGTTGTTTTAAGTAGTTTTTAAATATATATATATATATATATATATATATATATATATATATATATATATATATATATATATAAAGAGGTAAAAGTAATAGTTTCCTAAATTCAAAATGACAACACAAGATTCCCTAGCAACGGCGCAAAAAACTTGATGGCAAGAACTTCAACTTTTATTTAATTAGTACGCTGGGGTAAAATTTCGCGGATGATTTAAGTTAAAAACAAGTTTTAACGAAAGGAGGAAAGCACACCTATCGCGAGTAGTACAGGATATTCAGTGGGAATATCAAGGTCATATATTTCTCGGGGCGTGTTGGTTATTTCTACTCCTCTAGGAGCTACTATTATTTTATCGAAAATAAGGTGTCGGATTTTATTTAACCAGAGCGGCTATATAAAATCTATAAAGAGACTTAGAAAATTCGATGAAGTAATAATGCTCGGTACCGAATTGAATTAGGACTAAAAAACTTTTAATGTCTAGAGAACCTAAATTTCATTTTAATTAAGGGCAACTTGTCCGTGGAGGTTCCACAAATATGAGCACACCTTTCTCAAGTAATATCGCTCATCTGAACATTAAGACTATTCGACAGAGCTCCGTTCGACGAAAGATTTCTCTTAATGCCCACTTTACGCTAATAACCCAGTTATTGGGTGGGGAACCAATTCCGGTAGAATTTCGCTCCTCTCTCGAGGTTTAGTGCAAAACTCTCTTTACCCAAGGGTGATCGGTCCATACGCATGACCTCTCGGCTAGCTAGCGTATGGATAATGGAAATATAACTCACACATCGACATGTGGTTCTACTTGTCGTATACCCGTGGTAAACCTTAAGTTCTTTAATTAGAGTGAGAAAAAAGAACTTTAATTTTTAAAAGTGATTTTTTATGTCCCAATGCTCTTCGATACCAAGGGCTAAGAGTGATTAGCCACTCATCAGAATGTGGACGGCTTATGAATTTGATGAGGCGTGAGTTCGAAACAAAGCACTAAAGTATTGTAAATAAAAACATAAAATAACAAAACGTTAGAAAAATGTAAAACTCACTAAAAAGAGAACTCACACTCTCAACGAAATCATAAATAAGAAATAAAAGCTAAGTTATAAAAAAGAAACTAAATTACAAGAAAGAAAAATTACAAAAAGTTAACTAAGTTGCAAAAGAGAAAAATTGCATAATTGAAATTGCATAAATTTAAATAAAGCAAGTCCTACTCGAATGAGTAGGCGGAAAATAAATGCAAATGCATAAAGTAAACTAAGTTACAAAAAATAAAAATTACATAATGCATAAATTGAAATAAAGCAAGTCTTACTCGAATGAGTAGGCGGAAAATAAATGCAATTGCATAAAGTAAACAAAGTTAACAAAAAAAGAAACTAAATTACAAGAAATAGAAAGGGGTAACCTCATACACACACACTCTACATAAATTAAAGAAAACAATAAAAAAAGCAATAAAAACTAGTTCATACACACACACTCTATATAAATTTGAAGGAACATAATAAAGACAAAACCAAATAAAGTTTAACCTCATACACTCACACACACAAATTAAAGAGAAAAACAAAGTGATCAAAAAATTAAAATAACAACTTTTCTACTCTTAGAATCTCATAGACATCAAGAATAAGTGAAAGTAAAAATTAAAAGAACAAAAGTTTTACAAAGTTAAGGCAAAAACAAAGTTATCCAAAAATTAAAACAACAACATATTCATTCTTATAACTTCATAAAAGTCATTAAAAAGTGGAAATAAAAATTAAAGGAACAAAAAGTTTACAAAATGAAAAGAAAAAATAAGTTAAAGAAAAAAATAAAAACACTTTAAATCCACCTTTATAAACCCCTAAGAATGAATAAAAAGCAAATAAAAAGCATAAAAGCAAAACAAGGCTAAGGGAAAATAATAAGAAATGCTATCATAAAAACACATAATCATAAGAGAAAACATAAAGCAAAACAAAGTAAAAAGAACCTTGAAATCATAAAGAACAAACTTACTCTCATACACCTACACACCCATAGAAAATAAGGAAAAACAAGAGATAAAAAGAGAAGAAAAGTGGGGCACTCACATACAATCCATCACAACATAAGGATGAAAAATAAAACCTATTTTATTAAGGAAAACATAGGATTACAAAAGCTAAAAGAAACATTAAAGAGAGGGGAGAAATATCCTTACATAGCAAGAAAGAATACCCAAGCAGCCCACAAACAGTAATTTGGTCCAAAAAAAGTGAACCCTTGGGTCTTACTGAAAATTTCTATTTATAGACAAAAAACGTGATTACACGCCCCGGTCAAGGGCGTGACCGAGGGCATGTAAGGTCGGCGTGCTGGAGAAGCCGAAAACTTGGTGACTGGTGGAGTTCTGGAATCTTTTAGAAATTTCACGTGACGGTCATGGGCGTGACCGAAGGTCACGGGCGTGTAGGGGGGCGTGAATAAACACCTGGCTGCTTGATGTTGGTAGCAACCAATTCTGAACCAGATTGAAACCTCATCGACCAACACTAGTGTGTCGGGATGACACAGGCGTGTTCCACTCGCTGTTTCATGGATTCACAGTAGGCAGCAGTTTTTTACTAGCATCAAAGTGACATGCCCCGATCACGGGCGTGACTGAAGGTCATGGGCGTGTACCATGAAATTTAAACTTTATTCTGCAAAATTTTTAGGAGAAGAGAATATAGCTAAGTTAGAAGGGAATATACAAAAAGAAACATTTTATTGAAGAAGAAAAGCTAAAAACAATGAAAATAACCTAAAATGACCTAAATTCAGTACGATAAAATATGTATATTTACAACTCATCACTCCACCTCTTCATTCCAGCTCCACCTCTTAATTTAAATAACCCGCCACCTTTAATTTCATGAATAGCGCTCAGCCAAATTCATTTCATTACATCCTACCCACTTCCTTTTCCTCTAAAATTGCTACAACACCACCTCCATCTATGCCTCTTCATATTGTAGCCACATCACTCCTAAATTAATAATATCATCCATTTAATTTCATTCACCGTTCCCCATCCACTTCCTCATTTATATGGCCAGAACCCCTCATATTCCCATTTAATTCCATTCTCTCTATACTCGCCACCACACCTCTCCATAATCCCATGTATGGACGAACCTATTCCATATTCCCCCTATCTTTGCTGGAATTTACATTCACCCTCTCATTATTATGACTACCCATATTCCCTCCTCTTGGCCGAACCCACCAGATTCCCCCCTCTCCAATTCATTCAAGCCATTTCACATTCATTCCTCTCTTTCTTAGCCAAAATTTACATTCCTCATCTCCTCATTCATGGTGGTTGCACATATTCCCATTTCCTGCTCATTAATATTAATATATCAAAATTAATTTCATTCACACTCTTTCATCTCCCCATTTATTTTCATTACAAACCCTTCACATTCCTCCCATCTTCATCCTCTCATTCCTCTATATATAGTGACTTATTTCTTAGCATACTCTCGCTCTCTCTCATGCTCTCTTCCCCTGCCCACTTGGGCAAGTTTGCTCTTACATTTTCTATATTTTTATTTCTAGTTTAGTTTTATTTCATGTTCTTTTGTCTTAAGCAGTGTTCTTACTTCATGTATTTCTTTTTCATTATGAAATGTTAATCTAGTTTTGTTACGCCCAACTCAACCCTCCTTATAGACCAGACTAAAGTAGACCACCTTAACATGTGGAGTGGTCGAGTGTGCATGCAGTCACAGAGTAATTTGAAGCACACAATAAAATTTTAACATGGAAAAACCCCTCAATTGGGTAAAAAAACCACGTGATATGTAAGGTACCAGACAAACTTCACTATTGTCAGTTGTTTATAGAGTGCGTAGAAAATCGAGGCAGTCAGGCTGCTCCTTATTACAACAATGAGATGAGAGATTAAGAGTGCTCAGTGGGAGACATACTATCTCACGCTGATCTAGTACTTTTCTATTCTCTGGCGGAAATGAGTGTTCTCGGATACTATTTGACAGACGAACTTCGTGGCGGAGCGCACATAAATGCGTGAATGATGACTTGAATGGAATTGCACACGTTGTAGGCCTTGTTGGATGACGTTCAGAACCTCTTATTCTTGGGAGAATCATGGGCTTAGAAAAATTTTCGAGTGGCCCGGTTAGTGGATGACCGCGGGCCAATCAACACTGCACTTGGATCCAGGTGGAACAGAGATGGCTACTCTAAATTCCCGTGGGGTGATTCTTCCTCCTTCCATTTTTGCGATGACGTGGGCCATCATCGAGGGGGATTGTTGCAATATGATAGAGTAATGTCGATTGTGTCTTGCGAGTGGATGTGGAGCGTGGGAGCCGTGCGATGTGGAGGGGTTGGAGTTCTTGCGTGAATTCACCCTCATTTCTCTATAGCAAGTGCGGGTGTCAGCCAACCAGGCCATAAACTTTTGCTCCAAGCTAGCCTTATCATCTGTTTTTGTTTGTACTGATCCTTTGAGGTATCACCTGGAGTTCCTTGAGATTGTTCAGGAAGATCTGGCGGATATCCTCCCTCCTGTATAGTTTTTCTTTCTTACTTTTCTTTTAATGCAATCTGCAAGTTTCAAGGCTATTGGAGGAGGCTAGTAGAAGGATTTCGGCTAAGCTCCGACCTGAGGAAGAAGAAGACTGGGAGGAGGAAAAGTTAGAAATTGAGGGGGCCTGGGGCTCCTTTTATAGCCTCCAGGGGATAGATTTGGTGGTTATGTTGCTATTCGCATACAGTAACCACCCAAAATTACTTATTGAATATAGTATTCAATATGGTTTTGGGCAGGTAATATGCGTATAATATTTACTAAATGCAAGACAATTTTAAATCAATGATAACCCCCCACTAATCATGGCAATTAGTAGGTGGTTATCAACAAAATGGACGGCAGCAATCCCGGCAGAACGATCAAATGGAGGGCAAGGCCTACTATAAAAAAGCGGTCACGTAGCCAGTAGATGGTCGTCGGCGAGGGTAGAGGAGCTGCGACCAACAGTATGGTCGGCCGCGATGGGAGAGACTAAGGGGAGGGGCGACTGGGTGCGCTCACTCCTTACAGGGGGAGCCCTAGGGCCGCAGGAGGAGGCCATGAGGTGGGATGACCGGGTGTGGTCTCCCCATTTGGGAAGCGCCCCGCAACTGCGGGAGGCGACTGTGGGATGGGGCAGCCGGGCATGACCACCCCATGCTAACACTACCCAGCGGCCGCGTGGTGGCGAAGCCGAGTGCATACGCCCCTTGCGAGAGGTCCCCCCGCAACCGCGAGAGGAGGCCGCAGGGAGGGGCAGTCGGATGCGGAGGCCCCTTGCAGCCGGCGCTTTGTGGCCGCGGGACAAGACTGCGGGGAGAGTAGGTTGGACACAACCGCCCCTTGTAGGCGGTGCCCCGCGGTTGCGAGAGGCATCCATGGGGAGTGGCGGCCGGGCATGAACTCCCCTTGCGGGCGAAACCCCGCAGTCATGGGAGGTAGTCACGGGGAGGGGTAGTTACGGCACGACCCTGGTGTAGCCGGCTAGTCATGGGCCACCAAACACCAGTGATGGTAGCACCGGTGGCCGGTCATGCTGTTGGATTAAACGGTGCATATAGATTGATTAATTTGATTTATATAGGGGTTTTCTAACTCATCCGAGCTAGTTTTCTTGCATGTGCACTACATTTTTGGCATGTTTTCGTACATATTCTATTTGAATCGTTTAAGTACACAAAGTTCACTTTCTAGGCCTGTTGGGGTGTGCAAGCGTGCATCCCGTTGCTGGAGGTAAGTACATGGTGTTCCCCTTGCTTTTTATGGGATATTTTGTCTTAATTCTTCTTGTGCTGGAGGTGAGGTCCAGATGGTGATGTTTGTTTACAGGTGGGTTGTACCCTCAAGGATTAAATTTCTTCCTGTAGACATCGTACGATCATGTATTTTCCTTGATGCAAGACCATTTCATTCGTGTGATTGCTACAGGTCACTTTTAGAGAGAAGTGGTCGAGCATTTATCTTAACGCACAATTGGATTTAATCGTGTGCGAAGGAAAATGAATGACCCCCCTGTAATGCCTGAAAAATCGAGTTCTATCCAGCCCCATGATATTTGTTCGTGCACGAGTAGTTTGCTCATGCACGATCTGCCTATTACCTCAGACTAGGGCTCCAGTGCTATTATAATCACACGATCAAATTCAAGATCATGTGTTATTATGTGTTTGGTCGTGTGTCTCTTAAATTCTGGTCGTATACTATTTAAGTCGGAGGAATTTACCCTAATTTGAGATCTTTCGTCTTCCCCGTATCCGGGACGCCCGAATTCACCCCTCTTACCACCCACCTACAGGATAATCTCTAGCCATCATTCCTTTACAAATATAAGGCTAGGGCATCCTCTTAGGCCTCCATCATCTATGAACCTCCAAGCTCCATTTCATGGGATTTCTCGCTACACCTCAGGAGTTCTCCGGTGAAGAATGTGACAGATGATTATTGACAAAGAAGAAGGGTTATTGGAAGTAGGTGACATCGCTCCTAGACCTAGGATGATAGTTGAAGTCCGAGTATGGATGAAGCTTGACAACCCTCGATTCCGATCGTGAACCAAGGCGAGTCTACTTGTGTTGGTTGTATTCTTCCCTCCTCCTCTTTTGTAGTACATTTACTTTTGATTATTTTAGATTTGTTTGTGACGTGTATGTACCCTAAATTTTTTAAAGCAATCTTCCATATCTATGCAGCGCTTTGTGGTTTATACTAGTGTGGAGCGCCTCCAACTCATTTTATTATCGTTTCTATTTCGTGTGAGTTGTTCTTGCAATTTCTAGGAGTGCGCGTTGCGAGGAGGTACCTACGACCCTCACCCAATCTTTCCATTCTGTATCTTTACCCATTTGGGTATCCACCCTTGTGAAGTGGTGAAGGAGACCCGTGTAGTTATAATAGTTTGGGTTTTCTTAAACCATCAAAATCAAAACCATTTGCTCTGCACCCGCTCTAACAATCATTTTTCTAATCAATCGAAGTACGCATCCTCGCTGCACTCCTCCGAGATCAATACTTGGGGAGAAACTCCCATTTTATATTACTTGTGTGACATGTGCTCTTACCGTACGCACATCAAGTTTTTGTCGTCGTTACCGAGGAATGTAACGTGTGTCGTAGTTTGGTTATTTGGAGAATTGATTGTTGAGTTTCGTCCTCTCTTTTGTTCAGTTATTAGTCCATTTTGTTTGATTTGGAAATATTCTCTTATCTATAGTTATTTGTTGGATTTGGTCTTTTGCACAGAAGTGTTTCTTCATTAATTTTGGTGCACCGTGTAGGCTGAATTTAACGTCCTCTATCGTTGGGGTCAATATAGTTCACATGCTAGTTATGATTTCCCTTCAGGAGATAGTGGGCCTAAGTCTTGTGGCTCAATATATAAGGCACTGTATTCTACCAGCCCTTCATACACCATGCCGAAGACTTATGGCCACTCTTCCTCCCACATTCATCATTTTCTTATTCCTCTCTGTCCTCGCAAGGACCACCCACAAGGACCCCGGAGTAATGGAAAGAAGTGTTTGTTTTATCGCAGCACACAACACATACTGAAAATTTGTGCTACATATTAATGCTAGTTGGATGAGGATGATGAGCCAGATATTCGAATTATTCAAACCCCCATTTCGAGAAACACACTTTCTACTTCTGGTTATGTGTCTGTGTCACATTCTTATGTTGAAGGGAATGATGTGAAATTGCTTACCAAAATCGCTGTGGATGTTTGTCCCGACAGAGCCGAGCCTTTCTCCCTCGTGCACTTATCTTTGTGCGTGGAGTCAGCCCTTTATGAGGAACTTGTGCTTAACCTTTATCCAAGCATTGTTACTCATCCTTTTGTGTAATCTATTACTTTCATTTCTAACAACATCATTGACGATGCACCGTAAGTTGAGGCATACGATCTAGGTTGTGTGTCTGTCCTTATGGAGGAGGACAACCTTCTAGGTGATGAGGATTCTCCCTCAGCACTAGTGGAGGAATTCCAAATCATAGGTGAGGCCACTTTCGATCTTGTTGAACCTTGCAGCATTTTTGATGATGTTGACAACATTTCTCTATCTCTACCCATTGGGAGTGAGACCGGGACCACTCTCCTGATTACTGATTATCTTAGTTTTTCTTTTCATTTATTACTTGAACATATTACTCTGACTGAGCCTATGCAGGTTGAGCTTTTTCAGGTACCATAAGAGGACTTGGACCTCGTCCCTATTGATGGCACCTTGTTAGGCAAGGATGTTTCTGGTGAGATGAGTGGGGATCTGCCATCCTCTCCTTACATTCTCTTCCCTCTACCTGTGAGGCGCGTGTATTATTATTTAAGTAGAGGGGTAGCTTTTCTATCGCCGTATCGATACCCCTTACCAACATGGATAATAGAATAGTTGGCTGTGCATTTTTCATTTCATAGACCTATTAGCTAGTGTTGGAGCTGACGGTTCACATTTCCTTAGTTTGATAATATCCATTCCCATATTGTATTTGATCATATCTTGTGTTTGGTATAGTGTACAGGTTTATAGGTTGAAGTGAAGTGAGGAACTCTTTTCTGGCACCTACCGCCACATTATCGTCGAGCAGTAGCCTGAATTAAATTGACATGGCGCTCATGATTCTACCATGTAGCACCAGATCTACCGCCCATGCTAGCCTGAGGATTTATTTTGGTCAGGTACTCTGGAACCTACCGCGTAGCGCTAGCTTCATACCACATAGCGCTAGCTCACTCAACAATCGTCAAGTAAGATTCGTTGAGAAACCTGAGCTACCGCCAGGCGAATGCTTGGTACCGTGTCGCGCTAGCACGAAAAAGCGGAAAATAATCTTTTTGAATATTTTTCCAAATATACAGTACAGTTTTCACATCGATGCGTAATGACCTGCCGCCGGGCGCTATACTTACTATCGGTGGTAGCCTGTTTTTCCAAAGATGTATAAAGGCATTTGTTTTCTCGTTCCTTATACGACTTAAGATAGACAGGAATTCCCTCTAGGGTTCAGGAGCCGCCTATGAGCATCATTCCGCCATCTCTATCAAAGGAAGAGAAAGCCTCCTCCCTTCCGTTCGCACATGAAAGTCTCTAGTGAGCCAAGTACTACGACAACTACAAAGAGTTGATTGGCTGCAACCAAACGAAGACCATTAGTGTCGGTCACACATCACTCAACGGAGAAATTCTTTTGAGGGAGATTCAATATTAAACCTTCTTTATTACTTTTTGTAATTTTCACTTTTTTGGGTGATTGTGGTAAGGAAAATCGACTGGTGAAGGTCATCGGAATCCAGGGAAGATTCTGTAAGAAATTGTCCCAGGGAAGGAACATCTAAATTGGGTGATCTAGCGGGGCTCTAAGACACTTCCTTGCATGAAGGTGAAGAGTCAGCTCGAAGACCTTTCTTGGAGGGAAAGGGAGAGAGCCAACCGACCCAGGTAGTGGGTCAGTATAAAAAATAAAAAGAGTTTCTTCCTTCACTGCCTCCGATCTCCAGCATCGCGGAGATTAAACTTTTGTAATTGTAAAACACTTTTTATTTTTGATTGAATAAAATTATTTGCGTTTTTACTTTTGCATATATTGTCCTAGTTGTTCTCTGGTGGATCTCTAAAGGGGGGTGTATTTATCTGAGGAGAAATTTGCCCAATAAAAATAAGGTCTGTGACCTACCATCGCGTGCTAACAAGCTAGCACCTCGCAGCAGCTTTCAGAACTGGTTTTCCTAGATCAAAATATTTTGATATTTTTAATTAACGCTTAAAAACTTATTCACACCCCCTAAGGTTGGCCACACGATCCTACAAGCTATATCAGAGGAGGCTTGTAAAACCCCGTATCTGGCAAGTGGGATCGACAGGGGCAAAACAATCCAAATCATACGGTCTAAATCTCAGGCGAGTCAGCAAGGAGGCGAGTGTTTTGGATCTCCCCGAATCTCCCAGGCTGGGGGTAAATCAGATGTGGGGTGAGTGGAGTAAGTAGGCTCACACTAACCCCTGGCCCTCGGTAGATAATAGGCGAGTGGGACGGTCAGATTTGCACTTGCCCTGGGCCCTGTGGAGGTGGCAAGTGCTAGTGTCATCAGGCACTCGCCACCCCATTCGAGTGGTAATTCTTGGACCACTCGCCCAATGATGCTTTTACCATTCCACCCCCACTGGTCTGCCAGTATCTGCTCCAAATAGCGGAGTTACCCTGTTGGCAGACCGATTTGGGCTGTGTATATCTATTCAGATCAATGGAGTTGAGTTGTTGGTAGAAAATTTTTAGAAATCTATAAATAGACCCAAGAGGGTACCTCAAAAGGCAAGCTTTAGTAGTTTTCTCATTCTCTTATCATCTTGTGCTTTCTGAGGTACCCTTAGCTCATCACTAGCTAAGGAGGGGAAGTGCTCTAAGATCTTTTGGGTATGTGGTGAGACCTCCGTGTTGGAGCCTTGAGTCAGTCTCGAGTCCTAAGTTCTCGGTTAAGCAAGCTTACTAGGAGAAGTAGTGTGCGGTCACCCCTTTTTTTTAGAGTCTGAACTCCATAGAAGCCACTTTCCGATTTCAACAAGGTTATTCCAAAATGGTTCACCACTAGGAATAATGGTCAACCCTGATCTTGAATCGACTAGTGGGGATGAAAGACTATATACAGAAAATTCGTTAGCACCACCCTTATTTACAGGAGTGAACTATAATGAATGGAGGACACTTATGTGAAATTTTCTTATACTACTAGACATAGGAGTGTGAAACATAACTTGCATCAAGCCCCCAAATAACTTAACTAATTATTAATGCCATATAAATGCTAAAGCTATGAACAATTTATTTTGTGGGCTTGGTCAAGAAATTATTAAACTCATCTACACGATTCCCATTGCCTATTATATATGAAATTTTTTTGAGTCTAATTATAGCACTTCTTCTACATATGACAAGTCTGAGCAATTTATCATGGATCCAAGTGAAGATCCAAATGGAGACTTGCTCTTGGATAAAGACATGACAACCACATCATGGGAAAGGGAATATGAAATCACAACTCTGGATGAGGAAACACATGAAGAAGTCAAAGAAACTCTATGCTCCAATCTTGCATCATCCAATAACACTGTAAGAAAATCGAATTCCCTTCTCGTGTTGTCCAATTTTGTTTCTACATTGAATGTGCTAGATACGGCTAGCTAGACGTAGAAATAAGAAGTTGAAAAGCATCAACTCAAAATTATGTTTGGAAAATAATATGTTAAAAGCAAATGCCAATGTAGAATCCACTTGTGGTGTGTCTAGTTCTCTCACATGCTTTTTAGGTAACAGTTCTACACCTTGTGTAGATTATAATGAATTAAAAGAAAAATATAAGGTTCTTGAAAAAGAGCTTCGTTTTGCAAAAGAACAAAACGGTAAATTATGTTTAGAAAACTCATCGTTGAAAAGTGACTATACTGAATGCAAGAATTATAAAGTTGAAATTGAAGAGATGAATGAGACGTTTGATGAATTAAGGAGTAAGTACGAAGCTCATATTGAATCTATAGTCTCCACTCTAAAAAACAGCACAATCATGTACAATAAAGCTAGACATAATCTCAAAGTGAAAAATAAAGAATTAATTATAAAAATCAGCATGCTTAAGGAAATTATGTTTAAAAACTCGCAAAGCCCAACTCCTAAGCTTCACGCAAAACCCGAAAGCATGTTGAATATGAACCGTCATTTAAGTACTAGGTCAATTAAAGGGAGTAGAAAACCTCAAGCTAAAGCAAGTGAAATTTCTAACTATAGAAATCACCCTCACTTGGAATAACAAATTACTCCCTACTTAAGAACAAATGAATGTAGATTTCCTTTAAGAAACTACTACATTATGAGTCCTTATGTTAAGCTAGAGAATTTTAACTTGGAGAACTATTTCAACATATCTAAACCTCCAACGCAATATTATTCAATTGAAGATTATCGCATAAAGACTCATAGAAATATCATTGGAAATCTGCAACATAAACATAAACTTAAATTGAAGTATGAATGGAGGCCATAGTTAAAAATGATGAACTTATACTACTCGACATGGCACATTCATCATTATCATCCCAAGGTGTATCATGTAGCGTTTGGGTACCCAAGAGAACCACCCTCACAAAGTTTAACTTGGATACCTAAATCACATATCCAATACCATCCACAACCTGCATGAAGTAAATTCTAAATGAACTACACTATATCTTACTTCACGATATGCTCTCTAGTTTTTTTATTTTCATTTTGTAAGTATCTTTGTATTATTATGTGTTATGTTTTTGTTCTATATTTTGAACTAGTATGATATATATTTTCATAAAAAATAGGAGAACGATTAAAAATCATGATAAGCAAGGTGATCACACAACACTAATCAAAAGAAATAAAGTTAATCGCATAATAGATATTATGAGTAGTGTAACTACAAACTAAAGTGTTCAACCTATTTTATTACAACATCAAAATATAAAAAGATAAATGATCATAGGACGCTATTCCTCAGAAGAATTCGGAGAAATGTTGAGCTTGCTCATCATCTTCTTAAGCATCTTCTGTATGCCCTTCACCTCCTTCGTCGTCTGCTTAATCTCCCGCCCTTGCTCCTCCACCATCCCATAGATATCCCGGATGGTTTCTCTAAGGGATCCTGCATGGGGTAACAGAGGTTATGCAGCAGATGGTTGTGTTCATGAAGTAGTAAGAATCTCACCTACTCTGTAGATCTAGGGGCAGCTATCAATAGGGTACGAAGACCAGATGATGGCATGGTACTTCTCCATGAGGATACTCTGGATCACTCTGCCCAACGATAGAGTGTTCAACCACTAGCAATTAGGAGATTTGAGCCGATATGTGTAGTGCATCATCGATAGGATAAGATAAGATATGTTGAAGTCCCTTCCGGCTAGGATACAGAACGTCACCATAGAAAGTTTGGTCGTGATCTTCTTGGTTTCCCCAGTCTTGAACATCAGGGAGTGGCGCAGAATGTCCTGGATGATGCGGGCATCTGACATGAGTGTGTCCACGGTGGTGATGAGATCTAGACACCCCCTCCACACTATGGAGAACCTCGTTGATCTCTCTCCATTCTTAAGTAGATCTAAAGGACTCAACGATGTTTATACACTCCCCATCGAGGAACCAGGCGTACTTCCATTCAAGATCCTCGTAGAGTATAGTAACAATCTCAGTACCAATACATGATTATACTCCTCCACCCAACTGTGTATGAGCTGGATCCCTAAGATTATTGTAGAACTCCCGAGTAAGCACCGACAAAAAATGATCACCGGTTGAAATCACGGAGAGAACTCCTGAATGATCAAGGTAACTGTAAATGTGAGCTTAACGGTCATCGATGTTGATGACCATCGACACACTTACAATGGCCTTGTCTTTTGCTAGGAAAGTGGGTGCGGGTACTCAAGATTGCTTGGAGAAACTCGGTTGTGATGGTTGAGTGCTGGAAGAAGCCATAATCTGCAAAACACGAAAAAATCCACTCTTCAAAAGTCTGAGAAAATAGTTTCTGGGAGCTACCATGGCACGGTAATTTTCTACCGCTGCGTGGTAGCGTGATAGACTGCACTTCGACCCCTTCCGTCAGATCTCCCCCAAAAATCCATTTCTTCACAAATTTCTCTTAAAAAACCTTAATAGGAAGGAGATCCAAGCTCATAGAAGTTAGATTCGTGAAATCGAGGAAGATTCGTGGTGAAAAATCTCAAATCCAACTCAAAAACTTCATAAAATCACCACGGATCATGCCCAAAATGACTAGAACTCCACAAATTAGACTTTTAGTCTCTACATCCACAAATTAGACTTTTAGTCTCAACATCCACAAAACTGAAGAGAAAAAGGGGAAGGGATTACCTAGATCTCGAAAGCGCCGGAGGAAGCACTATACTCGGAGGAGAGAGTGGAAATAGAAGAATGAAGAATTCAGCATAGATTGGATCTAATCTATTCTTGAGCTAGCGCATCATGGTACCTCTACCACCGGCGGTAGAACCATTTTGTACTATTATCCGACGATAATCGTTGGTATTTCCATTGCCTCTCAGTTGATATAAATGAAAACACATGATTCACTATGATGTGTCTTAAAATAGCGAGGGCATAGGTTTGTGTGCATTCGAAACGCTATCTTGTAATCCACATCTTGTCTTTAACCGTAGAAGGGTTCCAGTAGGTCCTTGTGCGGCACTGGGGGGGGGGGAAGACTGTTAGGTTGAGCGAGTCCTCTTGTGTGTAAATGGGATTAACACCCCACCCTACGACACTTGTGCAGCTCCTCATGCCTATCTGTCACTTAGTACGGGGCTAGGGTTTTGACATATTACTTGGGTCATTTGTGTTTTGAGTATTCTCATAATTATCCATATACATTGCACAAATGGTATTGCATGTCTCATTATCATGTTCATTAATATCATGCATAATATTCTATCGTGTTGTCCAATTTATTTTGTGCATTGTTTCTTCGTTGATTTTGTTTGTTTTTGTTTGAGTGTTTCTTTTTTAAAAAGAAAATAAAAAATATATATATAACAAAAAATACAAACAAAAAAACAAACCGTGGATCATTCTCTCTTAGGACACACATGACTAGAACCTAGAACATAATGATTATGTACGATGTTTTATTTAGGATTGTTAATCCCTGTAAACATTGTCTACTTAAGTCATGATGTGTCAAATCTATAGGTTCTTTGCCATTGAGTGCGACTAGACATGATATTATCTGCTGAATATATCTCTAGGTATGTGTGAGGATTTAGGTAGCGTAATGACTTTACACTGTTCACACATCGCTAGATGAAGCACTCATGTAGAAACTCTATGTAATGCCCCAAAAATCCTGAACAAAAGGGAAGGAATTGATTTCTGGAAGTTAACGCGCGGAGGTAGTATTAACGCCGACGTTAGCTATTGAATTAATTCGCCTGGTGTCTCGGGTATCTACCGTGCGGCGGTAGATAGGTACCACATGGCACTATCAATCGACGCACTCAATGCTCTCAACAAAGCATTGAGGGACTACTGCGCGAGGTTAGTGATCTATCGCCTGGCGATAGTTTCTATCAAAGCACTCGACACTCTCAATGCACTCAACGCTCTCGACGAAGCATTGAGTGACTAGCACGTGACGGTAGTGAGAGAACGCATGGCAATAGCTTGAGGCAAAGTACCGCTTGGCGGTGGCGTTCCATGTGGAAGTGAGGTGGAGACTACATTGAGCGACAGAGCGATGTCCATTGGGCCAAGCGGCGATCGCCTCAGATACCGCGTGGCGGTAGCCTTCAGATATAAGTTATACATGAGAATGAATTCTCATTGTTCTCTATCTTAGTTCTTGAAGTTCTTAAGAACAAGATTCTGGGGCTGAGCTTTGTAAGATAGGTGAAGGAGATCCTGTTATCAGATTTAAGAGCTGAGGCAAGATCCGTGAGGGGGAAAGCGAGGCGATACTTTCCATCTAGATAGAAGACTTGATCATGGATCCAAAATGACCTACGAGGGTAACGACTTTCTCCTTTTGCAAGTGAAGTCCTCAATTTTCATACGTACATGGAACCCCTCACCAAAAGGTGAAGAAAAGGGTGGTTTCCAGCGGGTAGATCGTTATGATCCCCGATAAAACTTGCATATAGATCTGGAATCGAAGTACAGAATAGGCATGTTATGTGAAGCCCGTCTGGATAGGTTGGTCTGGATTGGTGATGAATTGATTTGCATGCCGGAGAAGACTCTATGGATAAACCATGTAGAATTCGGGGTCTAGGGGTGTACAGTATACTACAGTGATAGTTGTGGAGGTGATCTCCAGGAAAACAGCCAAAAATAGGGAAGAAGTGACTTCTATCCCTACCATGCGGCGATAGTACTACCATTAGCAATTGCTTCTAGTGAGCTACGAGGCCTGCCTCTTGGAGACCTGGGGCCATTATTTGAAGTTGAGAGCCTTGTGATCCCAGATTAGGTGGCCATACGAGCCAGCCGGAATGTTGTTGTGAAGCTTGTATCCGTGAGACAAGATGCGTAGCATAAAAGGCTATGAGCCTGGAGAGCCCGACTACTAGCCATGAGAGCCATGATGATCATTGTAGGTTCAGGTCCTGGGGACATGTGAGCGGAAATTGATTCTAAGATCCTGGAGTGCCCAACAAAAAGGCCAGAGAGCCGAACGGGCAAGGGGAAGCTGACCTGCATCTTGTCATGGGGCTTGATTTCTTCGACTTTCATCAATGATATGGCGATTTGAGAAACGGGAAGAGTGTTGAATGGTACCCACATTATGTCATTCGGGCTAGATTGCCTGAAGTAATTGGCTTTCATCATTGGCATAATGGGAGTCTTAGTCCATGTGATAGAAAAGACTAGAATGCTCAAGGATACCAACAAGTTTGGGACTATGGATGGTGGTGGTACCCAGGAAGTCTGGTACACCGAGAATATGCCCTGAGTGCACGAGGCATGTGGTAGATCGAGCCCGCATCTATGGAAAATAGTGCCTAAGTGCACGCTTTTATTTTCCAAAATATATATATGTTGTTGCTTGCAGGGAAGGAGAACTACAGCCCTGAGTGAGGGGTTGGGTTGTTATAAATTGGTCAGCTAAAGCTGACTGTTGCCTTGTTTGCCATCCTTATGGTGGATTGTCCTTATGCAGGTGCTGGAGAGCCGAGCGAGAAATAGCAGGTTGCAGCACTTTGATGTTATGTCGGCCCTCGAAGGCCAAGTGAAGGCTCTTTTAGTGTTTTTCATGTGTGGTCAGCCTGCGCGCCGATGTTTGTAAACCACTCTTTTGTGGAAAAGATTTGTAAAGCCTTAAGGCCGAACTATTTTGTGTATTTTGTAATAACATTCCTATGGTTTTATATAGTGAACATTGTTGATACTTGAGTTCACTTTAACCCATGAAGCTTCCGCTAGAATGCTCTGAGTTAGAATTCATTTGGTCTCTTGATATTAACATGTAATCTTGCTGACTGTCTGTGGAATATAGAGTGGGGCCTCGACCGAACCCTCTATTATAATTCATGTGATGGACGGAGGTGTTAGAATTTGGTATCAGCTTGTCTCGGTCTTTTTTCTTTGAATTCGTGGTCAAATTCTTTTGCGGGGTGGCGAGCACGTGGTTGTTCTTACCGTTATAACACAAATGAACTCAAGAATGTCCACTTAGGAATGAAAAATACACAGGTTTGAGGAACCTGCGCGTTCCTAAAAGTCATTGTTTGCCTTTTGAGTAGCCGCTAAATTTTGAATTTTACAATTATAGGTGACTAGAAATCGTGCGGGGCAGTCCGAACCCCAACGTTCTGTTGAGAGTGCGGCACCAGCTGATGTGCCCACACCTCCTCCTTCTGCGGAAATAGTACGCTTAGTTGTCGAGGTCGTGTTTATAATGATGAATGCACAACCGACTAGGTAGGTGCGACCTGTGATGGTACCCATACAGGTTGGTGCAGTTGAGACTATAGCTACTAGGCAAGTGCATGTTGAGGCTTTGGTTGATAGGTGAGCGACTGAAAGGTAGCTGAAGCACTCAATGAGATTTATTACTCCTACGTTTACGGGTGCAGGATGCCTAACAAAGGTAGAGGAGACTGGCTTTCGTGCGTCAAGAGGATATTGATGGCGATAGAGACAGAGGAGGGATAGAAGGTCACTTTGGCCACTTTCCTGTTGGAAGGAGAGGCTCATCTTTGGTGGGATAAGTTGGAGTTACACCACTTCGCGAGTAGAAGACTATCGGAGATCTCGATGGAGGAGTTTTCAAGATTGTTCTTGACAAAGCATCTACCGTCATCATAGTGGATTGCTATGGAAAATGAGTTCCAGCATTTGACTCAGGGCGAGAGTTGTATGGACAACTACTTACATGAGTTTACCAGGTTGTGAAGTTATGCAAGGTCTACTTTTGCTGACGAAGAGCATAAGACAAATAGGTTCTATGAGGGATTGTGGGATGAGCTGAGGTTACTGCTCTCGGGTCCAATGAATCAAGGTTTTAAAGTGTTGGTTAAAACGGCTCGTTCGTTAGAGAAGGACATGAAGAGGGTGCAGGGTAAGAGGGACTTAGCTGTGACAAAGCTAGAGTTCAAAGTGTTGTGTCCTGCAAAATCTGAGTACCGAAAGAAGTGGAGAACAAAGTCCAAGTCTTCTGGATAAGCTCCTCAATTGTTGCTTCTAGAGTAACGTCAGGGCGAGGTCTGCTCACATGTTACACTTGTGGCAAGCCAGTGCATTTTTCCTGTGAGTGTGCCAGTGGCCTTCAAAGGAAGGATATAAAGGAAGGAGTATCTTATCCTGAGTAGGGAAAGGCAGTGGAGTCCACTGCATCCCAATATGCTTCAGCTCAGCCGAGGGTTTACAATCTTGGCCAACAGGAGGCCATCAAACAGGCTGTGTTATCACAGGTACGAGAAGTATATAGTTTTCATGCTTTATATACTTTATACCTTGTGAATTGCTTATGTATAACTTGATAAGTGTAGGCTTTGTCCTTATTCGGGACTATCCGATGAGAGCACTGTTCGATACGGGTGTTTCTCATTCGTTTCTATTTGAGGTCTTCATATTATGGATCGGAGTGCCTACTCTTATGTTGTTAGATAGAGTAAAGGAGTTGTTACCTAACAGATGCATGATGCGTGCGGATAGGTCTTGTTGTGTTGAGGTGCGAATAGGAAGTCAGGATTTCGAATTGCAAGCATCTGTGCTACCGATATCTTAGTTCGATGTAATCTTTGGTATGGACTGGCTCTCTAAGCAGCGTGCCTATATAGATTGCAACTCTAAGGAAGTCACACTGGTACAGAACACCGAAAGAGAGACTAAGTTCGCTGGTATGCGAGGATCGAGCAAGATATTGATGTCTGCTCTCCAGGTAGTCAAGGCTGTTCGGAAGGGTGCAGAGTTATTCTTCACACTGTTGAAGGATGTTGAGCCGAAGTCCATTTTGTGTGATGTTCCTATTGTATCAGATTATGTAGGTGTTTTTCCTAAGGATCTCCCTGGATTACCGCCCCAGCGGGAGATTGACTTTGCTATTAAGTTGGTGCTAGGTGCGAAACCTATGACCAAGTATATCACCTTGGAGTGCACTGGTCCTCTTTGTTAAGAAGAAGGACGGAAGCTTGCGCCTATGCATTGACTATCGAGAATTAAACAAGCTGACGAAGAAGTAAAAGTATCTGATTCTACGGATTGATGACTTATTTGATCAGCTGGTGGGTTCAATGGTATAATCAAAGCTAGACTTAAAGTCTGGCTCTTACCAGTTGCGGATTCGAGAATGTGACATTCCCGAGACGGCATTTGGTACACGTTATGGTCATTATGAGTTCACTGTAATGTCATTTGGGCTAATAAATGTGCCATTGGTATTCATGGACCTGATGCATCGGACCTTTCAAGAGTATTTAGATCAGTTTGTGATCGTCTTTATTGACGACATACTGGTATACTCTCATTCAGAAGAAGATCATGCAAATCACTTGAGGATGGTTTTGCATACCCTGAAAAGGAATAAACTCTGTGCCAAGTTCTCAAAGTGCGAGTTTTGTCTATCATCGGTGTCTTTTATTTGTCATGTGGTTAGTGGAGAGGGTATTGCGGTGGATCCGGTAATGATTGTTGTTATACGAGAGTGGCCTGTGTTGTATACTATAGCGGAAGTCAGGAGCTTCCTTGGACTTGCTGGCTACTACAGGCGCTTCGTGGAGAACTTTTTGTGGATAGCCTTACCTATCACTACACTGACGAGGAAATATCAAAAGTTTGTTTGGACGCCTGAGTGCGCACGAGCTTTTGAGGAGTTAAAGAGTCGTTTGACCACGGCG